>CM019150.1:188239922-188839922 GCA_009733165.1 Naja naja | reverse complement strand
CCCACCCCTGGACTGTACATTTACAGTTAAAGGGAAGTAGGCAATTAGTACCCACTCCAATAAGAAAGTAAAAGATCAGATACATTATTAGTTCCAAATAACATAGTTATTATGTATGGGTTTTGTTGTTTTTAATCTAAGGTTTCCTACCAGGCTCTTCAACCAACTGTTTCTAGTTAACTGATCTTATTTCCTGAATGAGGACTCTCTATGGCTAATGAGGGATACAATTCTATCATTTACATGCAAAATAGGCTGAAAATCTGCAGTTACTGTATTCAATTGTATCAGCTGGAAATTCACAATCAAATTATTGATAGTTGGAAATCATTAAAGCAGAGTAAAATGATTTTTTGTTTAAGAAAAAGAAATAAATGACATAGACTATGTAGTTAAGATTCTTCTTATATCTAGGTATGGAATCTTCATATGGATAATTTTTTGAAATTTTATTTTTTTGAAAATTAAATATCATTTCAGCTGTAATGTGATAGTCCCAAGTAAAGAGGGTAGAGAGAGGTCGTTTGATGTTCTTTGGAAATCTCCACCTTGCTGACATAAAAATACATGGTTAAAATATACTTAATATGCCCGGGGAGGGGGGAGGGAGTGGAAGAGAGAGGGAGAGAGAGAAAGTGAGAGAGAATGTGAGAGAGAGAGAGAGAGAACATAAGAGAGAGAACATGAGAGAACTATGCCAATGCACAAGTAACAGTAACAATATAAAAGAGTTGGAAGCGACCTTAGAATTCAACTTCCCACTCATTCATGATAATTTCCTTCCCATACTTTCTTCCCTCAGATAAAAATCATAGCCAAATCACAGCCATATTTGTGAAAATTGACAACAATTTCAGGAAAAAAAACCTTTCAGCCCATGAGGGATGGTATGAATACCAATATTGTTTTTTATGTTGTGCTTTTGTAGTTTTTGGGTATTCGCTCTTGAATTTTCCCTTGTAAAGCAGAATGGGAAAAGTCACATAACTGTTTCCTCCTTTTTTGTTGGGACTTTGGGACAATTTTTTTCTTCAACCAGAAGAATTGCTCTGTAAGTACATCACTCTACCCTTTGAAAGTCACCCATGTCATGTATCTCTCAAACACTGCAGAATAACCTTACAAGAATATGAGTAAGTACATTTCCTCTGTAAAGAGGAATGAGTTACCAGCGGCCCCATGCCATTTCTTTGTGACTCTAACAGCCATGATTTGTGAGAATGAACAACATGTTCAAAAAAAACCTTTCAACCCATTGAGGGAGGGCATGAATCTCTCAATGGCTAAATGATCGTTGTATATAGTCTAGACCAGGGGTCTTCAAATTTGACAGCTTTAAGACTTGTGGACTTCAACTCCCAGAATTCCTCTTCCACTCATGTTAGCTCAGGAATTCTGGGAGTTGAAGTACACAAGTCTTACACTTGCCAAGTCTGAAGACCCTTGATCTAGAATATTCCCTGTTGTTTTTCTAGTATTTGAACAAATTTTGATGTTGAGTAATCCTGACACCTAGTGGATCCAAGTGAAATCCACATAACATTTTGAGGAATAAAGAGGCAGAAAAGGAAATAAAGACATAAGGAAAACATTAAAGAACGCATAGAAAACATCAATATTGTAGACTTTTTTTGGTGATTATATAATGATGTGTGCTGTGTCCTCTCCCCTTATCTATCTACTCACATATCCATTTGTCAGTCTTCTGGAAAAGCAGGGAAGGGACCAGTTTGGCATAGTGGTTGAGAGTCAGTTTGGCATAGTGGTTAAGGCCACAGGTTAGAAACCAAGAGACTGAGTTGTTAGGCATGAAAACAAGCTGGTGACTTTGGCCAGTTACTCTCTCTCACCCCAGCTCACCTCAAAGGCTTGTTGTTGTGGGAAAACTAGGCGGAAGAAGGAATATTAAGTATGTTCACTGCTTCAAGTTATTTATAAGGAAATAAAGGCAGGATAAAAATCAACTAAAATAAAATAAATTATAAAAGAATTGCAGAATGTAAAAACCAGAAGAAAGTGCATCAAAAATATTGTTGCATTCATGAATAAATAATTTCATGAATAAATAATAACAAGGGCTAAAGCCTATTATGCATGATACATACCGCTCCTTAAAAATCCAGCTATTTCATGCCACTGAAAGGAAAACCCCAACAATGGAGACAAAATTTCCTTGAATGCATTTTGAAGCTTAACCAATCTGCATATTCTTAATGAGTCTTAGATTTAATTATTTGTAAATATTATCCAAGGGAAGTATTAATATTTTCTGGTGCTACCAGTAATCATTCAGGAAGAAGAATTTGCAATTACAATTATATATTCAATGCCTGCTGCAATATGAACATATTGCACACCTGATATACTAGTACATGTCACGTCTGTGTTTGTATGTGTTTCTAGTGAAATGCAACTATATGAGACAGTGGAGATCAGTGCTCATGAGATACATTCAGTGTAGTCCATCTGCTAGTGCAATAGATTCCCTCTCTTCATTTCAACCTGTGTGCACTCCCTAAACCAGTTGTTGGGGTATGATGGAAAGTAGTAAGGCAAGAAAAGAAAGATGGGTTTGCATATTAGACTTAGTCATATATATGCAAAGAATCCATACATATAAATTTTACTAATTTTCAGTTTATCTTGTCGGGTTGTACCAGTTCATCTTATACTGAGTCAGATCTTCAGTCAAATCAACTATGGATGAATGGCTACAACTTTGTAAGTGTTTTAACTGAAGGAATTAAAAGATGCAGAGCACTAAATTCTAACACAGCATTCCTAATACTGCTACTCATTTGAAACATTGGAGCAGAAAACAAGCTAAGGAGGCAGTTGGATTTTGGAATAACGAAGGAGAAAAATAAACAAAGGCTTCCATTAAGGGTGTGTGTGTGAGGGGGGGGATCACAACGAAAGTTAAGTAGTACATTAGAACCTGATGCAACTATCATCTTGACTTTTTAAGCCACTCTGTGGACATTGTTGGTATTAAAATTGGAAAGGAGGGTGGGTAAGAAAACCGAATGAATTATTTGCATTACTGCAGAAGATCTAGGTCAGAACATGAAACACGCAAAGATAAAAGGGAAACAATGAATTTCATGGACCTTTAAAAAATAGAAAATGCATTTTCACATATGGTTTCATCATTCATATAGGAGATTTTATGAGAAAATGCATGGAAGGAAGATGGGGAAGCAAATATGGAAGTTCGGCTTCCCTTCTGTTGACTTCCTGGACAGATCCATGTGGTTGTTTTGGCAATGTATAAGTAATTTGTTCTTTTCTGCAAAAAAAGGAAAGCTTTTTACTTAGGCTTTGCTTACTTTGCTTTTTACTTAGGTTTTGCTTACTTAGTCTGGGATCTCCTGATGATTCTCCATTCAAATCCAAACCAGATCTGATCAAATTGACTTTAAAAGCAATCCTTACCAATTAAGAGCTTCCACCTAGCTGGAAATACAGGAAAGATGGAAGTAGCATTGGCAGGACTATGATGGGAATAGTTAGCTTAAAGCATTTAGTTGCTATTTAATCAAATGTGCTAAATCTTCCAAGAGCAAATCTTCTAATAAACTTGAGCTTCCATGCACCACCAAGATATTTTATAAGGCAGGGAGGAAATTAAAGTTTAATGTCTTCCCAATAAAGTAGTGGAAAGCAGCCTGAAAAGTTATTTTCCAATAAACAGTGAACGCTTTGTTTTTACTGGCTTCTTATTTTCCATCTGAATTTCCTTTAACTGGCTTGAACAAAAAGCAAAAGCAAATTCAGAATTGCACAATACCAGTCAAAATAACATCCTTTCTTTTGGAATAAATATTTTTAGAAACAGGAACTATCTATCCCCAGAAATAAACAGGAATTTTGCCACTAATTGAGTATGTATGTGTGTCCGTGTCCATGTCCATGTGTCCGTGTCCGTGTGTCCGTGTCCGTGTGTGTGTGTGTGTGTGTGCTTTTTACATGGCATGTGGTTACAGAACAGGAAGGACCAGGAGAATCAAGTATGTTGTGATGGCAAGAATAACCATGCCGTCCAACCCCTGGTCTTTTTTATGGGACACATCTAAAGTAGAATGGGACTTCAATCCAATATTGTGTTCACCATCTTGATTTTTTTTTAAATCCCATCCACATGGATACCCAAATGCCAAAAGCCAGGGAGGGGGTCCATTTTTCTTATGCAAAGCGTCTTGGAGAAGGATTAGACCTACTTTCTCCTCTATGGATTAATTTTGATCTGGTCACTAAGCATTTTTATGTCCAAGAAAACAAACAAATGGATTGTAGAACAAATCAAACCAAAATTCTCACTTGAATTACAAATGACCAAGCTCAAATGACAGTATTTTGGATACATTCTATAAATACCTAGTTCTCTCTTTAAAAAAAAAACTTTTGCAATGCTAGGAAAGAAGCAGAAGAGGACAACCAGTAGCAAGATGCAGGGACTCTGTTATAGTGACAGTGGGAAAAGCTGAAGGACCAGAAGAGCTGAGCCATTGGAACAGTTAAAGGACCAGTTTACAGATAGATCATCATGGAGAAGATCTATTATGTGGTGGCTAAAGGTTGTCACCAACTTGATGGCCTAATCAATCAATCCCAGTTAATTTACAATATAATAAAATACAGTCTACATGTGAAGCAAAAAGATAATAAATCACTGACAGAATAGAATAGAATAGAATAGAATAGAATAGAATAGAATAGAATAGAATAGCAGAGTTGGAAGGGACCTTTGAAGTCTAGTTTAACCCCCTGCTTCACACAAATGGTTATCCAATCTCTTCTTTAAAACTTCCAGTGTTGGAGCATTCACAACCTCTGGAGGCAAATTGTTCCACTGGTTAATTGTTCTGTCAGGAAATTTCTCCTTAGTTCTAGGTTGCTTCTTTCCTTGATTAGTTTCCACCCATTGCTTCTTGTCCTACCCTCAGGTGCTTTGGAGAAGAGCTTGACTCCGTCTTCCCCTGAGATATTTGAAGACTGCTATCATGTCACCCCAGTCCTTCTTTTCATCAGACTACTCTAGACATACCCAGTTCCAGCAACTGTTCTTTTTATATGTTTTAACCTCCAGTCCCCTAATCATTTTTGTTGCTCTTCTCTGCACTATCTAATATAAAGTATCTAATTTAACTTCAGCCACTCAGTGGATAAGACATGAAAAACCATATAGTTTAGAGCTGATGCACAATTCATTTTGAAAATACCATTGCAGTGAATTTTTAGCAAATCGCCCATTTCAAAACATCTTATCCTTAAAATAATATATAATCTATCCTTACATTAGAATGTTTAAAGAATATTATACCACCCTTGGAAAACTAGCCCTGGGCTTTAATGAGGAAACAAGAAAACAGATTTTTTTTCAACTGAAGTCTGTGTAAATATGGTGAAATCTATGAAATGACATTGGTCCCAATCCAAGACAAATATCCTTGCTTTCTCTAAATGCTTCCACAGCCCAAAACTATAGTTACTAGATGTTGTTGAAAAAAAACCCTATGAATATGATGGTTACGTGTCAAGTGTAAGGACAAAAAAATACTTAGCCTGACTTCCTTTCTTGGAACAACAGTAAAAGCCATTTAGATTTTCCTAAGAATTAAAAAAAATAGACAAAAGCAATTAAGTGTTTTACCAGCCACTCGTTCCTTTCTGCCAGGAAGGCAAAACAAGGTCATCTCTTTCCCATTCAATATCTGGATTTTGTTGTATTTATTATCTTTCTGTTTTGTACAAGTGTGTTTTTTCCTTGCTTATGGAACAATTTTGCTTTCGCTATTTTCAAGCTTTTTATTTTTAATTTTATCTCTCTACAGCTGCCTGATTACAATATTTTGACAAATGGAAGTTTATAGTAGATGTTGAACAGTCTGAGATTAGAGTTACAAGAGGCCCCATGGAAATACTGTTAGCCAAGGTCACGGCTGCAGTTCTGTTCAGCATTCCAAATATACAAAGTTCTATAGCAGCTTTCAAAGTTAAGAAGGGTAAGATAACAGGGTGTTATCAAGTCTATATGTAGAGAAAGGATTTGCAAATAGTTAGACAAGGTACAGCAGCAGAAGGATAAGCTGACAGAGAAAGTGCTATAGCAGCTAAATGGTCTCAGAAGGTTTTATGGCAGAAGGTCCCATCTTCTACCTGATATTGTTGACTCAAACCCAGATTATGCTGGATTACCAAAATGCAACATCCTAAACAGAGAATTATTTAAAGTATTATTCAAAACAATGTAGCATTCTTTATTCCTCTCCTCTTTGATTTTCAATGCAACAGCATCAATTAATTGTCTGGAATGGTATAGGACCGTGATGGCGAACCTATGGCACGCATGCCACAGGTGGCACACAGAGCCATTTGTGCAGGCACACAAGCACCAAGCAAACTTACCTTACTGCGCATGCGCACACCTCCCAGATGATTTTCAGGCCTTTTTCGGCCTTCCACAGGCTTGAGGGAAACCTCTGCAGCCTTTGGAGGTCGAAAAACAGGCCCATTACATCACTTCCTGTATTTCCAAAAATACCAGAAGTGACAAAACAGGACCATTTTTCGGCCTCCAAAGACTGCAGAGGCTTCCCTCGAGCCTCTGGAAGGCCGAAAAAGGCCCGAAAATCAGCTGGGAGGTGTGCACATGTGCAGTCTAGGTAAGGGAGTAGGGTAGGGGTCTGCATACAATGCCTTGGGTGCTGGCATGTGAGCGGGCACAAGCGCCCGCTCAATTTTCGGCACAGGAGCCCAAAAAGGTTAGCCACCACTGGTATAGGATCTCTTGTTTGAGCAGGGGGTTTGACTAGAAGACCTCCAAGGTCCCTTCCAACTCTGTTATTCTATATTCTATTTCACTAATGGGATATTTAGGTTTTTGGGATCTCGGTCACTTTATTCTGGCATTAGGCATTATGGTTGAAATTAGACTTGCCTTCTATCTCACCTGGACCTTTTTCTGCTTTTTCAGATTAAATATATTCATTAGAATGCAATGACCAGCAGGATAGACAGCAAGAGAGCATATAATTTCTAATCCTTTCTTTGCCACTATCTATAATGGGTTCATCATTACCACCAAATAAAAGTGTCCCATTGCCATAGGCTTATATATTATGAGACTGCTTTGTTCTATTTAGTGTTTGTCCTTCTCTTTCCCCCTGGAAAAATCTTCACTAATCTGGAAGAGTAGTGCCTTGTCTTTTGTATCTCAATTTAATCCCATTTTATTCCAGCAGCTGTTCTTTTCCTGCATTCAGTTAATATTGAAATTATTTTGCAATTGAAAATGCAGGCCACCAAAAATTAGCCTAACCAGCAGTGTAGAAAGGGAAGGGAAAAGGGAAGGGAAGGGAAGGGAAGGGAAGGGAAGGGAAGGGAAGGGAAGGAAAGGAAAGGAAAGGAAAGGAAAGGAAAGGAAAGGAAAGGAAAGGAAAGGAAAGGAAAGGAAAGGAAAGGAAAGGATAAAAGGAAAAGGAAAAACATCCTGAATGGAAACAGATTTGACTCATACTCTGCAAAGAAACTACTCAAGGAAATCAGTGTTTGGATAAGTGATTTATTAGGTTTGGTAGCTTTCTTTGGCTAGTATATCAAACATGCATCTATTAGTATATTAATACAACCAGTAAGTTCTATTCCTGCTGCAGTCTGAAGACTTTTCCATAACAATACTATTCACAAAGGAACTGCGTCAACACTTCTGCGCTCTAATAAACAAACTCTGCATTTTTGTGAAAATACAAATTACATGCAGGGTGGGATATATGTATAAATAAATGTGTCTAATTTTAACTGACACCGGATTTGGGGGTCTGCTAATGCTAGAATAAATATTTAAATGAGGGAGTGAGATTTCCTATTAATTCTATGTCTAGTTATGGGCAGGAAGAATTCCCAAAGACCCTTGCACAAACTGAACTTTTATTTGATAAAATGATGATCTAATTGGATTTTTTTTACTACAACTACTACTAGTAGATATCTATCCAATTCTAGAAACATAATTATCCACTGTTTTGCCTAATTTTGATCGGAAGCTTAGGTTAAGTCTTCACTTTTTGGTTTGTTGGTTTAATCTGCAGTTGCTAATATCTGGGATACCCACATTTGTAGACAAAGTCTAGTTTACACCCAAGTTCTTTAGAATGTTGTGGGAGATATAACCCCAAATTCACTGCTACAGCTAAACAGCTAATTGAATTTCCCAGCATTTTTCTACCCAACTTTAAACTTTCCTCAATTCCTGAAGTTGTAGGGCAGACTAGACAGCAGAGGAAATAAGCTTATGTCCTCCATCATCTTGCCTTTTTCTCCTCAGCTATCTACTGTCTGAGATAGCTGCCTCTGTGGGACGATGGTAGCTACATGTGGATGGAAAATTAATCCTCAATTAGTTTGATGAAGTGGGGAGACAATGACTATATGAAGACACATTCTTGGTCCATCTTGTTTAGTTTTGTCTCCACATTGGCTGTCAATAATTTATCCATGTTTATCAAGAAATACATTGCTCTGAATTAAGGAACTCCTGAATGCAAAATTCATGCTGTGGCACAAAGCTGTATCTGCTTCCTCTATTTAGAGCAGGGCTCTCCAACCTTGGCAACTTTAAGATTTGTGGACTTCAATCCCAGAATTCCTCAGCCAGCTTTGGAGACCCCTGCTTCAGAATGTTTATCCATTACTCAAGAATGTTTTGAATATTAAGTTGCTGGTCAGTCTTTCTTAAATTTAATAGGAAGATTTGGAATAGGCCAGCACTGACATACACTACTATTACTCTTCTTGTACCCATATTGAGAATATTCACTATGAGATGCTTTCCAGCTGAATTATCTTTTTCATCAGCTAATGTGATAAAAGGGCCACTTTCCCAAGATGATGTTTTTCTGCACACTAAGAATGCATGAATTGCTTTGAAAAAATGCAAGACATTCTGTTCATATGATTAAAGACTGTGCTGTCTTTGTATCAAGTGTCTCACTGAAACTTGTATAAATGTGTCAAAAAGCCTCCTGTTTGTCCTTGTATATGGTAGAAAGGAAATTTCTCTTCATACTGTCCTTTTCATCTTTCCATTCATTTCTTTGAAGCCGGAAAGCATTGGGCATGTTCACCTGTTGTTACTTAAGGAGTACAGGTAGTCTTTGACTTACAACAATTTATTTAGTGACTGTTCGAAGTTACAACCGCACTGATAAAGTGATTTATGGCCATTTTTCACATTTACAACCATTGTGAAGTGGTGGGATTCAAAAAAATTTACTACTGGTTCTGTGAGTGTGGCTTGGTGGGCATGGCTTGGTGGGCATGGCAGGGGAAGGATACTGTAAAATCTCCATTCTCTCCCCACTCCTGGGGGAAGGTTACTGCAAATCCCATTCCCTCTCCACCCCACTAACCTGCTTTCCAGCTCCGTTCTCCTGTGCAGGGCAACAAAAGAAGACCCAGCCAATCAGCTGGGACTTGGGAGGCAGAGAATAGATGGGGGTGGGCCAGTCAGAGGTGGCATTTGCCGGTTCTCCAAACTACTCAAAATTTCTGCTACCGATTCTCCGAACTACTCAAAATATCTGCTGCCTGTTCTCCGAACTACTCAAAATTTCCACCACCACTTCTCTAAACTACTCAAAATTTCCTATCGGTTCTCCAGAACTGGTCAGAACCTGCTGAATACCACCTCTGCATTGCAGCATCCCCATGGTCACATGAACAAAATGTGGATGCTTGACAACTGGTTCATATTTATAATAGTTGCAGTGTCCTGGAGTCTTGTGTACAGCTTTTGCAACCTTCTGACAAGCGAAGTCAATGGAGAAACCAGATTCACAACTATGTTACTAACTTCACAACTGCAATGATTCCCTTAACAACTGTGACTAGAAAGGTCATAAAATGGGGCAAGACTCACTTAACAAATGTCCCACTAAGCAACATATATATTGGTCTCAATTGTGGTTGTAAGTCAAGAACCCACTGTATGCACCTGCTGTTTTCAGGGACAGACTCATAATTCAGTAAAGACAAATATGAAGAAAATAGTTTTGAAACCCACATTACCCTTATGTGGTTTGGTTTTTGCAATAGTGTGGTTTGGTTTTGGGTTAGTATGTTGTATCAACTCAAAACATTTGTCAGCTTTGCCTATGGAAATTTTCAGTCATCCAGGTCATGATTGTCCCAAAGGTGCTTTTTCAAAAGCCAACAGGACTTTCTGGTTTTTCTTTGAAGATGTTTCGCTTCTCATCCAAGAAGCTTCCTCAGCTCACCATTCAGTCAGAGCTGAAGAAGCTTCTTGGATGAGGAGTGAAACATCTTCAAAGAAAAACCAGAAAATCCAGTTGCCTCTTGAAAAAGCACCTTTGGGACATCTGGCACCTTTGCAAAACAAACCAAGCCTAATCTTTTATAGATGCTGTAGCAGATGGCAAAAGACCTCAGCTTTGCTGCTATTTCTGTAACAGGTGCCCCAACCACAAGTGGATCTTTTTGTTTTGATTAATATGTTTATTGTATTTTTTTGTGGGGAAACAGCTAGTAAAGATAAGGCTGGGTTTTTTTCTTCAGCTTTGCTGTTCCTATCTCACATGCACAGACTGCAATGCCTATGGTAGGATAAAGGTAAAAGAAAAGGCAGCATGAGAGGGACATTGCCCTACTTGGCAACTATTTCTGCCTTTCCCTCTTAAGAATGCCATATAGTGAGTTGTGTGAACCAGTTCATTCTAGTTTGAAAATAGTAAATGGGTCAATGCAATGTGTAAATCAAGCCAACTGTGACTAATTTAATAAACCATGGTTGGTTTAATAAAGTAAAGCAAATTATTACTTAGCACAGTTAACCCAGTTATCTTCGGTTACAAGGTGAAATGGGACTTAAATTTGCTGCAGAACTTGTATTATATAACCATGTATTGCAATACACTTAAAGAAGTGCTGCAATATACTTAATACATTATTTTAAAGACAACAATATTGATGGAAGTTTTGCATTCAGACTGGAGCTGTGGGATGAGAATCCTTTCTGAAGGTCCTAAGAAAAAAAATCAACCTTCCCTAATTCACAATTTTTAAAAGGATAGAGATCCATCTATCTCCAGAAGTGAAGATGCTTCTTGGATGAGAAGTGAAACTTTTTCAAAGCATAAAATAAAAAAAGTCCAGTTGCCTTGTGGAAAAAGCACTTTTTGGGACAATCAGGCTGTGGATGATTGAATCTTTATTGACAACTGTCTCCAGAATTTGGTTAACAATTTGCAAATGACATTATTGTATTCAATACAATCTTCTCTTTTTTGTCTTTTGTAAAGAAATCCGAATTAATTGTCTTAATCAATTTGTCAAATCTTTTAATGAAAATAATGAAAAAAGATTTCTTATTTTTAACTACTTTGATACCTATAGAAGAAAATATTTGTATTTTAGGATTAAACTGTAGGGTCTTTGGTGCTCTGAACTTAGTTGTTTTCTTGCAGACATTTAATTGCCAAATTGGGTAACATCATTAGTTCTAGTATGGAGTGCAGTTTGCTCTTGTTTTATATACTAGTGGCTTGCTTTTTCAGAGTTGGTGGGAGTGGTTTTGGTGGCCCATTGTTTATTAGCACTGATGGTGTTAACGAATATAACTATTCTGAACTCATTACAAGCTAGGATGCAAAGGCAGCAGAAGATTAATTTATCAGGATATGTACATCTTTAACTCTGCTTTGTTGATCTTATGTTTCATAAAATCTCTTTTTTTTTGCTTCTTCCTCCAATTGAGACTCATTGTTATGCCATTATTTATTATTTGGTCTGGTGATTACAAAGCTATTTCCCCTCATCCTCTCAGTCTCTGTTCCTCAAAAGATCTCCTACAATGAAACAGAAGGAACAGACTATAATTGTCTCTAGGCTACAGATCTGTTTGGAATAAAGATATATGATGTAAAAAAAGTAACATGGTTTGTATTGATAGGCATTGTGGTCTACCAATCTACCTAGAATGTGATAGGGGAGGGCTACCCTAAAGAAACTGTTTAAAAAATGCAAGAGTTGCAGTGCTTATCAGTACAAATAACTCTTAGAGGAAGCACTGTAATTGTCTACATTTTAAGTTTTTGGTACTTTAACCACATTATATTCTAAAATATGTCCTGTGTGTAAAATTAGCAGATCAATCCATTAGCTGACAGTAAATATTTACTCTGCCACATTAGTCTACTATCATACCAGAACATTTAGCTTTTATATGTGGAATCTGCTAGATATATTGAGTCTCTATGTAAATATGAACTGCTACAATCTGGAAGAGAGAAGATCTTCCAATTCCTTCTTTCTATGATCTGAATATACTGTTTAAGAGCATTTAACAAGGGTAAAAATTGTTTAGACTCTGGCACTGTATTTTTCTAAATAAACTTCATAGGTTCTTTTTTCAAGTTTTCTAGCCATGAAAGATTATTCTCACAATTTTCACAAAATGAAGTTCTGGAAGAAATAGTATTTCATTCATAGAAACAGGGGATAGGCAGATAGATATTGATCAATGTGCTGAAACAAGACTGAGGGTTCAGCTAAACATATATCAGTTGAAATATTCTATAAACCAAGACAAGAATTAAACAGACATGAATTTATTCTAATTCTGTTGCTTTTCCAATTCCCATCAGTTAGCTACAGAAAGTGTTCACTTTCTGGGACCACACTTGGAATACCGCATCCATTTCTGATCCGCACAATACAAAAAATATACTGATACTCTAGAAGGAGTACAGAGAAGAGCAACAATGATAGGGATCTTAAGGCTAAATCATATGATGAATGATTCAGGAAACTAGGTATGTCTAGTCTAATGACAAGAAGGACTAGTGGGTCATACGGTAAGCAGTTTTCTAGTATTTGAGGGGCTGATACAGCAAACAGGAAGTTGACATATTATCCAAAGTACCTGTGGGCAGGCCTAGAAGTAATACAAGGAAGATTATTAAAGAGAGATCTAACCTGAAACTAAGGAAAATGTCCTGACAGTGAGTCCAATTAATCAGTGGAATTCCTTGCCTCCAGAAGTTGTAACTGCTCCATCACTAGAGGTTTTCAAGAAGAGACTGGACAGCCTTTTGTTCAGAATGTTATATGGCCTTCTGCTTGAGCAGGGGTTGGATTACTAGAAGACCACCAAGGTCCCTTCCACCTCTATTGTTCTATGTTGTCATTTCCAAATTGCCCCTTCCCTTTTATAAAGGTCTACAATAACATCTCTACTGTGTTTTGTGATGGTTTTGAAAGATGGCAAAACAACAATCAGGGTTCCCATCTGCTACCTCCCCAGCCTGGATCTCAACAGGGGCAGAAGAGACTCTACCTGACAGGGCTCCAAGCCTGTCAGATACCTGGGCCACCTTGAATAGCTGGTAGCACAAATAACAACTCAAAAGTTCATGGTATGGAACTGCACCACTTGTTACTCCTCCTTTGAGTTACTTTGGAAAAATGGTTTACTGCTCTTGCAAGAGAGTTGTGATCTTTTTGTGCTCTTCTAAAAGAGCAGCAAAACCATCTTCAAAAGCAGCCCACACAAACAGCCGGCATGTGCAGTAATGGGCAGATACTTGCACTACAAATAATCCAAGAGGGAGAGAGGGAGGGAGATAGGGGTGAGTGGGGAAGAGAGAGATCCTCTGTTTCCCCATGAAACTCTTCGTCAAATACTTCTGATCATCTGCTATTCTAATTGATCCAGATCTCTGAGATGAGATCTGTTTGAAGAACTGGACTCTCCCACTTACCAAAGCAGGATGTGTGCAGAGATGTAAGAGACAACAGGTACACAACTGACAAAATCTCAAGTGAAGCACATAAAATGGTACCCATAATAAAACAACTGAAGTTTTTGCAATCCTTTGGGGGGAGGGACAATGCCACTTTAATACCAGAACAAGTAAAAAAATGGTAAGTTGTCTCAAGGCTGGATTGGGGACAAGATGAAGGCAATGGCATGGGCACACTGGGAGGGGGCAAAAAATGCTGGATCAAATTCTTGGTATGGTCATCTGAAAGTGGGAAAAGGCCCAAAGAATAGTTGCTCTCAAATAAATTTTTTAAAAAAGTAAACAAGCAAACAGATGAGACTTGGCTAGGTTTATATGAGCACAACCTCATGTTTGGATGCATTCTAAATATTGCATATGATATATTTTTTATTTATTTTTATTTATTTATTTGATTTGTCAATCACTTACAAGGTAATAGGTATAAGATAAACATAGTTATGAATACATGGAATGGATACATATAAGAAAAATAAAAATAAAAAGAATCAATAGGACAGGGACAGTAGGCACGTTGGTGCGCTTGTGCATACCCCCTACAGACCTCTTAGGAAAGGGGCGAGGTCAATAGTAGACAGTCTAAGGTTAAAGTTTTTGGGGTTTGGGGAAGAAACCACAGTCGAGTAGCATATTCCAGACATTGACCACTCTGTTGCTGAAGTCTTATTTCCTGCAATCAAGTTTGGTACGGTTAACCTTGAATTTGTATCTATTGTGTGCTCTTGTATTGTTATGGTAGAAGCTGAACTATTCATTGACAGGTAGGACATTGCAATGTATGATTTTATATACTATACTTAGATCGTGTCAAGCCATTCTCTGTGACCATTGTCAAGGCTAAAAAACTTTTTGTCAGGGAGTAAAAATTCTTCAAACATCCCTGCTAATTATAGGTGATAGACTGTATTTTTCTTTGCTGTCAATGCTGATAAAAAGTAGACCCGGAAAGTAATCCAAAAACATTTTTATTTATAAAATAAGAAAACCTACACAAAGCTACATTTGGCAGCTTGCTCTATCCCTTACCAAGGCATATAGAAAAGAAAAAAGGAAAAAGTACAGGAAGTGACAGGAAGTGAAGTATAAACTTTGTACACATGCGCAGTGAATCAAAATATCACAAGACTTTCTTATCTCATTACTATGGAGACAAGATAACACAGTGCTGGCTAGCAAACACCTGCTTGCTATAATATGAGCTTATGAGCTTGAACAGACAAACCAAAAAAAACGCAGTGACAGATCGGACCAAAGGTGGCATAGTTCTATGTTTTCTAGGTCTAGAATTTCAAGTCTGGTGGCATAAGGTATTCTGCAATGAGTAGAGGAGTGGAGAACTCTTCTTGTGAAATATTTCTGGACTTTCTCAACTGTGTTAATATCAGATACATAATGTGGGTACCAGACTGATGAGCTGTATTTGAGAATTGGTCTAGCAAATGTTTTGTATGCTCTAGGTAGTAGTGCAATATTACCAGAGAAAAAGCTACATAAGATTAGGTTAACAACTCTTAATACTTTTTGGCTATGTAGTTACAGTGGGCTCTAGCACTTAGATCATTAGAGATGAGTACTCCAAGATCCTTGACAGAGTTTGGATCATCAACAAGGTCTTGACCATTTAGCCTGTATTTAATTTTCTGATTTTTTTTTTGCCAATATGTAAGACAGAGCATTTATTTGTTGAGATTTGAAGTTGCCATTGGTTTGATCATTCTGATACATAGTCAAGGTCTTTTTGAAGGGTAGCAGTATTGTCTGTGGTGTTGAATAGCTTTACATCATCAGGGAAGAGAACACAGTTGCTCTTAATATGATCACAGAGGTCATGTAGAGTATGAAGAGAGCTGGTCCTAGAACACTGCCTTGGGGGACACCACTGTTGACAGGTACAGAATTTGATAGGACGCTTCCAATTTTGATCATTTGTTGTCTGTTTGACAGGAATGCTTCTATCCAGTTATGCAGGTGTCCAGAGATACCATAAGATTTTAGTTTTAGGAGTAGTTTGTCGTGTACCACTGAATCAAAGGCTTTACAGAAGTCTATGTAGATTGCGTCTATTGCTTTGCCCTGATCGAGTTGTGTACTCCATATGTTTTTGCAGTGTAAGAGTTGTAGATTACAGGATAGTTTATTGTTTATTAGAGAGTAGGTTGTTTGTCTCTAAGTGGAGGATAATGGATTGGTTAATAATTGATTCCATGACTTTACAGGTGACGCAGCATAAAGAGATTGGTCTGTAATTTTCAACTAGGCCAGCCAAAATTTGTAATTCAAAATATATTTCACTTTTGGGAGCTATTCTGGAAGATGCAGGAACTAAACAGACACACCCTTCAATATCCTGATTTAATCACATCCAAGGCATAAAAAGGCTTGGTTAAAATAAGGAGAACAGCGTTAGAACAAAATTCACAGGGCAATGGACTAATTCATTTTATTAGGACCAAACATTGTTTGCATAATTAGCAATGTTGTTTTTACTGTAGTGATCAGCGCATTAATTGGTAATTGTGAATTCTTCCAACGAGGAATAAAAAATACTTCAAGGATTACTTAAGAGGGGATTGGTGCCAAATAGCCAGTATCATCAATTCCAAGTCATTGGTTGGTGAAAAATAATGCCAACCTTCTACTTGTAATGAACTTGCTTTGACCTATTTTAACTATAATTGTTTGAATTACAGATTGTTCTATGTGCTATTGCTATTTATGTTGATTCAATGTGCAGTACTCAGATCTGTCTAAAATGAAAAATAATCTGTTTCTTTGACAAATGAAAAATAGAACTGACATTTCGGGAGGAGCAGGGGGAGGGTTATTCTGACTTTTGAGCATCACAGAAAATATCAAATCCCAATTCACTTTAAATTGAGATAAAGAATTTTAAGAAATAAAGAGAATTTCTTCTATATGCTGTCACCTAAATAACAGTTTTTAATCATTTTTACATTGGCTAAGAGATGGCATTTCAATCTGAATGATATGATGGCCTTTTGTTCAAAATGAATAATATGCAATATTTTGGATTCACATCCCAAAAGGTTTGCCATATGCATAGACATATATGTGATTTTGGGAAAAGATGCAGCTATTTTAAAGAGTTGCAGTTAGTGCTATATTCAGATTACATGTTCCTAAGCATCACTTGGGAGTCAAACCTAAAGGATCTGGATACCTTTATTAAATATGATCTAACAAATGTTGTGTGCTGCATGAGTTTTGGATTGGACGGAGGTATAATTATTTAGAAGTAAGATTCACCTATTGACTTCAGGTGAATCTACTTTACTAGAAGATGAATAGAATAAGATTTCGGGTTAAGCCTTTCTTATCTAAAACCATTATAAACCATGTAAGTAGATCAAGTGCTGCAAATTGCTCTGAGTAAAGAAAATGAGGCATTGAATTAGATGCATTCTCCATTAATTTCAAAACAAGGGAAGATAACATGACCACTGGTGCTCAGTTCTAAAATAATGGTTTAAAATGTGTATTGCCCTGGAAAAATTTAGATAAAGAATCACAAAGAAAATATCTAGGGAGAGTACTTAAATCCCTCTAGGTTTCAAGAATATTTTTTTATTCCAAAGATAGGACTTTAATAAATAAATCAAAGCAGTTGGAATCCACTGGTGTTATGT
Organism: Naja naja; assembly: GCA_009733165.1. Classification (NCBI taxonomy): domain Eukaryota; kingdom Metazoa; phylum Chordata; class Lepidosauria; order Squamata; family Elapidae; genus Naja; species Naja naja. The sequence continues at coordinate 188,822,455 of CM019150.1, read as the reverse complement.
TTAACCTAAGCAATCTGCTTCAGCCATCAGTTCTGAGAAGCTTTAGAAATTATAAGATTCCATGAGCATGGTTAAACCATCAAAGTAAGATTTGTGGCTTTACTGGAGTCACTTCTTCATGGGAACTGCTTGAGGTTTTAGCACTTAAAGCTGTACCACGTTTGGGAACAAGAAAATATCCTATAAGTGTTTGCATCAGAATCATGAACAAAGCTGGATAACAAAAATAAATGCTGCTTTCTTCCCACAGCTGCTTGGAACAATTGTGTGAAAAAGAACTGAATGAAAGCCTACAATTACTGACTTTCACTCAGCAGACTTTCAGCTATTTGATCCAGAGATTTCAATGACCTTGTGTAGTTGTGTAAGGCAAGAATTGTCCTCATGGAAATTGACTACCTTTCCCAAACTCTGCAAACCTTCCATTCTCTATGGAATACCAGTCTTGATGTGTTTCCTCTTAAAATGCAGTTGATTTTTAAATAGGTTCTGTGTTCAAAGAAAGACAGCATCACACAAGTGTTTAGTAGAGCTGGGAACAAAGCAAATTGTGTTGTAGGCACAGTGTTTGCTGTGTTGTAGTACTCCTCTGATGTGCCGCAATTCCGATATGGTAGATCTGCAACCCTGAAACTAGTTGTAGGTTGGAGAAAGACTACACTACAATATGCCAATCATAGCCACTTCTCCATTTTTTCTGACTTTTCTGACTTCTTGTATGTGTTTAACTGGTGTTCCAATGATGACAGATTTAATTTCCAGTTTCTAGCAGTTCAAACCCTTTTTTCAGTTCAACTGAATACATAGAAGGGATTTTGTTGTATTTTTAAATAAGTAGATGCATACATTATTCTAAATCATAGCCTCATTTGTTCCAATGATGACGGATTTAATTTCCAGTTTCTAGCAGTTCAAACCCTTTTTTCAGTTCAATTGCATACATAGAAGGGATTTTGTTGTATTTTTAAATAAGTAGATGCATACATTATTCTAAATCATAGCCTCATTTGTTCCAATGATGATGGATTTAATTTCCAGTTTCTAGCAGTTCAAACCCTTTTTTCAGTTCAATTGTATACATAGAAGGGATTTTGTTGTATTTTTAAATAAGTAGATGCATACATTATTCTAAATCATAACCTCATTTAATTATGATTTGTTGAATAACCCACAATGGCAAGTTTCAGCATCATATTATTTATTTATTTATTGGATTTCTATGCCGCCCCATCTCCCGAAGGACTTGGGGCGGCATACAATCATAAAAATACAATACAAATATTAAAAGGAATTAAATACGAAACCCAATAATCAATTAAAATTAATAAAACCAATTCACTAAAACCATCCCCTCCATCAGCCCAGGTCGGCAAGTTGGAAAAGCCATGTTTTCAGGCCACGACGGAAGGATTGAAGGTCAGGGGCTACCCAAAGCTCCAGGGGCAGCCGATTCCACAGGGTGGGAGCTCCCACAGAGAAGGCCCTACCCCTAGGGGTTGCCAGCCGACACTGTCTGGCCAACGGCACCCCAAGGAGGCCCTGCCTATGGGAGTACACAGGACATTGGGAAACCATTACTGGCAGCAGGGTCTCCCGCAAATACCCCAGTCCTAAGCCATGAAGGACTTTATAGGTCAGTACCAGCACCTTGAATCTCACCCGGAGGGCAACTGGTAACCAGTGCAGCTCACGCAGGAGGGGTGTAATATGGGAGTATCGGGACACACCCATCACAACCTGCGTCACCGCATTCTGGACAAGTTGAGGCCTCCGAGTGATCCTCAAGGGCAGCCCCATGTAAACAGCATTGCAGTAGTCCAAACGGGAGGTAATGAGCACATGAGTGACCGTACGTAGGGCATCTCAGTCCAGATAGGGGCACAACTGACACACCAGGAAAACCTGGGCGAATGCCCCCTGGTCAGGGCTCCCACCTGCTCCTCCAAACTGAGCCGCGAATCCAGAAGGACACCCAAGTTGCGGACCCTATCCATGGGGGGCAACACCTCTTCCCACATAGGTAAAGGTGGAACATCCTGGATAACTCGAGATGCTGGTACATACAGCCACTCAGTCTTAGCCAGGTTGAGCTGGAGCCTGTTCCTCCCCATCCAGATCTGCACCACCTCCAGTCACCTGGACATCACATCGAGGGCATCACTGGGTTGGTTTGGGGTGGAGATGAAAAGGTGGGTATCATCAGCATACTGATGATACCTCACCCCAAAACCACAGATGATCTCGCCCAGCGGCTTCATATAGATGTTGAACAGGAGGGGCGAAAGAACTGACCCCTGAGGCACCCCATCAAGGAGGGGCCTTAGGGCTGATCTCTTCCCCACCACCACCACCACCTGCATATGACCCGAGAGGTAGGAGAACCACCGTAAAATGGTGCCCCCCAACCCCAACCCCTCAAGGCGCTGCAGTAAGATACCATGGTTGATGGTATCAAAAGCTGCTGAGAGATCTAACAGGACCAGGACAGAGGAATAACACCTATCCTGGGCCCTCCAGAAATCATCCACCAGTGCGATCAATGCCGTCTACATGCTGTACCCAGGCCTGAAACCCGATTGGTATGGATCGATAGCCAGTTTCCTCCAGGAACACCAGGAGCTGTCGGGCTACCATGTTAACAACCTTCACAACAAAGCGAAGGTTGGAGATAGGACGGAAGTTGTTCAAAATAGCCAGGTCCAAGGCAGGCTTCTTGAGGAGGGGCCTCACCACCGCCTCCTTCAAGGCGGGGGGAAAGGATCCCTCACTCAAAGAAGCATTAACTACTGCCTGGAGCCAGCCTCATGTAACCTCCCGAGTGGCATAAACCAGCCAGGAGGGACACAGGTCCAATAAACACATGGCAGCACTTAGCTTCCCCATGATCCTGTCCACCTCATCTGGAGTCACAAGATCAAACTCCTCCCAGATGGAATCCAAAAGACCCGTCGTATTGCTCCCATCAGACTCTGACCAGTCGGAGTCCAAGCCGGCCCAAATCCGAGCGATCTTGTCTGTCAAATGCTGACTAAACTCCTTGGCACATCCCCACAAAGGGTCCTCCCCCCCCCCAATTAAGGAGGGACCGTGTGACCCTGAACAGGGCGGCCAGGTGATTATCTGCGGACGCAATGAGAGCAGAGAAGTATGCATACTTCGCCGCCCTCATCGCAGCAAGGTAAGACCTAATATAGGTTCTTAACTGCGCTCGGTCAGATTCAGACCTGCTGGACCTCCAACAGCTCTCTAGGCCTCTCCTCTGACACTTCATTTCCTGGAGCTCCGCGGAAAACCAGGGAGCCAGCTGGGATCTGCATTGGGTCAGAGGCCGCAAAGGAACAACTCGGTCAAGAGCCCCGGAGGCAGCCCTCTGCCAGGCGTCCACCAGGGTCTCAACCAAGCTGTGGGCAAAGGAGGCAGGAATCAACCCAAGCGCCATCTGGAACCTCTCCGGATCCATTAGGCGCCTGGGGTGGAACCATCTCGTCAGTTCTGCCTCTCAGCAACGAGGGGTGGCATATTGGAAGGCCAGCCATAGGAGGTGATGATTGGTCCACGACAGGGGTCTATTACAAATAGAAACAAGCTATATAACTACTTAGTTGCAGTGTGTTAATATTAATGAGGTCTGATTTCAGGAAAAAATGCATACCACATTATATCTGTGCCCAGTATTCTTTTTTGAACATATCTTAACATTTTTCCTGCTATTTGATTTATCTAATTTCAATTTCCTAAATATTCTTAAAAGGGTAAGGGGAATATATCACAAATAATAACACAGTTACAATATCTCTTTTAAAATTTTAAAATTTAATCATTGTCATCAAGGATTTTAAATTGCATATAACAATGTTTCTTGTACATGATGTTTTTTTAAATCTAGTTTAGAAAGAAAAGAAAAAGAAAAAACATAGACTAGTCCTCTTTCGAGAATAATCTGCCACTCTCCAACATAGACATCAAGCTCTTCATACTTTTTGATAAACACGAGTACATTTGACACCATTCAAGGCACATTCCTGGAAAATAAAAAGATACATTCATTCTCTTTTTATAAACAGATTGTTTGGAAGTAGGATAAGGTAGGTGGGCATTTATGATATTTGAAGTAAGTTATGTTTCATTTATAGTGTACAAATTTAGCATAAAAGTCAGAGAAAATTCTACTTACAACTATCAGTTTCCCATCTTCTATCTTCCTTGTTATTGTGGTTTCTTTGCCATCCCATTGCTGGACCTGGTTCAATACATTGTTGTCATCTAAAGTGATGAGGGTCTGTAAAGGAAGACAGAATTTTGGTAGTGTGCTCCTTCCTTCATGAATTGGTTTTCAATTTGTCTTGAGGCTAAAGGGAATGAAACTTTGATTTTTAGGCTTCTGATTCTGCAGTGCAGTACACAATCAAAATCAGAGGCAAACTATTCAGACACTTCATGACTGCAACATCTTTCAAGAACTTTAGATTTCTTGATTCTTCTCCACCCACTCTTTTTTATAACATTCTGACTGATGAAGAATTCTGGCAAGGTGACAGCGTGCCCAGTGTATTTGGCTTCATTCTAATAAAAGGGCTACCTAACTATGCATTTTATATCTATTTAAATGATTATTATCCAGGGAAAGGCTTGCCTAAATACTGCCCTTCCTGCTCATACAAAGTGTTTTTCCTGAGTGACAACTTATTTAAGCTTTGTAACAACTACATGGTTCATCTAACATCTAAATATTTGACTATACACTGAGGAAAATTTCAGCAGGTGCCAAATTTGTAACTATGTGGAAAGTTCCTTTCATCAGATCAAAGGAGACAATACTCTCATACCACTTTAAATATATCTGCTATCTCCAGTTCTCTGTTAGGTTTTTAGTATTATGGCTTTTCTCCAAGCCTGCATCCAATCTTATTCTTAAGCATAACTTGATCCAAGAATTCCACTCCCTACTGACTGACCAAGTTATTCCCCCCTGAAGGCAAGGGCAGAAAGACAAAACATTCTTCACAAATTCTCCATGAGAACAGCAACACCCTTGGCCATCAGTATATAAGAGGAAACACAAATACAGTTTAAAAACATCAGTGGAAAAATTAAACATATCGTGGAGGTTCTATGCAGCTGTACAATTTTTAAACTGTAAAACCTGCAGCAATCTTTGCCAGTAGCTTGAGGAACAGCCAAAAACATTTTGAGCCAAAAGTAGAATATGAAAAGGATGCCCAGAACACCAACTTCTAAATACTTGAAGGATTTGATCACTTTGAGTTTCCGATGTGAGAACGTGTCTGTTCATTGTCCCATGATGGACCCAACTATGCTGTCCCCATTCCTAATCTTAACAGTACCCCAAAATGTGTTCCTTTGACTCATAGTAAAGTCATCTCTCATCATTATGAGATATCTACTCTCAGTGTTCTACAGTTCCCACTGCAGAACTTCTATTTCCATTTTTTCAACAGAAAAACGTATTTGGCTTTTTGTTGTTGTTGTTTAAAACAATGGGTAAATCTGTGCTTTTTGTGGCTAATCTGGAATTGTCACATAATACTCCTCTATTTTACTCTGCTGTGATTGCTGTTTCTGAAGTTCCATGATGGTTGCAGGCTGTAGTGATACTGTGGTTCCTACTCCAATAATTATTTTTTTAAAAAAAATAGTAATTATAGACCAATGGAAAATTGCTGTAAATTATGTGAAATTGTTTCCTATGATCTTAATATAAGGTTATTGATTATTTAATGATAATAGACTGGAGCTGCAACTCTGTAGCTGAGATACTTTGCTCATATGTTTTCAACTTGTCCTATATAACCTGCTCATATTAAATTAGATGGTTGGTTTCACTCTGAATTAAAAATTCTTATATTATTCTTGATTATGCAGGTAGTCCTTGGTTAACAATAGCAGCTGAAATTGAGAACTGTGTCACTAAGCAATGTAATTGTAAAGCATGTCACATGACCCATCACTGTGTGGCAGTTCTGGCACGTTCAGTTGCCATTGTTGCTTAACATGTGAACATTAAGTGTGAAGTTATAATGGTGCTGTATAAGGAAACTTATAATTGATTCTTGTGGCTGCAGCCATCATAGTGTCCCTGCAGTTACATGATTGTGATTTGGACACTTGGCAACCAGCTTGCAATTATGACAACTGCAGCACCCTATTAGCAGCACCCTATTAGATAATCATTTGGACTTCCTCATTGACTTTGCTTGTTGGGGACTTCTGGTGAAGTACACAGCATGCAGCCAGGGTTTTTGTGTGTGGGTGTAGTGGATATTTTGCCTTGCTATGTCTTTTTTCTGTTTTTCATTTGGTATTTTTTGTAGGCTAGTTTGCTATCAGAGGTATTCAGTAAGCCTTCATGGTACACTAGTTTCAGTGCATCTTCTTTACCATCCTTCAAATATTCATTCAATGTCCTTTTTTCTTCTTCCTCAGCTGTCTGAAGTACTTGCAACATTCCATGCCCACTATGCTCTGGGGCAAGGCTGTCAACATCACTGTGTGGGTGATTAACATGATTCATTGTCATGATTTTTCTGGTTTTCTTATCCAGGGCTTTCAGTTCTGCTTGAGTCCAGTCCACTATTCCAGCTGTGTTCATTTCTTTGATGGCATTTCCTCCATTAAGCATGGATTTTAAGACCTTCTTCACTTTTCTGTATTCCCTTCTAACCTTTATTTTTACTTTAGTGTGCTTAATGTTGTCAGCTATTATTATTATAGTTGGTCACAGTCAGTCAGATGTTAGACTGGATTTGATATTTTTATACGCTATCAGGTTCTTCCCAAGAACCTGGGATAACAGAAATTCTTTTGATTATTATTACTATAGACACAAAAATGTGAAATTACAAGTCTAGTTCTTTAGCTGGTGTTGGTCTTCATAGATCAAGTTCTTCCCAATAATCTAGGATGTCGTAATGTATCTATGCAGATCCAAGCACACCTTTTGTAATTGATAGAATGAAATTTTGTCAATGTGCAGATTTTCTAAGTGCCATCCAAGACTTTTTGGTATGGCACTCAGTGTGCTGACCATCACTGGAACCACCACAGCTGGTTTATGCCATAATCTTTCAAGTTTGATTTTTAGATCTTAATACTTTGTAATCTTCTCCCAGTCTTTGCCTTGCATTCTCCTATTCTTTGGATCACATGTATACTTCTTTCTTTTTAACTACAGTTAAATCTGGTGTTTTATGAGCCAAACTGTTATCAATTTGCATTTGGAAATCTCACCGTATTTTAACTTGCATGCCAAACCATTAGTTTTTTATTTTATTTTATAGCCAGACAGCCTGCCTGCCTGCCTGCCTGCCTGCCTGCCTGCCTTCCTTCCTTCCTTCCTTCCTTCCTTCCTTCCTTCCTTCCTTCCTTCCTTCCTTCCCTTTCTTCCTTTCACCCACTTCATGGTCTGTTTCTGTTACTCCCCTCTGAGAGAAGGTTTCAGAGTATCTATTGTAATACTACTAGATTCTGTAACAGCTTTGTTCCTTATGCCATCTGTCTTGTAAACTTGCAGGATTCTTTTCTCTCTCTCCATGTATATGTATCCATTCGAACTAGACTGTGATGTTTCTCTGTATCATATATGTGTATGTGGGTATAAGCATAATGGTTATCTTTTGAGAGCCGAATGAACCGAAATTTCATTGTACATTTAAAGTGACAATAATATTTCTATTCTATTCTATTCTTATTGTTGTGTTGTGCTATGTTGGAACTCCAAACTGAACATATATGGTTAATAGACACAAGCGTAATTGGACCAGTTTAACCAAACTCATCTGCATTTAGACCAAAGATCATAAGAATGATTCATCCAGCACTTGAAAGGTGGCAAATTTCAGAAAACTATGGGATACTAGTAAAAAAATAAATCTACAATACTTGGCATCTAGAAATTGATGCATAATGTAGAAATATGTTGCTTGAATAATCAGCACTGAAGCACTGAAATTCAGTTAATATATTCAGCATCACTGTCTACCTGATTCTGTGTAAGATCTAAGCCTCATTTCCAAATGCATTTAAATGTTTTCAATAAATTACTCTTTTCTAATTCTTCCTGCACAAATGACACTGCTTATGTAACCACAGTTTCCTGCTCACTCATGTTTTTTCCTCTGTGTGTAAAAAAAAATTGACAAATATAATTAGAGCAGAGATCCCCAACTTTGTGGCTATCTAGATGCCTAACACTATAAAAAGTACCACTTGAGAAGGCTTACTTAGAGACAACTACACAGAAACATAAATATCACATACAAATTACCCTCAAGCTGATCAGCTCTCCTGGTTTATACAATGGATCCAGGTAACGGTAATATTTGTAACGTTCAGTCTACAAAACTGTTCTGTATTACACATTCTTGAGTTTGAGCTTTATTTCTAAGATTTTTGTTTATTTATTTGTGGCATTGTCTTTGCAGTCATATGTAAATTGAGAGTAATGTTATGAGTTTTATCCCTGTATTTTGCAAATGCACCGGCTGTTGAATCTGTCTTAGATTCAGCTCAAAGAGTTAGTTCAGCGGAGCCAGCAGAAGTTGGCTGTAACAATTAAAATGAGCACAAAATGATGGAAGAGATACATATATCTGTATGATTGTATACACAACAGTAGAAAAATTCCTGTATATGTGATCACTGATGAATAGAAAAATGTGGTGGTGCCTGACCACTGAATATATTATCCAGAGAAGCTCTTTACTCCAGTGCAAAGTCCTTATTTTCCCATATAGATTTAACAGTTTATGGAAATGATGGCATTGTTTTATGGCCCAGAACCATACTTAACTTCAGGAGCACAAAACTGCAAAACTAGATTTTGGAAGAAGGTAGACTAGTTAAAGCAACTGGGACAAATGAGTCTTGATTTAAGAACTTGGACCAAACAACATCATACTGAGCCATGAAAATTTTTACTTGAGCCTAGATGCACTTTTCTGCCATGTGGAGAACAGGAGAATCAATGTTGTTTGTCACGCAAATGATTCTGCTGGTACTAGTACAGTGGGCATTCTTAAGCATGCAGACCAACCATAATATCTTAAACTAGTTCCTTCGTGTTACAAAACTCACCAGCACTATTCAGATCAAAACAGCTTAGCACAGAGTTCTTAAACTGGGTGATAATTTGGGCATATCCTGGGATTAATGGACTAGTTTGTAAGTCAAGGATCTATTTTGGGACTGCTACTGCCGAGATGACAGAATTTGTATTTTTGTGAAAGTAATGACATTATTCGACTTCTGGAGTCACTGAGCCAAATAGTTAAAAATCAGTTTAGCATGTCATATATTTGGTGTGTTCCCTGGGTTCCAGTCTCATTTACCTGAGTTTTTCGGCCATCTATTGTGTTTTCATCAAATTTTTCATTTAACTTGAAGCTGAATTCCGAGGTCTTGAAAGTGCTTTCAGTTTTGATTGTGAAAGTATCATCATTCTTGGTGATGATAACATCTGGCTTGGCCATATTTCCCATCTTTCTCATTGCCATACCCACGCCTGCCAAAAGGAGAGAGAATTTACTTTTAAATAGGTTCAGCCAAGCACAGTCATTATATAGACACTCGCACACAAGATTAATTATCTTTTTAATTATCTAGTAGTGAGAGGGAGTTTTCCAGTCAATGAGCTGACTGCCCTTTCTCATTAAATTTTAATTACACATCATCCTTGCAAAACTCTGTAAACCTAAAATGAGTTCTGTTCAGAATTAAAATGCTTGTATGGAGAAAAACATATTCACAAGTCTGCAGTAGGACTGGAACAAAACATTCTATAGTATATCAGTATATTTCTTCTCACTGTATATTACAGCAACTTCTGGTAAGGCAGAGAAAAAAATCAATACGGAGTAATTACTTTGACTCCCATAAACATGAAGTTTGTGTCATTCTTGCATTGTGTGTAGCATGATATTCCTAGCTGAGGAACTACATTTTATATATGGTGTACAGACCAATGAAAATATAGTATATTTTAATTTATATGGGCCCCAGAACTCAGCTTGCTGGGCAATATTTTGGCTACAGAAACCAAATGTATTAAATAATCATCACTGAACTCTATATTTCAGTGAAATGATTCCAGAAGGACAGGGAGGAAAAGAAACATTCAAATAAAATAGTCATAAGGAGGTTAATTCTGTACTCTTTCTAGCTTCTATCTCAGTAGGAGTCACTGCAAATGTTGACTAATCTCTGTCATTGCTAGTTTCAGTGTTGTCTTCCTCAGCATGAAGTTACAGGAAATTTGCTCATCTTGCAATGTTTTCAGTGCTGCATCAAACTATTTGAAACTCCTAAATATAGAACTTATTACATTCTGTTAATATAGACTCAGATCAAATGCAAGGAACATAGCGTAGCGTATATCATAGAAATCCATTTTTTCTAAAGAAGTAATCTTCTTCCCTGGGGGAAATTCAAGAAAAGAGCAACTGTATTCATTTAAAGCCATCCCCACATGCTCAACTCATTCAGTCCTGTTTTCCTTCTCTCTCTTACACACTTTTCATATGCAGTCCATCTGCAATCCTAGTTTGCTCATCAGCTCCATTGAAACAATGTCTGTTTGTGTGCTTGTTATAAAAGCTATTTGAAAATGCCTTTGCAGACCTTGGACAAAGAGCATTTTTAAGAGCTGAAAAAAGAGACACAAAGCTCATAATTCCCTATTTCCAAACCTTTATAGGCTTCCATAAGGGGAAAAAAATAAAGCTTTTTCATTATCATCCATCACTGAAACCTAGATGACAAAGCCATATGCACGTTTTAGTGAAATAGGACTGCATGCTGAAAAACACATTTTGCATAGCAACTGAACAGAATGCCAAGTATTGCTTACACACAAAACAGAGAGAGAGAGAGAGAGAGAGAGAGATACAAGCATACTACACATACACCAGACACTTTGAGCTACAATCAATATTTCATTTTAATCCAAAGCAGCCATTTTAAACAGACAAAGCCACCTCTTTAAAAAAAAGTGATGGGCACAGGGTAGGATGAATTACAGTTTTTAAGAGCAATCCTAGATTTGTTGGTCAATTGCACTTAGGAAATTCACATGCACCTGGAAGTGCTATCTGCATCTTTGAACAAAACATATATGCAAGAGTACAAGAATGGAACATATACATAAGAAAATGTGATGTTGCTAATTATTGTTATTATTATTATTGCTTGCCCTATTGTTCAGACATTCTATCCACGTCCTTTTTAAAATGTTTTTCCCAAGAGGAATCCGAGGTCTGTAATTCTCCTTTGTGAGAAGAAAGCTTAATTTTTCTACTCTTATCATAATTCCCTTCCATCCTTTTTTTTTCTTTTTTGACAGCACTGCCAATTCCCTTCCCTTCTTACCTAATTCCTTCATATAATCCTCAAAACCTTCACTGGAGACCAGGCGCCATTTGCCTACGAAAGCGTCCAGGTTAGCCATTGCGCCGAGCCGGAGATGCTAAGAAGTCGCGCCGCCGGGAAAGAGAAGATCCGAGCTAAGGAGGCTGACAGAAAAGGCACCAAAGCAAAGCAGAGGCGGAGAAGCGGAGTGCGGGCCGGGGTGCCTTTATATAGCTGTCTTGGGCATGTGCTGCCGGCCAGGGCCAATGGAGAAGAGCGACGTCAGCGCGATCGCTCTTGCGCTGCGCTTAGCCAGAGGGAAGCTGAGGTTGGCGATGCTGGTGAGCAGCGGGGCTCGTCAAGTGGTTGGTTCGCTTTGGAAGGGAAAGTGCACTGCTGAGGGTCGCTGGAGGAGAGTCGCGCCGTCGCTGCTGATGCTCGGAAAGGCGCCGGGTATCCCCACCGCAACTCCGCCCCCTTTTCAGTGGCGAGGCCAGGCTGGGTTCCCTCAACTCTGGCGTGGTTGCACAATTTGCCTTACCTAAACTGTTGGGTTCCCGGGCAGCGGAGGCAAAAGCGCTGCGTTTCTGCTAGCGCAGACTTCGTCTCTCCCCCCCACTCCCATCCCTCCTGTTGCTGTGTGCGATCCCCCAAGAAATCCATTGCCGGCAGTTAAATTAGGGAAGCTGAAAAAATCCTTACCCAACCTTCTACTTCAGCAAAAATTTAAGAATGGAGGAAGGCCGTTCACACTGTAAAAGCTTTATATTCATCCATTCTTTATAGCAGAATAGAGGGAGGAAGTTCACACTTCTTTATATTGGATATTGGATGGATCTCAAGTCCAGCTAGCAACGAATGTACCATTTGTAACCCTAATCAGCCCCCTAGGTATGCCCAGCTTTTCCAATTCCCCTTTTACTAAAGATCCAGCCTGAAGTAGGTGCTGAGGAAGTTGAAAGCTACTATGAGTTAAAGCTGTAAAACCTGTTACCAGCAGGTGCAATAACCAGTTTAGGTAGTTATAGGTTGCAAGTGACTCAGCACTGACTGACCAAAACTGTGTTGATGGATGACTCTGCTTCCTTGAATACCACCTTTTTTTGTGGGGAGGGGGGACTAGTAGTAAAAGAGAATTGTTACTTATTTGGCTAACCTCTGAATGCCTCTTGGTGGCCAAGACTGACTTATTACAAAACACTGAATTTACACTGACTTTTATTCTATCCTTCTTGTGGAAGCTGTTTTTTGAACCCACATCTTGTGCTTTGAAAGAGCAGAACTGGTATGACATCTATTATACTACAGCTCTTACTTAAATGCATACATATGTGAAGGTCATAGAGTTTGTGGCATGATGCTGTTTTCATCACTCTGGCAAAAAAAAAAAAACCCAGTCCTGTGGATGCCACAGCTATGCAGGTGTAGGAACAGCACTCTTCAGTTTCCTGAGACCTCTGCATTGGTACATATAGGAGGGTGTGGATGCTGCTTTCTGAATGAGCAAATGCCTGCAGGCAGCTTTATATGTATTTAAAATGTTGACCAAACATTTTATTGCTAGTTTCAGTGTCATTGCTAGTTTTGGTGTTGTCTTCCTCAGCATGAATTTATAGGAAATTTGCTCATCTTACAGCATTTCCAGGGCTGCATCAATCTATTTGAAACTCCTAAACATTAGAACCATATTACATTCTGTTAATATAGACTCAGGTCAAATGCAAGGAACATAGCATAGCATATATCATAGAAATCCATTTTTCTAAAGAAGTAATCTTCTTCCCTGGGGGAAATTCAAGAAAACCTCTGCATTGGTACATATAGGAGGGTGTGGTTGCTGCTTTCTGAAAGAGAGCAAATGCCTGCAGGCGGCTTTATATATTTTTAAAATGTGAGAAATGTTGTTCAAATTTATCTTGTTGCTTTCTTTAATGTATAAATTATTCTTTGTTTAACAAGGGTCTGTCCTGTTTGTTAAAAGCAGTATGCAGCAGCAGCCAGAAAAGCAAATACAATCCTGGGTTATATAAACAGAAGAATCAAGATCATGTGAAATATTGGTGCCATTTTATAAAACCCTAGTAAGACCAGACCTGGAATACTGCAGCCAATTTTGGTCATCATACTACAAAAAGAAAAAGATGCTGAGACTTTGGAAAAAGTTCAAAGAAGAGCAACTAAGATGATCAAAGGTCTGGAGACTAAACCATATGAAGAACAGCTGCAGGCTTTGGGTTTGGCTAGTCTAAAGAAAAGAAGAATTAGGGGTGACGTGATAGCAGTATTCCAGTGTTTGAGGGGTTGCAAAGAAAAAGAGGTCAAATTATTCTCCAAAGCACCAGAGGGAAGGACAAGAAACAATGGTTGGAAACTAATTAAAGAGAGAAGCAACCTTGAATTAAAGAGAAACTTCCTAACAGTGAGGATAATTAACCAGCGAACAGCTTGCCTCTAGAAATCATGGGTGCTCCATCACTAGGTTTTTAAGAAGAGACTAGACAGTCACTTACCTGAAATGGTATAGATTCTGCTTGACCAAGGGGCTGGACTAGAAGACCTCCAAGGTCCTTTCCAGTTTCTGTTCTATTCCTATTCTATTCTATTCTAATGTTAATATTTATCATGGAAAAGTATAGTATTAAAACTAAGGCAGAAAGGGTCAACCATCACCCCCTTTTACAGGTAGTCTACGACTTACAGTCACAAAATTTCTGCTCCTAAGCAAGATAGTTGCTAAGTGAGTTGTGCCCCATTTGACCACATTTTTTTTGCCACAGTTGTAAAGCAAGTCACTTCATTGTTAAGTGAATCATGGGGTTCTTAAGTTTCCCCCACTGACTTTTCTTGTCAGAAGTCAGCTGGGAAGGTTGCAAATGGTGATCACACAACCCCAAGATAGTGAAACTCTTCATAAATACATACTGGTTGCCAAGCACCCAAATTTTGATCACCTGACTGTTTTGGATGGGCAAGTGTGGTCACAAAGAGACAGGACATGGATCAGGTACAACAGTTTTATTGGCAACCTTAGAGAATGCAAGCCGCGAACATGCGGCAGGCGCCGGCTTTTATAGCTGGCGCTGTCCACAGTTTCAGCCACTGACGGGACTTTATTTTTCCTGCCAGTGGCTGAGCCAACGAGTGGAGTCTTCAGCCGACTCCACTCCTTGGCCATATATGGGCATACAGAACACCCCTCCTAGTCAGTGGTCCACCAATCAGGAACAGACTAGGGAACGTAGTCGTGCAGGTAGGTGGGGCTTCAATGGGCACGACTGGACCTGCGTGCCTCAGTCGATCCTGGGGTGGCGGCCCGAGCAGATGGGTCCACCACTGCTCCAGTCTCTGCCGGTGGAAGTGTCTGGAATCCTTCCACTGGCGCGGCAGGGACTATCGAGCTTTAGGCCTCAGAAGGATATTGTTGGACTTCCTCAGCCCCTGGTAAGTGTCTTTGGTGTACTTCTGTTTTTTGGGCCTGTGTTTGGCTCTGCGCGGTGCTTGCGAGCCGGGCCTCCGGTTGATTTTTTGTGCACAGGACTCGGACTCGGAGCTGGTCGATGTGCCGCTCCCAGACTTTTCTGTTTTCCATCTCCACCCGGTAGGACTGTGGGCTGGTGTTCTCAAGTACTCTCGCTGGCACCCAGGTTGGTCCTCCGGTGTAGTTGTGTGCGTAGACCAGTCCCCCTTTGTAAACTGTCGGTATTTCCCAGTGGAATCCGGGGGCGTCTTCATGCTGTAGTTTGGGTGGACCCTGTCTAGTATTGTCCTTAGTCTCTAGCCCATCAACAGTTCGGCTGGGCTGCGGTGTGTTGTTGTGTGTGGTGTGATATGTTGTGTTAACAGCCATCGGTCAATCTTGTCTTACCAATCCCCTTTTCTCATTCGAGAATCCCTTTGGTGGCCTTTACCATAATTTCCACTTGCCTATTCATCGACGGGTGGGCTGGTGCTGACGGCATGACAGATTCCTAGACCCGCTAGGAATGCCTCGAACAGTTTCACCGTGAATTGTGGCCCGTTGTCGGAGACCAAAACGTCCAGTAGTCCGTGAGTTGTGAATAGGTGTCTAAGTACCCTCATGGTTGCTTCCAATGTGGTGGACGGCATTAAGATGACTTCCAGCCATTTGGAGTATGCGTCCACCACTATCAGAAATGTTTGGCCATGGTAGGGACCCGCAAAGTCAATATGTAGTCTAGCCCAGGGGGCTCTTGGTGTTTCCCACTTCTTGGGTTTGGCTGCTGGAGGTGCGGGCCTGGACTCTTGGCACGGTATGCAGGTAGTGACCCAGGATTCTATCTCGGTGTCCATCCCTGGCCACCACACATAGCTCTGCGCTAGAGCCTTCATGCAGACCACCCCTGGGTGACCCTCGTGGAGAGCGTCCAGCATTCTTTTCCTTGGTGCGGGGGGAATGACTACCCTGTCCCCCCACAGCAGGCAGCCCTTCAAACCTGACAGCTCAGTTTGTCTGTTTTGGTACGGTTTGAATTCTTCCCCTTGCGCTGCCTGTGACCACCCCCTCCACACCCAGTTCAAAATCCGCACCATAGTTTTATCATGGCCAGTCAGTCGCACAATCTCTGATGACATCATCAGTCCCAGCCATATGCTTTCTGTCAGCAGGATTGTTGTGGAAGGCTTTGGGTCCTCAGCAGTCTCTGGGAGGGGGCAGCGGCTGAGGGCATCGGCGTGAGTGATTGCTTTGCCTGGTCTGTGTATAGGTGTATAGCTGTAGGCTGCCAGGAACACAGTCCATCTCAGCATCCTGGGGGACAAGATGTTTGGCGTTGCCTTGTCACCGGCAAGTATGCCAAAAAGCAGTTTGTGGTCCGTAATGAGGTTGAACGGTCTTCCATAAAGGTATTCGTGGAACCGTTTGACCCCAGCTACTGCGGCAAGCGCCTCTATTTGGCTGTAATTCCTCTGTGTCTTGTACAGGGTCTTTGAAAAGTAAGCAATAGGCGCTTCAGTCCCATTAGGCAGTCTGTGGCTGAGGACTGCACCTATGCCGTATGGGGACGCATCGCAGGTTAATGTCAGCAGCAGTGTCTCTCTGTCTTGTATGAGCACACTGTCCGATGGTCGCTTTCTGTGGCAGAAAGACATTGTAAAAGTTTTAAAGTCCCAGGAAAGCCTGTAACTCTGCCTTATTTTGTGGGGTTGGGGCTTCTCGGATGGCCTTTAACTTCCCATTGGCGGGTCTGATGCCTGTGCTGTCTATTAAAAATCCTAAGAACTCGACCTGCGGGACAACTATTTGGCATTTTTCTCTCTTTAGTTTCAGACCTACCTCCTGGAATCTCCCCAGGACTGCCCTTAGCCTGTCCATTAGTTGGGCTCTGTTAGTGGCGGAGACTATCACATCGTCGAAATAGGGGATGACTCCCAGAATGCTGTGTAGTAATTGTTCCATGATGCTTTGGAACAATCCTGGGACTATGCTGACCCCGAATTGGAGTCTTTTGCATTTAAAAGCCCCCCTGTGTGTGACAATTGTCTGTGCTTCCACCGTGGCTTCATCAACAGGTAGCTGTTGATAGGCCTGCGCCAAGTCCAGTTTTGTGAATATTGTTCCCCGGCCCAAAGAGTGCAACAGGTGTTGTACAATGGGCATGGGGTAGGCACTCTGCTGCAATGCCTTATTCAGGGTCATTTTATAGTCCACACAAATTCTGATCAACCTGTCCGGTTTCACTGGTATCACAATGGGGGTCTCCCACTTTGTGTGGTCCACCGGTTCCAACACCCCTTGGTCGATCAGCTTGTTGAGTTGCTCCTTGACTTTCGGCCGCAGGGTGAAGGGAACTCAGCGCGGCTTGAGATGGATAGGGGCAATGGTGGGGTCTAGACTGAAGGAAATTGGGGTCCCTGTGTCGAAGACTGTGCCAAACTCCCATTCCAGCTATGCGATGTCTCCCTTCTGGTCGTGGGTGGGGGTCCTGGTCGCATGGACACCAGCGATGCTGATTTGGAGCGGTGAGAACCATTCTCACCCAAGCAGACTGGATAGGCTCCGGTCTACTATCGTCAGTGGTAGCTTTCCACTGAACACCCCATAGTCAATGAGGACCATCTTCTTCCCTACAACTGGTATTTGGCGGCCCTGATAGTCTCTTAGTGTAATGTTCTGCCATTCCAGTTGGTCCAACCTTAGGTTGGGTAGGATTCCCTTCAGCTTCTTCCAGGATACCATCAAAATGTAGGACCCTGAATCGACCTCCATTTGGCATGGCTTATGTTCTATCTGTACCGTGGCCATCACTTTGTTGGCTTCATAAGCCTCATCTCTGTTTGCGTGTAGCCAGCGAAGGTGAAGTGGGCCTCCTCTTCTCTCACCTCTTCCCGCCTTTTGAATCTCCCGCCAGAGGATTTTCGCCCCCTCCTTGGTGGCCATGCTGTCACACAGGAGATGCAGCTTGCCGGCTTGGCTTGATTGCCAGCTGTGCGGCCCAACAAACCTCTGTGATATGGCCTCACTGGTCACATCTTCGGCATATGGTATCCTCGAACTGGCAAACCAATCAGTTATGGCTCCTGCCGCAACCTCTGCAGTCTCTCGTTCCTGGTTTGCCCCTTGGTTTTCTGGTCTCAGCTTGTAGACCTCACCGTTGGTCCCGTCATCGCTGGCTTCAGATTCCAACTCTGCAGGCCATGGCATAGGGTCGGCCCGGGTGGCATGGACCTTCCCGTTGCCCCGGATCCACGCAGCCGAGTAATCTGACGATTCCACGGCCCTGGCTTCGTCAACAGCTTCTTGAAAGTTTACGTCTTTGCGGGTGAGGAGCTTCTTTTGCAAAGCGGGGTCCCTGGTGCCCAGGATGATCCAGTCTCTGATCATCCCCTCGGTGTTGGGGAATTTGCAGTTCTTCGCCAACCTCCTCAGTTCGGCGACAAACGTATTGATCGTTTCCCCGTCTCTCTGGCTCCACGTATAGAAATCATATCAGCTGGCCAGGTAAGACGGGGACAGGCCGTAGTGACCCCTCAAGGTGCTCTGCAGCTCCTCCCAGAACACGGTCTGCAGATCTTCGGCGACTAAGGCATCGGCCATCTCATATATTTCGATGTCGCAATAAGTCAGGAACAAAGCCTCTTTCTTTGCGTCGGTGTCCTGAAGTCCATTTACTTCGAGGTGCAGATTGAATCGCCCCATATACGATCACCATTTTTCCTTAGCCAGGTCGTACGGGATGGCCATTGGGCGATGTGCCAGGCCGGAAAATCGTTGCGCCATGCTGTCTGCTGTGGTGGGGGGAGTTGTCTTATCCAGGCCGATTCAGTAGCCAATGTCGAATATTCCTGCTTCTCTATGTGTGAGATCCCACCCTCATTGCCAGTGTTTTGGATGGGCAGTGCGGTCACGAAGAGGCTGGACACGGATCAGGTACAACAGTTTTATTGGCAACCGTAGAAAATGCAAACCGTGAACACGTGGCAGGCATCGACTTTTATAGCCGGCACTGTCCACAGTTTCAGCCACTGACGGGACTTTATTTTTCCTGCCAGTTACTGAGCCAACAAGTGGAGTCTTCAGCCGACTCCATTCCTTGGCCATATATGGGCATACAGAACACTGACCATGGGGATATTGCAGTGGTCATTGACATAAAAAAGACGGTCATATATCACATTTTTTCAGTGCCGTTGTAACTTTGAATTAACCACTAAACAATAGTTGTAAGTTGAGGACTACCTGCAGTTCTGAAGTTCTTCAGCAGTGTTAAGGATGGGACATGTGCTTCTGAAAGAGGCTTAGTCAATGTAAGATAGAGATACTGAAAATACTGTCATCTTGTCCTGGAGATGGGTTGATCTCCTGAGGAACCAGGTTACCCAATTACCTTGGGAGTAACTCTTGTATCCATTATTGTCTATGGCTTGGTGCTTAATAAAAGATTATTTAATGAAAATAGCTTTGCCTGACGCTAGGCAGTACTGTGTTTCATCTGTATTTGCCACCTCTCATGTATAAGGCTATGATCAAAACAGGTGGGGCTGACTGTTAAGTAAGTTGGCCAACACAACCATCCATTAGGATAGCTTTCTTTGTCACATGCTAGCCAGGGGAACATGACCTGTGGGAGGTAGTTGTCTCTTCTGAGTTGGCTCTCAGCAGCTGGATTTTAGGGTGTGCTGCCTTGGATTTTTTAACAACTCCTGGCAGTTTAAAAAGCAAGAATACCACAAAACTTTTTAAAAAATACCCTAAAAACAATACACTCATAAGGCACCTAAAGAGAGGGAAAGGGAGGGGAGGGGGGAGGGGGGAAGGAGAGAGAGAAACAGAGAGAGAGAGAAACAGAGAGAGAGAGAAACAGAGAGAGACAGAGCCCTGTCCAACAGAGGCATCTATTCCAAGCCTTAGGAGAGCAATTAGGTCTTTAAAATCTTCTTGAACATCATTAGTTTTCAGTGCTACCAATCATAGACAGCTTCCTCATCCATGATTTTATTTAGTTTCCTTTTAAAACTGTACACTGATTACCACTACTACACATTTATTTATTTATTTCATAAAATTTATATGGTCAACTTTCTCACAGATTCTGGATGATGCAGAACATGTAGTTCCATAGTTTATGTGTTGTGTTTAGAAAAACAAAAAGCACTTACTTCCCCTGATTCTTCCTACAATTAGCTTCAGTGGATCATCCTAAATTCTAATATGACACTTTTAGAAGTCTCTGCCATTTGTTGTCCTGTAATTTACTGCACTTCTATTAACTTTATTGCTGATTTTTATCTTGAGTTTATTGTGCTGCTTTTATTATCCTTTAATTGTATTTTTGTTTAATACACAAATAATTTTTATTATCAGATAAGGTCATATCAAAATAATAAACAATCCCGAGTGTATTAAAGGTTAAGAGTATTATAGGTTAGAGCATACAAGGCAATTTTTATTGCTTTCCAAAACATAGTAAGGAGGGAACCTTCTGATTTTTCCCAAAATGGAATCCTAAGTACGAAGAACAGTTACAGGAATTGGATATATCTAGTGTAATGAAAAGAAGGACTGAGGGGACATGATAGCACTGACTATTCCAATGTTTGAGGGGCTCCTAAAAAGATGAATGGGTCAAACTATTTTCCAAAGCACCAAGACATGAAACAATTGTTGGAAACGAAATAATGAGAGAAGCAACCTAGAACTAAGAAGCAACCTAGAACTAAGAAAAAAAACTTTTTAACAGTGAAAACAGTTAACCAATGGAATAGCTTGATTTCATAAGTTGTGGGTGCTCCATCACTGAACGCTTAAAGGAAAAAAAAGACTGGTAAACCATTTGTCTGAAATTCCTTCTCAAAGGGATTGGACTAGAAGACTTCCAAGGTTCCTTCCAATTGTATTATTCTATGTTCCATGTTTGTACTACTGATAAGTCTTCTTGCCTAACATATTTATCAGTACACATATTAGCCTCTAGAAGGGTTGGAACCTATAAAGGAGTCTGATAGTTATTTATAGAGTTGTGAAAAGAAGAGAGGCTTCCATTATTTTGTAGCATCTAGTTATTCCAGAAAATAATGTTGCCATATTTCAGTGTTAATGTTGTCATATTTCAGTAGCCTATTTTTATAAACTTCTTATGCAGGAGACATATGAAGGGCCATATTGCAGCCCCCAGAATTCCAAAAGAAGGCTATTGGTTACATTGAATTCTGGGTGTTTCAACACACTGTAAAACTCTGGGCTGGAAAAGCCTATGCAGCATTTCTTTCTGTGTTCTCTTTATTCTTAAAATAAAATCTGGGATATATTCCGCATCTTTGAATAGCATCAGGTGGTTTTGAACATATAAAGGGAAGAAACACAATCAGTGTTAGTGAAATTTAAACTCTCTGTTTTCAGGAATCTCTATAAAGCTCCAGAAATTCAAGTCAGGTACTATGCTCCTAACTTTTATACTCTGCTTATTCCCATAATTTTGGGATCGATTTCATCAACCAGCAGAGCATACATTTTCCAGTAATATACAATATGTCAGCATACAGAACAATGCAAAGTACCAAAAAGGAACTACTTTGGTGGATTCTCCCCACCCCCGGAGGTTGTACAATGATTGCCTATAGTTGAGTACAGGTGCGAGATGATTCATATGAGAGGAGTATATGAATAGACTGAAGATCAATAGATACGTTTTTTTTACTGAGACACTGTGAGAAAAAAAATTAAACCCACAAACAATTATATCTTTGCTGCCCTGCCCTAGTGACTCAATGATAAACATGTAATTAATAATGTGCAATAATCTGATGTCATTGAAAATTCTGATATCTGTACAGTAATATTTGGCCTATGCTCACGAAAGAGGTAACTCCAGTGGATCTCTATAATGTCCTATTGGTGCTACTTTGGTAGGAGACAAAACAATACCTTTTCTGTAAGATTGCATTTGTGATGAAATAGTGAACTAAAGACATCGTTTTTCAAAGCAGCCCTAACTAAGATCATCGGGTGGGGAAAAAACAAGATATTTGGGCGGGATGTGAGGGATGTGTACACACATGTGCAAAGATATGTCCCCACTATGATATATTTCTACACATTTCTGCACATATTTCTACAAAGCCTATAAACGAAAACACCAGTTGTTCTTTGATACAAGCAACTGGACTGGAAGAATTAAATTATATTAAATTCTGATGTACAAATTTTTCTTTCCCTCTGCATCTAGGTAAGACATGGTCATCACAGTTTGTGGTATTCATCAACAATATTTAAGAAAGCTTAAACTGAAGAGCTAATAGCAAATGTTCTAACAGTGTAAACTAGTTACATTTTGGTTACAAACTTGATGACACAGCTTTTTGGAAAGCTTAGTAACATTTTACTCAGACACTCTTATTCCTCTTTAACTTGAAGAGTTGCATCATTTCAAACCAAACATGAGAGCTACAACTCCCTGCCAACTTTCCATTTCTGTGTATGTTAATTTTGTTGCTGCTGTGATCACTGTTTCCGAACCTGCTCCTCACATCTCACAAGAAGCTAGACATCGGTTAAGATCAACTGTTGTTTTGTCAATTTCATAGTTTAACTTTACTTTGAGTTATCTAGAAATGTGACTCTTTTTTTAAATAATTTTTTATTTTTAGACAAACATACACAGACAAAACATAAAAACATAAAGCCATTTTCCAATTACATACATATAGTGTGTCGGTAGGTTACAAATTTTTTTGTGCATCTTCTCCATAGTCCTCACTTATAATTGTTTATATATATTCTCATATTATCAAACATATTTCTAAATATATTTATTATCATTGTTAATCAATCATTTGACTATACTATTATTCATTCATGTTATGCAAGATATTCCATATTTTTAAATTGATTTATCTTATAACAATTCATATTATCATCTTAGATCCATCCATAGTTATTATATAATAATACATCCTTATATATTCTATATAATTCTGTTCTTATATTGTAAAATTCTACATATTTCATTACCATATTTTATTTTCTAACCATTTATAAAATAAATCCCAAATCTTATAAAATTGTTTATCTTCTTGTTCTCTAATTTCAAATGTCAATTTACTCATTTCAGCGCATTTCATTATTTTCTTAATAACTTCCTCCTGTGTTGCTATTTTCTCATTTTGCCAATTTTTAGCAAATACAATCCTAGCCACTGTTAATACATTTACAATCAAATATTTCAAATCCTTACTATATATTTCAGGTATAATTCCCAATAAAAATATCTCTGGTTTCAAATCTATATGTTTCTTTATCATTTTTTCCAACCATGTGTGGATTTTAGTCCAATATCTTTTAGCATCTGCACATGTCCACCACATATGGTAATGTGAACCAGGTATCTGATGACATTTCCAACATTTTTCAGATTTATTCTTGAACATTCTTGCTATCCTTGTTGGGGATAAGTGCCACCTGTAAAACATCTTATACAGATTCTCTTTATATGCTGTTGACATTGTCATTTTATAGTTTTGAGACCACAATTTTTGCCATTTCTCTAAATCAATCCCATATGACTCTTAATTGTCACTGAAATGTGACTCTTAATTGTCACTGAAATAAGAATTTACACTCTAATTTCTTTATCGTCTGCAGAGGAATTCTGGAAGTTGAGATTAGATTAGATTGATTATTTATTTATTTATTTATTTATTTATTTATTTATTTATTTATTTAATAGAAAGCTCAGTGGTGGAATTAAAAAATTACTACCAGTTCTCTGGGCGTGGCTTGGTGGGTGCGGCAGGGGAAGGATATTGTAAAATCTCCATTTCCTTCCCAGTCCTGGGGGAAGGTTACTGCAAAATCCCATTCCCTCCCCACCCCACTAACCTGCTTTCCAGCTCCGTTCTCCTGTGCAGGGCAACAAAAGAAGACTCAGCCGATCAGCTGGGACTCGGGAGGTAGAGAATAGATGGGGACGGGGCCAGTCAGAGGTGGTATTTGCTGGTTCTATGAACTACTCAAAATTTCTGCTACCAGTTCTCCAGAATTGGTCAGAAACTGCTGAATATCACCTCTGAGAAAGCTGCTAATACTGCTCATATCTTCCATAGAACCCTTACGATATTCTGAAGTGGAAGAGGAAACATAATTGCGTTTCAGAATAACCTTACAAGTGCCTGGTGCTCATCAGAAATAGTACTACATTGCTGCCAATCTCCTAATTTAGTAGGTCTTCTACACTAATCTTTGCATCTGACAGCAACAAATGTAACTGACCTATGGGGGCCCATTAGTGGGTCTCTCATATCCGGAGCTGTCCCTGCCTACTATGAAATCACTTCGGCTGGAATGTCATCACTCTATGGATTCCTTTGCAGGAGTCCATATGAATAGATTGATGGTCTTAAGGGGATCCCACCACCAGTGTGGGGATTAGTTCTACTATTAAACTGTTCATCTTGTTAGGAAATTTATCTTACTTGTTCAACTACCATTTGCCTTACTGTAACATTTAAAAAATTTTTTTCTTTTATTGCATTTTTTAAAAAAATGAAAAGTAATGGGGGAAAGACCATAAAGATAAAAAACACATGCATTATCAAAGAAAAATAACACATTAAAATGTATTTTAAAGAAAAAAAAACAATAGAAGGAAAAAATGTATATCATTTTAGCTGTAAAGAGTTTCAATTATATGTATTATCTAATGCAAATATTATTGAAGTACATATATGTTTCTAATATATTTATATAGCTAATTTATGTGTTTGTGTATGTATATATGTATATGTATATGTGTGTGTGTGTGTGTGTGTGTATTCATATATATGTATATATATTCATATTCTGAGATTTTTGCAGGTGTTTGTATGTAGATCTTTGGTCATTCAGTTTTTCTCCCACGTAAAATTGGAAGTATCTGGGCAACGTTTCGATGAAATTTCATCCGTCATCTTCAGGCTGGTGTCTTCAGCTTCATTCTTCTGGAAGAAGTTGTGATAGTGGCTGTTTTTTCCTTTTTAACTCAGAACTCAGTCAGAAAAGGAAAACAAACTTCATCCCTAGTCCAACACTTTAAAGCCACTGGACATGAAATTGATTTTAAAAAAACCAGAATTATTGCCAAAATTGAACACTTTAACAACAGAATAATCAGAGAAGCCATCGAGATAGAAAAATGCCCCCGCAGCATGAATAAACAAGATGATACCTCTTACCTACCAGCCGTTTGGAAACCCACCCTAATTGACAAACGAGTCCCAACCACCAAGTATGACACCAGACCCAAACTCATGATAACATCACATGAAGTCACCACCATACAGCCATTCAAAAAGCAAGTCTGAACCCACACTGATGATGATACATGACCACAAAACAAAAACCAAACTACAGCTGCAACATTAGCCACTTTAAACTCCTCCAATCCACACAAGAAGCAAACTGACACCCACTATGAAAACATGGCATGACAACAAACACGGAGCCAAACAAAAGCTGCACGACTCACCAGTTCAAGTCTGAGGCTGGCAGCTGAGGTCAGCCCACCCACTCAAAATACACCCCCACCCATTCAGAGCACAGCCCCCATTCAAAATACACCCCCACCCAATCAGAGCACAGCTAAGCCCCCACCCAATCAGGGCACACCTCCACCCAATCAGAGAACAGCTAAGCCCCCACCCAATCAGAGCACACCTCCACCTAATCAGAACACAGCCAAGCCTCCACCCAATCAGAGCACACCTCCACCCAATCAGAGCACAGCCAAGCCTCCACCCACAAAACACACCCCCTCTGGCAGTTTAAAAAGGAAAAAACAGCCACTATCACACACTTCTCCCAGAAGAACGAAGCTGAAGACACCAGCCTGAAGATGACGGATGAGATTTAGTATATATATATATATATATATATATATATATATATATATATACCTTATACCTTACCTTATGAAAATCTACGAAAACAAATATATATATATATATATATATATATATATATATATATATATATATATATATTGGTTGTCACCATCTCAGAAGTATAATGAAATAGAGACTTATTTCTACAAAATATAGTAGGTTAAAATATTATATATATATATATATATATATATATATATATATATATATATGTAGGTCTTGGTGTATTGGTCTTGTCCGTGTAAGGTTGAGAATACCTTGGCAACGTTTGAAATCTCATCCGTCATCTTCAGGCTGGTGTCTTCAGCTTCGTTCTCCTGGGAGAAGTGTGTGATCGTGGCTTTTTCCCTTTTAAACTCTAGAGTTGGATGTGTTGTTACTTTTTGATTGGTTTGTGGAGTTGATGTATGCAGATTGGATGGCTTTTTCCTGAGACCCTGTGTGGCTGAGGTGCTGGAGGTGTGTCTCTCAGCCTTTTGTGTTGTAACGACCTGGGTAATGGGCTGTGTGATGACCTTCTGAGTTCTATTGTTGTGATGTCCTAGAACTCAGAAGGTCATCACACAGCCCATTACCCAGGTCGTTACAACACAAAAGGCTGAGAGACACACCTCCAGCACCTCAGCCACACAGGGTCTCAGGAAAAAGCCATCCAATCTGCATACATCAACTCCACAAACCAATCAAAAAGTAACAACACATCCAACTCTAGAGTTTAAAAGGAAAAACAGCCACGATCACACTTCTCCCAGGAGAACAAGCTGAAGACACCAGCCTGAAGATGACGGATGAGATTTCGTAAACGTTGCCAAGGTATTCTCAACCTTACACGGACAAGACCGAATACACCAAGACCTACTACCTTTACCGTGAAAATCTACGAAAACAAATATATATATATATATATATATATATATGTTTTCGTAGATTTTCAATAGTGTAGTGTTGTCTTGTCCCATGTAGATTGAGAATACCTTGGCAACGTTTCGACGAAATCTCATCCGACTTCTCCCAGGAGAACGAAGCTGAAGACACCAGCCTGAAGATGACGGATGAGATTTCGTCGAAACGTTGCCAAGGTATTCTCAATCTTACACGGGACAAGACCCGAATACACCAAGACCTACATATATATATATATATATATAAATAATATTTTAACCTACTATATTTTGTAGAAATAAGTCTCTATTTCATTATACTTCTGAGATGGTGACAACCAATTCTCCTTCCAAATGATGTAATTGAATAGTGCTATCACACTCCTTAGTCTTCTCTTTTCAAATTGAAATATCCCAAATCTCAGTTTCTAGTCTCTTTTCTGCCCATAGAATTTCTAAAACTGTTCTACTTTTAAAAAAGATTTTTATCCCACCTTTTTTTCTTCTTACACAATGAAAAGTGGCAATTATATCAATACTCCTTCCTCCTCCTATTTTTCTCACAACAACCATCCTGTGAGGTGAGTTAAGTTGGGTTGAGAGAGAATGACAGGCTGTGTTAGGTTGAATGCAGAATGGCAGGCTAGTCAGCTAGTTTTTCATGAATGTGGGAGTAGAACTCTCAGTATCCTAGTTTCTAGGCCAGCACCTTACCATAACACTAAACTGGTTCTCATTCTTGTCTGAATTAATCTTAAACAGTGCATCCCACAAGCATACAAATACTTGGAATGTAAGTCTGAAAAAAGCAGAATAAATTGATTTGGAAGCTACACTCAATGTAACTTAAAACTATATTTTCATTTGTAGTCATCAGATACTCAATTTCCACTGGTTCTCTCTGGTTTACCTAATTGTAGTCTCTATAGATGTACTTGCTTTTTGCATCAAGTTCTACATTCCCTTATTGTGTAAAATAAAAGCTAAGTAACCTTTGCTTTCAGTAACATGAAGGTAAATCATAAGTCTAAATGGTGTTTGCAATGTGTGACCAAGATTCCTTCCCTTTATAGGTGTGTCAACATTGAGCTCCTATGCAAAAGGAAGGAGATTGGGCCATGCGGTTGCAAAAGGTAGAGAACACTGAACACAGTCACAACTTCTTGACTTCCTTCGAGGATGCACCTGCTTGCTTTTGAAACCTCTCTTACAGTTGGGAAGGTATTATCCTGTTCTGTAATAGTACAAATTTTTGTGCATTTATTAAAGGACTGTCTGCAATATCTCACAGCAGAGGAGCAGTAATATTGGGGATGAACAAATCCATTTGGTTTAAAACTGATACATATCATTAGCCTAAAGCTGACACATCAGGAAGCATTGAAAAATCAGATGGTAAAATCCAACGGACATGTATTATAAAATTCTTTTCCATTTCACAAAATAGAATATTTTCTATGGTTCTGAATACATGCAAGAATATCTAGTGGAAGTGACACAAACAATAATTATCAATGAATGAAGGCGGATATACATGTCCCAGGATAATGTTGCAGGATCCAATCTGAGTCAAGTCATGGGGACCAGAAGTTGAGTCTTCCAAGGAAGACTAAATCTCTGGTCCCAATGACTGACCCAGATTGAATTCTGCAATTGTTATTAATAATAACCACTCTTTAGATCTACAATTTCTCTGCACAGCAGATCAGTCCAACAGGAAATAGAAGTAAGTTATCCACATTTGATTATCAATCTATATGACACGTATCTTGATCAGTGTTTAGGAATCTGGTTATAGTCAATTAAATATATTTGTCCCATTTCTAATATGAAACAACATCAGCCTATCCCTGGTCTTTGGGAATAGCAATAGCACTTAGACATATATATATATACATATACCGCTTCACAGTGCTTTACAGCCCTCTCTAAGCGGTTTACAGAGTCAGCATATTGCCCCCAACAATTTGGATCCTCATTTTATCCACCTTGGAAGGATGGAAGACTGAATCAACCTTGAGCTTGGTGAGATTTGAACTGCCAAATTGCAGGCAGCTGGCAGGCAGCAGAAGTAGCCTGCAGTACTGCACTCTAACCAATGCACCGCCATGGCTCATTTTTCCCCATCTGTTGGGAAGGACCCAATAGGTGGGGGGAAATGCCAAATCTAGTCTGAACATCTGGCTGATTGTGAGATAAACCATAATAGTGGCAGCTATTTCACTATTCAACTTTATAAATCTATACCACCTCTGAACTAAATAAATTTTAGGAATTTCCCTTAGTGCTGTTGAGAAAGTTAAACCTGAAAAAGTTTCATGGGTAGAATAGATGTATACATTTATTTGCTTATTCTCAGAAACATTTTCCATACTTTTAGGGAATCTGTTTCATAACATTAGTTATTTTGCAGGGTGTTTATCAATATTAGAATCTATGGATGAGAAGCAAATGGAGATTTAACATTCTTGCACCAAAAATGCCCTGAATACATTCCATCAATGTAGGTCTCATATCCAAAAGGGATTTATTGTCTATTTCAGGGCTGTCAAACTCCCAGCCCGCATGACACCACTGATTGTTACGATGTGAGTTTGACACCCCTGCTCTAATTGATAATGCCTTACTTTACAATAACTTTTGTCATCTAGTAAAATCCAGGTGCCTTGGAATTACATTTCACAAAATTCCCAACTTTCACTTTAGGCAGGAATCCTAATTATACTTATTTCTGAGTTAACGTGTACATACTGGTATGACTGGCTAAATTATTTATTAAAATATGCTTAATATCCTGTTACATTTATAACTGCATACATTTTCACATTTGAATGCATTCACAAGTATGCAAAAAGCCAGTTATATACATTTTTCCTATTGAATAACACTTTGTATTACTTCATACTTGATATTATGCAAAACTATAAGTTCTTTTCTTTTTCTTTCCTTCCTTCTTTGGGATAAGAAAAATGAACATAGAAGAAGTTACTAATTTGTATGAACCAGAAGAACCAGTACCATGAATTGCATAAGTTGTAATTTTTAAGCATAAATTAATAGGTATATAATGAACAATGGCTTAGTAATCATTATGTAGGCAATATCTTAAAATAATATTGTGCCTTCCTTTCTATAATATTAATCCCAGAATTTATAATCCCTACTGCATTCCAAAGGCATGTATTTAGCTATTTGAAAGCCTATTATTTTGGTAGTAAAATTAGACCACGTAAATCTTGTGATTTCCACAAATGCAGAAGAGAAGAATCTTCCATTGGTATATATTATAGAATGTATAATGTGTACTTTTGCAAATATATAGAAAAAAATAGACTGAAGCTGTAAAGCACTATAAAATCTTTATTCAGAAAGTTATGGAACTTGTGGTGGTGTCCCAATTCCATTGTTTCTTTAGATTCTTTCCAGTTATACATCAGGTCCAGCAGTAGGATGAAAACATTCTTAGTCAATTTGATGATACCTTTGGAGGGGAGAATAAACTAGTTTTTAATATTCTTAGCCATGATATCCTTTGGACCCTCTATCCAGGTTGAGCTTAGCAGACACTATATAATGGTGGTTGTTACTGATCTTGGTGGATCAGAGAGAATGCAGTCCAATTCTACTCTTGGTTTCCATCATTTCATCCTATGGAGATTATGGAATCTTTGATCTGATATCTGGAAACAAACAAGTTGAGACATAATTCAGATAAAACAGAGCTGCTATTGTAAAAGCAACAGCTCATAACTGTGCTATTCAAAGTGTTATTTTCCTACTTCTGTCACCTAAAGTGATGTTGTTCATTTTGCCTGCAGCACATGTCTTTCTTCTAAGGTACATTGACTGGCTACTTTGCAGGGGCAGGAATACCCCATCAATTGAGTCTATGGGTAACATGATCTCTATAGGTAGTCCTCAATTTATGACGACAGCAATAGGGCCCAAGATTGCTGTTGCTAAGTGATACAGTTATAAAGCACGATATCAGATGACTGCATCACCTAGCAATAGCAATCCTAACTGTAGCTCCACAGCACATGGGTTGGGAAGAGGCAGAAGTCCCAGGTAAGGAACCAGGTAGGGTTTGCATGGGTGCTGTGGGAGATGGGTGTGCCACAGACAAGTACTAGGAAGTGCAAGAGAGCTGATAGAGGGTGCAGAATGGGTAGGCAGAAACTGAGAGAGAGCCAGTAGAAACCCTGGGAGGGGCAGCAGAGGAGGTTGGGGTGACCTATGGATGGAGACACACTATGAAGTGCAGCTAGAAGGAGCGCTCGATATTTTGCAGCAGACTCCTTGGGAGAAAAAGTGATGGCAGTAACTTACAAGGGCAACTTGCAACCTCCCCTGCCAGCTTCCCATTGACTTCATTTGTTGGAAGTTACTAGGAAGGTTGCCAATGGCAATCATGTGACATGGCTTGTTGTGATGTCATAATCACTTGCCAGGGATCCTAATGCTTGGATCACAGTCACATGACTGTGGGGATGCTGGGACAACTTTGGGGACCAATCAGAACTTCATTGCTTTTTTTTTAGATCTGGTATAACTTTGAACAATCTCTGAATGAATAGATGTAAACCGAGGGCTATCTGTAATGGTTTTTTTAAAGCAACCTTGGCCAGTAGCCCTGCTACAGGGCCTTCATTATAATTATTACTTAGTATATAGAGTATTACTGATTTAAAAGCCACCAGTTTTTTTTAAAGTTACTATTTTTCTTTTCCTGAGATACTTACTAATGCACTGGGGTTACCAGGGTTTTTCTTTAGTAATCCCAATGATGTAATTTACCCAACAGACTGAAAAAAATGATGAAACAGTGGATCACTATGCTTATTCATTTTGTTTTAAAGAGCATTTTTTTTATTTTTAACCAATATAGGGTATCTGTCTGTCTATATCTGTCTATAAGTAGATAACATTTTATATTGTAAAATCAAATACATTAATCTATGTATTTAAACTTAAAAAAAGAAGACACTTTGCTTTTTGTGTAAGTGAAACCATGTACTTTCTGGAAAGACAAAGCAAGATCTATAAGCAATTCCATATCTCTTAATGTGTAATAGTGGATAAAATCACAAATCTTTACATTGGGAATTATTAAACATTGTTGTCCCTCATACGTCTGTATAGATGTCCTGCATCTAAATTATTGCTATTATAGTAACTTGGTGTATCGGTATATTTTTATTTCTGATTGAAGTAATATATTGATGAGCCAGTTTTGGGGTAGTAGTTAAGGCATCAGGCTAGAAACTGGGGACAGTGAATTCTAGTCCTGCCTTAGGCACAAAACCAATCACCTTGAGCCAGTCACTCTCCCTCAACCTTAGGAAACAGGCAATGGCAAAGCACTTCTGAAATCTTGCCAGGAAACCTGTTAAAGCAGCAAGCAAAGGTCAATAACTCTAACTTGAAGGTACCAAAACAAGCATTGGTAATTAGAACATTTGTTTCATTAACAGCATATGTTTAATTACATCAAGTATTAAGCGTATATTGTGTATGTGTAAATCCAAAACCAAACTTACTAAGAAAAGGCATTTTATATTAATATGTATTCAAGAGACATTCAATCTTAAAAGAGGAACAATGAGAATTTTCATGTGCATAGTCACTTAACATTCATTAATTGCCTATTCATTTGTGGACCTAACTGAAAAGAATGCAAGGAAGTGGGACAAATCATACATTATAGGTGGTCCTCCTGAGTAAAGCAATAAAAACTTTGAAGTTTCTTTTGATTAACCTCTATTATTTGGCCCATTTTTTACTAAGGCATCTTTGGAATATTAAACTTGGATGTCCTGAGTTACACTTTGTTTTCCCAATGTAGAAAAAAGTGTACACAGCTGCATTCCAAAATATTACACGTTACTGAGAAAATATGTGCTCAGTTTTAGATCCCATTAAATTGTATTTGTTGAATTTGGTTGCAGTTCTAAATACACAATTCTAAGGAGTTTCAAGAGAACTCAGTAGGACTCCTTCCTGAATAAATATGCATGAAAGCTCAGTCCATCCAATAGATGTGCTTTAAAGAGACAATGCATTGAAAGCCATAGAAATTTTTTAAAAAATCTTATGAGACAAGATAGATTTCAAAGCAGCTTGCGGATTAAGAAATCTGTGCACCCACTCCTAGTTATGAAGTTTGCAAATATTTTTGTCAGGTTACCCTATGTTATTTTCTCCCATATCTTTGATATCTGAAACCAATTTAAAGAAACTCCCTATCTAGCAGATTTAATATTAAAATAGCATGGTTCTAATTTCATTCAATGATCCAGAGACGACAATATAGTAGCTAAAGTTAGCTTCACTATAGTATCTTCTAGATCAGGGGTCGCCAACCTTTTGGACCTCAGGGACCACCAAACTCATAATTTTAAATCCCAGGGACCACTAATATGAATTTTGACTGATGGTGGCTTGCTGAGGTTGGTGAGAGAGAGAGAGAGAGAGAGAGAGATCTGATCTAACCTCTCTCTGTCCCTCCCTCCCTCTCTCTCTCACACACACCACACAAACACATAGAGGCTGGGGTGGGATTCAACTTTCTTAACAACCGATTCTGTGGGCGTTGGCCTAATTTGTGGGTGTGGCTTGGTGGTCATGTGACTGGCTGGGCATGGCTTGTATGTAAATATTATAAATATTTATATAAATATTGATTTTTTTATTAAAAAAGAGCAATTTTTACCTATAATCAGGCAAAGCAGGAAGGCAGATTGAGTTGCTCACAGAATCACAGATTCACATAGAGATCTGTGTTTCTGCCATTAGCTAGCTGAGTCTGTCACATAAAATTTGCTTGCAAGCAAACCCATAAAATTTGCTAGCAAGCAAACTCACAAAATTAACTCACAACAATCAAGTATGTAAATATTGATTTTTTTATTTAAAAAAAGAGTAATTTTTACCCAAAATCAGGCAAAGCAGGCAGGCAGATTGAGTTGCTCACAGAATCAGATTCACTTAGAGATCTGTGTTTCTGCACTGCTTCAGTCCTAAGGAAAGTTCGAAGATCTAAAGATTAGCTAGAAAGCAAGAAATCCAACAATTTCCTGCTTTCTAGCTAATCTAAATCTTCTGGGTGGTCTGAAAAAGGAAAAATAGCAACTTAGCAGGCAAGTTTGCCAGGTAAAGAGTGAGTGGGCGGGGCGGGTTCCCGTGGGCCACGTGGGTGGCATAGCCTTGTGTTCCTGCGCATCCTGGGTTAATTGCTTTGGGGGTGCTCTGGGGTGACATTTCTCTGCAGACCACCAAAATTTTCTCGCGGACCACCAGTGGGCCGTGGCTCATCGGTTGGTGACCGCTGTTCTAGATTTTTTTTAATTGTATATTATTTATTTGATATTGACTTGGAATTATCCCTGTACCAGTTTTTGCCTTATAATATTCATTGCAGCAGCACTAAACTTAGCTACCGAATCCATGGTGGAAGGTTTAAAATTCTCAGAGGAACTTCACAAGGAGTATGTCCAATCTTCCATTGGCATAAGAGGAGTAAAATAAGATTGTCTGAATAACCCTATAACAATTACACAGACGTTTTATTAATTTATTAGTCTTACAATAAATTTAATAATACAGGTAGGTTAACAATCATTGGTTGTTGAAAGTTACAACAGTACTGAAAAGTACAAAAAAAAGATTACATTTGGTCCTTGAAGTTGCAATTATTGGTCATATGGCCACAATTTGGGCACATGGCAACTGACTTGCAATTATGACAGTTGCAGCTTCCTGCAATCATATGTTCAACATTTGTATCTGTTTATATTTGTTGGAAGTGCCAACTTCCAACAAGCAAAGTCAATGGGGAAGTCAGCAGGAGGTTGCAAATGGCAATATGTGAAATTGCACTTAACCTCAAGGGATTCACTTAATAACCACAACTGGAACTAGAACCACTAGCATAATGTGGCACAGCCACATGACATCACAATTTATGACCATGAGACTTAGCGGCAGTGTGCTGTCCAGCCAGTTATAGTTAATGGGATTTGGGATAGTTACTTAGGAATTGGGAGCTGTCCCCTTAAGGGAATGCATCATGGTAAATAATTAGTAGTTAAGGTATCCTGGGAAATGTAGTTCATGTCATGTGGTCACATCTGTAATCCTGATTGGTCACTGAATTGACCCTTGGTGGGTTGCGGGAGGTTTTTTCATTCTTGCCTGAACTCAGCCTCATACTAGCATATTTACTACTACGGGATGAAATATGGGATAGAAAGATCACTATCATTTTACTATTCTGTCTTTTGATCCCTTGCCATTCAATCCACAGGCAAATGAGTTCTTGGCATACCTGCAAGACAACTCTAATGCACAGCATGGAACCTACAGCTGACCTCAAGAGATACTACCTGCATATGTGGGGACAGATATCGACCCCCTCATAAAGTAGTCTGAGGAGAACCACGTACCGCCCACAACACATGCCCCTGAGCCAGAACGCTATGCCTACGAGGACGTCATACAAAGAGATGACTGGCCCTCACAGAGAAGCAACACAGAACCATCACCAAGGTGTGGAAGGTTAGATTTAGCAGCTAGCGGTGTGTACAAATTCAGCGACAAGCCAGGCAGAGAATACCTACTGTGGAAGAACATTTTCACAAGTACCATTCAATGCGAACGGCTGCCTCCCGGCGAAGAACTTAAATTTCTGTTGGCATGGCTAGGACCACGGTCTAGTTACATGGTGAAACACATTTACACAGGCATACTCAACGACCCAGACACTGCTCTAAAACGAGCGTGGGATGCTTTGGAGCGAAAATATGGCGATGACACATTGATGGAATACTCACTCCTAGAACGACTTAACTGTTTCCCGTGTATCGCCATCCACAAAACCCAATGGCTGGAAGAATTTTCCAACATCCTTATGGAGCTGCAAACAGCCAAAGAATGTTCTAACTTACCAGGACTGGCTTGCCTTGATCTCTTCATAACGCAAGAAGCAATCATCGCAAAACTCCCAAAAGAAATATTGGAACGATGGATTGTTTTGTCTGATGCCTTTCTGGCCGCAAACTGCAAAAGAGAAGCACCTTTTGCCCTTTTCCAAGAATTTGTTGTCCAGCAATGTAGTTCATGTCATGTGGTCACATTTGTAATCTTGATTGGTCACTGAATTGACCCTTGGTGGGTTGGGGGAGATTTCTTCATTCTTGCCTGAACTCAGCCTCGTACTAGCATATTTACTACTATGGGATGAACTATGGGATAGAAAGATCACTATCATTTTACACTACGATTTCAACTATGCAAAGAATTGGACATTAGATGCATCTCAGCATAACTGTGAGTTACCTTGAGGATACCTAATATAATCCAATAAAAGAAACTTTGTATGGAAGAATTTGTAAAGTTATTCTATCTGTCTTTATATTCAGCAAGGCAAAAGACAGAATAGGCAGAGTTCTTAATCGCAATTACTATTGTTAACCAAGGACTTCCTGTACAAGAGTGATTGTTTCTATCTTATTAGCACACATCAACACTTCAAGGTAAACCAGACCAGAAAATCAATGACAGGTAAGTTAGTACAACTTTTATTGTAAAGCTTTAATAACAAAATCTTGCAATGTGCTTCCTTCCCTTTATCTTCATGGACATTAGGAAAGGGTTTGTCTGAATCATTTACTTATGTTACATTCTTGTTCTGAACTCAACCCCCTTTATCCGACTGTTGGTATTTGGTTTTGCCTCCTGCCCTTCAAGGTAATTCTCTCTTCCCTCTACACATGGGCAGGTATGCTCAATTAATGGAATTTTAGCATACCTGTCTTGCAGCAAAGCAGAAGGAATGATGTTATATAACAGCTTTTCTCAGCATGGGAAAAGAGACAGGATGTAAATAATTTGCTAGATCTCATATACTCTTAACAGCCTAAATTCTATTGTTCTGGGACAATCTATTTACCTCAGCCTGGTGTTCCATATCATTCATTGTTTGAGTAAGTGTTTGCTTAGCCTGATTGTATCTTAATGTCAATACAAATTGTGCCAAAAGCCCAAATGATGTAAGCTTCTACTCTTCCACCAATTTCCAGTTTGAGGCAATGTCATCAGCAAGAACTAAAGGCAGAAAACTGTTGGGAAGTGTTGAATTTTCAGTCAACAATAAACCATCAGCTTTCAGCCTTCTATTTAATATTAGGCATTTTTGCCTCCAGAACAGAAATCTATCTAACCTGGATATTTGGCTGTCCTGTTAGGATCAGCAAACTCCTGTCTCAATAATTTTGTTTTAGTCTAGTTCATCCTTCTTGGCATAACTTTCCACCTTTGTACCACACAGAATTTAGGCCAAAAATGTGGCTTCAAAAAGCTTTCATGCAGCTGGTATTAACTGATCACACTAGTAAAGAAAGCACACTAAATAGTTGACTATTTTGACTCTTGAGGCTTCACATACTATTTGGTCACAGTGTGTGCTCCAAGTAGCTTTGGAGTAGGAAAGCTCTCCAAGATATTTTTAAAATTTGACCAGGTTAATTTCCAGTCTCCTCTTTATTTAGCTTTCTCCTGGAAAAAAGCAGCATTTTTTATTTTTTAATATTTTTTCAAAAATTATTTACCAGATAGTTCTGCCTACTATGTAAAATATGGCTTTATTGCATCTGTAATATAACAGCAGCATTGTCTGCATAAAGCATAGGGATCTTATGCCTGATACGTTTGCAGTATAAATATCAGGATTATATCAAATATTGATATAGTGATATAACAATATATATATTAAACGAAGTTGGAGGTAAGATACATCCCTAATGCACACACATCAGAGTGAGTTAACTTAAGTGAATTACAGCCAACTTTTAGACACACGTTAGAATATAAATTCTGCAGCAAGGAAGATCAATACCATAAATGTGTTTTAAGCTATTTCCAAGAACAATTCTAGGTATTGAATTAAAAATGGATTTAAAATCTAAAATGCCCACATTCAGGAAAGATTTCGTTTTCTGAATATAGCTTTGCACAAGATGATAAGGGATATTGCTTTACTTGTTTTGTATCCAAATCTGTATTTCTTTTCAATTAGCACACATCCATGATCAAACCACTTTGTAGCTTACTTCAGTTCTTTCCAACTCATCCAGAAATAATATTCTTAGTATTAAGGAACAAGAGTTATTCTAAGCATGAATCCATCTACCTACTGAAATGAATTTAGGTTTCATGAAACCAATAACAAACAGGCATTTATAGATATAAATAACCCTAATAGGTATATTCCACTCTTCAATCTCCCTCTAAAGAACCATTAACTACTCAGTATACTAATCCAAGCTCCTAGCCATCTGTTTTAACACAAAATCCTGCCAGGTGACTTCTTAAGTCCTTTACTTCTAGGTACTACTAACAATTGCTCCTCATAATAATTCTTAAGTTGCAGAAATAAGAAATGATAATTTGACCTAATTCTAGTATCCATACTAGAGTTGTACTATTATCTGTAATTGGGTATGCAAACCAAGTGGAGACATGCATATACTAACTAGACAATTTGTGATCTGTTGGGTTATTCTTCTTTCCACATATAATATAGGCTTGAGCATTTCATCTCCCTCAGGAGAACCTCAGTGAAGCAAACTCCTCTCCACCTTTGCTAACCTGCAGAACAGCATGCTACTTTGGTGGAGGGAGGGGCAACCAAGGAAGCTGTGAACCAAAAGAAAAATTGTGCCCCCACTCCCTATATTGGTGTGTCCCCAAGGACCCTCTCCATCCAGCGAGAAAGAGACTTCACCTGTTGATGCTGGTGCGCCCCAACCAACATCCAAGTCATCCCTCATCCTTCCTCCACCAGCCACACCGTTAAGAGAATTCAAATTTTGATCCTGATTCCGAAGCAGCCAATGGCTACTTGTCCTTTGTGTCTTTCTGCCAGCTGAATAGGTACAGGGGCACAAAAGAGATGGGGAAAGGGCAGCGATACACCCCTTCCATTTTCCCTCATACAAGGCAACCTATGCATTTCTGGGAAGTGTAGTCATAAGGCATGGTAGTGCCAAAGTAGTCACAAATTTGCCAAATTTCAATCCCATCGAAGTCATAGGTCCCAGATTTTGGACACATTCTGTAAGTTATCCTGTTGGAGTTATTTTTATTCAAAAATTGTTGTTCTATGATGCCCCATTTTGCCCAATTGAAGGTTTGAAAGTATCAGAAGTGAGAGTTTTGTTATATATATATATATATATATATATATATATATATATATATGTATATGTATATGTATATGTATATGTATATGTATATATATAACCAAAACTCTCACTTCTGATACTTTCAAACCTTCAATTGGGCAAAATGGGGCATCATATATATATGGCAGAAGCACAAAGCCGAAGACACCAGCCTGAAGATGGCGAGTGGGGTCTCGTCGAAACGTCGCCAAGGTATTCTCAATCTTACACGGGACAAGACCCGAATACACCAAGACCTACATATACATATACATATATATATATATATACACACACACACACACACATACATACATACATATATACACACACACACACACATTCATATTGAGACTCAATTCAGAGACTAATATCAATCTCTAAAGAATATATGGTCTTGATTTGATACTGATTTGCCTCTTTTTCTTATTAAATGGAGCCAACTCACATACTGAAGGTGTGCATAATATTGATCCAATAGAAGTCTATTGTGACTGTTGTGTTTGGAAGCCTTATGGATTATTCACGGTCATATGAAGCAGTGTCAACAGGTGTAGGCATTATTTTGCACTCCCACACTCCATGTTAACATTTTACCCAAAGCTTGGAAGATGGTTGGGCAAGATGCCAAAGTTCTGTAGAAACAATCAAAATCTTAAGAGCATTTGGGATGTAACCTATGTTGAAAGCAGAGCACTAATCCCTTAACACCATAAAGAGTAAGGAGCTGTATTATATCTCTCTTTACACTTAGGTTCTAAGCATCTGCAAGAGATATTTATAATGATTCATTTGGTATTGCCCTGAAGAATTGACTCTTTTTTATTGATAGCATAATTTTAATTGCAAGTAATATACTTGGCCTTTGTTGCCAAGATGTGAAATCAGCTATCTTAATGTTTGTTATATGTATAAGACATATAATACCCTTGTCAATGTAGGAGTTTCATTTTGTTTTATAATCCATATTAGAATACCACTATTTTTTCAGAGCAAGAAATCCATTTTTCTGTTAAGGCTTTTAATTCCTCTGGCTTATTAGCTTCCTGCAGCTGTTCAAAAACAGATACTGTTTTGTGTACAAAAGTTTTACAACCAAGGACAAATCTGTATAGGCTTCTAATCAGTTACTGTTTCATCTTTTTCATTCTTCAATTCTGTACCAACTTCTTCTCCTTTACTTCCATCTACCACTATCTCTTTGGCTGACAGAAATCGTCAACATCTCAGTCTAGTAAAGAATAATATTTAATAACTGAAATGATGAGAAGAACATGTGATTTTTTTCTGTATTTAAAGAGTTTTATATTTTCAGTTGCTTATCCATTTTTGTGGTTTAAATTACCTTCTGAGGCACTTCCTGGTGTGTTCTTTATCATGCTGCAATGCTCTCCAGTCATTTTAATGCTCAAGTTTGCTTCCCATTCAATTTCTCATTTGCAAAGCAACCTAATAAGCAAGGTAGGAACAAGGATTATAAAATTACTGGTCCATCCCAGGTTGTTGTGTACCAAAGAAACTGTCTTCATTCCTACTCCATATCAAAGGGAAAGGACACTGCTTGCATACTGGTATTCTTTGATTTACAGCTAGTTATTTAACAACCATGCAGAGTTAAGATGGCCTCAGAAGGGAAGTTTTGTGACTGTGAAGACTTGGGACAAGGCACGAAGGTCATACAGCCAGCTGAGTTCAAACACCCTTTTAATGCTCCAAATGTCCCCTCAAACGCTTCCACGTTCTTGGCAAGTTCCAGAGCAAAGCACATACATACACATACACACATAGCAGTCTCTGGCTGCACCCAGTCCAGCAAAACAAAAGAATAGGGAAATGAGTCCATGAAACAAGGAGCAAACAATAAGTCCACAAACCAAGGAACAAAGTCCACAAAGTCAGGAAGAAAGCACTGAGTCCACAAGTAAGGAAGAAGCAAACAGTCCTGCAAACTCCAAATGTCTGTACCAGCACACCAAACTACCAATTCAGCATTTGTTCCAAACAAAGACCCTCCACACAGCATCTCCTTAAATCTCAGTCCCCAGGTATGAGGGGTGGGATGCTCTCCTCCCGAGTCGTCGGGTTGGCCTGCTCTGTTCTCTCCACTCTCCATGCTCGGGGATCAGGAGGGTGCAGTCCTTGCTCATCACTTCAGCTCCATCGCTCCTAATGTCCACTGCTTGCCCTCTCTCAGACATCCTGCCCCCGTTCCTTCCTGATGTCAAGCCGTCTCAATCCTGAGGGACCCTGGGCTGCCTCGGCCCATTCCTCTGCACGTTCCTGAAGCCAACGAAGCCACCCCCTCGATCTCTGTCAGCTCTAACTCTGGCTCATCCTCCTCCGCAGATTCAGGCTTCGATGGGGGCATAATAAAGCGTGCCATGACTTATGACTGTCAAGATTTAAGACTAAAATTCCAGTCCCAATTGCAGTCATAAGTCAAGGACTATCTGTATTCCATTTATCCTCTTTTTCATAGTCTGCATCATATGAAAAAATAAGCCTTCAAGGAAGCCATAAAAACTGGCAAGTCACCCTGTTCTTTAAATACTTGGTGTGTTTAAATTTCAGGATTGGGGAGTGAGGAAATCATTTTTGCAAGTGGGGAAGCACATTGCTCATAACTTCTAGGAACACAATATTTCAAAGCTAAATATGAGTGCTATTAGTCTGTAGTTTCAAATATGCTTCAACCAAACTAGAAATACATTGGATCCAATCTCAACTAATAAAACAGCGGAGGTTTGGAGCTGGTTTTGAACTAACAAGAGTCCTGGTACAGAAAGGCCTTGGTAAGAGTACCAAGGCAATCTGGGAGAAAACAGGAAGAACAAGAGGTTAATTTAGCCGCTTCGGCTTTGTTTTGTTTTATTGGGTCAGCCCCATGAATGTAACCTTGGACTGTAAGAAGTTCCTCCTGTTCCTGATTACAGGAACACAGAAGATGTTTTATATTTATTAAAGCTTCCACATAGAGTATTTCAAATGTTTATCCACATTTGAATCCAATTCTGACCCCAGTGGACAGAATTGTCCATATGGAATCAATTACAAACCTTGGGTAGGAGGGTCTCAATCTTCAAAATAAATTCAAAAATCATAATCACTCAGTTAGGGATAACATATAGATGATACAT
This sequence comes from Naja naja, assembly GCA_009733165.1. Taxonomy (NCBI): domain Eukaryota; kingdom Metazoa; phylum Chordata; class Lepidosauria; order Squamata; family Elapidae; genus Naja; species Naja naja. The sequence goes on along the minus strand of CM019150.1, from coordinate 188,780,482 downwards.
TCAAAGAATCATAAAATATAAGGATTGGAAGAGACATTGATGTTTATTAGTTCTGGGGTGTCAAACTCGCAGCCCGCAGTCCAGATGCATCATGTGCTGGCCACACCCACCATTTTAGCGAAGGGGTAGAAAGTCACGATACAGTACATGACATGATGCCATGAGTTTTACATCCTGCCCAAAGTAAATCCACAACAACCTTGACAGATGGCCATCTAGACCAGGAGTGTCAAACTCGCGGCCTGCAAGCTGGATGCATCATGTACTGGCCACACCCACCCCTGGTTTAGCGAAGAAGTCATGTCACATGATGTGATACCATGAGTTTGACACCCCTGATCTAGACACTGTTTAAATATACAAAAGGGGAGACCTCCCTATGTAGATTATTCCATTGTCTTACCTGTTTAGGAATATTTGTTTCAGGTCCAATTTAAATCTGTTTCCTTTTAAGTTAAACTCAAGTTCTTGTCTTCTAGAACTGAATGGTTTTGCCCATTTACATGACAACCTTCAGATACTTGAAGACTGTTAGCAAGTCCACTGTAGCTTTCTTTTCTCCAGACTAAACTTATGATTCCAACCATTCCTAAGTTTATTCTTCTAGACCCCTTTTTGTTCTCTTCTGGAGGTGCTTCAAATTTAATGTTTTACCATTCCAACTATTTTGTTTTGGGTATTCAGGACATAAAGTTATTAACTTCTACAATAATTTAAATTTGCTTCCTATTACTACATGTAATATAACAATGTTCTACTATTCTAGTATACAGTTTCATGGTGGGGGGGATCTATGTGGTCACTAAGACTTGACAAGTATTTGAATCCACATAATCACCATAATTAATATGCAGCTATTTTGTGATATTTGTGATAAATAAAATAAAAAATTGAATCACATTGACAAGATTCCTGTACAAAGTTTCATATTTTGTGAAACAACTCACCTACACTGTTATTTATATTACAGAAATGAGAAATATACATCTGTGTTTTCTAAGCCCATTTGTCAATTTCCCCCAAAATGTTGCCTAATTTAGCATACGTTGTACAATGAACTTGCTGCCCTTCTTTGCTGGTTGTCATTTTACATAATATGAGTTGGAATTCATCAACAAAATTCTGAGAAACACTGAAGTAAATCAGTTTCATCCTTTGAAAAGATAATATTGCATTTTTCTTGTGGTAATAAATTTGAAATGGCATCTGGAATATTCTAAGTGTCATGAGAAGGGAGGGGACATACATGTTATGGACTCCACATCTGAATTAAAAGTTAGGAGAGGAGGGATGAATCAAACAACTCTGCAATTTCACAAATGTTTTGTTCAGGCAGTATTTTTGCACATAATGGAACATGTAAACATCAATCAACAGCACTTTGCTTCCTAAGATTGAGACATTAATTAAAAGCTAGTCCCACATGCTGAAGTGAACAGTTTCTACTGCATTCAAGAAGATAGCTCCTCATTCAAAATACCAGCCAGCACAACTTGTAGAGGGAAGTCACTACTCCCTCATGCTTCTATCTTCAATTCCACATGCAAAAAGATCTTTAGCCTGAATAGGATTAAAGCGTCCAACAGAAGCCTTCAAAGCTTAATTAAAAGATTAATTGAATTCTGAACATGTATTTTTATTCCTGAAAACACACAGATAGAATTACACGGGGAAAATTGACTACAGTCAAATGGGAAGTTTTTCTGTACAACATTTCACATAAATATGCCTTTATACTTACTTTTAGCTTTTTTTATCACCTGCTTCAAGAAGCTTATGCAGGTTATAAAAAGGTGAGTGATTTTGTCTAATGTATTCTGGATGTAGTTTCGTGTATAAGCAAATCATAAGATTTATAAAATGTATGCAATTCTGTACCATAGAAAAACTTTTATAGTCCAGATTAATAAAACCTTAATAATTTATATTTGTGAATATAAATATAATTATCAAGTGATTGAAAAGGATCATCACTTACTTGATGATTTGACATACTAAGAAAAATGATGTTAATCCAACACTGATAAGGTATTAAGAGATTAATCTTTAATCAAAAGTCCAGAAAGCATTTTTGAAACCAGAATCTGCTTGCCTCTTCTATATATCCACTTCAGATTCTTTCAGTTATTAGGAAAGTTCTTGCCATTTTTATGAAAGTAGCATCATGCAGATTTTTATGCATTTATATTATTGATGTAAACTCTTCTACTTTCAGTTTCAAGTAGTCTATGGTGGTGGCTATTCTGCCAATGCAAATTCTTTCTTTTGACATCTAGAGTTGAATGCATCTAACATCTCTTTAGTTGTTAAATTGGCTCCTTTCATAATCAATCTTTCACCATCCGCTGGAAAAGAATTATAATAATTTAATTGTAGAAGGAAAATAAAAAGCAATCAGTGAGTGTTAACAGTTCTATGTTACAAAATCAGATAGATATTTAGTAATGTTATTTTCAGTAAAAACAACAATAATGCTAGGACAATTCCATTCATTTGAACATTAAATGATAAATTATGCATACAGATATATGAGATTCAATTTTAAATAATCAGCTCTCTATTCTTAAAAAAGGGGTGGCAATACAAACCTAAAGCTAGGATATGAGGTGCCTTTCACTGAAATAAATCCTGCCACAATCTAGCCCAGTGTTTCTCAACCATAGCAACTTTTAAGATGTGTGGACTTCAACTCCCAAAACTCAGAATTGTTATACTAGCTGGAGAATGCTAGAAGTTGAAGTCCACACATCTTAAATATGCCAAGGTTGAAAAACAGGAATTGTCATGCCCTGGTGGAGATTGACTCCAAGGAAGAGGAGGAACAGCCAACAGGGAGTGAGAGTGTGGCTCCAGAGGTGGTGGAGGAGGCTGGGGAAGGGCAGAGGCCGGCTGAGCACTCAGAGGAGGATCCAGGCCCATCTCCTATCCATCCCAGGGCACGCGAGGAGAAGAGGATCAGGGAAAAGCGTGGTCTACTCAGGAGGAGAGGGCCATGATCCTCCTCAGGGCTTATAGCTGGGAGCTCTGTATATAAGTTCAGAAATACGTAGTTAAGCTGCTAGAGTCAAGGTTAGTGTTTTAGTTCTAAAGAAGATTTATCTTGGTTGGCGTTATTCCAACGGACTGTTCCTGGTTATCTTCCTACAGCTGGCAATTATCTATCCTGGTCTGCTGAGGAACTGTATTAATGCAGTTTGTTTTTGGTTTTTTCTTCGTTATCGGCTCTTTAAATGTGAACTATGTTTCTTGCCTTTGAAATGTTATTTTGACTCCTCCACTGTGAACAATTAAACAGTGAAACCAAGTTGAAGACATTAAAGGACTTTTAGTTACGTTTTGGATTTTGTTATATTTCTGAGATACTCTGGGTCATCACAGGGATTTAGCCAAATACTATAAAAACCAAATGGCAGCAGATTCCAGGGTTTCAAGCAATGAATTTTAATATTACCTGGAAATGCCAAGGACAAAATCTGCAATCCACACACTCAAGGTCACCACTGAACTACAAGTTCTTACCCACTTCAACACAATTCCCAAAAACAACATTGTCACCATTTGGCTTGATATACAATATATCGTACCAAGTGCCCTAACCAAGTTCAAACACCTAATGGAAAAAGAATCCTCCAAAAAGTGTTTTTACAAAAACACAAAAACCCTAATCACCATGGTTTCAATCCACATCCAGGTTCCAGGTAATAAGCCCTACTGATCTAAAGAGAACTTGAATAAACATTAGCAGACATGTTTCAAAGCATGATTTTTCAATTGTACTCATACTTTCTCATCTGTTCCTGGTAAAATTCTACATTACTGTTTTAATAGTAACATCCTATTGTTTTTGTTAAAGTAATTTCACTGGTAATCCACAGTGGCTTCTAGAAGTTACAATAAGCCATCTAGTGGTAAAAAAACACAACTACAGGGTATATAGTTTTACTACAATTGCAGTACTACTGTAGGTGTATATGAAATTAGCCTTAATTTAACATGTATTAGCATATGTATGTGTATCTATGTAAAAAAAACTAGAAGAGCTTTCAAACCATCTAACAAGCCTTTACAAATATGATTAAAGATTAAAGATTCAAAGAGGAATACTTACAGTAATTCTGCTTATATCTGGAAAGTCACTTTGGTCTAGTGGTTATAAAGATACTAGGCTAGAAACCAGGAGACTATGAGTTAAAATTCCACATTAGCCATTAAAGCCAGCTGTGTGACCTTGGGCCAGTCACTCTCTAAGCCCAACCCATCCTACAGGTTGTTGTTATGGAGAAAATAGGGAGAGGAAAATGGGTTGGATATGTTTACTCGTCACCTTGAGTTATTTGTAAAAATAATAAAGGCGGGATACAAAGAAATTAATAAAAATAATACATGTTGCAAAGTATCTCTATAGAAAACATCACATCCAACTATTCTTTATGCTTTTATTTCATATTTCCTATCATGTGGCACAGAAACAAAACAGAAATGTCAAGTGTTTTAGTCTTAGCAGAGACAATCTGCAAAAGCTAATAGTGCAGTAATAAAGGACTATTACAACCAAGGGAATAAAAGTTGTTTACATTAAAAGCTATTTTGAACAATGTTTGATTTTCAAACTCAAGTATTTATTCACAAATATTTCCTGAAACAGGTCATTATAAAAGAAGATTTAAGTAAAAGGTATTTGAAACAGAAGTACTTCAAAAACTTTGAAACTTTTTCTAAATAACCACTAATACTTCCAATTCTTTTAGAACTCATATTTTGAGCCATTACATAATATTTCCTGCTATTGGTTGTATAAAGTTATATCTTACCAAATGTGATATCTATAACTGGTTCAGATCCATCATGTTTTACCTCTGTTTTCACATCACAGTTCAAGTTTGATTTGTATGCGTTCTTTTCAAATAGACATTGAAGAAAATTTCTAAAAAGAAGTTGGAGAAAGATAAAAGACTGTAAAAATGTATTTGTATAACTTGTTATATAACAGTTACATACAAAGTAGCAATATTTTTCATGTAAAGAGCAAAAGGTCTATTTAAGAGATCTTGATATATATAAACACAAGATTGTCTTAATTGCTGAGTTGCTTTGTGCAGTATCAATACTCCCTGCTATATATTAACACTGTGGCTGAACCATAATGATACTAAAATTCTAAGCTATTCTGTAGCATTGTTCAATATGTCATGTGAATTCAGGCAAGAGTCTAATTGTAGTTAAAGAGAATATTAACTACAACATGATCATGATCTAGACATCTGACCTGACTTAATCATAAGGTGGCATGATAGTAAACTTACAATTAAATTGCCATTAGCACTCCCAGAAATTTGTTTTAAGATGTAGGAATAGCTATACAGATGCTTCTGCAGCAGAATCACCATACCCCTTATTTATTTTTCACCACTTGCTCAAGGGGATGACAGCAGATCAATATCCAGGCACTATCAGATGAACCAAATTCCAGATCTATTTTAATCAGGATTTAATCCTGTTTAGTACTGAAGAAATAATAATTACAACACTTTTGTATTTTCTGGACATCTCAGATTCTCAGTATCACTACCCATGATTTTCTTCTGCAGGGTGCTCATGGAAACTAAAGTCTACAGGTGATACTGGAAAAATTAGAATATTGTGAAGTTCATTTATTTCAGTAATGCAACTTAAAAGGTGAAACTAATATATGAGATAGACTCATTACATGCAAAGCAAGATAGTTCAAGCTGTGATTTATCATAATTGTGATGATCATGGCTTACAGCTCATGAAAACCCCAAATCCACAATCTCAGAAAATTAGAATATTACATGCAATCAATAAAACAAGGATTGTACATAGAACAATATCGGACCTCTGAAAATTATAAGCATGCATATGTACTCAGTACTTGGTTTGGGCCCCTTTTGTAGCAATTACTGCCTCAATGCGGCGTGGCACGGAAGCTATCAGCCTGTGGCACTGCTGAGGTGTTATAGAAGACCAGGATGCTTCAATAGTGGCCTTCAGCTCTTCTGCATTGTTCGGTCTCATGTCTCTCATCTTTCTCTTGGCAATGCCCCATAGATTCTCTATGGGGTTCAGGTCAGGCGAGTTTGCTGGCCAATCAAGCACAGTAATCCCACAGTCATTGAACCAGGTTTTGGTGCTTTTGGCAGTGTGGGCAGGTGCCAAGTCCTGCTGGAAAATGAAGTCAGCATCCCCATAAAGCTCGTCTGTGGAAGGAAGCATGAAGTGCTCTAAAATCTCCTGGTAGATGGCTGCGTTGACCCTGGACTTAATGAAGCACAGTCGACCAACACCAGCAGATGACATGGCTCCCCAAATCAACACAGACTGTGGAAACTTCACACTGGACTTCAAGCATCTTGCAGTGTGTGCCTTTCCATTCTTCCTCCAGACTCTGGGTCCTTGGTTTCCAAATGAGATGCAAAAGTTGCTCTCATCAGAAAAGAGGACTTTGGACCACTGAGCAACAGACCAGGTCTTTTTTTCTTTAGCCCAGGTAAGACGCTTCTGACAACATTTGAAGCCCATGTCCAGGATCCATCTGTGTGTGGTGGCTCTTGATGCACTGACTCCAGCCTCAGTCCACTCCTTGTGAGAGTCCCCAACACTTTTGAATGGCCTTTTCCTGACAATCCTCTCCAGGTTGCAGTCATCCCTGCTGCTTGTGCACCTTTTTCTTCCACCTTTTTCCCTTCCACATAACTTTCTATTAATGTGCTTTGATACAGCACTTTGGGAACATCCAACTTCTTTTGCAATTACCTTTTGAGGCTTTCCCTCCATATGGAGGGTGTCAGTGATGATTTTCTGCACAACTGTCAGGTCAGCAGTCTTTCCCATGATTGTGATTCCTACTGAATCAGACTGAGAGACTACAGGTGTTATGGCTTAATTAGCTGATTAGAGTGGGACACTTTGAGCCTAGAATATGGAACCTTTTCACAATATTCTAATTTTCTGAGATTGTGGATTTGGGGTTTTCATGAGCTGTAAGCCATAATCGTCACAATTATGACAAATTACGGCTTAAACTATCTTGCTTTGCATGTAATGAGTCTATCTCATATATTAGTTTTACCTTTTAAGTTGCATTACTGAAATAAATGAACTTTTGCACGATATTCTAATTTTTCGAGTTTCACCTGTAATACAAGATGCTAGCTCGTGAATTAAAACAGAATTTAAATGCAACAGTTACGATCCAGCAACCGTGATATGCCCTCTTATCACCTTTGTTTCCCACAAAGTTTTTTTTTAAAGGCATTCGACCATTTGCATCCAGATAATTTCTTTCTGGATCCCACTCTCTTCTACGGGATTTAGCCCCAAATGAGTATTTAGCGGATCCCAAGGAGTGGTAGCTCATTCCTTGCAAACGGCGTTGTTTTCTAAACCTGCAATTCCCATTACACACAACAGTCTCCCATGTAAAAGAAAGAAAGAAAAAAAAAAGCATTCGCCTTTAGTCCTATCCGGAAACTCCGGGCTGGCTCTGCAAGCGTCTGGGAAGCCTCACTCGCGATTCTTCTCACCTGGTGCTTTGCACGTTGAACTCGAAAGGACAAAAGGTGACCAGGACAGCCTTCACCTGCTTGAGCGACACACCAGCCTTCTTCGGGAACACGTACGACATTTTGTCCCACGGACTGCTCCTTAGTAACCGGAAAACTATAATTCCCAGAATCCCATTCAAAGCGCTTGTGCAGGGAAGTTGTCTATGCGCTTAGCCTTCTGGGAAATGTAGTTCATCGTTCTGCTTTATCTTTTATCTTACCTCTTCGCAGATTCGTTTGAAGTCCTTCGCTGGGACCGTGCCCGAGTTCCCCAAGTTTTATTTCCAGGAACTGTTTACACATCGTTAACTGATGTGAATTGCTGGCTTCGTATAGTTAGCAGAACCATAAGCAAACAACATGAGTTGACTACTTCGTAGTTTAGTGTATCATGCGAACTGTGTTTCCCACACTATTGAAGAAAAAAGGCGTCTTTTAGTTGTTTGAGGACGCTGTCCCATTTAAAAACAAATGATCTTTTGGCAAAGAAAATATACACACAAATACACCAAAGATCAGAAATCTCAAAACAAAATTAAGCAACATCCCTTATGTTTACTGAGCATTCAGTTTGTTTGACTTTTGAGGGATTTATTTCTGAGTAAACATACCGATCTTAAAGCTATAATAAAGAATATCCTCCCATGCACCAATTTTTCCTCTGCTGGTTGATTTCTGTTTACTCTATGCATGGTGTGTGGAGCTGCTCTTCATAAGTGATTTGCAAAGTTCAGAGAATGCATTAAGAGATTATTACACTGGTTCTAAAGCCAAATAACAAATTTCATTAATCATTGGGGATTTGTTTCATCTTGACCTTAATGTCTTGTGAACTGGTTAAACATAAGGAAAATGGTCATTTAAAAGAATAATTATCATGTATTATTATTTTGTATAAGAAAATGGAGTTGGTATTGTTTCTAAAAAGGTAAGTGCTTGATATGTCAAATGGAACAATTGAAAAGCTGTTTCAAAATTACCTGTGTGTAGCAGCTAACAGCTAAGAACCACAAGCCTAGCAAGCCTGAATGCCAGCTAAAACCACAAGCACAGAACGTACACAAATAACAATAAAACTTATGCTAGCAAGGAAAAAGATTATGGTGAACTTGTTAAAACCCTTTGAACAAAAGTGGAGGGGGCTTTTAGGAGAATTGAGTAGGATGCTGTGTCAAAAAGGGGAGGGGAGTATGAACTTGTGTAACTGGATAAAAGCTGATGGATGCTTTGTTCACCTTCGGTGCACCCATGTTTGCAAATACATGAATAAACTACTTTGCTGCTTCCAAATTGTTGTCTCGGGTAGTTCCATATGCAAACATGCACTGTTTATAACCAACCCAGCTACTATGGTGTATTCAATAAACAATGGTAAAGCCAAATATGGCTTAATAATATGCCACAAGCAGTCTTGATTCACTCATTATGCTAAGTCTCAGTGTGTTTATTTCTTACACAAACCCACATAAATCATGGCTTAAGCTGTTGTATAGACTCTCTCCTTAAGTTGTTATGCCTACCAGGTTGCTGCTATGCTCAATTCAAGACATTGCTTCTTACACTTAGATCCTTAAATATCTTTTGAGTTGCCCAGAGTCACTGAGAAGCAGAGAGAAAGAGGAAGATCCTTTTGCTATATCACTTTGCAGATTCTTTAAAACTATCAGCAGACGTATCACTGGGGAAAAAATTCATATAAATTATAATTGTCCCCTATCCTGATTTAGGAGATCAAAGTCTCCTCTTCTCTAACCTTTCATTTGTTTGTTACTTGAAGATGCATAGGGACACTTTTGTCTCCAAATCAAAAGCTGTTTCCATGGGTTTCAATTTGATTAACAACAGCAATCCTTGGAAGAGAAGGCTGGAAAAGTAGCAGCTTCCTTGCCAGAAGTCTCCATATGATGTGTTTTAATCAGTCGAATGAATAATATGAAATCCATATCTAAGCATAGGTGTGTAGAAATGCAACAGTATCCTGGGTGGACTAAAAATGTGAAAGTCTGGGAGAAAGCAAACAGCAACTGATGGGTAAAAATGCCAAGGTGCAGAACATGAACTTCCGTGATCACGAACTGCCCAAGAACAACTAGATTCCCCTCCAAGTCATCTTTAAATTGTAATAATGCTCCATGATATTAGCTGCCTAGAAACCAAATACATCCAGGGTTTAAATAAATCAATAAATAAAACAGTAAAAGAGAGCTCTGTGAGAAATGTGCAAATGAGTGTTATGGTGTTCCTCGCAAATATATTCTCTGTCTTATATGTTATTTTATTTGCTGCATTGCTGCTTTGATTTGTATATTTTAAAATCTTAAGAGGTAAGATATGCGTCTATCCTTGGAACAAGAATAAGTGATGTATATTTAGAATATATCACCGAGTTTTGGTCCTGGCTGAAATGTAATATATTTGGCTATCCCACAGTGTATTGTTTTTCTGGCAAAAACAATATGCTGAGCAAACAATATCATTGAGAAAGTCTCAATGAATATTAAATTCTTCACCTGATGGACTGATTGTAACAATAAATAATTGAATAATTCTTTTCTATTTTCCTCAATTATATTGTAAGTGGTGTTATATAACATGGCTTCTTATGGAAAATCCTGAAATCTATTGATGCTAATTTTCCCTAGAAAGATGCAAATCTACTTTCATTTAATGTATATTAAACCTTCATCCACAGGATGGCAGTCTTTTCCCACAGCACTTTATACAACACTTTTTAAAAAACCAGAATCTTTATTTTCGAATTCATATTTTCCCAATTGGATATTCTCCATATGTGTTGAGTTACACCTGGCCTAGTTTCTTTCAGCTAGTTAAAAATAATGGATATTTAGTGTATCTGGAGGATGTCAAATTAGGAAAAGCTGCTTTGAAAACTTTTGGAAGATACTGGTATTAAAGTTATTTATTATGGCATATTCTTTCTTAAATGTGTAAAATTGGATCAAGTTCATAAAATTCAGTCTTTGCCACAGTAAACCTTTTGGCCCATGATGTCATCAAACTTGCTTCCTTGATGTATGAGACTAATAACATTCTTCTGCTTTTTGAAGTTAATCCAGTAATAGACCAATGTAACATCTATTGTTCAGGGAATTTTGGTAGATGTTGAAGACTTTAGGTTTCTCAACTCCTTGAATTCCCCAGCAAGCATGAATGGACTTCAACTCTCAGAATTCCTCAGCCAGAATTCCCTCAGGATGCTGCCTGGGGAATTTTAAGGGTTAAAGTCCACAATGTTAAAGTAGCCAAGTTTGAAAAACACTAATCTTTCAAATCTCTTTTATGCCTGCAAAATCTTTTTCAATTAGAGCCTGAATAGCAGTTTTATGAATAAGAGAAATCACCAAAAAAAGTCTAGGAACAAAACATTTAAAGAGAGAATTTAGAAATTTCATAATGTCTTACCAACAAACTATGGTTCAATGTACCCAGAAGCCACATGTTGTGCTTTTAATGGTATATAATACTTTGTTATTGTTTTGTAGAGCTGCTTTGAAGAACTTACACCTGCAGTATTTGCTTTTATGTATCAGTCACTCAAAATAATAGCAGCATTGCCTACTTTTCTGCAATTTTTTTAAAAAATAGGAAATCTAAATAAAGTGAGATGCTGCATTAGCAAATCTTTTTAATAGTTTTTCACAGTCTCTTGACAAGAGGCAGCATTAAAATTGGATTAAACAAATAAATACATGATTTTGAGTTTCAGTCTTTTTTATTAAAAAAAAGTGTGAACATAACTTCCCCAGAGGTATGAAATTTTACATTATTATTTATAAAGTGTAGTGGAAGTAGTCCTTGCTTAACAACTTTCCTATTTAGTGACCATTTGAAGTTACAACAGTGCTGGAAAAGACACTTCATGACTGGTCTTCACACTTACAGCCATCACAGCATCCCTGGAGTCATGTGGCTGAAATTTGGGCCCTTTGCAATCTATGGGCACACACATAGCATCCCACAGTCATACGATTGCCATTTGCATGTGTCACAGCCAGCTTCTAACAAGCAGAGTCAATGGAGAGGTCAACAATAAAAAAAATTATGGTCCTGTGAAGTCATCTCATTGTTTAGTGATGACGTTGACAGTTGCAGTTGTGGTCATTAAGTGGGGACTATCTGTATTAGGTCTCTGAAGCTTGACTAATAGAGCTAAAAATTAAACAGGAAAAAAATATTCATGTTTGCTTTTCTTTCAGAGTATCTGTTCCCAGTATGACAGACTATCTCTGCAAAGCTTAACAATTGTTTGAAGTTATGATGACAATCCCCCCCCAAGTTATAGTCCAGTTTCAAAGTTCTGATGTTGAGAGACTCCATTGCTATCACATGACAAATTCTGAGTGCTTAGCAACCATCTTGCATTTATGGCTGTTTGCAGCGCTTCACAGTCACATGACCACGATGTATTACGATTTTGCTGGAAACTGGCATTTACTTCCAGTTTCTGACAAAAACCAGCCCATAGTGAACAATGGATTCACTTAATGACTGCCATGTTCGCTTAATGATCAATGCATTCATTTAATGACCACTGTGTTTAGTCAACAATCACCATGATAAAGGTCATAAAATCAGATCCAGTTACATGGTAACTGGCTTTACAACCATCATGACTTACAACTGTAATTGCCATGATCAGTTGTGCTTGTAAGTATAGGACTACCTGTAGTATACTTTCACTTGAGAAAACTGAAGGAAAACGAAAGCACAGTTAGACATCATTCAGAGTAAGGAAGGAAGATAACCTTGACAGAGACATACCAAATCCATTTTTATTTTGTTTTGTTTTGTTTGTTTCCTGCCTTTATTAGTTTTACAAATAACTCAAGGTGCCAAACATATCCAATAAACCTCCCTCCTATTTTCCCAACAACAACCCTATTAGGTGAGTTGGGATTCAAAAAAATTTATTACCAGTTCTGTGGGCATGGTTTAGTGGGTGTGGCGTGGCTTGGTGGGTGTGGCAGGGGAAGGATACTGCAAAATCCCATTCCCCCCCCACCCCATTAACCTACTTTCCAGCTCCGTTCTCCTGTGCAGGGCAACAAAAGAAGACCCAGCCGATCAGCTGGGACTTGGGAGGCTGAGAATAGATGGGGGAGGGACCAGTCAGAGGTGGTATTTTCCGGTTCTCCAAACTATTCAAAATTTCTGCTACCGGTTCTCCAGAACTGATCAGAACCTGCTGAATACCACCTCTGGGTGAGTTGGGCTGAGAGGGAATGACTGGCCCAAGGTTACCCAGCTGACTTTCATGGCTAAGGTAGGACCTGCTTTCTAGTGTGGTGCCTTAACCATTAGACCAAACTGACTCCATTCCCAGAATACGGAGGCAAAAAGTGTGACTCAAACCCAAAACAATCCATGAAGGGAAGGAAACATATTAGACTGATTTAGGAATATTCCTTATATTCACAGGAATATAAAGGGGGTGAGGAGGGGAGAAGCACAATCAAATTTTGCAAAAATTGTGGGAACTGCAGTCTCAACATATTTGAAGTGTACCTGGTCAGAAAGACTATAGTAGTTCAACTAAGCATCACAACCATACATACAAGATAACAGGGCTACTCACAAGGGAATGCAGACATTACAACATTATTTAACTTTATTTTGTGCTGAAACATCCACTTGTCTTTTTAAAAGAAATGACCTCACCCAAATGATACATCAACAGCCTTTTAATTGATTTTTTTTGAAATAGCAAAATATCTGATGGACATTTCTAAGTGGTATTGATCTTGTACCGACTGAGAATGATGGATACCCTGAAATTGTCAGACATATTTTGATATTTATCTTTTTGATAAGTAAGGAAGCAATTAATTCATGTGTTGAACTAAGACATGGTTTGTTTCACTGTAGATCAGTGGGCCCCAATCTTTTGGATGCCAGGGACTGGTTCTGTGGTAGAAATTTTTGTCTGGATGGAGCATTTTGTATGCTGCATAGATCTCACACATGTGCAGATGGAGCTTTGCTTTCTTGCATGAACTGGTTCCTGGCAGGATGCAGACTGATGCCAATCCATGGCCCGGAGGTTGGGAACCCCTGCTGTAGAATAATTAACTGACTTCAGCTATTTCATTTTCCAATAAACCAGAGACTAGCAACCTAACACCTCCAAGCTGCTTCCAAGTTGTTGTTTTTTTTTTACAACTGCAGGGAAATCTCCTGCCACAATTGTGCAAAATAATGGGGAATAGTAGCCATCTTTTTCAGGTGTAAACTCCCCAAAACCATAAGTATGCTGGAAAAACAAAACAAAGTAGGACAAGCTCAAATCCAACCCACACAAAACAAGGGGGAAAAAATCCTAAATCCACCAAAGCTTCTGACAGGACTTCCTTCACTTTCCCAAAGTTAAAGATGATCTCTGATCATGCAAACCTTCAAAACACAATGGCTGAGACCCCATTCCACTGGCACCAAAACGTGGCACAAACATGCCCTGGCAACTTCTTTTCTCTGCTATGAAATATCCCCATAATACAGTATTGGCTATTTAATACCCATGTCACAAATCGTATTTATGTCATCATTAGCTATACCAGTATTTGATTTTTCCTTCTTCATTCATCGCCATCTAGCAGCAATCTCAGGGTGTGTCAACAGTGTAATACTTTACCAGTCTTACAATTTAAGTGACAATTTCTGAGTGCAACCATTTATTTCAAGCATATCCCATCCACTATAAATCCTGATCATCCCCAAACCTGACTTAAAGGTTTGAGACCTTGTTAATGGCTGGAAGATTCCAATCTAACTTGATAGACTTATCTGAATGAAAACACAGAAATGCAGAGAATATAAACAAGCACCATTTCCCAAAAGCCTGTAGGCCTAGAGATAAGAGAAAATCTAAGTCTGCTCTTCAAAGAGGATGGTGCTTCTGGATAAGCAAAAAAAAATGAAGCAACTAATGAAAACTTTGAATGATAATTCCTTCTCTTTCAGAAATCATTACTATTATTTCTTAGAATAAAAAAGGAGATTATTTCTTTTCTTAGTGTTTTGAAGCAGACTAGACTATGCCATTTTACCCTAAAAAATACAGTGATTTAGGAATCACTCAAATTTTCACCACCTTAATTTTTCTAATTTGTCAAAATATATATGTCTATTACATACACGTGCATTCAAGCTCAATGAAAGAATTATACTTTTTTTTCTTCCAGAAAAATTGTTGGATATGGGTATTTCCTTAGTTTTTATTTTATACTGCAATATTGGCTGATGCAATCATCTAGAAGATGTCTAGCAAAGAGCTTTTACGCCTGTCTTAAATTACCAACATAAATAATGGTGAATCAGCTTATTGGGATCTCTATCAAATCAACTGAAAATCAATGCAACATACATTAAAAAGTGTTTAAGGCCAGAGTTGTGGGCTGTATTTTATAGAATGAAATTCTTTTCATCTATTATCTTATTATATTTATATATTTCAGCATTACTGCTAGGTCTCTAAAGAGTTGTTTAAGAACTGGTTCATACAAGGATTAAGCAATGGTTTGTTCAACTATGGATTAGGAAATAAACCTCAATTTGCTAGGATAAAATAACATTTTAATTAATAATCTGTAGTTTAAAAAGAATAAAGTCTGTGTTAATGACGTATATTAAAGATTATATTATATTCATCAAACATTCTAGGTTGTAATGTGGTGTGTCTATTGTGACCAACAAATACAGCTGTCAGCTTTGAAATTAGTGCATTTTATAAATTGTAATATATGGCTGATTATGTGGTACAAACCTAGCCACTTTTACTCAGTTCAACTTAAGGTGGCTAAAGAAAATATAATTTTATGTGCTGTATGAGTCCAGTTATGGGTTGGGGAAAATCATGACTGGAAAGCCATGATTTGATCTTGAATAAACCACAGTAGGCTGGGTCCTTGCACATCAAATCAATTGTACAATGGCTTAAAGAGATATCTTTACCCAAACTGAACCCAAATCTCAGGCAAAGAAATAAAATTGCTCAAGGCTAAAATGAATGGAGCACACCAAGTCCTATTACAGAAAACACAATATATTCTTAGCTCTTTCCTTGCTCTTCTATTTTTGAGGAATTAAAAGACATAATAAAATACAGGATACTATGAATAATAAAGAATACAGGTAGTCCTAAATTTATGATTATAATGGAACCCACAATTTTGGTCATATGTCACAATGATCCTAAAGCAAGTCATCATTTGACTGTGCCAGATTTTACAACCTGAGATGGTAGGGGCAGGTCTTAGTCCGGTTATCTGGGATGAGTTTGTTCCTGTTGGCCCGAGGATGTGGACAAGACCCTGGGAGCAGTGAATGCCACCACCTGTTTATTGGACCCTTGTCCCTCCTGGCTTGTTTCGGCAGGCCGGGAGACGACATGTCTCCAGGAGATTATAAACGCTTCTTTGGGTGAGGGGTTTGTTCCGCACACCTTGAAAGAGGCTGTGGTTAGGCCTCTCCTCAAGAGGCCTTCCCTGGACCCGGCTGTGTTAAATAACTTTCATCCTGTCTCCAACCTTTCCTTTTTGGGGAAGGTTGTTGAGAAGGTGGTGGCGCTCCAGCTCCTTCGGGCCTTGAATGAAGCGGATTATCTGGATCCTTTGCAGTCTGGTTTCAGGCCCGGGTACAGCACGGAGACGGCCTTGATCGCGCTTGTGGATGATCTCTGGAGGGCCCGGGATGGGGGTTCTTCCTCCATTCTGATGCTTCTTGACCTCTCAGCGGCTTTCAATACCATCGATCATGGTATCCTTCTGAGCCAGCTCAGGGGGTTGGGAGTGGGGGGCATTGTTTTACAGTGGTTCTCCTCCTACCTGTCTGACCGGACTCAGTCGGTGTTGGTGGGGGGGCAGAGATCGAGCCCTAGGGCCCTGCCATGCGGGGTTCCTTAGGGCTCCATCCTCTCCCCCCTCCTCTTTAATATCTACATGAAACTGCTGGGTGAGATCATCCGTCGACATGGGGTTGGGTATCACCAGTACGCTGATGATACCCAGTTGTACATCTCTGCCCCCGATCAATCAAGTGAGGCTGTTGAGGTGATGTCCCGGTGCCTGGAGGATGTGAGGATCTGGATGGGGGCTAATCAGCTCAGACTCAACCCTGACAAGACCGAGTGGCTATGGGTTTTGCCCCCTCGGGGTTCAGTTGATTATCCAACTTTAGTACTGGGGGGAGAGAAATTGCTCCCCTCAGAATGAGTTCGCAACTTGGGAGTCCTTCTGGATCCACAGCTACAATTTGACCACCATCTTATGGCTGTGACCAGAGGGACCTTTGCACAGGTTCGCCTGTTACACCAGTTGCGACCCTTCCTGGACTGTGGGGCTCTTCACATGGTTGCTCATGCCCTTATCACCTCTCGACTGGACTACTGCAATGCGCTCTACACGGGGCTGCCCTTGAAGAACACTCGGAGACTTCAGCTGGTGCAAAATGCGGCTGCGCGAGTGATTATGGGTGCACCTAGATGTGCCCATATAACATCCATCCTCCGCGAGCTGCACTGGTTACCAGTGGTCTTCCGGGTGCAATTCAAGGTGCTAGTGACAACTTTTAAAGCCCTTCATGGCTTAGGAGTGGGATACCTGCGAGACCGCTTTCTGCGACCTTATGCCTCCCAGCGCCCAGTTAGATCTCACAGGGAGGGCTTGCTCCGGATACCGTCGGCCAGGCAATGTCGGCTGGCGGGTCCACGGGCTAGGGCCTTCTCTGTAGCAGCGCTGTCCCTCTGGAATATGCTCCCCGCGGAGATTAGAACCACCCCAAATCTACTTGCCTTCCACAAAGCCATTAAGACCTGGCTTTGTCAGAGGGCATGGCATTGAGACCTTGCTTTTCCCCCGTGTATGTTTTGGATTGGTATGAATGAGTTTCTTGTTTTTATATTGTACAGAAATCGTTTTTATCTTTTTGTACGCCGCTTCGAGTTCCCCTTTGGGGGAAGTGAGGCGGGATATAAATCTAATAAATCTAAATCTAATCTTTTGTTTTGGCAGTCATTAAGCAAAGGCAATGGTCATAAAGTGAATGCCACAGAAGTAAACACTGGTTTCCAGAAAAAATGTCATAAATCATGGTCACATGAGAACAGATTGTTGCAAATGGCCGTAATTGTAGGCCAGTTTCCAAGTTTCAAAAATGTGGTCACATGACTGTGTGGGAGGGAGCAGATGTTGGATAACTGAAAAGCATCATATAAAGTTTGTGGCTATCATACTTGGGCTGCAGAATTCCAACCAGTAGGTGGCAACAAAGAGTTAAGTTGCTGTTTTAGTCAGATGCTTCAGGACAGTGAAATGTACAGCTGGCATGTTCAATGTAAATTAACATGGCCTGTTGTAGGATTTCTAAGTTGTGATCTTGAATAATGATAGTTTAAACAACGATAACATACAGGGGGTCCTCATAATTGGGACTGGCAACTTGGTGATTACGTGAAACACCTCAATATTATGGTTTTACTTCAGCTTTCCTTTGCTTTACAGAGCAGCAAAGGTTGTAAATGTGGGGACTGGTGATAAAGATACTTTTTCATCTCTGTCATAATTCTGAATTGTTATAAACAAAGCAGTCAATGAACAAAGACTGCCTATAAGCGGTTGTCTATTGGTGGATGTGGGAAAAAATTATTTGATGGTTTGATTTGATGGTTTGGTTTGCTTTTAAAAAAATCTATTCTCTTCTGTACAAAATGAGAGATCTAGTTTTCCAATATGTATGCAAAGTAGATTTTTGTGGTTCACTCTCTAAGGCATGTCTGACTCTTCGTGACCCCTTGGACCAGAACATGTCGGCTGACTTTGCGCCAGTCACTCTCTCTCAGCCCAGTCCACCCTACAAGACTGTTGTGGGGAAAGTAGGAGGGAAAAGAGTTTTGGCACGTTCCCTGTTTTGAGTTTTATATGAAAAAGATGGGATAGAAATATTTAAAAATTAATAATAATTACACACCCTCAATTCTCAGATTGTAATAAATGTTCTCTTCCTCATTCATTTTGAAAACTGCCTACTAAGAGATTATTGTACATTGTCATGAGTTCCTGCAAGTTCCTTCTGAAAGAAACAAAACATGATAATCTCAGATTATAAAAGACACCAGGCTTGACTTCACATAAGGAAGTTGGTACTTTCTTATGAGCATGAGAACTTGCTGCGTGTTTGGGAACATTTTGCATACACCAAAGTCCCTGAGAATTGCTACATGCAGATGTGCTTGGTTCCAGCAAAATAGCTTCTTAAGCATAAGTAACTTACTTACAAGATAACATTTACTCATGCATAACCTGAAAATATGCTGCAATACAAGCAAACATAAATACGACTCACCTTCAGATCTCACAACTGAATATGTGGAAGTGCTGGAGAGTATCAGGCTCCCATCTTTTCTTTTGCAGGATTGGATTCATTATTTCAGAGCAGCTTCTATCTGATTGGTTGAAAATAAATGATGACTAGTAAGAATGGGGATTATTTTTTGATAATGTCAATTCAGAAAACAATAGCTCTTGATATCAGGTAGGCGTAAGATATATAACAAGTAGAAATCCATGTGGTTCTTTTCCCCATATTATCTTTGCCTGTGCTCAACCAATCTATTTTATCTGAAATGTAATTAAATAAAACTGTCATATGATCTGCATTGTAAATACTTTATTTACTTTGATGTAGTGGAACAAACTAGTAGGGATATTTTTAACGCAGTGGTAGTCAAAATAAAAATATGTTCATAATGACTTTACTTAAGTTGGGCAATTAGTAGAATATAAATCTTTCTAAACAGATCACAACCACAGAAATGCAATTAAATAAAATTAAGGATGGGGGAAGAGAAACATGAAACAGTTGTTAAATAAATCCATTGTAGAACTCTGTGGGCTGAGTTTAAACAAATTTATTTCCCATGAAGATAAACTGCTATCTCAGAATACATTCCAAGGTTAAATTAGAGGTCTTGAGGGAATATAGAGAGTAGCAAACAGAAAATTCCAGTTGTTCTCTAAATAATAACACATTCCTCACTGGCAGATGTTAGCATTCACTGAACTCTAGTAAAGAAAATGGTGGATTTATCTTTCCATTTTACTGCTCTTTTTGATAATTCTCAAGAATAATTTTTTTGAAGGACACAAATTAAGATTGTAATTCATTTTAATTTTCAACAGCCATATTTTGAGTCTCAGTCACATCTCCAAATACCTGAAGCGAAAGATGCAAGGCTTTTTTTAAAAAAAATGTAATGTTGTTTGATCCATGGGAATTTATCCACAAATGGATATTTTACATAACCATATAAATTGCCTCATAGAATTGGGCCCTCTTCAGATCATATGATTGTACAGTGTAATCAAATTTTGAAATGTAATATAATGGGTGGCTACATTTATTTTCATGCTGTAAAGAAATTGCAGATGGCATCCAATTTGGTGACAATCTTTATACATCAATTGGAATAAATATGAGATATGAAAACATGTACCTTTAGATACTAACTTTCATACAAAGATCCACATAATAGTTTTAGGCAAGAATCTGTACATAATTTTATGAGAACAAAACACTCAAAAATATGCTATCATTTGTTATAAAACAGATATAGTTTCAATATCATAAAATTTATATTCCTCCTAATAAATGTCCTATTTATTTCCAAGATTAAAATGCACAGTCAAAAAAAGGAAAAAAGGCTACATAACAACAATAACAAAGATCAAAAAGTATATAAAACAGAATGTCAAACATAGAAATAAAATATCCCCCCTGGTTGAATATTGATAAATAAGCTTCCTCAATATTAACTGATATTCTTGTTTGTTTGTTATTTATACATCATTGAAAAAGAAAGAAGAAAACATTTTGAAATTTTTGAAGGATATTATACCTAGTTTGGATGGTTTTGCCATCTATCTTTTGAGTCCATAGAAGGAGACAGTGAATGGAAAGAACACTGAAAATAAATGGCCAACTATACATATTATCATAGTGCATATGGACATGCCACTTTCTTTAGAAGAGAACCAAGTGGATGAAACTATAAGCTCAAAAACCGAGGAATTAAGCCTCAGTACCAGAAGATAAAGTACATGCTTGGACCCTATCATTTCGTATCCTGATGCAGAGAATATTGAATTCTAACTAGAAGCAAGACAAGTATTTCACATCAACCAATGAGACTGATTGGCAGCAAATGAAAGAACTGACCACTTAAGATAAAGGTAACTGATGGGAGATGAAGGTTGGCAGAATTTGATTCGAAGTTCAGATCTTCTCTGCTCCAGATAAAAAGGAAGGAAGAATAAAAAGTAAAGCTTTACATTTAGGCAAGAAAAACCAAATGCACAGGTATACAATAGGTGCTACCTGGCTCAATAGTAGTAACTGTGAGTGGGATCTTGGAGTCCTAGTGGATAAACACTTAAATATGAACCAGAAGTGTGTTGCAGCTGCCAAAAAAGCCAACACAGTCCTAGACTGCTATAACAGAAGTATAGAATCACAATCATGTGAAGTGTTAATACTACTTTAAAATGCCTTGGTAAGTCCACACTTGGAATGTGGCATCCAGTTTTGGTCACTACAATATAAAAAAGATGTTGAGTGCAGATTGCAGAGAAGAGCAACAAAGATAATTAGGGAGCTGGAGGCTAAAACATATGAAGAATAGTTGCAGAAATTAGGTATGTCTAATTTAATGAAAAGAAGAACTAGGGGTGATATGATATAGCAGTGTTCCAATATCAAAGGGGCTGCCACAAAGAGGGGTGTGTGTCAACCTATCACCCAAAGTACCTGAAGGCAGGAAAAGAAGTAATTGAAAACTAAACAAGGAGAGAGGCAACCTAGAGCTAAGGAAAAATTTCCTGACAGAACAATTAATCAGAATTGCCTCCAGAAATTGTAGATGCTCCAACACTGGAGATTTTAAAGAAGAGATTGAACAACCATTTGTCTGAAATGGTATAGGGTTTCCTGCCTGAGGAGGGGGACTAGAAAACCTTCAGAGTCCCTTCCAATTTTGTTATTCTGTATACCTCAGGCTCCTTCAGATGACAGTTACTTTACTGGAAGTTGGACAATTTCCACTGTATTCCTGATCTTTGCACTGGACTCTTAACAACTACAACCAACTTCTCTTTTGAACATGCCCATCCTATCCAGTCCATTGTTAATTTTTGACATCTAGATCGACTCAATTATAACAAAGGCCTCTCCCAGGCAACTAGACAGTGAATTAAAGCCCAATTTACAGTTTTATGAGCAGAAATGTTGTAAAGTAAGTTTCATGACATATGACTGACTTGTTTATTTTCTACCAGAGCCTAGTTATGCTACGAAAATCATATTGATGGGATATACTTGGTTTCTGGACCATGTCCAGTTCATCTGAAAAATAAACTACTGACCAGAGCAGAGAATACTTCTCACAAGGACTGTCATTTTGCTTAGTGTTTTATTAATGACTTGAATTAAAATGCTGAAAGAATGGTTACCACAGCAACAAATTAAAATCAAAGTAGTCTTATTAGTATAGAGAACTGGGCTGAAAACAATAGAATGTAATTTAAAAGAAATGAGTGCATACTGTAGATGCAGGATGGGAATACCTCACTTATTAAAAAGATCTTGGCGTGCTAGTCAATTGCAAACTGAATATGAGTCAGCAGAATGATGTGACCACAAAAAAGTGGAAATGGACTTTTAGACTGCATAATCAGAAGTAAAGTTTACAAATCATGGACATTCTGATTTTATTTGGCATTGGTCAAACGTCAATATATTCAAACCAGTTCTGGAGCAGATTCAGAGAAGCAATGCAAGGATTAGAAATTAAATCAGGGAATAGAAACTAAAGCCTTGGAAGAGAATGGAGCAGTGTTTAGCCTTTTGGGAAAAAAAGAAGATAGCTTTCTTTAGCTACCTGAAAGAATGTCTTACAAAAGGTTGGGATCTGTTTATCTGTCCTTCCAGAACTGATTTAAGTTACAGAAAGATGGATTCCAACTGAAATGGCCATGAAACCAGTTGCTCAGAGAAATGACAGGCTCTACACCTGTGGAGCTAGCCATCTGTTACATGCAGTTGTTTCAACTGGATTCCTGTTATTATTATGGTTGGTTGCAAGATCAGCCAAATATTTAGACTAGATTTGGTGGTTTTGTCCACCAATCAAGTTCTTCACAAACACCTGGGATAGGCAGATATTATGGTTTAATTGTGTTAAAGGTATTGTCCCAGGATGTAAGGTGTTCCAAATGTTCCAGTAATTGGAAGCTATTCCAAGTAAGCTTGTTCCAAATGTTCCAATTATTAATTTTTAGATTTCTGGTGGATTTTACACAATAATTAAAGCAGTAAAATGTTAAGAAAAAAATTAAGAAACATAATGAATAAAGAAGAAAGGAAAAAGAAAGAAAAATATAAAGAAGCAGCTTCCAATCTATTACAGCAGTTATAAATATATTTATCATCTGTTCTCCCTCTTTAAGGTTGTTTAAACTGGATTCCTCTATTGAGTGGGTTATGGTGGTTGTGATTTGATCATCTCATCATGATTCTATCAGATCTATGATCTGATCATAGATTCCAGTTCTATGATGACAAGATCCTTTTGCTGCCTTTGACTGTTAATTCTGTGGACAAATTACAAGAGAATTATACAAAAGAATATACAGGGTGGATATGTTAATTATCTCTTGCTTAAAGTGCCTGCTAATTGTTCCAATCCCTTCTGGAATAAGTTGTAAATGCTCTTTTTGTCGCAAACAATAATCATAATGATAATGCAATGAATGTTCAAAAGCACAGTGATAGCTTTCTCAATATATTAAAAATTACCTTTTCATGATTAAATGTCCAAGTAAGCTGCTAGTTTTCCATAAATCTCCATTCCTTTCTCTAAAAAATGCCTGAATAATTTATTCATGAATGCAGTGAAAGATTATAAGCAACCACCAGGCTTTGGGACAGTACAAGAAGACCTTGAGAAGAGCCTTTTAGCAGTTTTTAAACTCAGTCACAAGCCAGCTGTTACCATCTGCCAATGAAAAGGGATTGGCAAGGGCATTTTTCAAACGTTTGCCAAAATCCAATCCAATCCAATCCAAGAGAAAATGGTTTATTTTAATCCTTTGAGGCTGTTTCCTCAAATGAATAAAAGTTTACATAACTGATCGTGTTAGATACAGTTTCTTCACACAGATGGGTTGTTGACAAGAATAAATGAAAATGTGATCTCATGTAATGTGTCCCACAAAAATAAAGAGAAGAGGGTTGGCGGTCAATGAGAGACTTCTTACATTTTAAATTTCTTTGCCTTCCCCCCTCCCCACAAACTGAATACTATTTTTTATAAACCAAGATGGTAAGAAATATATTAACCAAGAGATCAATTTTCATGGCTGATGTATAGTGAAAACAGCAAGCTTTTACAGTTACCAATTTATTTGGCTTGTTTGCTAAATTTATATTCAGCTATCTCTCCACTCTGATAACTCAAGATGGCATGCATAACACTTCCTCCTCTAATTGCCTTCTGTGAGGTCAAACCTGTTAGTTACTGTGATTGAAAGAGAGGGGTTGGCTCAAAATCATTCAATGAATTTCCATGGCTTCCATGAGAATGGACTTAACCATGAATCTTCCTGGTGCAGTTTTTTTTTCTCTCATGCTGATACCAACATATCACATGTTTGTCATAGCATTCTTATGTTCATGGGAGACCAATTTCCAGAGCTATGTTCCTCATGTTTCTCTAGGAAATAATGAACTAGTGAATGTTAACATCTACCTCAGGGGTGGTGCTGGTCCCTCACCATCTTCAGGACAGCCCCATGGAACAACTCTGAGCCTATCATGGGCTGGATGCGGCCTATGGGCCGCATGTTTGACACCCCTGATCTAGTTGATGCCAATGTTATCCTATTTTCCTACTTTTGGACAATCTTGAGTATTTGAAGACAAAGGATGAGATGTGTGTGTGTGAGGGGGGAAGGGAGGTGGAGGGATAGAGTAGTGGATGTACAGTTTTAAAAGAAGGCTTACTTTATTTATTTAATTTAATTTATTCATTAAATTTGTTTGCTACCCATCTCATCACAAGGGCAGCATGTTATGTTGTGTTGTGTTGTGTTGTGTTATGTTGTTATGTTCAATGACCCATATAAAACACAATAATTAGAAAACTTAACTGGATAGTGTTTTTTAATTGCAGTAACACAGAACATAGCCACAATGCTCATAATGCTAGCATTAATTCAAATCAATAAATAGAAACTGTATGTTACTAATACAGTCACACAAGTTATAGTCATTGATACAGTGTCATTGATACTGTCACAATAATATCTAATTCTTACCAATAAAGAAGAAGTGATAAAGGGGGTTGATGTTTCCGGAACCTTGGGCAAGAGTGACCACATCATACTGTAATTCAATATAATGCAAACACACATAATAGAATATAATCCAATCAGTGTCTTAACCTTTAAAAGAACCTATTTTTAAACAAATTCAGAGGGAACCTAAACAAAATTTCTTGGATAAAAATCCTAAAGGGGAATACAACTCAAGAAGCAGGGAAAACACTGAAAAATATGATCATAAAAGCCCAGTCCAACACAATATCACTGAAAAAGAAAAACAAGAAATTCAAGATGAAACCAACATGGCTCTACAAAGATCTCTCTGATAAACTGAAAGACAAAAAGAATAAGTACAAAAAATGTAAAGATGGACACATAAGTAAGGCAGAATATCAGTAGATAACCCAAATCTGCAAAGATTAAATGAGGAAAGCAAAGGCTCAGAATTAACAAAGATTTGCAACAAAAGTCAAGAATAATAAAAAATAGTTTCTTTCAACCTATAAATAACAAGAAAAAACTCAAGGAAAAAGATGGCAAGGAAGTAACAGATAGTAGAGAGAAAGCAGAACTTAACTCATTCTTTGCTTCAGTCTTCACACAAAAAGAAACTATAGCCCAACCTACCAAAAACTGTAAAAGACAGACTAGAAATAAAAATTAAAATAAGCAAGAAAATAGCACTAGCAGCACTTAGCAATAGCACTTAGACTTATATACTGCTTTACAGCCCTCTCTAAGTGGTTTACAGAGTCAGCATATTGCCCCCAACAATCTGGGTCCTCATTTTACCAACCTTGGAAGGATGGAAGATTGAGTCAACCTTGAGCTGATGGGATTTGAACTGCCAAATTGCAGGCAGCGGAAGTAACCTGCAGTACTGCACTCTACTACTGCACCACCAAGGCTCATGGTATGAAAACACCTGTCTGATCTTGATGAATATAAATCACTGAGACCTGATGGATTACATCCCAGAGTTCTGAAGGAGCTGGCAGATATTATCTCAGAACCATTGTATCATATCTTTAAAAAGTCTTGGAGCACCAGGGAACTTCCAAAATGCTTTCAAAGAAAAAACAGAAAGTCCAGTTGCATCTTGAAAAAGCACCTTTGGGACAACCATGATCTGGATGACTTGGAATCTCCATAGACATGTAATTCTATGCTGCTTATTTTAGAAAGTCTTACTGTCCTAAACATTAATAACATTCAAATCAACTGGTTTAGTTATACTGTAGTTTTGCACATTGTTCACATTCATATTGTTTGTGGCATGTAAAGAAATGTTTCTTACTTAGCATATTGTATGAATCCAGTCAATTGGGATTTATTCAACAGCCAAGTTTAAATACAACACATCTTGACGTGATAGGTCAACCTGCTTAGTATGTCAAGCCCAGTAACAGATCTTCAGATATTTTCAAGTGGTATAAAAGTACCCTTGGATGTCTCCTTCCCAGTAGTTCCTGTTCCAAAGCAGACTGTTTCTCTCTTCATTTTTACTTACCAAGGGTTTTGGCAAAGGCCTAACCACTTCCTCTTCTATGGGTTCCCACAGAAAATCATGAAAGCAGAAATTTTTTCAATGCATGATGTTAACACTTGCATGTAATTACTCCAAGAGATTCCTGTAGGTCACTATAGACAGTTCTCTGGAACTGTCTTCTGCTTATAGAATGATGTATATGGCAAGTCAGATCTCTCTTTCTTCAGTACAGTTGTAGCTCACCTTTGCAATGATAGGAAAGTTTCATACAGCTGATACCTCAGAAAGATGAAGCCTTGTCTATCATAATTAGTTAAAGTCTTTTAAGGCAGCAGCAGATTGGATTTCAATAATACTCAACAATTCTTTCAGTGATGGGATGTTTTCTGTCATGCCCCTGTTGGAGTCTGAATCTGAGGGGGAAGAACAGCTGACAGAGAGCAGGAGAGTGGCTCCATTGGCTGTGGAGGAAACTGGGAAAGGGCAAAGTCAGGCTGGGCAGAGCAGGAGAATGGTAGAACAGGGGAGAGGGGGTTCAGATGAAGACTAAGGCCCACCCCCTCCTCATCCTAGGGTGCACAGGGAGGAATGCAGAAGAGAGCAACGTGGGTGGCATGGCTTTTGAGGAAGAAAAGGACCCACATGGCTCCATATTGGCTAAACTGAGGGGCTATCCACAACTATATTCATTTGCCCATTCAATCAGGTCAAACACATTCACCTCCAGCCAGGTCCCATCTATGTAAAAAGGCCATCTCTATCCTCTGGAATTCCTTCCCAGAGAGAAGGCATGCTGCAGTTGGTACAATAATCAAGTCTTGCCTGCTTTCCAGAAAGCTAGAGGGGAAGGGAAGGACGGTATTTCTGCAGAGAAAAAGGGCAATTCAGAATGTTGGTTTACATTGACTGTTCCACCAGGCTTTGAGGACTTTTGGGAAATGAACTGAAATGCTCCCAGTGCCAAAATATTATATTAATTTTAATTTTACATAGATTGTATTTTCATAATTGACCATTTCTGTTCTTGCTACAATTGTTTTTTTTAATAAACTGTATAGAGTAGCTTTGGCTAAAGTAGTTTATCAATTAATTAAAAATACAAGTAGTCCTTGACTTACAAAGGTTCATTTATTAACCATTCAAAGTTACAACGGCACTGAAAAAGTGACTTATAATCATTTTTCACAGTTGCGACTTTTCCAGCAGCCCCATAATCATGTGACCAAAATTCAGATGCCTGCCAACTGGTTCCTATTTATGACTGTTGCTGTGTCCCAAGCAGTGGTAGGATTCAAATATTTTTACCACTGGTTCAGTGGGCGTGGCTTGGTGGATGCGCTTTGCATGTGTGCACACACTTTGCATGTGCACGTGCACCAAACACACACTTTGTGCAGGTGCAGAGGCATTTGCATAGGTGCAGAGGCATTCTAACTCACCTCCTGCAAGCCTGCACGATCCCGGTCGCTTCAGCAGCTGCCGCGTAGCACTCTTCTGTGCCGCGCAAAGCAGCTGTGCTTCAAATTCAGAAGATAAAGGTGAGTATGGGAGCCCGGGCAGTTGGGTGAGCCCAATAGGAGAGCAACGGAGAGAACCGGTTCGGTCTCCGCTGCTCATCGCTACTGGCTCAGCAAAACCGGGCCAAACCGGTAGAATACCACCACTGGTCCCAAGGTCATGTGATCACCTTTTGTGGCCTTCTGGCAAGTGAAGTCAATGGGGAAGCCAGATTCATCTAACAACCAGGTTACTAACTTATGAACTGCAATGATTCACTTAAAAACTGTGGCAAGAAAGGTTATTTTATTTATTTATTTATTTATTTATTTATTTATTTATTTATTTATTTATTTATTTATTTATTTATTTGACTTATATGCCACCCCCTCTCCCAAGGAACTCGGGGCGGCTCACACTAAAATACAATACAACAATAAATTACTTAAAACTATATTAAACAGGTTATAAGCCGAATAAGCAATTTAAAACCCCCATATTAAAACAAAACCCCAAGAGTCAACATAGCCCAGATTGTAAAAACAGCCAGGTTTTTAACTCGTGGCGGAAGGTGCGGAGATCGGGAGCCAACCGGAGCTCCAGAGGAAGAAGATTCCATAAAGCGAGGGCCGCCGCAGAATAGGCCCTCCCCCGGGTTCCAGCCAAGCAACATTGGGTCGCAGATGGGACCCTGAGGAGACCCCGCCTGTGGGCCCGTACAGGGCAGTTGGTACTTGATGCTGGGAGGAGTTGTTCTCGTAAGTATCCTGGACCCATGCCATGCAGGACCTTGAATGTTAAAACCAGCACCTTGAATCTCACCCAGAGGGCAACCGGAAGCCAATGCAGATCACGCAGGAGGGGTGTGACATGGGAGTATCGGGGGGCTCCCATCACTACCCGCGTGGCCGCATTCTGCACCAGCTGAAGCCTCCGAGTGGTATGCAAGGGCAGCCCTAAATAGAGAGCGTTACAGTAGTCCAGTCGGGGGACCACGAGCGCTTGAGTGACCGTGCGCAGAGCATCCCGGTCCAGATATGGGCGCAACTGGCGAACCAGCCAGACCTGGGCAAAGGCCCCCCTGGCCACGGCTCCCACCTGCTCCTCCAACTTGAGCCGCGAGTCCAGGAGAACCCCCAGGTTCCATGCCCTGTCCACGGGAGGCAACACCTCCTCCCCCATGACCAACGGTGGTATCTCAAAACTGGACCGGGATGCCGGTATGCACAACCACTCTGTCTTGGCTGGATTGAGTCGAAGCATGTTCCTGTCCATCCAGATCCGCACTGCTTCTAAACAACGGGACATCACAGAGAGAGCATCACTGATGTGGTTTGGGGTGGAGATGTATAGCTGCGTATCATCAGCATACTGATGGTAACTCACCCCAAAACCACGGATGATTTCACCCAGCGGCTTCACATAAATGTTGAACAAGAGAGGCGAGAGGACAGACCCCTGGGGCACACCCTGGGGCACCCCTGGGACCCCACAAGTGAGAGACCTTGGAGTCGACCTCTGCCCCCTGCCAACACTGTTTGCGAACGTCCCGAGAGGTAGGAGGAGAACCACCGTAAAACAGTGCCTCCCACTCCCAACCCCCCAAGATGTCGCAACAAGATACCATGGTCGATGGTATCAAAAGCCGCTGAGAGGTCTAAGAGGACCAGGACAGAGGAAAAACCCCTGTCCCGAGCCCTAGAGAGATCATCAATCAGCACGACCAATGCTGTCTCTGTGCTGTATCCGGGTCAGAAGCCCAATTGGAACGGATCCAGGTAATCCGCTTCCTCCAGGAAAAGTGGCAATTGCTGAGCCACTACACTCTCAACAACCTTCGTTAAAAAGTGAAGGTTGGAGACCGGACGAAAGTTGCTCAACACGGCTGGGTCCAGGGCAGGCTTCTTCAGCAGGGGCCTCACCACCGCCTCTTTCAGGACAGCAGGGAACAGCCCCTCCCTTAACGAAGCGTTGACCACTGCCCGGAGCCAGCTGTGCGTGACCTCCCCGGAGGCATAAACCAACCAGGAGGGGCATGGGTCCAATAAACATGATGGAACTAAGCCGCCACATAATCCTGTTCACTTCATCCTCAGAAACAGGATTGAACTCAGTCCAGATTACATTCGCCAGACCGCCCATCTCCCCGTCGTCAGACCACTGTAAGTCCGAGCGCAACCCTTCCCGGATCTGAGCAATTTTATCCTGCAGATAAAGACCAAATTCCTCAGCTCTGCCCCGCAAAGGGTTGGCCACCTCCCCCAGCTGTAAGAGGGAACGGGCGACCCCAAACAGGGCGGCCGGGCGATTATCTGTGGACGCTATGAGGGCGGAGAAGTAAGATCTCCTCGCCGCCCCCACAGCTACCAGGTAAGTCCTAATATGGGGTCTCAAATGGGCTCGGTCGGATCCGGAGCAGGTCGCTCTCCACCTGCTCTCTAATCCCTCTACCTGCTCTCTAATTGAAAAATGGGGCAAAATCACTTAACAAATGTCTCACTTAACCACAGAAATGTTGGGCTCAGTTGTGTTCGTAAGTTGAGGACTACTTGTAAAATACCATGCCAATTACTAATGTCTCTTTTAAATTCTATCAGCTCTGTGTCACTAAATATAGTGAAAACCCAGGTAGGAGTTGCCATTGATGAAGGAAGCGGTGTTTGGTATTATGTAGTAAACGTCACTCTGAAATATAAGAGCTTTTCTTTCATTCATTTGTATTTGCGTGTGTGTGTGTGTGTGTGTTTTCACAGCCTTCTTCCCACTGAACATCCAGCTTTCAAAGTCTCTGTCTGTCATTTACACTTCCTTCTGCATCACTGGAACTCAGGGATGCTACATATAATCTGTGTAATGCTGATGAATGAAGATTGTGCCACCATCTGTGTTGGGTATCAAATACTGTAATACGGTAAGTGTTACCACCTAACATCTTTCTAAAACGCCATGAGGAATACAGATAAAAAAGCTTTATTGTCTGCTATGGCATTGCCATTTGAGCAAACATTTTAAAAAATAATTTTCTTTTGCCTCTGTAAAATTATTTGTTTTCTATGACACTGCAACACTCAATAGTAACAATTTTTTTTTCAATAGGAGAATTACCCATAAGCCAAAACTCTCCCCCTTCTATGGCCCTTGTAATGCTAATCCATTTGCAGAAAACAAACTGGATATTTAAAGCAGCTTATCTTGAAACAAATTACTTCCTTTTCCCACTCTTTCTTGAAAAGGCCTTGGCTGCAGCTTGAGATCCCATTTAAGAACAGCACTGACTTATTTATAGCAATTCTTTGCATATTTAAAAGGGACTTTCCATATGGTATGAGTACAGGAGCCTAACAGTGTAGCAATTAACTGACAATGAGAATGGTCTTTACAGTGCCTCCCAAACAGAGGAGAGATTACTTAACCATTTGAAATAGTGAACCCTGGATTCAAACATTGGAGACACTGCTGTTTCCTAGCTATAGAGTTTAATCAGTTGAATTTTCAGAAGTTTGGGGAATGCATTGTAGAGACTACATTATACTGAAACAGATTATTGCTGGCAACCTTAGGATAATCAGCTTTCTTTTAGATCCATTGTCTTAAAGGCCTTGCTAAATATAAACTATGGACTACATTTCCATCTTAATCCAATGTTTGTTGCTACTTTGGTGCATGTTTATGCTTTCTTCCATGGAGTGGCCTTTTTGAAAACAGAAGAAGTCACATTTTGCAAATGGAGATGAGCATTTTAATCTCACATTAGCTAAACAAAAGGCAATATTTCTACGAGCAAAGAAAGATTGTACAGTACAGTACATATGGTATTATGCAACACCCTGCATTTGTTTCTAAGACCATATTCATGCTGGATGCTCAGTATTCTAGAGGTAATTGAAATTTCCTATCCAGGTAACCTTGATTCTTGTTTTTATTCGGTATTTGGACTTCTTAGAAACCAATACTGTTCAGGACAGTCACTCATGTCTTACAGTTATATTGGTGGCTTCCAAATTCAATGAATGCTTTGGAAATTTATCTGGCATTCCTTCATATAATCAGTAGGGTTAATGTCCTGAAAATATCTTGCCCCAAACTACTGAAAGTAAGCCAAAGAATTGTTGAGTGCGCTATAACTCTATATCAGTATTGGGTGATCTATGAGCCTAAAGAAGCTTAAAGGTTCAGATTCCCTTTTATACTTCCCATGGTATCAGTGCTAGCTATGAAAGCTGAAAAATCTTCATTTTATGATAGGAACGACATTACATTTGTTGGGTCAGCCTTAACATGGGTACAATAGAGTCTTTAAAACCCCTTCCCCAAATCATTGGAAAATCTCAGTGCAGCAAGGTTATTGTAATATTATATACATGAAGATGGAAGAGTACAGTAACACTAATAATGGAGGAACTGATTAGGAAGATGGCTGAATTTGCAGAAATTGCTAAATTAATCAAGGAGGAAACTACAGTCATTTTTATGAGCAGGAGTTGTCTAAGATAGACGTAAAAACTCTTCGTAGACCTTTTGCTGAAAATGGATGAAAATGAACTGCTGATTTTAGGATTTATTGATTAAAATGTTGGTTTGTGGGAAGAAGGGAACTATGATATATAATATGGGAGGATGGAGATGATAATTACTGTGTTTCTAATTGCTGCAAAGAAGATTGGAGGTCACTTCTTTAAATACCCTTTTCCCCTGCTTTTTGTTATCCTTCACTTTTATCCTTTTCTAATCTTTTTGTATTTCTTCTATTTTTCCGCAGTTTTTTTTAAAAAATGTTTATAAAATCTTCTTTTAATAGAAATCATTTTTTAGAAAGGAAAATCTCCAACACAAGTGTGATGAAGCTCCACCCACTGTAATTCTTGAGCTTTTCTTTCAACCATTAAGAAAGAAAGCCTGATGATTAGATCCATCAAACATAGACAATATTCTATGCTTCAGGAGTTTCTCCAACATGCCAATATTCCTTGATTTGCCAGAAAGGAATTATCTGGAAAACAGTATGAAAAGGAAAGGATTTCCTGGGGTCATAAATGTTCATTATTCAGTATTGCAAGCATTCAAAACTGAAAAACTTTTATATTTGATAGTCAGTGTGCTGTAATAAGTAATTTATTTATTTGAATTTAAAATAAGATTAGGGAGCTCTAAGTTCATTCTCAGCCATGGAAACCCCTCAGTAATTTTGAGCCAATTCTTTCTTTTCAACTACCTATTTCATGAGTTGTGGGAATGAAACCTTGAGCTGTTGAACCTTGAGGAAAGATGGGTTATGATACATACATTAAAAATATATTAAATAAAAATGTGTAACCATATGAACAAGAAACCTATCTTTGTCTTTAATCATTTTTGTATTTAATAAAACTATTTTGAACCTTTATGTTCCAATACTTGTTAGGATCCTTTTTTATATATTAATGGAAAGCAAAGGATAAAAAAATAATGTCTTTATAAACATAAAAACAATCTCAAAATCTCCATTTTAATGATTCTTGATTCAGTTTGAGATTAAGAATGTTAGGACTTTTATTACATTAGAAACTATTCAAAGTCTCACTAAAATGTGCCAAAACTGTAACTTGTGATTTTATAACTCCCTATTATGTAATTGTATGTGCAGAAGTAGATACTTTATTTGCTGCTCATACAAAAAATGGAATATTCTTCTCAAAGAAATATATAGGATGCCATAGATTCTCCAGATTTATTCATTAGTGGCAAACTAATTACAACTCATAATTTTTATCCAGCATATATATTTTATTTGTTTATATGCAAGCTGCATAAACATTATGAGATGAGGCAGGTTTTCCGCTCTTAAATAAGTAAATTAAGGTATGGAATTTTTATTCTTTATACAGCATTATATTTTTACCCATGGATATTAAAATAGAAATGGCAAAGTGAACTGATATGTATTTTTTCCGAGCTTATATAATAAGGGTAATTCTATATGTATCAAAAATGTTTCCTCCATGAATATCAGTATTATCTCAGTGTTTGCTGAAAGAACCCATGAAGTGTGATATAGGGATATGTATATGAATTTTTGAACAATTGAGGGAAACAGAAGAAGAAGGGGATGGCAGAGAATGAGATGGCTGGATGGAGCCACTGAAGCAGTCGGTGTGAGCTTAAATGAACTCTGAAGGATGGTAGAGTACAGGAAGGCCTGGAGGAACGTTGTCCATGGGGTCGCAATGGGTTGGACACGACTTCGTACCTAACAACAACAAATATGAATCTTTATATATATCAAGGAACAAATTAAATTTAAATGTATAATTTATTCCATGTAGAAACAAATCATAATCTTTCAAAGCTGTGGTCACAGCCTAAATCCCTCCAAGCTTATAATTTTAGAGTAAAAGAAGACCAATATTAGGAACTATATGATCAATCATAATGGCACTATTGTTAAAAGTGAAATTACATTCAATTTTTCTATTTCCCCTACCTTATTTTTACATACCCTCTCCATTCCTTTTCTAGAAAAACACTATGTCACCCTGATTTATGTCCTTTTTTTAGGAGCTGTGATGGTGCACTAGTTAGAATGCAGTATTGCAGTCCAATTCTGCCCACTGCCAGGAGTTCGATCGTGACAGGCTCAAGGTTGACTCAGCATTTCATCAATCTGAGGTTAGCAAAATAAATTGCCCCAAATAGTTAGGGGCAATATTCTGACTCTGCAAACCACTTAGAGAGTGCTGTAAAGCATTATGAAGCAGTATATAAGTCTAAGTGCTATTATTATTGTTATTATTTCAAGTGGCGCACAAAAAGATTAGTTGCAGAACATCTCACAACAGAATTACAGGTAGACATTTTTTAAAAAATAGAATGTCTCTCCTACAAAGTGAAAGGGATAGATGGAAGAATGTAACAGGACTAAGGAATAAAACCTCATTGCTTCTTGTCATTGTAGAGCAGGGCTGTCAAACTCACAGCCCACAGACCAAATGTGTCACGTGCTGGCCATGCCCTTGCCTGGTTTAGCAAAGAGAGGGGAAGTCCTGATACATCACATGCCATGACGACGTGAGTTTGACACTCCTGCTGTAGAGCCCAACTCAAAAGCTTCATTAGTGAATTTTGGCTCATTCTAAATAATAATATTGCTTTTTCACAGACCTTATGATGATTTATGTATTGATTTTCAGGTGGTTGCCCAGCCTGGGCAGTACCTCATCACTAGTAGAAAGAGATATATCCAGACACAGTGACCATGGCCTACAGCAGATTCATTTCTACTGTATTGCTCTCCCCTGTACTCCTGGCAACACTATTACAATTATTTAAAAAATAGCTGTATTCATACTTTATTACATTAGGAGTATTCATCGCATAAACACTCCCAATAAGTTTCAATAGTGGCAATATTATGCAGTTGAGATCAGCCTTCAGCCATGAATCCTGAAGAGTCTTTACATGTACAACTCCATGCACTTGAGCCACATCCCTGACAATGAAGAAAGCTAGTATTTCGAAGGAGACCACAGAGTAAAACTATATTGAGTTGGTCAAATATGTCAACTTTGACTTGTATCAAGATAAATGTTCATTTCTTATTTACCTTTTTCAACATTACATTACCTAAATAGAGCTACAATGACATTATGTGCCATTTTAGAAAGTGCTTGGGGGATTTCACTTTCTAGGAAAGGACACTTCAGCGCAAGACTTCTACTCTGGGTTTCTACTTCAGAGATGTTGGTGGACCATATTCAGGATATAAACAAAAAATAACAGTTCTTTTCAAATATAAAACTAGTGACCTAATTTTCAGGTATCTAGCTGAAATGCTTCTGGCATTCTGAATATACCAGATCTGTCACTATGGTAATGTTTTATTTTCAGAATATTTAGTACAGATACTGCCATGCAGACTGGGTTGTTTTTTTGGAAAAAAAACATAGATGCACACTCGCAAACATTCTTGTGTACATGGTGGTTCAAATTCAGTTGCAGAAAGATGTTTCAAAGTATGAGGAAGTATAAACCTAGCACCTGTTACTCTTTAAAGCAGCTGCTTTGTTTCCTGCTGGGATTGCATAAATGTTTTATTTAAAAGGTACTGTTGTTTTAAAGAGTTGCATGAAGATTCTACATGTGCTTTCTTATGAACTTTAAACCTGTTTTGGAAACTGAATGTGAAGCACTCCATAACCCTAACATATATATATATTGAGAAAAAATGATATCTGTCCCTGTCTCTCAGTTTATTTCTTGTTTTAATAAATGACACATTTTCTTTGATGACTCTGACCAGAATATTTGAATATTTTTCTTGTTAGAAAACAATATCTATTTTCAATAACAATTTACAAATTAAATAGACAAGTATTGATTTTAAAAGGAAGTTAGTACCTTTTCATCATCAAATCTCTCTTATGTTCCAAA
Organism: Naja naja; assembly: GCA_009733165.1. Classification (NCBI taxonomy): domain Eukaryota; kingdom Metazoa; phylum Chordata; class Lepidosauria; order Squamata; family Elapidae; genus Naja; species Naja naja. Next base: position 188,744,138 of record CM019150.1, on the reverse strand, counting down.
GAAATAAATCAATAAATAAGTAAACAAAATTAAGGGGGACACTAACTGAGATAAAAATCAGATAGCATTAAAGGTACATCAGAATGCCTTAGCCTGTTATGAAGACCAAATCTCAGCTTAGTATCACTATTAAAATTTTTCCACCATAGGAAAGAAAGCATAGTCTGGATCAGCTAATGCCAGTACTATACCTTCTCATTTATTGAGTTAAAACTTCCATTATCCGCCCCAAAGCATAATCTCCAAGTCTACCAAGGATGATGGAGTTGTAGTCTAACAGATGTTGAAACCATTGGGTTGGGAAGTTGGTATAGCTGAAAGCTAGCAATTAGCCCCCTATATTTCAACTGTCTGGGTGGATCTCCTGGTGAATGTCTTTTCCTTGGGTTTAGCTGTCTAAGTCAGGGAATCAATTATTAACCAATCCATTATCCTCCACTTATCAACCTACTCTCTAATAAACAATTTGGTTTCAGAAAAATACTATCCTGTAATCTGCAACTCTTACACTGCAAAAACATATAGACTACACAACTCGATCAGGGCAAAGCAATAGATGAAATTTACATAGACTTCTGTAAAGCCTTTGATTCAGTAGTACACAACAAACTATTGTTAAAACTAAAATCTTATGGTATCTCTGGACACCTGCATAACTGGATAGAAGCATTCCTGTCAAACAGACAACAAATGGTCAAAATTGGGAGCGTCCTATCAAATTCTGTACCTGTCAACAGTGGTGTCCCCCAAGGCAGTGTTCTAGGACCAACTCTCTTCATACTCTACATAAATGACCTCTGTGATCATATTAAGAGCAACTGTGTTCTCTTCGCTGATGATGTAAAGCTATTCAATACTACCGACAATACTGCTACCCTTCAAAAAGACCTCGACTATGTATCAGAATGGTCAAACAAATGGCAACTTCAAATCTCAACAAGTAAATGCTCTGTCTTACATATTGGCAAAAAAAAAAAATCAGAAAATAAAATACAACTGTATTTTACTGTAACTACATAGCCAAAAAGGCATTAAGAGTTGTTAACCTAATCCTACGTAGCTTTTTCGTAGTAGTATCACGCTAGTAACGTAGTATCATGCTACTAACTAGAACATTTGCTAGACCAATACCTGAATACAGCTCATCAGTCCGGAACCCACATTACATATCTGATATTAACACAGTTGAGAAAGTCCAGAAATATTTCACAAGAAGAGTTCTCCACTCCTCTACTCATTACAGAATACCTTATGCCACCAGACTTGAAATTCTAGACCTAGAAAACCTACAACTATGCCGCCTTTGGTCTGATCTAAGTTAGTACATAAAATTATATATTGCAATGTCCTACCTGTCAATGAATACTTCAGCTTCAACCATAACAATACAAGAGCACACAATATATACAAACTCAAGGTAAACCACACCAAACTTGATTGCAGGAAATACGACTTTGGCAACAGAGTGATCAATGTCTGGAATACTCTACTTGGCTCTGTGGTTTCTTCCCCAAGCCCTAAAAACTTTAACCTTAGACTGTCTACTATTGACCTCACCCCTTTCCTAAGAGGTCTGTAGGGGGTGTGCATAAGCGCACCAACGTGCCTACCGTCACTGTCCTATTGTCTTTTTATTTTTGTTATATGTATCCATTTCATGTATTCATAACTATGTTTATACTTATACCTGTTATCTTATAATCACTTGACAAAATAAATAAATAAAATAAATAAATATCTTGATGCCAAGAATCAATATGCAGTTCCAAATTTTTATTCACTTAATACAGGTATGACTTTCCAGCATCATCTGGAAGCCTTCTTGCATTTTAGTTATACAGAATCATGCAAATAACAATTTTTAAAATTTATTTATTAGATTTGTTTGCAGCCCATCTTGCTTCAACGTGACTCTGATTACATAGTTGATTAGGGAGATGAACAGATCCTTGCAGAGTCTAAAAGTCAACTCAATTATTCATTATTGCTCAATAGATCATACCCTCGTGTTCACTTGCCTGCTTTCAGTGGTCTGCTATTTATCACTCTGTAAAAGTGATAAAAAATTAATCTTTAGTATGGCTTTAAAGAGAGTTGCTTCCTGCCATTGCTAGATGACAGCCAACTCTTCAATGTCAACAAACAAGAAATCCAACAATTGAGTAACTAATAGTAATAGCACTAAGGCAGTACTTTACCCTTTTAATGCTACTCTGTTTTCTTTCTTTCTGAGCAGAGAGCTACATTTGAGTTTTAATGACCACAGTTGGTTTGGGTTTATTTCTCTCGGCAGGTGGTCCATTAATTGAAATAGAAATTTTGAAGATCTATTTTTAATTCATTCCTCAGGCAGACTTTGATGTGTTTCCAAGTATTCTGAGGAGACAATTATAACAGACTCATAGCCCAGCTAGTTCTCTCCCTTCTGAAAGAAAAATAAAAGGCTAGGCACACATACAAAAACATGATCAGTTCAGTATTTTCACCACATAAGGCAGTTGCTTGTAGGTCATTATTACTATATACAACATCTGAGAAAGTGGTACAGAGTATTGCATCAAAATAAACAAAGCTGCTTTGGATCCTGCATCTTTTTCAACTTCAGATCCAAATCTCGCCTGTCAAATTTTAAATAGACTTTGCCCAGTAGCAACTCATTCGACATGTTTTGAGTGTGGGGGAGGGGGGAAAGGAAAGGAGGAAAGTAGAAGGAGTATCTAAGGAACAAATGAAAATAATTGATAAGAGTATCTTGAAAAGTTTGCATTACTGATGATTTTCCCTTAGAGATTATTAAAAAGGACGAAGTAGATACTAAACTCGTTAGACCTGTAACTCGTATTAAGTTTTCTTAACAAAATCAACATTTCATAGTCATAAAATGTTCTACTCACTTTTACTCAGGCTTGAAAATGATTTCAATAAGTGTTACAGTTGAATGAGATGTTCAGGAGTATACCATTAGTAAAATTCATTATGTGAAGTAGTTTGCGTCTCTTTTTATCTATTAAATTCTGTACACCAGGTACCAAGGCAGTAAAAATGCATCAAAAACACAATAATGAAGACAATTAATCTGAACTCTCTTGTAGAAATAGCTTTTGTGAAAGACAGAAATTTCAACTGTCTCAGTGAAGTCCCACTCTCCCATCTTGGAAGTGCATATTTTGTGCCTAAAAGCCCTATAATCCACCAAATACTATGTTTTCTACAAGCTGTGTTTGACATGAACAATAAACATACTACTAAACACTAATAAGAAAAATTAAAAAGTCTGGATAATCGATATGACAGTACAAAGAGACAGAAGAATAAAAGAGAAAGAGCTGGAGAAACCCACAAAATGCAATCACCAAAAAGCAGTACCATGTCTATGGCAAAAGAAAGCAAAGATAGTACCAATGAAAATAGGTGCCTTGGGTCCAATCCCCAAACCATTGGAGCACCCCTTGAACACCAGCGGTTCCAAATGGCAGCTTTATTTGCAACAGCTTACATCCTGCAATGATATCTTTAACATCAAAAAACATCTGTTTATCCCAGGTCCTTTGACAAAAATGCCAAATCTAGTCTAAATACCTGGCTGACTGTATGATAAAACAACAACAACAACAATAATAAATAAAATGATGATAAAATAAGTAAAGGTGATATCAATAGTAATAGGGGCCTTGGGTGCAATCTCAAAACACTTTGAGTGCCACTTTGGCATTGACAAAATCACCATCAGTCAATACAGCTTACATCCTGAGATGAGACTTTTAACACATTTACATCTACTATCCCAGCCCTTGGGAAGGATTCAATAGATGGGCAAAAATGCCAACTCCACTCTGAATATATGGCTGATTATACGCAATAAACCAAAATGATGATGATAGTGATGATGATAATGATAAATATATTTTGAATAAAACCAAAATAGTTCATAACAGAATTGAAAACCAAGCCTTATGAAAAAGGGATCAAAAAACTAATATGTCTGTAGAAGAGGTAGCCTTTAGATATCTAAAGGCCTGTCAAACAGGAGACAGCGTAGTTCTCTTTCATCCGAAAGGGACAAAACCAAAATCTGTGGATTGAAAATAGGTTCAATTTAGATGCATAACTGGGAGATGTTTCCTGACAGGAAGAGCTGCTAAGCAGTAAAATATGCTACTTCATGAAGTGGTACATTCCCCCTTCACTGGAAGTTTTCAAACTTAGGCTGGATAACCATCTGTTAGAAATACTTCAATAGATTCTGAACTAAGCAAGGATGGACTAGATGACTTTTGACATCTACGATGTATTGTGTTATGATTCTCATCCTAAAAATGCTTGTTTCTGTGGTTCTCCTGGTCTTAAAAAACCAAGGGGCTTCCAGAAATTGAGTACAATAGCCAAAGTTGGCAATCTATTTAGTTTAGAAGGTTAACATAAAATCTACTTGGTGTTAAGACATATCTCCCACTGGTAGAGTTATTCTAGAATCAGATTTTAATTCTAGTATCTATCTGTGTGGAAGCAATTTCCAAGATAGAGACATTGGGATAAATCTTCTCAGTTCTAAGCATTGTTTTTAAGGAAGGCCTAGTTTTCAGTTGGGAGTAGTAAATTTAGCTATCCAGAAGCATTCCACATTAAACAAGACAAAGAACTAACTGTAATTGGTTTGCCTAAATTGTCAGTCTTGTCTGACAGGATTTATTTTACACATATCTCACACAATGCAAGTTGTCATTGATTTGAGAAATGAATTGCCCTGGATGCAGCTATTCAGTTTCTGTCAAGTTGGGTTTTTTTTTTAAAGCTGCAACAGAGCTATATTAAATCATGCAATTTGCCAGCAGCAATTCCATTCTGGAACACTGCTTGAATGAAGCAGATCCATTCTAACAACTTACATATCTTTGCCAAGGCCCATTAAATTTATTGACTTGCAGAGTTCAAAAAGTAGGCAAGATTTTCTCCATACCATATTTTTATTGGCATCTCTTGCAGCAGGAGCATGATAATTGTCCAAATAGTAGGAAAGGGTGGATAGCTTTTCTAAAGGATGCAAAGCCTTTGTTGAAATAACAAACTCTTTATTCAGAAGAATCAATAATATTGCAGAGAGGAATAGATCAAAGAGCTTCAGAGATATTTTTAAAGCAGTTTTGCAGTTTTTATACTGATGTGAAGAATTGCAGCTATGATGATTATTATGGATGTTTTAAATTAATAACCACGATGTAATATTATAAACTACTGTAGTAAACAAACATATATGCATATATCAGGAAAAGTGTTTTAAAGAAAACATTTGCAGAATGATGGCAAAATCTTTTATTCCATTCTAAATATTTTTAAACAGGTCTATTAGTAGATTTATATTTTAAAGTAGCAACAAAAATAAAACTTGCTGCTTCCAGAAATTCATCACTGCATCCAATAAAAATCAGAATGACAGAATGGAAAAGGCCCTGGTGTGCATATGCTAGAGTGGCAGTAATTCAATTCCTCCACGGAGTTGAGCCCATGACTAATAATGCTTCCAGTCTGCTTGGTCAGTCATAATGCAAGTAGAACCAGCAGCTGAAGGAGGGGATGACACTTGACTAGCAATATGAATTTGATGGTTCATTCAGAAAAGGACACCAGAATGTAGTCTAGAATGAAGATGTCTGCACTTCATACAGCAAAAATACAGACATTTCACCAAGCCAAAATATTGTTTCTTTGCCCAGCTTATTTTATTACATGGCTCTACCTACTGTCCTTGTAACCATGTCCATGCCATAGCATCTTGTGCAACATAGCTATCTGTTTTATTCAGCAACAAATCATGGCTTATTACAGGTATGATCATTAGTCCATGAGTATCTGCACTTTAGCCAGTGTCGTCAATTGACATAACTTTCCCCAAACTTTTAAAACATCCAAATAGAGGGGAAGGGGAGGGGAAGGGGAAAGGGAAGGGGGAGGAGGAGGAGAATTTAATTATTCTTTGATGTTAATAAAAGTAGGTCAGCAGCAACTGAACTGCTCTTGGCCAATAACTGGCAATTAGTAGCAGAAAATAAGCAGGCCAGTGTGGTCGGTGTGTTTTTTGCCATCATGCAAGACACTGAAATGCTCAGCATGTAGAGTGGTATCACTATGCAAGCTCCATAATGCAATGTTGTCACAATGCAGGCATGTAAAGGACTTGCTCTGTGATGTCACTGCAGGACAGAGCATCCTATAAAATGTCATATTTTGCAGTTGAGATCCTTAGGTTTAGTCTATTTTTCTGATAAGGTGGAAAATGGCACCACAAGCTTTTCTGCTTTTGTTGAGATAATAAGTAAAATCGTTGAAATCAAAATCCAAAAGCTTTTACTTAATATATAGTGATATCCAAGCCTCTGTTATCTTTTACTAAAATCTCTTTTTTAAGACTATTTGGCACATTTAGAATGTTACAAATGTATTTCTTACTGTTCATTCCCTTTTAAAACAACCAGGGAATCTTTGTTCTGTCCATCTTTTCCTTTACTGAAAAAAAGGAAATTATATGGGTTTGAAGCATCAAATAACCACATGTAGCAAGCCCAACCTCCTTAAACAGATGATCCTCTTAAGTAGATTGTTCTGTGCCGGAGACAGTTTTGCTTCTTATATGCAGAGACATGATATGTAGGATTTTTGGTGCTGTATCCAAGGTTGTGACACCACAAAAATAACTTTATAAACACTGGGAAAGCTGCTTAGTTTAAAAACCCTAGTGCTTCTTATATTTACAGTAACCAAAGAGCAAACAATAAAAAGGAATATGAAAGCAGAATCAAATGCATTAGCTACTACTTCAGAATAGAATGAGCTAATAGCATTAAAACTGCAAGCTGAGAATAGAAGGGCTCCTAGAATATTCATAAAAACACTGAACAGCTTTTGTACAAGTTGAGCATATGGTAGATTTCTGCACCTTCTGCAAAGAAAAACACACATTTTTTTACCTTATAAGTAGCAAATGCTACAAAAACTTCAAAGAATTCCTCCAGTCTCTGTCTACCAATAAAGGAGAATATTTGTAGCTCAGTGATGATATGAGGGATCCTTAATGCTATATCCTTGGTGCTATCTGAGCTTGGTTGTTTTCCTGCAGACATTTCATTACCCAAAGTAGGTAACATCATCAGTGCTAGTAAGGAGTGAGTTTGCTCGTTATATTCTATCTAGTGGCTTGTCCTGTCAGTGTTGGTGGGGGTCATCTTAGAGGTTCTTTGTTTGGTCTGTTTACTGTTAGCTTAGTTGGCAGTTCCTTATTTCAGGTATTGTTTGCTTCTTGACTATTAGTCTGATGTTAATCTTGGAGTTAATCTATGGTTATTCTGGGTGCAGAATGCGGGTGCGGAGGTGTTCTGGTCGTTTTGTTCCCTTTTTGGCTTGTTGATTGTTTCTTTCATATAGTATGTAGATATTTAATTTCACAACATATGGACAGACTTAACCATAATTTCAGCCGGGAAACTGTGACTATCCTAGACCAAGTCAAGTCCAAAAATACTAGGGAATTTCTAGAAGCCTGGCATTCTAACAAATTAGCCATTAATAGACACGTAGACAAAAACAATATCTACATACCATGCAAAAGAGATAATTAAAAGCCAAAAAGGGACCAAAAAACCAAAACCAGTCCCCACTAGCTATCAGCTCCAGATGAACATAGATTACCTCCAAGATTACCATCATACCAACAATCAAGAAGTAAACAGAGCAACCAAAGAACCTCTAAGATCACCCCCATCAACTCTTGACTGGACAAACCAATACAATATAAACTGAGAGCAAATTCCAGTCCTTACTAACACTGATGGTGTTACTTAGTTTGGGAGATGAAACATCTGCAAGGGGGAAAAAACCAAGCTCAGAGAGCATCAAGAACCCCTCAGTTTTTCTCTATTTTGTGAAATCTTTTGGTGTTAGTTTTGATGATTTATGGAACTCAAAATTTAGAAGGAAAAAACCTTCATTCTTACTAAGTCAAGAACAAAAAGGGCCTTGGTGGTGCAGGCTGTTAAATGCCTAGCACTTAAGTTCCAGCTGCCTGCAACTAGTGTAGGCTCGAATCCCACCAGGCTCAAGGTTGACTCAGCCTTCCATCCTCTTGGGGTAGGTAAACTGAGGACCCAAGATTGTTGGGGGCAATAAGCTGACTTTGTAAAAAATGCCGCTTAGTAATAAGCAGGCATATACAATGGAATGAAGGCTATTGCTGAGCGCATTGGGTTGTATCCCAAAAATTGTAAGCCGCCCTGAGTCTTCGGAGAAGGGCGGCATATAAATGTAATTTTAAAATAATTGAAGTTTTCCAGATGCTGATGGATTTTTACAATAATTCCACCGATGTACACGTGTTCTCCACCTTAATCTGCTTCTGGTGACAACCTGCAGCTCTTCCAAGATCATCCTGGTAATATTCCTGACTCCATCCATGTATTTTATTCATTCTGTTCCTCTTATTCTCCCTTCTTCAACCTATCAAGCATAACATTTTTCCTAGTCCATACCAAAATTATGTCTTTCTCCTTGCTGATGATTGCCTCAAGACGAGCAACTGCTAAGAGCTTTATCTAGATCTTTTACCACACATACATTGTTTTTTCCTCTGAAGGCTGGATAGTTAAAGCATTTCTACTAAAAGAAAAACATCCTGGGTTATTATTGAGCTTTGCTTATTCTTCATGATCTTTTCTAAGTTTATCATTGCCTTATAATCCCATCTTTCTGCTTCCATACTGTATATAAAGGCTGAAGCTGGTAAAGTAGAAACCAGTGATTGTCAAGCCAGAAAGAACAGCCATAGCTGCCTTCCATAGCTTTGAGGAAAGTCAGGAAATTCTTTCACTTAGAAAGAAAAAACTTAGCATTTAAACTCTGGAACCACACATATACATCGCTTGATTACTATAGGCAGTAGGCAAATTTATATATATATATATATATATATATATATATATATATATATATATATATATATATATACACATACATACATATACACATACATACATATACACATACATACATACACATACATACATATACATACATACATATACATACATACATACATACATACATACATACATACATACACATACATACATACATATATTTGTTTTCGTAGATTTTCACGGGTAAAGGTATGTAGGTCTTGGTGTATTCGGGTCTTGTCCCACGTAAGATTGAGAATACCTTGGCAACGTTTCGACAAAATCTCATCCGTCATCTTCAGGCTGGTGTCTTCAGCTTCGTTCTTCTGGGAGAAGTGTGAGATAGTGGCTGTTTTTCCCTTTTAAACTCCAGAGTTGGTTGTGTTGTTACTTCTTGATTGGTTGATGGAGTTGATGTATGCAGATTGGTTGGCTTTTTCATAAGACCCTGTGTGGCTGAGGTACTGGCTATGTGTCTCTCAGCCTTTTGTGTTGTAATGACCTGGGTAATGGGCTGTGTGATGATCTTCTGAGTTCTATTGTTGTGACATCCTGGGTCTTGTGCTGTAATCTCCTGGGTCGTTGTCTGTGTTGCAACCTCCTGATGTTTTGTGTTGTAATCTCCTGAGTTCCATGATGTAATATCCTGGGTGGAAGGCTGTGATGTGACATTCTGGGTCTTGGTTTGGCTCCGAGTTTGAGGTCTGGCAATGTGTTTATAGCGTGTGTCAGTTTGCTTAGTTTGGGGGTCGGAGGGGGGTGTAGCAGTTGGAGTTGCAGCTATGGTCTGGTTTCTGGACGGTGGTTGCCTTTTGTCTGCGGGGTGGGCTTGGGTTTGAGTCTGGTGAGGGAGATTGGTGGTGGCATATTGTGTTATTTTGGGTCCGGTGTTGGTTTTCGTGGCTGGGACTCGTTTGTTGATGAGGGCTAGTTTCCAGATGTCTGGTAGGTGGGAAGTATCATCCCGTTTATTCATGTTATGGGGGTGTTTCTCTATTTCGATGGCTTCCCTAATTATTCTCTTGTTGAAGTGTTCAGTGTTGGAGATAAGTTTGGATCCCTCAAAATCAATTTCATGTCCTGTGGCTTTAAGGTGCTGGAAAAGGGAGGAAGTTTTTTCTACTTTTCTGACTGCGTTCTTGTGTTCTGCGATGCGAGCATTTATTCTCCTGTTGTTTGTCAATTATGTGGCTGGGCAAATTTTGCATGGTATTTCATAAACTCCTTGGTTTTCTAGCTGGAGTTTATGAAATACCATGCAAAATTTGCCCAGCCACATACATTGGACAAACCAACAGGAGAATAAATGCTCGCATGACAGAACACAAGAACGCAGTCAGAAAAGAAGAAAAAACTTCCTCCCTTTTCCAGCACCTTATATATATATGTAGGTCTTGGTGTATTCGGGTCTTGTCCCATGTAAGATTGAGAATACCTTGGCGACGTTCGACAAGATCACTCGCCATCTTCAGGCTGGTGCTTTGGCCGTGCTTGTGCCAGCAAAGCGTGATCTGAGCTGCCTTCTCTCTATAAATACTGGAGGGGAGGTGTGGTGTGCTGGCTCTGCTGTAAGCGGGTTGGTTGGCTGTGTTGTTGGCCAACCCGCTTAACCAACCCACTTACAGCAGAGCCAGCGCACCACACCTACCCTCCAGTATTTATAGAGAGAAGGCAGCTCAAGATCACGCTTTGCTGGCACAAGCATGAAGCCGAAAGCACCAGCCTGAAGATGGCGAATAGGATCTCGTTGAAATGTCGCCAAGGTATTCTCAATCTTACACGGGACAAGACCCGAATACACCTTGACCTACATACCTTTACCCGTGAAAATCTACAAAAACATATATATATATCTGGATCTGGAAAAGTTTTTATTGTTAGCTAGTTACAACATGTAGGATTGAGTTTCTGCAGAACAGAGATTTATTGACATGGCTGCTGGAAATTTAACATTGTTCAACTTTACCTCTTCTTGAACCAAAACCATAAAGCTACTTACCAATTTTACTTCTTTGCCTTTAACTGTAGTTTATTAAAATGTTGGTTGATATTAAGCATGCTGATTAATATTTCACTTTCATAATCTGCCCTTAGGTTTTCCTTACATTCAGCTAATAAAGTAGTATCATCTGTATTTTTCAAAATATTAGCATAAACAAGATTTACTTTCTGTTTTTATTGAAAGATTTTGGCTATTACCTGCTTTTATTCGGGCAACACGGGGGCTCAGCAGTAAAGATACTGGGCATGTTGGCTGGAAAGCTGGCCTGAACGCCACATGATAGGGTAAGTTCCCATCCTCACTCCAGTTTCTGCCAACCTAGCAGTTCGAAACCATGCAAATGTGAGTAGATAAATAGGTACTACTTTGGTGGGAAGGTAACAGTGCTCCCTGATGTCATTAGGACCACATGACTGCAGAAATGTCTTCAGACAACACTGCTCAATGGCCTTGAAATGGAGATTTGCTATTAAAGCAGCAGTGTGGAATGTATCTATATCTTGCCTCTAATCCTAAGGCATTGATTTTCAATAACTGTTTCTATTATTCAATGAATTCAAGATAAGAAATAGGAAACAGGAGTGGTCCTCCACATATTCCACATACAACTCTCAGTGTTTTTCACTATTGACCATGATGTCTAGTGACTGTTACGAATTTCTTGAGGACCACCTCTGGCTAAAGAATAAAAATTGTCGGATTAAAAAAAGTCAGTATCCAAAATGCACTTCCCTAGTTATGTTGAACATAACAAATTTTTGAATAGACTTATCTGCAAGCACAGTGTCTCACACAGGCATACAAAGCCATGATTAGTTACACAGTAACACTCCCTCTACAATTAATTATTTCATTAAATAATGAGCCACATAATCATGACAACAATAAAAACCACTCACATATTTCATCTATGTACAATCATAAAAAGGATTTGTTTTAGGGTACTTGCTGTAATTAAATCTTGCTATTTTGTTTAAAATGCAAAACAGCAAACCCGAACCAGATTTTGCTAAAACAAAGAAAATTCAACGTTTTACTGAAAACGAAACAACTGAGCAGCCTTGCATAAACCAGTTGCTTCTCTCCCTGCTTCCACCACTTCCTGGTAATACGTCTTACCATGCACAATATAAGTGACGATGGAAAATGCCCAACGTTATTTTTAGCCATGAGTGTTGCAAATAAAGTACAAGCTTTGTAATAACTGCAAATTAGTTTCAGTTCAGTTAGGGTATAATGGCTGCCTTTCAGTCTGTTGCTTAAGTGGTACTGAAATGTACAGAGGTGTGTTTATTCAAAGAAAGAGCTTCCATTGATTTGGGCAAAATACTGTAACCTGGAATAGTCTAAATATCCTCCACACACCTTAATAGAACTTATGTTAAACAGTGAAGAGTGGTTTTACATAATACAATATTGTAGATCTGGTAATCACACACCCATGCGCCAAGGGAAAATGCTAAATGAAAAGTGTAACCATACACGATCATATGAATTCAAACTAGATTTTATCTTCAGTTGGTGATAGCAAGATTATATGATGGTGATTATGTGGCAGAAAGACAGTGATCAATCATATTTGATATTAGCTAACATCTCAGAAAGTGAGACAGTTTGGTTTATTGTTCAGGTGTTGAAGTAGAATTGGCAGCCTGCATTCTAAAGCTGCCTTTGGCATAGAATCACCCATGACTCTCTTTCAACTTTAGGAAGAACCACTGCTAAAAATGATGCCCAAAAAACTGCAGGGACCTGGGGAGTCAGACGCCAAGAGTCAAGCCTGATTCAGTGTCCAGCCCACCCTCCATCAAAATCCCAAGCACAGTATTTCAGCTCACAATTTTCAACACGTGGAATATTGAGATGAAAACTGATTTAATGTTGTAGATGGAACTAAACTTGATTCATATGGGGAGGAAAGAGATCTAAGATAAGGTGGGTTATATTTCTGCATATTTTTGGCATTTTTCTGTAAGATGTCATCTAGATTAGTCATATTGCTTCCTGGTCTTACCTTCTGAACAGAGGTACCACTAAAATTCTTGTTTTATTTTAATAGAGCGCAGTTTATAAATAATGCAACAGTTATAAAGCTTCTTACTGAAAGTTGTTACTTTTCATTGTATGGCATAGTATGATGTTTTCCACCTAGAATCACTAGTTGAGATGGGCTGCTATAAAAATCAAATAAATAAATAAATAAATAAATAAATAATACGGTGGCTATATTTACATGATACTGTTTATCATAAATCACTGATAACTCTTATATATGAATGTTATACTACATGATCCAACAATGTCTAGCCAGTTATCATGTCTGTTGGCCAATATTACATCAGCTTTAATGATGACTGACTAACACTTCTTGGTTTTGTCTGAAAGCTGGATAGTTAAAACATTCCTCTGCAATGACTGGATTGGACTGGAACCATTACACGAGCAAGGAAAGGCTGGAACTTCCTGCCTTACCCCATCAGATATATATGTCTTTTTACTTTTTCGTTGTCTGCAGAATTTGTATATTGCAGATGCTGAGATGCAGCCAAATCAACTTCCCAGGACACTCTAGGTAACCTCAAAGTGAGCGTTTTAGAAGACTGGGATTCCACCATTGAGTAGGAGGTTGCTGAACTCACATCATCACATCTCAGAAGGTGTCAACAAACACAAAGGGTTGTAAAGCATTACACCTATTACCTGATAAGTGCTTGCCCTGTACAGTACTCTATCTCTCAGATAACTTGTATATGCATCAGCCTTTCTTTCCCTCTTTCAACCCCAGTTTGAATCTTACAACAGCCAAGTCGTTGTACTGCATCTGAAGGGGCTGCAACTCACAAAAGCTTGTCTTTTAATAAAATGCATCAGTCTAGAAAGGTGGTGCAAGATTCCTTCTGATTTTTCTGCCACCTGACAATAAAACCGCTCTCCTTCTGGGTGAAATCACTGATGGCTAAGAGATGCGGTGATGCCTGCAATGAATCATCAAAGCGCATCAGACTTGATTAAAATCCCCCGATCGGGATGATCGCATAAGCCCTTCAAGCCTTAGACGTATGACGGCCCACTGACCCAGTTAAAGGCTGCACTGGCCACCATCTGCCCGGTTTAAAACTTGGCCGTTCCTGCCCGCGCAGGGATCTTTCACTTGCCAGGCCAGGCGAGATTGAGCAACCTGACGTCTCGGATAGGAGAGAAGGGAGAAGAAGAAAAAAGATTCCCCTCGAAGAAAAAGCCGGCTGGAAATATTGCTCCGACGGAAAGTTCAAGGGAGCGCCGTGCGCTCCTCCTCCGAGGTCAAAAGGCGCGGACGGAGAAGCGCGAGTGCCCAGCAGGACGACGAGACGGAGGAAGCGGCTGGATTGGCCGTCGGCCGAAGGACCAAGACGGCCGCGACCTCCTTCGCCCTGAATGAAGGCTGCCAGCTCGCCACTCTCGTCATTTGACCGACGCGCCGCCAGCAGTGCCGGCGGTGGCGAGTCTTGCGAGCTGGCGCTCATGCGCATTGCAGGCGATGCTTTCGCGCTGTCCTCTCCTGCTCCGCTGGCGCTCCTCCTCTCGCGGTGGCGCAGCGGCGGCTATTAGACTAGAGTCGTGCGCGGTTTTTTTTTTCTCCCGCCCTCCCGTATCAAAATTCCTGAGTCGGAGAAACTGACTGCTGTGGTGGGGTTCTCCTTTCTCGCCTTCACCGCCCGCGCCTGAAGGCGAAACAGTGAGGCGGATGCCCTGGGCGCCGCGCTTGCTCGTTCCCTGGCGGCGTGTCCTTCCCTCATTCCCCGCCTTCTCCGTTTAATTTGCCGAACGGGATTGCGGAGGGCTCCAAGCTCCCCAGGCTGGCTCCCGTTGGAATCGGCGCTTTTCGCCGCAGGAGTCGCAGCCGTAGCGCGGTAGTGCCGGCTGCCGCCTCTGGAGGCGCGGCGACTCACGCTGGAGTGGTGGGGAAAGCATCTTCGGCCACGGACTGTCCGGAGAGTCCGGCGTAGGTGCCGGGATTTCTGGTAAGTCGTGAACGGTTGGCATTTTAATACGGACCCCGACAAATGACGAGACGGACCTCTTCTACTTGGGGGGAGACTTTCATGCTGCAGGATCCCAGGATCCGTTAGATCTTGGAGGGGTGGGGAGCGTGGCTGAGGATGGCTCTCTAAGTAGTGAGGAGAGTGTACTCTGTAGATGCTCAGGAGCATTTCTAGGAAGCTACAAGAGCCCCAGATTCGGCGACCTTAACTTGGACCCAGAAAACTGAGCTCCCTGTTCCGAAACAGCCTTCGTAGTTGGAAGGAAGGGAGCGCAGGGACCAGAGGATGCCGGTCTTTGCTTCTGGATTCCTAAATGGAGAGGGAACAAGTAGCCGCCAGCCGGTTATCCTATGGTCTCAGAAGATTTAGTCCAAGAATTAATGCAATAGAAACAGAATTTGTAGAGTGAACATGCAAATAGCTTGGTCCGTGAAAGGGCTTTCTTTCTGCATCTCAAGAATGAGATGCCATTGATCCCAGAGGGCAGCATTTTGCTAACTGTTGGGCTTGCAGGTGGCTGAGACTGAGAAGGATTGGTGCAGTTTTGGGGTACAGAAATGGCTACCACTTACTCTCATCTGCGAAGAGGGATTTTAGCCTTCTCTCAGAAGAAAGTTTAGTGGAAATCAATACATACTTCTTGAGCTGGTGCATTTCTTAGATCTTAAGATTGTGGTATCAGTTAATTGACTGCAGCTTGACTTTGGGGTGGGTGAAATGCAGTGGAATGATGTTCCTGTTCAGTTTATGGAACTTGCTGGGTGGTCTAGGGAAAAATCTTAGAATAAATGTGTACAGACGAATGGGGAATGACAAAATTGTTTCTAAAAGGCACTTTAGAAGGCTGAATAATACCGCTTTGCGGAGAAGGGGGTTGAAGAAAGCTCAAGAGGAAAGAAAAAGCTGAGAGAGTAGATGCAGCTTGCATAATGTCTAAATAAATTAGTGGAAGATTGCCAATTATGAATTTCAATAACAATTTGTGTTTAGGTGCCTTTACAGCCTGAAATAAAGGACTTGCAAAGTCATAGAATTTGTGGATAATGTGTTTCCTTGGGGGTGGACCCCTAGTTGTCTCTAAACTGTAACGTAGGCTATAAGAGCTGGTTGTTTGATTGCAGCTATTTGTGGTTGTAATCACATAATCCCCATGATGTCAGTGCAAGTATTTCTAAATTAATGGTTTGTAAAAAGCAGTCCAAAGAACTAAGGTCTGTTGTGACAGTATTTGGGAGAAGATGATGGGATGAGGAGATAGCTGCAGTAGGAGAGAAACCTCCATTGTGATTCTAGCAGAGGATGGAGAAAGGGTAGCATGTGGCAAGTGTAATGTACATGCAGTATGAGCAATTTACTCCAGCACAGAAAGAGCTGCAGGATTATTCAGTTCCAGGTATTGGATCACAGGTTGTGCAGCATCTAGTGGATTGGTGCCAAGTCTTTGTAAACAATGTCAAAGGGATTCCCCCCCATTCCAGTCACACACATTTCAGTTAAATTTATTTTTAAGTTAACATTCTCTAAGCTATCAGTTAACTGATTGCAGCTTGATTTAGATGTAGTGGTACCTTTGCTTGTCCTCAGATTTATGTGAACATTTTTCTGAAACCTGTCAGCACCACTTTAGGGCCATTGTGACTAGTACAGATGCTGTATTTGTTCAGATTTATCTAATTTAATTTTGGAATGCGGGGGCTCATGCACATCAATGAACTATGGAAGAATCCCAAGAAATAGCTTGTGGGAAGCAATGATGGACTGAAAACTGTTCCACAAGAGCAAAGCTAGTGACCACAGCAGAAACAGAAGCTGGTGAATAGATCAGCTCACAATTCCTCTCTGGAATAATGAAAGTACCAGGATCACCCACAGGTACTCCATACAGTGGTGCCCCAAGAGGAAACCTTAAGAGTCTCAAATGTTTTTTAGAACTCTGGGAGCTGAAGGAAAGTCACCTCATCTAAGCCACAGTTCAATACCTTAAAACTGTGTTCACATACTTCTTTTCTTAGCCACTTTTGGAAATTTCTTGTTAATGGTTTTATGGATGTCAAGAATCTTCAGAAGAACAAGTTGGTGGAGCCTTGGTGATGCAGGCTGTTAAATGCCTAGCACTTAGTTCCAGCTGCCTGCAATTAGTGCAGGCTCGAATCCTACCAGGCTCAAGGTTGACTCAGCCTTCCATCCTCTTGGGGTAGGTAAATTGAGGACCCAAGATCGTTGGGGGCAATAAGCTGACTTTGTAAAAATGCCACTTGGGCGGGCCAAAAAGCCCTAGTAATAAGCAGGCATATACAATGGAATGAAGGCTATTGCTGAGCGCATTGGGTTGTGCTCCAAAAAATTGTAAGCCGCCCTGAGTCTCCAGAGAAGGGCGGCATATAAATATGAATTTTAAAAAAAGTTTCATTACTCTGTGTAAATTTCCTTCTATTCTTGATAAAAGAAATTTCATGAAAGTTTAAGGGCTTAAATTTACTTAAAGGACTTAAATGAACAATGAAAGGGCTACTCAAATGTTGGTTTTAGAGAGTTTTGAAAATTATACACACACACACACAAAGATTTTGAAACTAATTGTAAGAAACTTTACAATTGTATTTTTATTGTTGAATAAAAAATGATAAAAGGGGACTAAAAAGGTTGATTAGGAGAAAATAGAAAGAACTAAATATTATAATTAAAGGAGAAGAGATCCATTAATACAGAATAGAGTAGTATTATTTGATTGTAGAACAATTCAAGGCCTTTTAAGAAAAAAGCACTAATTATTTTTAAGATAGTTTGCTATTATAAAAATGGATTAAAAAGAAAAGGAACAGATTTTACTGGATGAAATAGAAACGGGCTGATCTGAATGTGGATGTGAAAATGGATTTTAAAATATCAAGCTTCAAGAGTGATATGCAAAATGCTTTTACACTGAATTTACAAACGAAACCAGCTGATGTCCTAATAACTTAAAGAGGATATACAAATAATAAACCAGAAGAGTGATTTGGATAGCTTTATTATCTTGGATATACAAAAGTGATGTGCCAGAAGTAAAAGTAAATGATAAAAGCTCAATTTGTGGGACATTATATGAAGCGATTAAAACTCAGGATTCTTAAAAGTGAACAAAAGGAATACAAAATAGATTTATTTGATCAAATTTAGACTTTATAGTGTTGTTTCTGATAATTCTTAATGGATTAGTATTGACTAGATCCAAATCACAAAGTATTAAGGATTTGTTTATAGATAAGAGATAAGATATGGATAGAATAATTTTTGTTGTATTGTTAGAAAAAATGATACACTACTGTGTTAAAAATAAAGGAATAAAAATTTGATTTATTTGATTGGGGTTAAAATATATGTGTTACTTCTGGTATCTCTTAATGTACTTCTGCTGTGTAGGGCTGAATGATGGGACATCATAATTTATATATAAAGATGAGATATTTTGATGAAATGTCAGACAAGGTAATAAGTTACTGAAATTATATTTATCTTGATAAAGTCATTTTTATATATTCCTTTTTCTGTGCCTCTTCTTTCTTTTCACTTTTTATATTTTTCTTAGTATTTTTCTTTTTTAATCTTTGTATCTTTAAACCTTAAAAAATATTATGAAAAAGAGAGAGTATTCCAAGAAACCTTTTCTTCATTGGCAAGAGCAAGATGATTTTGACAATATTAAGTATACAATTAAAATTTGTGGAATAAATTGATACTACTAAGTGTATGATAGAAGAGGTGAACTCTGTGTCTGCATTTCATTCTTGGTTTCACAGCACAGAAAATGAAGAGCAATTATAAGAAGGTGAGACATATCGGCTGCTGTTAGCATTCAGCAGACCTTATCTGAACAGGAACGTTAAAAGCAGGGTCAAGGCTTATTGGTATTTGGATGGGAGACTTCAAAGGAATAATGGAACATTAATCTGCAAAATCAAAAGGAAAAAAGCCTTGAAAAAGGCAGTGACTAACCACTTTTATATGGTAGCCAACAAAACTTACTGCATATATGATCATGAAGTCAACAGGAATTCGATTCAATTTTACTTTAGTATAAAGCAGCATGTCTCAACCTCTGCAACTTTAAGATTTTGAAAGCCACACAAAATGACAAAGGTGCAAGCATCCTGCTATAAAGTCTACTGTGGATAGCTGCTAATAGTTATTGGCAATGTTTAAGTAGTAAACCACAACATTTGTTGTGGATCTTTTGAGATGTAATTACAGGTCAAGCTAATATGATACCTTCTGCTGTTTGAAAAACTACCTTATTTTGATAATAGGATTGTTTCTTCTAAAGCAGGAGAAAGAATAAGTTATGCAGGTAGATATCAATCATGATATATGATATTAATTTTTCTGAACTATGGTTGCAACTGTATCTTAGGTTTACTCAGAAATAATTTCCTAAATGTGTTTAATGATACATCTAAGTTTTAAAATATCAATGCAAACAGTATAGGACATCATATCTTGAAATAGATAATAGAAATGATGCCATGAGAATCTTAAGTTTATTTTATACTTGCAGCAGCCTGTAATGTAGGTTAGCCTGATGAACTTTGCTATTAAATCTAGAAATTAGGAGTCATAAGCTATAGAAAATGCCGCAATGAGCAAACTATATATTATATACATGTATAATTTTTGAACATGGTAAACTAGGATAAACTTTGGATCTTTACATGCACACTGGAAATTTTAAGATTTGTAGTTCCTATACAACTAGAAAGCATCATATTAAAATGTTTAATGATAATCATTAAATGTTGCATATACTTTCTTTGGGTTGATTGGAAAAATGTCAAGATAATTCTCTTGCACATAGGGTACAATGCCCCCACAAAATGCAGCTGCAGTGCAGTCTTTGCCACTCCCAGGCTGAAATCTTTATTTCATTTTGCTCCCAAGCAGTACAAAACCTTTACTTCTGCCATGCATAAGCTGGAGCTTTTTCTGCATAGATGCGGAGGTGTGTATTTATGGTGATCTCTCCATGGAACTTACTCCCACGGTTACTTGAAGAGAAAACTTCTAAGCTAATCATGCAATAGAAAAGCTTTTCCACTAAATACAACTAATGATCTACTTATCTGTGTACACAGCCAGTGATTCATAAGTATCTGAACTGTAATGCTGGGAATATGAAAGGTCTTTAACTTTTTCTTTGGATCTGGCACTCAGAAATCTGGCAAGCAGCAAAGCAATTTATTATCATTTGTCCTGAATATTTGAGCTGATAAGAAAAAAGGTTGTTTACATTGTGTAGATCATTTTGCAAAGTATTAAGAGCCTGCCAATTAGGATTAGAATTAGGATTCAGAGCAATTAAAATATTGAATAATTTGTGCTCTGTCTTTAGGCCAGAATATACCATGGTTGATGCATTTACAAATTGCAGGAAGGATAAAATCAGATCTCAAGAATGAAAGAGGGATATTAAAAAAATGCAGCATTTGAAATGCTCCTCTAAATCTAAATATTAAAATGTTAACAATCATTAATTAACACTATACAAATAGCATTGTATTGAAAAAATAAAATGGATTATGTAGTTTTACAATATAATAAAATATTACAATAAAATATTGAGGCATAATTCTTTCATAAGTCCTTTCTTGGCAAGTCTGCTGGAGGGCATGCATTATGTAGCTCTTCAGCATGTGAAATCAGAAAAAGATTATCCTTGACTCTTCAACCTGCAAAAGGAATATTTTAGGATATTTTTATATATTTATACACATTAATTATATTTGGATATTTCACTAAGCCTTAATATGATTTATTTTATTTAATATATTTTATTTTATTTTTAGTGTATTTATTTTCTCCTTTTGGTTTCTTATGATTTATCAATTGTAATTTATGATTAATGATTGTAACTATGATTATGATCTATGACCTATTGCTGTTTATATGCGAAGTATTAGCTTATGCACTGGAGACAAATTCCTTGTGTGTCCAATCACACTTGGTCAATAAAGAATTCTGTTCTGTTCCATTCCGATTCCGATTCCTGTTTCTGTTCCTATTCTTGATGTTTTTGATCCCACCTGGTTGCAGCAATCAGTTACTTTTTTCTTAAATGTTTAGTCCATTGGACTTTTCAATATTTTAATAATGACTCTTATGAAGAGGCAGAGGGATTATCAGATTTGTATATGATGCAAAATTGGGTGGGATCCCTAAGGCTCAAGAAGAGAGACAGTAAGTTCAAAATTATTTTGACAGATTAGAGAAGTAGATGAAATAACAGAATGAAATTAACATTTTTCAGAACCATTGGAACAGGTGCAAAGGATAGTGGATCAAGGGCCTGGCTGATAAGCTTTGGGAAGAGAGACTAAGGGGATTAGGTATGTTTAGCTTTTAAGAAATGGTGACTAAGAAAAGAACAATAGCACTTTATATCTACCTGAAAAGGTGTCATTCAGAATAAAGTCAAAGATCTGTTCTTTATTGGTCGGAGTGCAGAAACAGAATAATAGTGTTTTTACAGGAAAATAGGATCCAATTAAATATTATGAGAAGCTTCCAACAGGTAGAATGATTGGTCACTGGAACCTTGGATTATATTATATGTCAATGAGCTGCCTTCACTGAATGTTTTGAGCAAAGGCTGAACAATCACCTGCTGATAGTGCATTCATGTGAATTCCTTCAAAATGTGAATTTAGCTGTTGTTGATATGAAAAACATGGCCTATGGCTTAAAAAATGTGTATGAACTTAGACAATTGTTTCATTTAACAAATCACAGAACCAAACAACTGGCTTTTTTTAATAAGAAAAGAGCATTTATACTATATATTTGTTTGATAACAATTTAGTCTTGCTATATATTAAATATAATTTGGATGAATAAATAATTCTGGTGAGTATTTCCATGTTACACTCACAAAATCATTCTTTTCCTTTACAGAATGCTTTAAATAAAGACATCATAGTATTAGTGCAAGATTACAAATCACTTTGTACAAATCAAATCAGAATCGGTTATATTATTAAATGTTTTTGCTGGTACTTACGTGTATGCCCCATAGATGTTGCATGGAATGTAAACCATAGTAATCAGTCTATCCTCTATAAATAAAGGTAAAAGAAACATGAGTAGAATCATTTAAAGATTTAACAATTACATAAATTATTTTTTCTATTTTTTTTGTTAACATCTATTTTAATGAAAAATTAATTTCCTGGATTATTCTTAATATATCTAAAAGCCAGTGTTTGTTGAACAAACTTTAATAACTGGATAAGAGAGGCAAGGCTCATTCATGCATCAATTTCCATTAAGTAACTTCAGTTTTGCATTATCCAGTTATTAAAATAATTTAAATTTGGTGGATTGTACCATCAGCAACCTGCTTTTTAAGAAGAAAACATTTCGTAAGCTAAAAAGAAATTGTTAAAAGAATTACAGGGTTATTTGTTGTGACATGAGTCTTTCATTCATTAATCTTTATAGACCTTAAGGCAGCATTCTGTTATTTGCCCCAGTCACAAATGAAAATGTTCAGTTGACCTGGATTCTTCAACCATAGAAAAGAATAGGGAAGAAAACCCTTTTCTGAATTTGTGTGGGTCATGCAATACTCTATTTAGGTAGTAAACAAAATTAAAAAAAACTCATATTGTATATTGGTAGTTTATGACAATAGAAGAATTCCTTTTAAAAAATTAGGACCATGGTTGAAGATCAGTAGCTGTATCAATACCTGGAGAGCAAATAGCTTTTTATAAATCCAGAGAGGTTTTCCTGAGAGTTCTTATTTTTCCTGGAAATATACGTATTGATTAGGGTTGTGCAAAGCCTTAAGAGAGGGGTCAGAAGCAGCTTCCAAAGCCGTCACCCAAGATTCAGTTGTGCTGGCCATTCAGGGATACTCCATAAGTGTGCTGGCCTGTGGAACATTTATGTCAGAAGCTTTGTATGGTGCAACTTACATGGTTTGGCTGTTTAGTTGCAAAACAAAACACTGTTGCAAATGTATGGTTATGTTTGAGAATCAGCAAGGTTATTGAGTATTATTCTAGCAAATATTTATAGTTATTTGTACACAAAAGACATCTACAATGTTTCAGATGTACAGAAAAAGCCCCATCTACAATATAAAAGATTGATACCAACAACAATGGGCATGATTTAAGATAACTTAAAAAGGTTGGTTGCAAAATCCATTCCTTTTCCCATTCTTATACTAGGACTAATGCTGGTTTATTGTTCTGCTAGCAATAATACTATTATCAGATTTGCTGCTTAACTTGTAACTTGAACTTGATTTTAACTGCATAACTGAACATATTTATTTGTTCCAAAGTTTCACAGTATAAATTAAGCAGCTCCTCCTTTACATGTGTTGCCCATATTAATTTTTGCATAAATTAACACGTTTGCTGCTGTTATTTCTATCTGTGTTGTGACTGCTGTTGGAATTCTGGTCAGTATAATATGATGCCAGTATGTGATTATTGTGGAGCTCAAAAAGGTGCAAAAAATGGAAGTCACTCATTACAGAATTAGAACAATCCCTACAACAGGAAGAAGCATGTTTTCTAAAGACAGAGACCCTCCCAAAAGATCAGAGGTGGTTTTCTAGTAATGTAGATTTTTCCCCCTTTTCTTGTGATGAGAGGTGTTGCACAGAAGATGAAATGGGAACATTTTAAAGGAGTCAAATATCCCTGTTCCTACCTTTATTTTAAGTTTTTTTAAGCTGAATATTATTTTATTTTGAGTATTCTTCCAATTTACATGGAATGCTATTGGTGTGCTTTGGTCTTACGTTTGTAACATTCCATATGCATATCAAACTTCCATCATAGCAATTTGAACTGGGACCAGTTAATCTAGAAACCAAGTCTTTCAAAGTTTTGATTACTAATATTTCTTAAAATGAAGATGCAGAATTCCAGTGAACTTTCTACTTATTTAAATGAGAAACCTATATTATGGGCAGACTAAGGCAGAGAGATTCTGGTTCATTTTCCCCCCCACTTGTTTTGGGTATGAGGGGGGAAAAGCTTGTCTTTTCCGTGAAAGAAGGAAAGGCTGCACCTGTCAATTGCTTAGGGAATGGCCATTTGACTTGTTATCAGCGTGAGAACCAGCTTCCACAATATGCAACATTTTGTGGTTTTTACTATTGTTATTGCAGCATTATAGCTGTATGATTAAGGTACGGTTCAATATGGTTGAATATATACCTGTATATAGGACACATATTTAAATTTTTCTTTCTGCCTGGAAAATATTTTGAAATTCATCATATAATTTATACACCTTTATGAGCAAAATGTACTCATAAAAGTTTATTTTACAAAAACTTCAGTTGTGTTCTAGTATCATTGCAAATGTATTCCAAATTTGGTGTTCAAATTTGGTCTTTTTAATTTCTGATCCACCTACCCACTAATCAGGGAAGCCTTTTATGAGAACATGGTACAAAATCGTACGGCTCAATTAATTCCAGTAGTATGCACATTAGCCAATGTGAAAATGGAAAAGGCAGTTCAGTTCCTTTCATATTAACACTTTTAAATGATAAATCATCTTATTATTTGTATTCTTTTGCCACAAAAGATAAGAGCTTGGATTCTGATTGTTTTTATGACACTTGTTATAGAACACTTGTTTTATGACACAAGTGTTTTTTATGACACTTGTTAAAAAATACAAATTTTTAGGGCTGTGATTCCATTGCTGATAGTTTGAAACTGTTGATAAAATGACAGCTATGTATAGTATTCCTTCAGCTTTTCAGTGTTTTCATCTATGTAGATAATCTTTCAGATCTCTGCAGCGCCAGGCAATAATAGTACAAAACATTGTACGTCCTAGAGTAAAGATCCAAATATGATTTTAAAATGCAGTTGTTATTTGTGACAATAGAAATACAGATGGTTAGATATGTTTTGTTACAATCAGTTTAGCTTAAGTGCTTGCTGCCATTCATTGTAAGTATAAAATGCTTACTGTGCTTATCATAAAGGTAATGGAAATATATCACTCTACAGTCTAGCTGAACTTAAAGCTGTGACTTGTAGCTATGCTCTTGTTGATCACTTTTAGCAATGGAAATGGCAAACATGGGGAGTGATTTGTTCCAGTTAGTTCCAGTTGGGACCAAATAATTAAAATCATCCACCGTTATACTAGGATACAAGTGTAAATTAAGTACTCCATGCTTGCTCTACTGCAGAATTTCTCAACTTAACAATTTTAAGATATGGAGACTCCAGCTCCCAGAATTTTCCAGCCAGAATCTTAAACAGAATGACAAAATAAAAGAGTTGGAAGGAACTTGGAGGTCAATCCTTTGCTATACCATTTCAGACAAATGGTTTTCTAATCTCTTCTTAAAAACCTTCAGTGTTGGAGCACCCACAACTTCTGGAGGCAAGTCATTCCACTGATTAATTGTTGTAACTGTCAGAAAATTCTCCTTAGTTTTAGGTTGGTTGTCTCCTTGATTAGTTTCTATCCATTGCTTCCAGGGTCTTTGGAGAACGGGTTGGCCCCCCTCTTCTTTGTGACAACTCCTTAGATCAGAGGTCTCCAAACTTGGCAACGTTAAGACTTGTGGACTTCAACTCCCAGAATTCTGGGAGTTGAAGTCCGCAGGTCTTAAAGTTGCCAAGTTTGGGGACCCCTGTCTTAGATATTGGGACACTGCCATCATTAACTCCTAGTTCTTTTCATTAAATTAGACATATCCAATTCCTGTGACCATTCTTCGTATATTTTAGCCTCCAGTCCCTTAAACATCTTTGTTGTTCTTCTCTGCACTCTTTCTAGAGTCTCTACAAATTTTTTTATATCATGGTGAGCCAAAACTGGATGCAATATTCCAGCCATGATCTTCAGGATGCTGAAGCTGGTAAATACTGCTGTAGTGTAAAAAATATATGTATTTGACCCTGACAGAATCTTTTTGAGAAATTATAGCTTTAGGGACCAAAGCTATCAGCTAAATTAGTTAGAACATCATGCTAAGTCGGTAGCACAGAAGGGGGGAGGAGATTGGCAATTCATCCTAGAAGCCAAAAGCAGCAGGAAGACCTTGAGGCAGAAGTCTAAAATCTGTTTCCAGTTGAGAATGATTAACTGAGGTGAAATTCTGAGAGATTTTGATGAGGGAAGAGCTATTGAAATCTAATTAAGAGGCCTCTACAGTTTAGAATTCTATCCGTTATCTCTAAGAATTTTAGAAGCTATATTTTGATTCCAGTTGGAAAGAACACTTCATTTCCTTATATAAATAGTTTGCTTTTAAACATCTTTCAAACAGTGGTGGGATTCAAATTTTTTACTACTGTTTCTGTGGGCGTGGCAGGGGAAGGATACTGTAAAATCTCCAGTGAGAGGTGGTATTTGCCGGTTCTCCGAACTACTCAAAATTTCCGCTACCAGTTCTCCAGAAGCCAAAAAGGCTTTCAAGCCTTTTTTTTCCTGGTGTCTCCATCATATAATATACATCCATATATAATTATATATACAATAAACAATGTCAAAATAGCAACCTCTATGATACTGTAGTATCTTTCATTCACCTTTCATTTCACTTGCAATGGAAGTAGTTCACAATGACATATATTGCTAAGTTATGTTATGTTTGGCTTTGAAATTGCCCCAATTTTGTTCACAATCAATATGTAGCACAGAGCAATGATAAAAGTACAAAAGAACATTCCACAGTGTACACAGTATTGTAATTTCTGTAACAATATGCTCTACAGGTAAATAGTATCATCTAAAAAGCAGTTAGATGAGTTTTTTGATGCTGCAGAAATCACTACTGAAGTAATCATTAATTATGCAGTGGTTCATTTTAGTAAACTGTAGTACCACATGGAGAAAATGGATCAACAACAAACTCTTTTAGATATTGATATATACATTTTGGACCAAAAAGTGGCTATGAATTCTATGTGAAGTCCATAAATTCACCTGCACTGCTGAAGTGAGATTTCTGTGAAGTGCTATGAATCTTTTTTTTTTAATTACATTTATATGCCGCCCTTCTCCGAAGACTCAGGGTGGCTGACAATTTTTGGGATACAACCCAATGTGCTCAGCAATAGCCTTCATTCCATTGTATATGCCTGCTTATTACTAAGCAGCATTTTTACGAAGTCAGCTTATTGCCCCCAACAATCTTGGGTCCTCAATTTACCTACCCCGAGAGGATGGAAGGCTGAGTCAACCTTGAGCCTGGTGGGATTCGAGCCTGCAATAATTGCAGGCAGCTGGAACTTAAATGCTAGGCATTTAACAGCCTGCACCACCAAGGCTCCTTGGTGTAAACATAGCATCTTTCTGTGGTTCATTAAAGCAGCCTGACTATCTCTGCTGATTTAGAAGCTGCATTAACTTTATGAGTGAATCAGAAATGGAAGCTTGAAAAAGTCAGGTGCTCCAAATAGCAGAGAGATACTATCACTGCATGAGAACTGTAGCACTTCCCTGAAAGCATGTGCACAGCCCTAGTAGCTATTACGTTTGGCACAAAACTACTTCCAAAATCAAATGCAAGCCATCCAAAACCAAATCCAAGGAATTACCAAAATGCACACATAGATTTATTACAATCAATAGAATTGTAAGTTAAATTATGTCAAAAGACAGTTACAAAGTAAAGCAGGTAAAATACATGAATTAAACAAGAAATAAAAGTGAAAATGGAGGACTGGTTCCTAAGAAAGGCTGATTTCTAATAATGAAATAAGTTGGAGGAAACAATGTTGTTTTGTGCAGTTACTTTTACATAAGCAATGTTGTTATCGCAAGAATAATCAGTACTATGGAGCACCGTTGGTAAAATTTACAGCTGGAACAGTGTAGACCAGGGTCTTCAAACTTGACAGCTTTAAGACTTGTGGACTTCAACTTGCAGAATTCCTCCTCCAGTCATGTTAGCTCAAGTATTCTGGGAGTTGAAGTCCACAAGTCTTAAACTTGCCAAGTTTGAAGACCCTTGGTGTAGACCTTTTAGGAGGGAAATGCACCTGACCAAGCATTTCACACATGGAATGAATCAGGAACATTTTTCAGTTAGCACAATATACTATATTAGGGTTACTTTTACAGTTTTGGTGATTCTTTGTCCTGTAAAGGCTTGCTATTATTTGAAATGTCAGCATCAGAGCCAGACATTTTATTCATTTAGCTGGCTCCAGCCTGGTGCTGGATTTTAGAAAATGTTTTCAAGGGGAAAAAGGCTTTCAAAACTGATAATTATCAATAGGGCAACATTCTTCACTTCCAACTTTATATTATTTAGAAGCTGCTTGACAGTTGGAGAACTTCTGCACATCAGCCTAACATTTTTCAGAGATTGCATCACTGACATCTGTGATTTAGTAAAATGAATGTGTTCAGAGTTTTTAACCAGCTATATATGTTATTTCTTTCTTCCTTCCTTTTGTCCCACATATATGACCAATCAGGAGGTGTTCCTGCCAAGATGAATGTCTAGCTCAAGGGAATAGTAATTTTTGTGCCACACTTTAAAACATAGCATTGCAGAGATGGATAGAATAAATACAGATGATTCAGAGAACTGGTGATTTACTTTGATAATAGTAATGCTACGCTTTGCAATCAGAAAAATGAAAAAGGGCTAATTGCATGAAAACACAAATGTCTCCTCTTCTGTAGTTGAGTTATTGTTTTCTTTTAACTAATTCAGAATAGCAGAATAGTCTTGGGGGTCTTCTAGTCCAACCCCTTGCTCAGGCAGAAAATCCTATACCATTTCAGACAAATGGTTGTTGTCCAATCTCTTCTTAAAAACTTCCAGCATTGAAGCACCATAACTTCTGGAGGCAAGTTGTTCATTCCTTAACACTGTCACCAAACCAAATATAGGGTATAGATTTTATTTATTGCATTTATCTGTAATCCAGTGTTTCTCAACCTTGACAACTTTAAAGTCTGTGGACCTCTCCCAGAATTATCCAGTCAGCATGGATCTCAAGGTTTCACACATTTTAAAGTTGTCAACATTTGTTGACTAAGACTATGCAGATACAACTATTTTATAAACAAATGGCAGCAAACTAGGATGTGTTTTTGGGAAAAATTGTTATGGTATTGTTCAAAGTGATGTAAGGAAGTTTTATAGCAGAGGAGCATGATATTTTAGTGATCATAGGTCCAGTTTTGACATTTGAGGAGAAGTGTGGGCCACAGTAGATGGACATAGGATGCAAAGTAAGTAGATTTAAAGCACTTAAATAGCCAGAACTCCACTCTATATGATGATAGAGTTGGATTTATCTACATAGCCTCAATGAGCAATGGCACTTGGCCAAGCTCAGTTGGACTCAGAAATTAAGCAAACTCATGCCTCATCAATTCTTGACAAGGTATTTTTGGAAATACCAAGGTTATAACCTAGACCAGTAAACTGAAAAAAATAATTTTGGGAAAAGGCAGCAACAAACCTTTGCAATGCCATTCTCCTCTCCCCAAAAACATGAAGATATTTTATTCAGAATAAAAAAACTTCATAAATGAAGATTTTATTTTGTATATGTAAATGAATATTGATGTTTTCAACTTGTTAGCAATATATTGTAATGGTGATATTAAATAGTGTAATAAAAATCAAATGAAGAAACAAAGTTGGGAATAAAGTTCTTTTTTCATTATGCTATCTCAAAAAAATTGCCTATGAGCAAAGCCTGCTGCAATATACATTTCCAGTAATTGCTAATTTTCTATTGTTTTATGTTAATTGGGTGCTGAAAATGTATGATAAATGGAACAGCAATATCATCAGTACTATCACTTGTGATCACAAGTTAGGTTATCTGTTAAATCCAAATCTATTCTGATAGGAAAGTTTCTATCTTGCAATATTTATTAATTTGCTTGAAGAGTTATTCTTTGTCATTCCCCCCCCCAAGTTCTAGTGCAGAATATTCAAAGTTTTATCTTCTATTGTTTGTAAAAGATTGGTAGAGCAGAAGAAAATTAAAAAGCACAAAAACCACCTGCTGGAGTCCTTATCTATTATATTCACTGACTCTGCTTGAATTGATTGATGTGAAGGATGTAGAGACTGGAATAGGACAATTGGCTGCCGGCCCCACACCCCAATCAACCCACTGTGGACTTCCTTTCCCTGCCACTCTTCCCACATTGCCTCACTGCAGGCAATTCGCTGTGGGACAAATTGACCCGACCAATTTGCCGCACAGGACAATTAGCCATGCATCCTAGTGGCCAATTCTACTTCTACTTCACTTTGGATGCAGTATGCAGAGAGAGTGTTGGATGGGGCAGGCAGTGGCCTCGAGTTCCAGCTTTTTCAAAACAGGAACAAAAGGAATGTGGATAAGAATTCTTAATACTACATCTACTACTTTTCCCACTTAAAATCTTCTCCCCCATTTTCCTTAGCAAATAGAATAATGGAAGGGATGGTGGGAGGGAGGGAGGGAGATAGGACTGAAATAGATTTTGGATTAGAATTCCTGTAAGGGCCTTGGTGGTGCAGGCTGATAATAGCCTAGCACTTAGCTCCAGCTGCCTGTAATTATTGCAGGCTCGAATCCCACCAGGCTCAAGGTTGACTCAGCCTTCCATCCTCTCGGGGTAGGTAAACTGAGGACCCAAGATTGTTGGGGGCAATAGGTTGACTTTGTAAAAATGCCGCTTAGTAATAAGCAGGCATATACAATGGAATGAAGTCTATTGCTGAGCGCATTGGGTTGTGCTCCAAACATTGTAAGCCGCCCTGAGTCTCCAGAGAAGGGCGGGATATAAATATGAATAAAAATAAATAAAAATAAATAAAAGAGAAATAATGCATAAGTAACCCTTTCAAACATAATTTTGAAAGAAAACAATAGTTTATAGCATGAATATCTTTCCTTTCTGCCTTTCCTCTCTTCCAGTTTCAAGCTTTCAGTAAATGACTTGCATTGAATTTTGTTTAATCTCTAAAGGCAGATTTGAACCAGAGCTCCCCAGTACTAGCTGAACATCTTAAGCACTATGGCTCCAAAAAAAAAAAGACTTATTATTGCTTCAGTAGCCACATGGCCCAATTTAAATTCTTTACAATGATGTTCACCTGATGTAGCTTTGGCCACTTTCTGCAGCCCTTCCTTTTATTGTTTGCCATTACTGCTTTTCTGTGTTAAATCATCTAGACACCATCTCTGGACTGATGATGAAACTGAATGCAAATGTAATACTGTTATTTTCTTCCATCATGAAAGTATGTAATTATGTTAATTTTGTTCAACATATTCTTTGAAATAGTCTGAAACTATTATGGTAACTGTATTATGTCTCCCCAAAAAAGTATTATGTCTCCAGTGTTTTCACATTGTATAAAGATGGAGGGAAATCTAAACATTTATTATTTACATGTTCAAGCTTTATTTAAGCAACATTAGACAGAAAGTTTTTTGTAATTCCAAAAGGAGTTCTATACATTCTATGTGGTCTGTTTTTCAGCAGAAAAAAAAACATCATGGGCAGAATAATGACATGCCTTTGTAAGTAAGAAGACTAGAGTAATTATAGTTCACAATCTTCTTGGAGTGATGGGTGACATTACTGAAATAGTAGACTTCTGCATAGTCTATCAACTTGCACATTTTTTGTTTATTATATACTTATAACCAATTATTTTGCTTTCAAAATAAGCAGAAGAAATGAGTGGGCTACATATTTAATGAATACTATTAATAGAATATGAAGATAATAACATTAAGGAAAAAAGTAAAAAAGTGAAGATGACTGTCAAAGTGCGTATAAAGAATTTAAAACTACAGATAAATGTAGTTTGTAGTTCCACTTTTGGTACTTTCTCTGTCTCATTAGATAAAATTTGTTCCAGATCTGTTATTCCTTCATTAACATCATTTAGACTTAGTCTATCCATAGAAGTAGACATTGTTACTGACAATGTTAGTATTGTAGTTACTAATTTCTGACTCCATTCTTCAAATATTTCTGATGTTATAATATTCTGGGTAATTTTGTAAGTCCCAGTATTAATTGACACCAACAACTGGCTTGTATTATTTTTTTTCTTCTGCTGCCTGTACAATCAGCACGGGGGCCCCCCAAGGCTGTGTGCTTTCTCCACTTCTCTTCTCCCTATATACCAATTACTGCATCTCAAACGATCCATCTGTGAAAATACTGAAGTTTGCTGATGACACAACAGTGATTGGTCTTATTTGAGACAACAATGAATCCACATACAGACAGGAGGTTATACAACTTGCCTCGTGGTGTAACCGGAACAATCTAGAACTGAACACATGCAAAACCATAGAAATGGTGGTAGACTTTAGAAGAAAACCTCCCATACTACCACCTCTTACAATACTAGACAACACAGTATCAACAGTAGAGACCTTCTAGATTCTACTATATCACATGACCTAAAATGGACACCTAACATCAAAAACATCATCAAAAAAGCACAACAAAGAATGTTCTTTCTGCGCCAACTCAGAAAGCTCAAACTGCCCAAAGAGCTGCTGATCCAGTTCTACAGAGGAATTATTGAGTCTATCATCTGCACCTCTATAACTGTCTGGTTTGGTCTGCAACCCAACAGGACAGACACAGACTTCAGAGGATAATTAGGACTGCAGAAAAAACAATTACTATCAACCTGCCTTCAATCGAGGACCTTTATACTGCACGAGCCAAAAAGAGGGCTGTGAAAATATTTACAGACCCCTCACATCCCAGACTTAACTGTTTCAACTCCTTCCCTCAAAACAATGCTATAGAGCACTGCACACCAGAACAACTAGACACAAGAACAGTTTTTTCCTGAAAGCCATCACTCTGCTAAACAAATAATTCCCTCAACACTGTTCAACTATTACAAACTCTGCACTACTAATCTTCTCATCACTCCTTATCACCCATCCCCTCTCACTTGTGACTGTATGACTGTAACTTTGTATCCTTACAATTTTTATTGACTGTTTCCTAGTATGATTTGATTGCTTATTGTACCCTGACTATCATTAAGTGTCATACCTTATGATTATCGACTCCTGATGAATGTATCTTTCTTTTATGTATACTGAGAGTATTTACACCAAGACAAATTCCTTGTGTGTCCAGTCACACTTGGCCAATAAAGTATTCTCTCTCTCTCTCTCTCTCTCTCTCTCTCTCTCTCTCTCTCTCTCTCTCTATCTATCTATCTATCTATCTATCTATCTATCTATCTATCTATCTATCTGCTTAGAATAGTTAATCCTGTCTAATGTGCAATTTCTAAAATCATCTTATCCTTGTCATACCCTATAATAGTCAAGAGAGCCAAAATAAGTGTTTCCCTTGAGAAGCTTTTTATTTTATATAGTTCCAAAATCTTATAGCAAATCTCAATATTCCAAATTTAACTGGGTCCTTAATCCATTTATAACTTTTTAGATCAACTTTCTTAGATAGCTTCTTGCTGTTTATTTCAAATTCTTTAACTTCTTGAGCTTAGAATTTTTGTTTTGTTCAGAACTTTTGTTCACAGCTGAACTTAAATTTACCCAATGAAGATTTTTCAAACGTCATTCCTATAAACTGTAATAGCTTTAAGATGATTAATAGGCAATTTCTGAAAGTGATTAGAAAGTGACGTTTAAGGATTTAGCTTAGCATCCTTTAAAATGGTTGCAGCAAGATGGCTGATCATCTTCCAACACTCAGACCTGTAGAAAATCAGTACCCTGCAGTCTCCTCACAAGCAGTAGCTGTCTAGAGCACATGTGGGTGATCTTCTGTACTCTTTTTATACAGAAAGTTTTCCAAGCACTGGTCTGTTCACTGACTACTTGGCGTTTCTTGCACTTGTCAGCTCCAGTTTTACAGTCCCAATTTCAGTTCATAGTATCTCTCCTGCAAGTCCTTAACCTGAAAATGATGAACTCTTCCTTTCAAATTTAATACTTAAATATGCCCTAAATCTCATGTACTGGTCTAACTTAAAACGCTTTGACTCACACAAGATCTTATGAAACTGTATTTTTAAAAATATACTTACGTTCATTTTTGGATGCTTGGACATTATGTGAATTACATAAAAATATAAAAAAAACCAATTGGGAAAAGTTTCTGATTCCTGCTCTTAACACCTGGTTCATCAAAGTAAATCTAATAAGGGAGATTTCTATAGCATGTTGGAGTTTCTTCATTTGAAAAGAGCTGGTATTATAAAAATGGCTATATTTTAAATATTTTATTATAGTTTTTTAACAAAAAGCCATGAATGACTATTTGAATTTATAATCAAGCTCTGTTCAGTGGTATGTTTTTTTTAATGCCTCAAGATGAAAACTACAAAACTACAAATGTATGAATAAATTATGAATCCCCCACTTCAAAATATGTGGGGGAATGTTTGAGCCCTTCTCAGCAGGAAATTTATCATAAATCTTTTCTAAGAAAATGAACAGAACTTAAGAAAACTTTGTTTTGGATGTAGCATATTACACTCTTTTGATTTTTGTTTTAAAAGTGGTAGAAGAATATTGCACTACTATTTGTTTTTCACTTCTTACCACCTCTATTACTCTCAATTCATACGCCAAAATTTGTGAGAACTTTCTTGCCTCTGACCAGGAGAGAAGAGCTTTTAATATGATAGATCACTTCAGAACAATTTATAGGGGCTGAGCGATCATTATTTGTATAACTGCAGTTTGCTTTCTCTAGAGGTCAGTTTGAGTTTATTCCAGGCTTGTATGAAGACAGTTACGATTGATGGAGGCACCAGTTCTGAGCAATTAAACTCAGTAACAACATTACATTTAACTTTTAGTGGAACATTTTAACTTATGGCTTAATTTTCCTTTGTGTGCTATATTAACCTATCCTCCCTTCCCTTCACAGCTGGCTGCTGAAACCTAAAACTGATTACCAAGGATATTTATGATCTTCCAGAAAATGTGTGTTATTAGTTACATAACCTTTGCAAGTGACTGTTTGCACACAAATATCTACAAATAGTATAAATTAATTCAGAAACCCTAACCAGTTTTAATCAAAAGCAGTGTGCAGTGTAGATATTTTCCTACTTGAAATGGAATAGTAACTTCCATTCCCTCCCCGTCTCAAGTCATTTATGATTATAGCATTTGAAGAAAAAAATCTCACAAAACAATTCTTATTCCCTATTATTGGAATTACGATAATGACCAGTTCTCCTGATACTTCCTGATACTGCCAATCATCTGCACTTTCAGTTTCACTTCTCATCAGTCCTGCCCACTTCTGCAATCCCTGAAAGATCTACAGGGCAAAATGGGCATCTAGTCTCCTCAATGCCTACCTGGTATGAAATACTCCATACTTGACCTTGGATACGCTTTCCAAGGTACCCTCCACTGGTATTTGAGAGCAATAAGGTTCTCTTCAAACCTAAACTGTCTTTTTGATAATCAAAAGTAAACATTGAAAAAAACAAAATGTTCTTCTATAATGCTACTCCCTGACTATCTACAAGACATGTAACTAGAGGTTTCAGTTCATCTGTTGGTGATGCTCTGGGCTCCTTATTTTTGTTTTCTAGGCTTCCGAATGGAATTCAAGTGCTGGTTTTAATCTATAAAGTCCTATATTTGTGTTGGCAAACCTATGACATGCGTGCCACAAGGGGCATGCAGAGCCATTTGTGCGGGCACACGAACCCCACCCAAACATACCTGCACTGTGCATGTGCATGCCTCCCAGCTGATTTTCAGCCCATTTGAGGCCTTTTTCGGCCTCCCAGAGGCTCGAGGGAAGCCTCTGCAGCCTTTGGAGGCTGCAAAACAGGCCCCTTTTGTCACTTCTGGTATTTGAGGCCGAAAAAGGCCTCAAACGGGCTGAAAATCAGCTGGGAGGCACATGCATGCACAGTGCAGGTAAGGGGGTGGCAGAGGGATCACGCCCGCATGCGCAGGAGGCGGGAGGCCACGCGCATTGCCTTCTGGGTGCTGCCATGCAATTTTCGGCACAGGAGCCCAAAAAGTTTAGCCACCACTGTCCTATATGGTTTGACACAGATCTGTAGACCATCTACTCTGACTAGCTTTGCCTGCGCAGCTCATACGTTCCAGGAGGAACTATAAGTGGCCCCAATTTTTCAAGTTAAGGACTAAAGAAGTATACCAGTGTTTGGAATAGCCTTCTGTGGAAAACTGATTGGCCCTCGATTTGGTAGCCTTCCATGACTTGTTAAAAACTGAACTATTTCGGAAAGCATTTGGTGGTGGAGGTGATGCCATACTTTTTTTTTTGCTTCATGTGTATGAGTTTATTTTCTTTTGTATTTAACTATTGATTTAATTGTACCAAGTGCATTTGCTGTATTGTTTCTTTCATGGCTGCACTGAAAACCACTGAGAGTTTTAAAAATTGTGATGCGTCTAAATCCAATACATAAATAGATTCCTAATTTGTGTAGATACATAAAGACAATGAAACAGTGAAGTTTGTAAACTACATAGAGAAATAATAAATTAATACAGAAATTAGACCCCAGGGTTTTTTTTCCCTTTGAAAGGAAGAAAAGCCTTTTATACTCACCACAAGATAAAAGTCTGGAGGAATCTGCTATTGTTTATGTGTGAGAGAACTAGTGTTCCTCTTGGATGTTTGCTGAGGATGTCCAAACGTTTGTCAATGTCTGAACCTGTCCAGTAGGAAGTATGTTCAAAATAGCCCTGTGGCCTTTTGCAATTATCTTCAGCCCATTGAAAACAGTTTCTATAAGATCAAGAACTGGATGGATGTTAAGTAAGGGAATGGAAAATTAGTGAATTAATAGAAATGACAATTTGCTCAATATTCTATAGTTTGGGGTCCAGGGCAACATTTTGTTTAATTGTTCATTGGTGCTTAATGAATTTTTGCTCCCTAGCCGAACACTGAATCCATTTGTGGTTTTTACTTTTAAAACTCAAACCACAGACATTTCTTAATCTTTAAGTAACCCATAGTTCTGCATTTCTTTTTCAGTGCAACTGATTAATGAGTCCCAGGTGGCAGCCCATGGTTCCTTCTGTTACAATATATCTTGGCTTGTTGTTTCTTCATAGTCCATTTGGAAATCAATGTGAATTGTCAGAATGGAGAAGTACCTATTTTCATTTATTATCAATATTAATAAGAAGATTGTGTGTTCCCTCAAACTCTAGTCTGTTAGTAAGATGATCTTTAGAAGCCAAAATCTGAAATTTGCTTATAGGGACCTTATATACTTATTTTTACTCCATTCTCCTTCTGTCATAAAAAATATTTTCATCATTTAGTATAGCAATAAGGTGAGTAATAAATACATTCATTCTTTAAAACTGTGTATTTCTATTAATGAAAAAATTATTCTCAGCATAAAACTATAGAACCATAACTTGAAAGATAACATTTAGGCCCCTTGATCCAAACCTGTTTTAGCTGTCTAATTCCTGTGAAAGTAATTTCTTCTACTGTTAAAGGGTTCTTTCTTTTAAGAATGGGTATGTGGGGTTTGTGGGTTCCCCCCCACATTCAACAAGAATCTGTCTGTCTGTAACTTTAAATCCCCTTTTCAACTCTGAAAGATAAAGAACAGGTCTTAGTAATCAGTAAGATATCCTTTTAAGTATATGAACAGGGGTTATCATATCTTGGTCATTTTTCATTTCTCACAATTGAAAGAATTATCTTTTCATAGGATTTAAAAGTCTGCTAGAACATTAGAATGGATACGAACAAAGCCAGATATACACACACAGCTAGCAAGTGAAGACAGTGCTGTTTGTTACTATATAAATATAATACAAAATACATTTACTGTATAGGACTTTATGTGTGTAAGTATTTATACAAGTGTCTGTGTGCATAAGTGTACAAGCATATTCTAGTACTTAATACTTAGAACTTAAATGCCATAAATTTTTACTACTATACTGGAATACACAGCTGTTTTATTGCTAGCTTCTTCCTTCTCCTCCCATGATACTCTGCCTACAGACTTAGGAATATTAACAGCTTTTCTTTATAACACTGTTCTATCCAGTCGTTCAGGTAGAGTTCACTTTGCAACCATCTAGAATTCCTAGGTTTTGCCTGGCTCTTTTCTATAGGTTCTTCTTTGACTTTAACTGCTTGAGGGTACTTCCTGGTTCTTTTCCAGGACTATGGATTGTCTAGCTTCGGACCTTCATCCATCCTCTGATCCATCTCTCATCCTGTTGCTGTCATTCCTGACACACCTAGAAGACACTACCCACTTCCACAAGTTGTTGTGGCCTCTTACCATGCTTTCCTTTGAAACCAGTGGCCAGGGATTCTAAGGAGTTTAAACATTTTTTTTCTGTAAGTCCCTATGAACCCAATCTGGACAACTGACAGTTGAACCACTGAACCCAAATAACATTTTTCTGTTTTAGGGCAATTTGTCTTCCACAAATCTCATGACCATTCTGTTTTTTCTCTGAACCTGTTATTGTTTGTCTGATTCATTGTGGTGATCAAAATTTGACACAATGTTTAGACTGGTATCTTGCCAATATAGAATAAACTACATCTTGCACAGTAAACTTACATCTTGTAGAATAAACTACATGGCATCTTGCAGTTTGCAAATTATACTTTTCTACATGTAGCCAAACACCATGCTTGTTTTTTCTCTCTCTCTTCTGGAGTGACATCGCAATGTTGGCATTTTCTTCATTTGAAGTAAGTCATAATTTAGTATTTATCTGGACTCATTTTCCTAAGCCATCACTATCACATCTGTAAAGCTGATTTAATAATGGAAAAGCATCCCAATCTTTTATACCATCTCTACTTCAGCTTTATATTACATAGCAGAATACCAGTTGCTGTTTTCTGCACATTTTTGGATGGGGAAATATGCATTCCATTGAGACTCAGCCAGCATTTGTTAAGTTTTGAATTTTGCATGTGTTGTTTGGAAAACAAAACTTTCATCTTCTAATTATTACATTAGATTGTATGCTTATTACATTCAAAAATACATTTTAGCAATCAAAGAAGTAGGTATTTCTGATTTTGCAAGGGATCTGAGGAAATACACATAGAAGGAACACCTGAAGACCACATTGAGATAAAAAGGTTACAAGAATACAAAAACTATCCATTAAGCAAAATTAGTAGGAACCAGAAAAATAATATGTTTGGGGAAAAGACTGTATCAAGTTATACCCTTAGATACGCTCTTTCCCAAAAAATATGACCTACCCTGAAAGTATGTCCTAGCTTGATTTTTACACATGTGTCCAATATAAGCCCTATCCCGCCCAAAATAGGTTCTAATTAAGATCCCGCCCACTTGAGTATACTGGTAAAAAATTAAGCTAGGGTGGGGATGGGGGGATGGATCTGCCCTACTACTTACCTTTGAACAGTTGTAGCCAGGCCTCGCATACCTCGACACCTGCCTTGCCGGCCCATTTCTTCTGCAGCCGGCAAGGCTGGCAAGGCTTTCCTGAAGGTCTCTGTAGCTGATAACAAAGCTCCAGATCTATACGGAGCTCCGTCATCGCTGCAAAGGCCTTCAGGAAAGCCCTGCCAGCCACAGAATAAGTTCCTGAAGGCCTCTGACAGCGAAAAGGAGGCCGGGGATGATGTGTGCAAGTGAGGTTAGTCAGTGGATGACATTCCCTGAAAATGACCTGGCACCTTTTTTAGTGGGGAAAAAAATAGAAGACAGGGTCTTATTTTCGAGGAAACACGGTAGAATGATGAGAATCTCCAGATAGGCAAAATGAGTTTTATCAGGTTCAAAAAATGTTAGAATTATACCAGGAAGTCTTTCAATACTCATTGGAGACTCTGGGTGAAATTCTGAGGAGAATCTGAGGGCATCATGAGAGGGAGAATTATTTTACATGTTTGGGGATTTCCATTGATGCCAAATGCAAGCATGTTGGCTATTCAGAAAGTATTACAGTATAACTGTAAGGCATCCAGAAAGTATCCAGGATATCAATCAATCTGAGACATATTCTCTCCAATTGATTTATTAGAAACAGATCTGGTACATCTACGGCATTTTCCAAAGTGAAAGAATTTTCATGCACTACACAGAATCCTTTTTCTCCTCCCACTTCTATACTTCATAAATCACGAGAACCAATTAACTGCAACTGGAATTTCTTAGTGCGACATACAGAATAACCTTGAACTTGTTAACTCCTCCACCCCCTGTACCGTTAACCGTTTAGGGGGAGCAATTGGCAGTGGTCTTATCATTGATGTAGCTGGTTTTAGTAAACTACAATGGAACACAGGATGAATTTTCCCCAATAGTCGAGGAAGACTTAATTGGACAGTGACCGGATTGATTATCTTTGAAATTGGGAATGGACCCAAGAATTTTGGAGCCAGCTTTTTACTGGGCAGTTCCCACCTAAGATACTTGGTTGACAAATATACTTTGTCTCCTACTTTAAAAGGCAGTTGAAGGGATCTATGTTTATCCGCCTGTTTTTTATAATTTTTTGCAGCTTCGGTCAAAGCTTTTTTTGTATCTTCCCATTCTTTCTTTAATAAGTTCATCCATTCTGTTAGGGACATGGATGTGGGAGGTTGTCTAGATAACTCTGGCATCGGGACAAAATCCATTCCAGAGTTGATTTGGAATGGAGTCAATCCCGTGCTGCTATGTACTGCATTTTTGTAAGCAACCTTTGCAAAAGGTAATAACTCAGCCCAATTTTCTTGTTGATAATTTACATAGCATCTAATGTATTGTTCAATCATGGCGTTAGCCCTCTGTGCTGCTCTGTTACAATCAGGATGGAAAGCTGAGGATAATCCTTGAGAGGAACCAATGGATTTCAGGAATTCACTCTAAAATTTTGCAGTAAATTGTACCCTTCTATCTGATATTATTCTACAAGGTACTCCATGTAGTCTATAAATATGTTTCATGAACAGTTTTGCAAGTTTTTTTGCAGATGGAAGTCTTTTGCAGGCTATAAAATGGGCCAGTTTAGAGAATAAGTCAATTATAGTCCAAATAATCGTATTCCCTTCACTCTTAGGTAATTCAACAATAAAGTCCATTGCGATCTCTTCCCAAGGTTGGGTTGGTTCAGCAACTTGTTGCAGGAGGCCAGGGGTTTTTCCACTTCTGTGTGTCATTGTGGCACAAATTGAGGAACTTTTTACATAGTCCTCGACATCAGGTTTCATTTTTGGCCACCAGAACTGTCTTCTCAGTAAATGTAGGGTTTTTAAGAATCAGAAGTGGCCTTCCAGCCATGAGTCGTGGCTATGGTTCTTATGTTATGTTATGCCCCTCTTGTTCAACATTTATATGAAGCTGCTGGGTGAGATCATCCGTGGTTTTGAGGTGAGGTATCATCAGTTGTATATCTCCACCCCAAACCAAATCAGTGATGCCCTCTCCGTGATATCCCGTTGTCTGGATGTGGTACAGATCTGGATGGGCAGGAACAAACTACAGCTCAACCTGGCTAAGACAGAGTGGCTGTGCATACAGGCATCTCGGACCAGTCAACAGATTCCATCTTTGGTCATAGGGGGAGAGGTGTTGCCCCCTGTGGATAGGGCATGAAACCTGGGGGTCCTCTTGGATTCATGGCTCGGTTTGGAGGAGCAGGTGGGGGCCATGACCAGGGGAGCCTTTGCCGAAGTTCGGCTGATTCGCCAGCTGTGCCCGTACCTGGACCGAGATTCCCTTCGCACGGTCACTCATGCACTTGTCATGTCCTGACTCGACTACTGCAACGCTCTCTATCTACGACTGCCCTTGCATACCATCCGGAGGTTTCAACTGGTGCAGAATGCGGCCACCTGGGTTGTGATGGGAGTTTTCCAGTACTCCCATGTTACGCCCCTCCTGCGTGAGATGCATTGGTTGCCAGTTGCCCTCCGAGTGAGATTCAAGGTGTTGGTATTAACATTCAAAGTCCTTCATGGCTTGGGTCCGGGATATTTGCAGGAGCGTCTCCTGCCGACATCGAATGCCAATCGCCCTGTGCGAGCACACAGACTGGGACTTCTCAGGGTGCCGTCCTCAAGACAGTGTCAGCTGGCGGTGCCCCGGGGAAGGGCCT
Organism: Naja naja; assembly: GCA_009733165.1. NCBI lineage: Eukaryota > Metazoa > Chordata > Lepidosauria > Squamata > Elapidae > Naja > Naja naja. Next base: position 188,702,110 of record CM019150.1, on the reverse strand, counting down.
ACTCTGTAGTGGCTCCTGCCTTGTGGAATCAACTGCCCTTGGGGCTCCATTTGGCTCCGGATCTCCACTCTTTCCACCACGATCTGAAAACTTGGCTGTTTGAACAGGCCGGGCTGGACTGACTTCTTGGGGCGGGGGTTTAAATTGATTTTATTTGGGCTTGTTGGGTTAAATTTGTTTTTAAAGTATTTATTGTTGTATTTTTAGTTGTGAACCGCCCTGAGTCCTTATTATACAACTCCAATTATTAAATTATGATCAGTCCAAACTTCAAAGGCCTCTGGCGCTCCTTCTGGAAAATGGCTCCAAGTCAATAAAGCCCATCGTACGGTGAATGCTTCTTTCTCCCAGACCTCCCACCTTTGCTCTGTGTCTGTCAGCTTTTTGGACACATAAGTGCAAGGCATCAGTCGACCTTGAGAGTCTTTTTGCAGCAAAACAGCTGCCACCGCTACTTGCATCCATTTGGACAATAAACGGCTTGGTCGCGTCTGGGTGTTAGAGGATGGGCTCAGCTGTGAAGAGGCGTTTTAAGGTCTCGAAAGCTTTCTGACAGTCCATAGTCCAAGCCAGGGGTTGACTCAGCTTTGGTTTGGTGGGTGATGGGCCTGTTTTTAATAGCTCCATTAACAGGAGGGCAACTTCAGCAAATGACGGAATGAATTGTCTATAGAAGTTGGCAAACCCCAAGAAACTTTGAAGTTGCTTTTGGGTTCTGGGGGGTTTGCCAGTCCAGCATCGCTTTCACCTTTCCGGGGTCCATTTCAATCCCCCGGTTGGATATTTGGTAGCCTAAATAGTCCAGCGACTCTTTATGGAATTCGCATTTTGATAGTTTCACATATAATTTGGCGGCTAGAAGTTTTTCTAGGACTTGTCGGACCAATTGAATATGTTCTTCCATGGTTTTGCTGAAGATACAGATGTCATTCAGGTATACAAGGACCCCCTGGTAAAGGTACGGGTGTAGCACCTCATTGATGAGCTGCATAAACACTGCAGGAGCCCCTGAAGTCCAAAAGGCATGACTTTGAATTGGAAGTTACCCAGAGGGCAGTTAAAAGCTGTTTTCCACTCATCTCCCTCTTTGATGCGGACCCAGTAGTACGCTTCCCTGAGATCTAGCTTGGTGAATACCTTGCCCTTCGACAGGTGGTTCAATAAGTCCTTCATAAGGGGGAGAGGATACATGTTTTTGATGCATATGGCATTCATGCCTCTAAAGTCAACACACAATCTCAACCCGTCATCTCCTTGAACAACATGGGGGCTGCTAATCTTGATTTGACAGGCTCAATAAACTCTCGTTCCAAATTGCTGCCAATGTATTTCCTTAATTCAGTCATTTCAGCAGGCTTCATTGAATACATCTTTGGTTTTGGTAATTTTGCCCTGGGCTCTAATTCTATGGCGCAATCGTGGCTCGATGGGGAGGTGAAACATTACACTCTTCTTCACTGAATGCTTCAGCCAAGTCTTTGTATTGGTCGGGTACCTGGGGGTTATCTGGGAGAAGGTGGGATGCTGTGGATGCTGGCTCAGGCTCTGGGCTCAAACTGACTGGTGGTTTTGTAATGGGCAGAAGAGGGGACAATGGGCCCGGTGCAATGAGGATTTTTCTGAATCCATCCTCCCATTTGATCATCGGGGCCCATTTGTCTAGCCAAGCAAGTCCCAGTATGATTGATTCTGACATCTTGGGGGCCACTATGAAGCGTATGAGTTCACGATGGGGCCCTAATTCCATCTTGATCAATTCTGTCATTTGGGTGGCTGGGGTCCCCCCAATTAAAGTTCCATCCACTTGCTCAAATCTGATTGGGCGTCTTAGCGGGTTAGTCTTTATGCCCAATAGTTCAACGATGGGAGTCCGATAAGACATCTAGAACACCCAGTATCAATGACAGCTTCTAACCCCCCGGCCTCCCCCATGTTTGGTACCACTAACTTGACTTTGAGTGTAAAAGGTATGATGGGATCACTCACCATTGGATTGTCTTTGCAGGTCAGGTTCTCGGGGACGTGGTGCCGGTCCGTTGCTCCCATTTGTACAAAGGGGGCTTTCCCAGCTGTGTTTGGCGAACCCGCCAATGCCCGGAGGTCTTCCTTGATTCTTCCAACCTCTAACAGCTGGATTAGACCGACTGCGGTACTTGTGGTACAGGAGCAGGGTCCAGACAGTCTGCTGCTCTATGGCCGGCTTGGCCACAGTGGTAACATTTCAGCCCCCTGGTGGGTCGGGTACGAGCAGTTTCAGCTAGTCCGGTCGGCAGTCTCCTAGCCACAATTCTCTTAGGTGGGGCCACCGGAAGGGGTTTCCTGTGTGGGTTGATGCTGTGATCTAAGCTGAGGGAGGCGGCATACCACAATTGTAAAATCTCTGGGATTCCCCTAATTTCACAGGCCTTCTTTATTTCTGGATCAATGGCGTTTTTAAAGTAGTGTAAAGTCATTCTTTCAGGCCAATCCATGAGGTGACTTGCGACCCTTCTAAAGTCCCAAATAAATTCTGACAAGGGTCGCTTGCCTTGCCTCATTTCTATTAACTTCTCTTCATTCTCTGCTACCCTGTCTGGATTTTCAAATCTGAGTCTTAATAATCAAATAAATCTGTTTACATCGTGTAATTCGGGAGCTTGTTCGTTGTGTAGTTGGGCCACCCAGTCTGAAGCATCCCCTTCATTCATCCCATCTATTAATGGCCGTAACCAAATTGTACTCTGTAGCATATTGATCTCCAAATTGTTCTATATGGGATCGGATTCGAGTGAGGAAGTAATTGGAATGTTCATGGCGGCCATCGAATACGGCCTTAAAGGGTATTTGGTCTGGCCAGGGTCGTGGTTGGGGAGGTGGCGCCTGCCAGGCCCCTGCAGGTTGAACTGGAATGAAAGGAACCAGCCAGGTAGCGTACGTAGGCTGGGTAGGCCCTCTGAAGCCTGGCTGGGTGGTGCCTCTCTGGAATAGAGGTCCCTGTGGCCTCGCTGCAGGTTGGGGTTGCATTTGTGGTTGCCAGGAGGAAGATGGGTGTGGCCTGGTTCCCTGGTCAGGTGGAGGGGACGTGGCTGCTGTCTGTTGTCTGGGAAACCCCCCTTCAGACCAGGGCTGTGTTGGTGCTGGCTGCCATTGGCACTGAATCCACCCCGGCTTGGATAAAATCCCCATCCTGGAGGGATACTCTCTGTAGGGGGCAAAATTCCTTTTTGGAAATGAGGGGATTGCCTTGGAGGCTGCAACATACCTCTGCCAGTTGATGCTTCTTTCTGGGCTCCTCCAACTGGCATCTGTATAGTCTCCTCATCCCTCACAATACTTGGGTAAGTGAACATGGGTGGTATCAAGCTTCCACACATCCAAACAGACTGTGAGACCAAACCTGTCACCTTTAGATTCTGGAACTGTTGATGTAAATCTGCCTCTGATGGACTCCCAGGATAATTCTTGGGTTTGTCTTCTTGAGAGATTTCCGACCCCAGTTGTCTCTCTTCCCTCCAATCTGGCAGAATAGTAATATGCCTGGGGCTAGAAAAAGATTTCTCTTCAGACAGCTGGGTTACATCTGGGTTATAACAACTTCTTGAGTTGAAATGCTTAGGTATAGCTCCCAAATCTCTTTCATCTACTGCCATTCTGAAAGCATCCATCATCTCCTCCAAACCAGGGCTGTCAGATTCAGTTAATGCTCCTGAGGGAGGGCCCCCACACGCCCCCTCCTGCAGCTCTCCAACTTCAGCTGATTGTTGATCTTTTTCCATCTCTGGGAAAAGACCTTCAGGGGACCAGCCAAGCCCCTTCAAAAAATAAAAGTGGACTTTGGAAAATAAATGTATGGCATCCAGAAAGTATCCAGGCTATCAATCACTCCGAGACATATTCTCTCCAATTGATTTATTAGAAACAGATCTGGTACGTCTAAGGCATTTTCCAAAGTGAAAGAATTTGCACGTGCTACACAGAATCCACCTTTTTCTCTTTCCACTTCTACACTTCATAAATCACGAGAACCAATTAACTGCAACTGGAATTTCTTAGTATAGACATACAGAATAACCTTCAACTTGTCAGCTCCTCCACCCGCCTTCCCATTATGTTGGCAACTGAATTTTAAAGCTGACAATAACATTTTCAAAACAAGCACATGCTTCCCAAGTTGTTTCCAGGTCTAATTAATGCTGGACATAAGAAGAGCTTGGAAATATAAGGATGATGCTTGAGAAGATTCTTTACCTAGAACTATTCACTTTCATCCTTCTATTTACTTTCATTTCTCACAAGATCCAAGTAACAAGTTGAAGTAGTCTTTGTCTAGCTTAGTGTTTTCCAACTTTGGCAATTTTAAGATATATGGATTTCAACACCTGCAATTTCCCAACCAATCATTCCCCATGCTAACAGGGGAATTCTGGGAGTTGAAGTCTATATAACTTAAATTTGCCAAGATTGGAAAACACTGGTCTAGCTGGAGATTATTCATTGTTTATTTATTGACTTGTTAAATAGTTTCTCTAGTATTTCTCTGGCGTCCAGGTCCTTCTGGTGTCCAGCCTTGGTTATGAAGTAACAGATGTGTGCCATCTTCTCTCTGATATATCTGAAGGCTACTATTCTTTTTTCCTTTTTGAATAAGTTGAATTGTTTGTTTACAAAATGAAAAACGATATCTTGCACATTTTATCTACTGGTATTCTGATCCTCTTTGTGGAAAAATCAGCTTGCTCATGCTCATTAAAAATATAAGAACTTTACAAAATTCCCCAATAGATTTAGTTTTTCAGTGAAGCATTTATAATCACAGAGAACCTACTACAAAGAGATTCAGTGAAACAACTTCACGAGTCAAAATAATTTACAATTATCACTTTTTGCTAGGTAGCAGAAATCTGTCCATCATTTTATTCAGACTATTATGCAAACAGCATACCAATTCACTTTGGAAATAATTATTTTTGCAGACAGAATATAGAATGCAGTAGCAGCAGGCTGTTAAAGCTTCTGTTTGAAAATGCCACCTTTTTCATGTTTTGTCATTAAAATTGGTCTATAAATTTTAGGCAGACCTCAGTTGAATGAAAGTCTATCACTTGCCAGACATATATTGATTTTTCTCTCTCTTGAATCAATGCTTTCAGAGCTCATTATTTATTCATAAGGTAGAAAAGTTGTCTGAGAGGCATTTATAGAAGTGTAAATCTGTAATCCAGATAGCTGTGTAAAATGCTCTGCAGGACCCCAAGCAACTGGTGTTGGCAAGAAAAATATTGCTTGATTTTATTCCAAGCACATATTCATTTTTGCAATTTTTCCTTCACTAACACGCACATAGGTATTATTGAAGGCTGATACCCCACATTTTACTGCTTTCTTAATTTTATGCATGAATATTCAAGTAAAGAAAGTGAGAAGATTTTCCATATTCCTTCCAGTTTGAAAAAAGACCCCTTTTAAACATTTTTAAATCGATATTGTGCCTAAGGAAAGAAATGTTTTCAGCAGATCAGATATTAAACCCCCTCTATCATTGTTCAATCAGTCTAAAAAATAATCAGTATGCATGTTGTGAATTTCCCTTGACCATAAGAATATTTCATTTTACAATGATGCCTCTGCATATATTCACAGTGTTTGCTGAATGCACTGCAGAGGTGAAAGAGTAAGGCAATATTCTAAAATATATCAACAAGTTTAGAGTGTTTATTTATTTTATTTTATTATATTGGGATTTCTATGCCATCCTATCTCCCAAAGGACTCAGGGCGGCTTACAACGATAAAAAACATCCAATACAAACATTAAAAAGCCAATTAAACAACATCCCAATAATAATTAAAATTAACAAACCAACACTAAAAACCCTAAACCCCTCCCCCATCAGTCCAGGTCAGCAAGCTGAAAGAGCCATGTTTTCAGACCACGATGGAAGGATTGAAGGTCAGAAGCCATCCGAAGCTCCAGGGGCAACTGATTCCACAGGGTGGGCGCTCCAACAGAAAAGACCCTACACCTAGGGGTCACTAGCCGACACTGTCTGGCCAACGGCACCCCAAGGAGGCCCTGTCTGTGTGAGCGCATGGGACGTTGGGAAGTCATTGCTGGCAGCAGAGGTTCCCATAAATACCCCGGTCCTAAGCCATGTAGGGCTTTATAGGTGAGTACCAGCACCTTGAATCTCACCCGGATTATGTCTACAGACATTCTCAGCAGTGGTGGGATTCAAAAAATTTTTACTACTGGTTCTGTGGGTGTGGCTTGGTGGGTGTGGTGTGGCTTGGTGGGCATGGCAGGGGAAGGATACTGTAAAATCTCCATTTCCTTCCCACTCCTGGGTTACTGCAAAATCCCATTCCTTCCCCCCCCAGCCTGCTTTTCAGCTGCGTTCTCCTGTGCATGGCAACAAAAGAAGACCCAGGCGATCAGCTGGGATTCGGGAGGCAGAAAGTAGATGGGGGCGGGGCCAGTCAGAGGTGGTCTTTGCCAGTTCTCCGAACTACTCAAAGTTTCTGCTACCAGTTCTCCAGAACTGGTCAGAACCTGCTGAATACCACCTCTGGTTCTCAGTCATCCAAATCATGGTTGTCCCAAGGATGTTTTTTTTCAAGAAGCAACTGGACTTTCTGGTTTTTCTTTGATGACGTTTCTTTTCTCATCTAAGAAGCTTCTTCAGCTAAGTGGTACTTCTAATAATGCAAGACAATGTTATATACTCTCTCCTAGGATCAGTATCCCTTTGCTCCAGTGCAGATTTTAAACTTAACATCCTGATTCAGAGTGAGAAAACTAATCACACTGAGATATGTCACTACAATCATATTTTTATAATCTTTTTGATATTGGATTAGAGACCAAAAACATGTTAGAGCCTCTGCTCATCAATCTGCCCAACACGCTTATATCCCAGAAATCTGTTTTAATTTACTATGTGAACCATTGCAGCAGCTGCAGCTTCATAGTGAAAAATAATTAGTCATAGCAAAATCTTTTAATTTACATTCAGTCCCACAATAAACTGCACTTATCTGCCGATAATTGTATTTTTTGAACTTCTTAATTATGTTTTTGATATCTTTGATACTCATTTATTCATTTAATCATTACACCATGCATGCTACTAATTAGTTTATGATTTTTGCACCTAATTTAAATCTCCTTCTTCCAGTCTGTCTTCAATCTTCACCTTATACAAAGTAATACAAACATAGTTTCATTTCCCCTCCTCATATCCAATTAAACTTCTTTTCATTATCTCTTGGAAAAATTGTTGGAACTTCAAGTCAGACATTTGCCTACTCTAATATTCTGACAATAATCTCCCTTCCTGATACTATACAGTAATATTTTTATGCTTTCTATACAGTTCTTAGAAATTTGAATGCTCCATTCTTCATTGTAATGATGTGATAGTGTTTAATCTCTACTCAGAATATATTCTTCCTTTGATATACTTTCTGGTACCCCTATCAGTTGATACCTTTATAGCAGCAAAAAGTGAGGCTATGTGTTGTATGAATAAATTATTTAGTAACTCAATACTCAGTGATTTAGCTCAATTATTTTTTCCAGCCTTCTGCAACACAACTTTCCTATTTTTACGCAGCAGTAATTAATCAACTACTAAGTGTGAAGCTGACTCTTAGTAGTTGAGAAAATAACACAAGGGATTTGATTTTTTTTGAAGTGACAGTTTGCAGTCATGAGGATCTTCTGAATCTGGCAGGGCCATCAGAGAGAGACACGTGACATCTGTGGTAAGGTCATATATCATTTTTACTTTGGCTGATAATGCTGCCTTCTCCCTGTAAAAGAGAGATCTGGTGTTGGTGACACATACGCTGATAACCTTATGGCTGGTTTATTTTTCATAGAACACCCAGAAATGGAATGTGACAGTACAGATAGAGAATACAAGTATGATGAAATGTGCTGGTTATTGTTTGTTTTTTGAGGTCAAATCAGGGTGTTCACTTTGGTAAATGAAAACTTAACTAAGGCCCAACTACTTTTATCAGTGCCTGCCTACTCTCTCACTTTCAGGTCTTCAAGGGAGGATTTTTTGCAGGTCACATCAGGAACATCTTCAGCACAGACTATCAGTTTACTAACTCAGGAGGAGGCACAGGTTTCTGGCCTTTACAGATTGAGGTGTTTTAATATGTGCTTATTTTTAAGGTTTACATTTGTAAGCCACCAAGAAACACTTGGAAATATGCAGCATATACATTTGCAAATATCTTTCCAGATGAAGCTGTCAGGAGAGTTACAACTGTGTCAATAAAGGAGAATATTTGTAACTCAGGGTTGATATGAGGGATCCTTGGTGTTCTCCGAGCTCGGTTGTTTTATTGTGGATATTTCATTACCCAAACTAGGTAACATCATCAATACTCAGCACTGATGTGCAGCATTGATGATGTTACCTAATTTAGGTAATGAAATGTCTGCAAGAAAACAATCAAGCTCAGAGAGCACCATTACATCTGAAATGCTGTTTTCTGTCAGCCAAAATTGCCCTCCATGAACTGCTTCCCCATACATGGGGAGCGGGGGAATATTCAGGGACTACATGTTGTTTCTCCCATTAGGATAACATATTTTTTTAGGTCCATGTCTTCAATCAATGGGAAATCAGCATTGTTGGGTTAGTATCCTGAATAGAAGGATACCATGTTAAAAAAAAATTGGGTAGCTCTGCTCATCACCCACTAACTTACCAGCTTCCCTTATTGTCACCTCAAAAAATATTCCAAAGGTTTTTCCAAGAACTTTCCTGTGAATCAAACCATTGGCAGATGCTATATAAAAGAAGGAGTTGATAAAGATTCCTATTGATTTAATGTAGGAAGAGCTCTGTGGGGTCTGGTGGGCCATGCTGGTCCATTGTGTTGTGTTGCACAATGTGTCACACGAGGGCCCATCACAGGTATGAAGGAACCCAATAGCACAGGCAGGAAAAGGGTAGGCCTATTCCACTGTTGTTCCTCAGGTATGCTTCTTGGGATTCAGGAGACAGAAAATTGTGTTAATGACATGCCATTCTTTTGTGAATTTGCCCAATGCATTTTATATCACTGGCCATCACTCATCTGATGGCTGCAAATTTTGGTTTAATTATGCGGTATTTCAGTCTTGAACAAATGACCCAATGTTCTAAAATTTTGGGAGGCAACACTCTGTCCAGATTTTCTTTATCATCATGATTTTATATCATAACATTATATGTTTATATTATGAACACAGTTCAAGTAGAAATACAGATTCTTGTTCTACTTCTGCACGCATACAGAATCTGTAGCCAAATCCAGTCTGCAAGGCCTTCATATTTGAATTTCTTAGTTCACTGATCCTTTTCCTCTTAACGCTCCCCCCACCCACTTATCTTTGATCCTACAATTCATCTTTCCTTGCCTGTGTCAGCTGCTGATCCCATTGCTCTCTTTTCCTGTGTATAAACTCTCTAGTGGATCTATTAACCTTCTGTTTTGGTCTGTAGCATTTAAGGAGTTTTGTCAAGAATTGGTAGTTCAGTAGCACATTCTGATTCATTCTTTCCTTTAGTCTTAACAACTTTACTACCTTTTGACCCAGCAGGATCCCCTTTATCAGCAACGGCAAAGATCCAGAAAATTTCTTTACAATTCTCTTTATCTTTCATAGAGTTTCCAAGCATTTTTCATGAAATCGAGGTGGTTAAAAAATGCAGGAGAAATTCTGCACTGGAATACATTTATATGATTTCATCAGAAAATAGTCTTTTATGGATAATGAAGGTTGGCAGAACATAAGTAATGGTACTCCAGTTCTTAAATGCATTTCATTGCTACGGAGCCAGCCAATTTTAAAAATCTGATAAATAAATCAGTGCAGAAGTTATGGCTGCTTAAATACATTTGCAAAGTGCAGCAAGGTAGATGTTTCTCTCTCTTTTTAACACTTTATTCTATTTTGAGAGTTATAGTGTTTAGCCATTGCTATTGAAATTAATTGAAGAAGTGGCAGCAGTATGATCTTAGGGAATTCAATAATATGGGAAATATAAATGAATGCAACAAAAATATGACTCTATTCTAGCTGATGCTCTTTAAAAAGAGTAAGCAAGATGGGTAACTATATCCCCTCAGATCTGTGGTGAACAGATTGGAAGTCAGTGTGAAATTCTAACGGAATAGAGATTGTTCCTGATAAAAAGGGAGAAGAAATCTTAATTGACTGATCTCTGCTTTCCACTGGAATATAACTCCATATTTTTCCTGATTCAATGCTTTAGGAAGTCAGTATTATATATTATTATATAGAATTAACAATTATTGGACAATCTGAAAAACATGCTTCCATCATATTTGTATGTATCAGTTACAATATTTTAGCTAATTTTTATTTGCAGACAAACATCTTTTAGGTACTTTGGGCAATCCAATAAATTTTGTGTGCATTTATATGTATGTGAGAAAGAGAAATAAGAAATGCAAATCCAAAAGCATATTTTAGTATGAAGGATAGTAGCCTTATCTATATTAGTGCTTGTTTTTGATATATTGTAAACATGCTTAAACAGATATCAATGTGTAATTTATGAAAATGACTTGCTATGATAAAATTACCATGGGATTTTGAAATTAAACCTCAAAAGATGCTGTAATTATACTAAATATACTGCTTGTTTGGAATACAGAGAGAAGCAGAATTTTGTGGGTCTATTTCGGTATGGATAGACTTGTGTCACTACATTAGCATTTTAAGTCCACCTGTCCTGTCTGTGGCATAGTTGTTGGGGTGTCAGTTTTGCCATCATGCTGTTCAGCTGTTTTCAGCAGAAAATTCCTGCTTTTTGGATGAAAACCTAGGTCTACACATCCCATTTAGTCACAGTTTGATTTAGTTATATGAACTCCGCCATGTGTTTTTCCCTAAAAAATATGATTTGATTAATCATAGCTTAACATGTTAGACTAGCCCCGTGATGGCGAACCTATGGCACGCGTGCCATTTGTGCTGGCACATGAGCCGCAGGCAAACTTACCTCACTGCACATACACGCACCTCACAGCTGATTTTTTTCCGGTTGGTTTGAGGCCTTTTTCGGCCTCCCAGAGACTTGAAAAAAGCCTCTGCAAGGCTTTTCAGGCCAAATTATAGGCCCATTTTGTCACTTCCTGTAATACTGAAAGTGATGTAAAGGGCCTATAATTCGGCCTGAAATGCCTTGCAGAGGCTTTTTCCAAGCCTCTGGGAGGCCGAAAAAGGCCTCAAACCAGCCGAAAAATCAGCTGTGAGGCGCAGTGCAGGTAACGGGGGAGGGATTGCACGCACATGTGCAGGGGGCGTGGGGAGGGAGCCACGCATTGCATTCTGGGTGCTGGCACATGAGTGCGCACGCGCTGGCGCATACAATTTTTGGCACAGGAGCCCAAAAAGGTTAGCCACCACTGGACTAGCCTATATTACCCTATTAATTAATCTATGGTAATCTGAACAATGCAGAGCATGTTTAAATAAACAGAGGGTTTTTTTCCCCTATTGGTAAGTAGAAACAGGATATTAGAAGACCCTGTATGTTATAATTACTTGTATTAGACTATGCAAAGTTTATCTGGAAAATACGTTGTTACCTGGAAAATACATAGGTGAGCATGTAACCTGTTTCAGGATCTGCTTAAAGCAGCCGCCATCGATGCAGATACACACCCATATCCACACACAGAGAGAGAAAGAGAGAGAGAGATTCTAGTGTAATTAAGTTTGGTTGCCTTTTAAAATAACTTGGTTAGGCCCAAGTTAAATATGCATATTTAAGTAATTATTAGTCATGCTGCAACAGCATATTGAACCAATACTGTTTGTGGAATTTCATTGTACACATCTTTCAATGAACATCATATAACCATAAAACTTTGTTTATTGTTGAAAAATGAGCAACTGCTTTTTGTTTCCCCTTCTTTCATGTTCATGTATATTGAAGCATTAATGTGAGAATTAATATTTGCGATAGCTGGAATGATTAAACCACTATTTCCTTCATATTCAAATGCTCTTTTAAATTACTTTCCACATTGCTAACTAAAGTGTAATCATCTCATTTCTTTCTTTCTAATGGAATGTTACTGAAGGCATTAAATCTGATTTTCCAGAGAAAGCCTTTTGGAGAATTATATTTTGTTGCTGTAAATAGGCATTATTTCTGTATATAAATGCTTCATTATGAGAATGAACACTTGATGTGCAACCAATATCTGACTTAAACATAAATGACCATGAGTGAAAATCAAGTTGTTGATTTAAATGGTTATAAACACTTTGTGCAATTATTTTCCACTCCTGTTTATTAGAAGAATATTTTGGAGTAAAAATGAGAAACACATTCCATTACCTATACTTCTTCTTAGGATTAGATATGCAATGTAATGTGGATTATCGATTTATTAAAATCAGTTTATTTAGCTCTGTTTTCTGTGGCAGAGGGCTGCAGGAGGCAGCTGCGGATGAAAACAAGGTGCAGGGAGCTGCACGCACCCCTCCCTGAGCCCAATTTTCGCTGGCAGGAGCACCATGGACCAGTCCTTTGCTGTTCCCAGGCCGGCCCTGCGGGCCAGATCTAAATGCCCCACAGGCTAAATCTGGCCCATGGGCCTTGAGTTTGACACCCCTGCCTTAGCTTGACTGGATCATCAAAATTAGCCCACTGGCGTGCCACAAAATATTGTAGTTGTTCAAGCCCTACTGTTGTCCATTAGAAGGAGACATGCCTATTTTGCAACTCTCTCTGTAATAATGCCAACTACAGGTAGTCCTCAACTTTTGACATAATAGAACCCAAAATTTCCATTGCTAAGCAAAGCAGTTGTTAAATGAGTTTTGCCCATTTTACGACCTTTTTACCACAGTTGTTAAGCGAATCACACCAGTTTTTAAGTGTTGTTAAATGAATCTGGCTTCCCCTATTGACTTTGCTTGTCGGAAGCCACGTGGGAAGATTAAAAATTGTGATTATATGATCCCAGGACAGAGCAACTGTCATAAATACATATCAGTCCTAAGTGCCCAAATTTTGATCATGTGACCATGGCAATGCTACAATGGTTGTAAGTGTGAAAACTGGTCATAAGTCACTTTTTAGTGCCATTGTAACTTCAGTCATTAAATGGTTGTAAATCAAGGACTATCTGTATAAATCTTACTTGAGACTAGACAGTGGGAAAATCCTCAGAGTTTAAGGTGTACAGTTCACACTAAGTGAGAAAAATTTCCTAAGGCTTTCTAAATTTCTTACCATTTTTGTCATTCAGGGTGGTGAGCACCTTGAGATTGGGAATCACCTGCTTAGTGCTGACATTCCTGAATTCCTGAATTCTTTCACAATTTGGAGGCGGGGTGGTGGTATCTGAGACAGTTGCTCTGGGATCCAAAGAATTCTCCTCATGGTACTGCTTTTGAGGATGCTTTAATTTGGATTCTTGAATTGATCTGGTAAATCGATTTGATAGTATAAACAGCCCCTTTCAACTTTGACTCAGTAAAAAGCATTAAAAAAATAAGAGCAATATAGCTCAGAACTCTTCAAACAAAAGAGATGCTTCTCATTTTCTGTATTTTCAGAAATAATGACTTCTGATTTGTATATATGCTAATAATCTATTGTTATAGGTTTTGCCTGTATTTTGAACATTGCAGTTGTGGGATTTAAAAAAAATCATTATTGGGTCTCTTCCGTTGTCACTAGCAACAGGAATTCCATTCTAGTTATATGATAATCTCTCTGCCCCTAACTGTATCTTGACAGGAGTGCTAAAACAAGGTAAGATTATAAATTAACTCTGACTACTCTTGCTATTGTAATTGCTTTTAATTAAAAAGATGTTTCTCTGTTGCAATTCAGTTGTGTAACATTGCAATGATACTGATTCTGCATGAAAAAAGATACTATACAAATATCCTTATTACAAAATTCAAAGGAAACATCAGAAGATTGGTGTGAGCCTGGAAATATGAATGCTTGGTGAATTATAAGACTCAGATTAGTTCAGGAGAAGATAACATATTTATTTTTGTTGCTTTTTGACGTTTGAGCTAGTAAGCATGTTGCTACACAATTTTTCACTTACTGTTATGGTTGGTCACACAGCCAGACACATGTTTAGATTGGATTTTGCATTTTTATCTATCCAGTCCATCCTAAAAAACGGTAATACGCAGATATTGTTAGATGATGTTAAAGGTATTGTTGCACTATGTAAGCTGTTCCAGGTAAAGCTGTTTTGTGCAATTGACTGTTGGTGATTTTGTCAGTGCTGAGAGTGTTCAAGTAGTGCTTGTTATTATTGTTATTATTTTAGCTGTCTTTTAATTTTTATTATGCTATTAGATGGGAGCATTAGGAGTGAAAATCAAATCTGCAGTATTGGTTTTCAATACTACTATACTAAATTCAACCATTTTAACTTATGGATCCAGAAATCAAAAGGTTTCTTAAGAAATGTAGTAGTCTGCAACCAACAACTGAATCGAAAGATAAACAGTCTTTTTGACTGTTTAATCTTCTCCTGCAGTCTGCAGCAAAAACAGTGTTGCTCAATGATCAATGAGAATCAACTTAGCCTGTCCACCAATCCTACTGTCATCTTACCCTTAACAAGATCATCTCTTCTGATAGTGGAGAATACTTGTAAGAAATATGGAGCTTTATATCATTGGATGTCTAAACAGAAAACAAGTTTTTCTGTGCTAATCATTTCTACTAATTCTTTTAGATGGCATTTTTAGATAGCTATAACTAAAGAGCTATAGCTTAGATTGCTATATTTTGTTAATATGACTAATTCATCTTAGTTTTATAAATTCCCTTTCTTGCCACCAGAATGGTTCCTTTACCAGAAATATCATTATTTTTCTCATCTCTGCTTTTCATGCTGCTCCTCAAAGAGGCTGTTTTGCATATGGCATTGAGCTTGTTAAACATTGTTTTATAACAAATATGCAATAATAATTCTGAAATCAAAAGAAAAGACAGAGGAGGATGGACCTTCTGTTTGTTTATTTTTTATTTTATATGCATTTATTATTATTATCAGCAACTTGTAATAAAATGCCTTAAAATTAAAAGATCCCTGGAGCAAAATATCAACATTTTCTTGTCCTAAATACTTGACAGCAATGAATATCTGAAAATCAATTTGTGGATTTGAAATTTTGGGATATTAAATAATCTGTACTGCATACCTTGGGAACTTCCACGGTGCTTTGGTCATAGACTAATATACTGTATGTTTTCTTAATTTCATTTAGGGCTGGGTAAACATTGGTATCTTTGCTTTGTTGCTGTCATAAATAAACCTTAGTGGAAAGCCAGAGGACTTGGTCTGCAAATAATACACAAGATGCTGAACAAGTGGCTTTAAAAACAAATCTTTAATGACTTCTGGTGGCAGAAATAACCAAGAAAAAACTATTGTGCTTACCTACTTGTATGTGGATTACCACTGCAATTGACAATGAATGTTTAAGCTTTAAAATTAGTTGTGTAGTGGATAAGGTTAGAGACCAGGAGATGGGGAGCTCTAGTCCCATCTTAAGCACAAAACTAGCTGGGTGACTTGGGCCACCCACTTTCTCTCAGTTCTAGAAGGAAGCAATGGACCTTGGTGGCTCAGGCTGTTAAATGCCTGCACTTAAGATCCAGCTGTCTACAATTACTGTAGGCTCGAATCCCACCAGGCTCAAGGTTGACTCAGCCTTCCATCCTCTCGAGGTAGGTAAATTGAGGACCCAAGATTGTTGGGGGCAATAAGCTAACTTTGTAAAAATGCCGCTTAGTAATAAGCAGGCATATACAATGGAATGAAGGCTATTGCTAAGCACACTGGGTTGTATCCCAAAATTGTGTCGCCCTGAGTCTTCGGAGAAGGGCGGCATATAAATGTAATTAAAATATTTTTAAAAATGGACAAACGACTTCCAAAAAATCTTGCCAAGAGAACTGCAGGGACTTATCCAGCCTCTGAGAATCAGACACAATTGAGCAGAAGGGGAAAAAATTAGTCCAACATGTACATTTGAACTATCCTAAAATTCTACTTAAAAGGGTGTTTTCCCTTCAAGAAGTACTTGAAGGAACTGATACTTGACTTGATTCAAAGATCAGGAATATGCAGTATAGTTTTGCTCTATTTGACAGCTGCACTAGCTTTTATGGAGCATATCAAGGTCAAGTGAATAAGCCCAGAATTAATTTGGGCTTAGAGATTCATTTGGTTACTGACAAAATGAATGCTTTGGGTTGGCTGCCCTGTGCCCGTTAATACCCTCCCAAAAGTTTCCCAAAAGAAATTTTAAACGTTCCTCAAAAGGAGAACAAAAATTTAGTCTTACCAACTTCGGGGCTCAAAAAAGGATATTGGTAGGTATCATCTGATCTTTCAGTTATACTCTTTGCATTCTAGTTATATTTTTGTAGCATTATTTAATTTAACTGAGTTATACTTTTCCTTTATTTCCTCCTATTGTAATACAATTTAATATCCTTTGAATTAATGAAATTCAGTTTCAGAATAACTGATTCCAGTTCTGATTCTCATTTTCTGGAAGGAAGCATCCCAACTAATTGAGGTGTACGACAAGAGTGCATATTACCTTCACTATTTTTTAATCAATCTAATGTCAGGTGCAGGTAATGAGGAGCCAGGATAGAATTCAAAAGCATTATGAGTTTATTCCATGCAACCTATACATAAGAATCTAATATACTAACAGTCAAGGCAAATTGGCACCAGATAAGAGTCAATGGACTTCAAGGGGGACTCTTTACAGGAACGTAGTAACTCCAAACTGATGATGTATTTGACCCTACCCTTGGGGTCAGCCGGGATGCCTCCTACATATATTCAACTATTTTAGCTAATTGTGTGATAACAGTATTACTGTTTGCCAGTATTACTGTTTGATTTAAATCAACTCAATTTAATTCATGATTTAAATCACTAGTAAAAAGGCTTGATTTAAATCAACTCAATTTAAATCATAATTTTTAAAGAACAACTGTCATCTCTGTCCCATGGTGGCTCCTCCTCTGACCCACTGTTGACTCACCAACAGTCCCATTCACTTTAATGGGACGGCTGGTGATGCGGCAGTAACACAATAAGGTGTGGGACATGGCAGGCAGTAGGTGAGTGGATGCCTGCTAACAGCCACTGCCATGATGGATCTGAAATGACAGGTGCTCTTTAAATGTAAGGACTCATTCTGGCTGGTAGTTAGAATCTTTAATATTGTTATTTAAAAACAAAATGAAGGTTTCCTATTTAGCTTGCAGAGCTTGGATTCATTGAATGAGTTTACCAAAAATGTAAATATTGCAGAATATACAGCCTCATGCTACATAACTAAGCTCCATTTCATGTTGAATAAACTAAATTATTAATGTATCTTAAATAGAACTTAAATAGAAAAATATCTTCAGATCAATTTTACCCCAAAAGCATTTTATTAAAATACATTTGATAATATATTGACTACCGGTTGCCCTCCGAATGAGATTCAAGGTTTTGGTATTGACATTCAAAGTCCTACGAGACATGGGTTTGGGCTATTTACGGGAACGTCTACTGCCGGCATCGAATATCAACCGCCCTGTACGAGCACACAGGCAGGGACTCCTCGGCATGCCATCTGCGACCCAGTGTTGTTTGGCGGTAACGCGGGGAAGGGCCTACTCTGTGGCGGCTCCCGCTCTGTGGAACCAACTACCTCTGGGGCTCCGCCTGGCCCCTGACCACCGCACTTTCCGCCACGATTTAAAAACCTGGTTGTTTGAACAGGCTGGGCTGTGCTGACTCTTCGCGGGGGGGCTTGATTTTATAATGTAAATTATAAATGAGTTTTTAGCTTAATTTGGCTTGGTTAATTTAATTCTATTTTAGATAATTAATTTATTGTGTTGGTTTTAATTGAGGCCAGTCCTTTTTGGAGAGGGGGCGGCATACAAGTCAAATAAATAAATAAATAAATAAAAATCTAATTTAAATAAAAAAAATCTGATTTAAATTTTAGAAATCTGATTTTTTAAAAAAAAATTAAATCAATTTTTATCTACCCTGCTGTATGCCAACAGTGTAGTTACTATGTCTATTTCATGGATAGGAATGAGTAAGACATCCCATTTATCACCCATTTTGATTCTGAAATTTTCAAATATTTTCACTTTAGCCAGGCTGGATGCATTGCTCTCAGCAGTCATGTTAAGGATTCTCCTATGTATCTTTGATTGTGTCCATGTAGTAATGGCTCAATAAAACTCTAAGCTATATGCTACCATGCTGCTCCCTATATAAGAAGTCTAGATCTTGAAGAAAATTCCAGGCAGAGAGTATGATTTCTCCATTATGTGACTTCCTTCAGAGAAGGACCCAAGAATATCTTCCCAAATCATCCAGCTTTTTTCTATCATTTGTGCAACACACAGCACTAATTAAATTTGGAACAATATACTATTCTTATTCAGTTTTATTTTAATATATATTTTCTTAAATATTTTTAGATCCTATTATACTTATTTTTTCTATTTCTTATACATGTAAAAGAATGTAGCAGTTCTCTTATTAGACATTTTATTGTATTTGCCTTAGAGCTGTAATAAATTGATTTGATTTGGAGGGAAAGAGGAGAATTTTGAGCATCAATCTAATGCTAGAGCCAACAGTTTATACTGGCCACTTTTCTACCATAAGTTGTTTCCCAAAGCAGCTTCTGTCTCAATTAAATAAGTAAGCGAGAAAGGAAATAAATAAATAAGAACAGCAGAGAAGAAAAAGATTAAACTCTAATCTATTTGGATTATAGAAGCCTGTATTGCTTTTTAAAAGAAAAAAACGGCATTGACATTGTTTATTCATTCTGAATACAAAAGCGATCTGTACAGATTTCCTGTCTTCAGTAAGGCTATCTAATTATTGTCCCAAAGATGCTTTTTCAAGAGGCAACTGGACTTTCTTGTTTTTCTTTAAAGATGCTTCACTTCTCATCCAAGAAACTTCTTAAGCTCTGACTGGATGGTGGGGAATGGAAGGATTTATATTCCTTGCAAGCAGTTGGATATGAAATTAATTAAAAGGATTACAAAGGTTATTTGAACAACATTACTAACAGACTGATGTAAGTGTGCTATATGTGGGGTCCTCTAATGCAGGGGTCCCCCATCCCTGGGCCATGGCCCAGTATCAGGCTGCAATTTGGAATCAGACCATGCAAGTGGCGGGTGACCACAGCTCCATTTGCGTGAGCGGCGCCCCCTGCTTGCATGGAACCAGCCCCTCCCCACTACCAGTCCGCAAAGCCAGAAAGGTTAGAGAGCCCTGCTCTAATGCATCATGGGAAGGAAAAACTGATTAAATTATAAGGAATTGCCTTATTCAAAACAATGTTGTAAAATTTACATACAGATCAGATCTGCCTATTAAACTGAGGCCCAAAAAGTAAGCGTATTATATATATTTATGTTTTAGTGGGGCTGGCATTTATTACTTCACTGCTATTCTTTAGATCTTTGACTTTGCTAAATATAAACCCAGCAATACTGATTTGCTTTTACACATATATTTTTTTAAAAATAGGCATGTTTTTCCATTTTTATGCCACTTCTCAAGAAACTCATGTCACATATATCAGTGTTAGTAAAATAGTAAGTAGGTTTAAATCTACTAGTAAGTGAATGCTAATAATTTCTGATTTATAATTGCTTAACAGCAGCAGGAGTTCATATTGTTCTCCTCATTCTGAAATAATATTGGTAAAATATACGTTCTTCCAAAGATATATGAGGTAGAAAAATCAGATTATTTTAAAAATGTTTTGAACCTTTTATCTTTCCATTTATAGCTGTCTTTATTAATGTCACATGAATTAATTTAAATATCTCCGCAAAATAATTATTTGGCTGACCAAATGCTGAAGCAATGTGCACAGATGAGAGTGAACATCTACCAAATTCCTTTCTTTTTCTTATTCTTCTGTCCATGAACAAAACTGAAACATGAGAAAATATTTATATTTATATAAATATAATATAGGTTACATTATTTGCACTAATATAACCATCGTTAAGCTAGAGTCCAGTGTTTACAAACCAGTTCTGACCAAGATTTCAAAGAAATTTAGAGCCTAAAAAAAGCTAGATCCAAAGTTAATCACTCATTAAAATCAAGTCAATTTAAGTCCAGTGATTGTACTTTAACAATGGTTAGATCCGGATCTAATCTTATACTTAACACAAATACAATGTGAACCATACAATGCGAACTAGGAGAGAAGGAAATCGGTCCATCTTTACTGGTGGCTGGAGAAGAGGAGAAATTCCCTATGAAAGAACAAGCAATTGAGATACAGAAATGATCTTTATAATGCTCACAACCATTATTTTTTATTAAATGTCCTTATACTAAGCACTATTCAAATTAAAGACTTTTGCAGGCTTCCTGTTAGTTGATTCTAAGAAGCTTCAAGTGAACGGTTTGGGTAATTCCACATCAGTAGAAGTTAGATCAATGAGGTTTTCATTTTATTTCATTTTATTCTAATTGGTTTTCAAACCGACAGCATCTGAACATAAATCCTTGAGTGTCCCTTGTTAATTTCACAATAAGAATATGCTTGTTTATGAATTGTATTGCATACTGTGAAGCTTTTTTGTTATGGACATTTTGTGAATTAGACTGTGATACAATTGATTTGTGGAAGACATTAGAGGCAAAAAAACATTAAGAACATTTATGGGTTTGCTGAGAAACTGTTTCCTGTTAATCTAGGCACTTTTATTCAAAACATGCTTACAAATAAAATACTTTGGTTTCTCACATAAAAAATCAAGCAATACTTAGTCATATTGATGCCTCTGAGAAATAATGCTTAACCCCATAAATTGACTCCGGCCTTTAAAATTCTGCTAAAACAGAATGAGAGAGAGAAATTAAATGCTCCATTCTCCATTTCCTGCAAGTTTTTAATGGATTACTAAATAAATGCTTTTTTCTTCTTTTTTTGGTCAGAAATTAATGGAATTTTGTCCCTTTCCCATTTAAAGTGTGAAAATAGTGACATACAGCTTTTCATGGCTAAATAATCTGAACATAAATCCTTAATAACTCTAATACATTTTCTTCCTTTAACAAGTTAGAATTTGTAACAGTTCCTTTAGGCCATATTAATTTCAAACTTCTAACAGCATCCAAATAAGATCTCACAACTTTTTTGTACAGCTAAAAAACCATCTCAAGTACAAAATGTATTACATACAAAATCATTTTAAGAAGCAACAATTTTTTTTTCAAAAGAATTCACCATTCTTGAAAAAATATTAATGACATGCTCATTAAGCATAAGGTCCAATTAATGCCTGGATAAAGCTGGTTTGTATAGTTCCTTTTTTGAAGGGAAAACTTCAAACTTATTATATTTCATTCTATAGCTTTACTGTTAAAACCTTGCTCTGGGCTGAAATGTAGAAGACATCACCATTTCACTGAAAAACCATTTGTAGTGTTCAGTTGCAAAAAATGTGCTTTCTACTAATGTAACAAGTAGCCCTACTTATATAAAATATTTATTTGGGGAAAGCTATTAGAGCTGCATCTACACATATAGACATTGTATTTACAGCCCCCTATATGTACCTTTTTGTCTTAAGAAAAAAGCTCAGCTCAATCCTAAAAGTTGTATGTTTCTCAGTTGCCTTCATTTTGAAGTATGACTATGTTTTTTTCCTTTGCCATAGTCATATGCTTTCAACCATGTGCTAAACCTTAATATATAGTTTACAAATCAAAATGACTTGGGGCAGGGAAACTGGGGCTGGTTTTTGCCTCCCTTAAGACTTGTGTTTCTCCTTTAAGGGATATATTTTATCCTGCCTTTTTAATATTTCCCGAAACGTTTCATTCTTTGGGGGAAGACAGGGCTTCCCACATAATTAATCAATAACCAGAAGTATCTAGACATGTTCAGTTGCTAAATAATTTGATTAAAAGTTCTCTAACAGTTTGTAATAAAGTGTAGAGAGAGTCCGTCGCCTTTAATATAAAACTGAGTTGAGATTCTGCTCTATCTTTCTATATGCTAGCAGTTATAAAAGAAAAAAATTAAGATTCAGTGTAAGGGAAGAGTAGGCAGAGGTGGTATTCAGCAGGTTCTGACCAGTTCTGGAGAACTGGTAGTGGAAATTTTGAGTAGTTTGGAGAACTGGCAAATACCACCTCTGATTGGAGATTTTACAGCACCCTTCCCCTTCCACACCCACCAAGCCACGCCCACAGAACTGGTAGTAAAAAAATTTTGAATCCCACCACTGGGAGTAGGCAATACCTAGATATTTTGAACTGTATGTTCCATAACCCACAGCCAACCTAGCAAATACAATAGCTTCAATTCCAGAACATGTGCAGATACTGGCTTATCCATCCCTTTGTTAAGTTATGTTGTCCATAAGGCCAATTTATAATAATTTTCTGATTGAATTAAAACTATAAGTAAAACTATAACTTGGCTGATGCCCAGCCAAGGTGCATGGTTACCAAGGCAAGTTAAATTATTTTGACATCTGAAACACAAAATCCATTGGCATCTTTTTTTCCCAACCACAGTAAAAATACAGCAATAATTAATTATAACAAATTGTTCTTTCATATTGTTATGTATGTAGGTTTGAATGTCATTGGTTTAGCTTGAATTGTTCTTGTAAAATGTCAAATACGATTGGTTTGAAAAGTGCGGGAAAACCCTGCACTCTGATTGGCTGGCAACTGCGGCTGCTGGCTATAAGTAGCAGCCGTAGCCCAGCCAAGATGGGTCCATTCGAGCTGTAGTCACTAATAAACTGTTCACTGAAGCTCTTCGCGTCTGACTCTTCATGCAAACTTAACACTGGCGACGAAGGTGGGATTGCCCTGAAGAAGAGACAACGCGGAAGACAAGCAGAAGAGCGAGATGGCTGCACTGAACACCCTCCCAGCCCCATTCGATCCGGCGGCAGAAGACTGGGAATCGTATGTGGATCACTTCCAAATGTATTTGGAAGGAAAGCGACCACCGACATCTCCGAAGCGGAAGAGGGCGGTCTTTCTTCGCACTGCAGTCCGGCAGTCTTCAAGATGGCGAAGGCATTGGCGGGAGCTGCAGACGTGAAGGTAATGGAATGGCCTGATTTAGAAAAGCTTTTAAGAGCCCATTACGCCCACAAGTATTGTGCCTCATTAAGAGACACGAGTTTTACCGTCGGGATCAAGGGGAAAGCGTTAACGACTTCGTGGCAAGTTTAAGAGACATTGGGGTGCATCGAGTTTAACAACTTGGAGGAGGCCATGCGCAATCGATTTGTTCTAGGCCTCAAAGACAAAGTGCTTCAGAGCAAATTGTTATTAAAACCTAAGATCACGTTGAAGGAAGCCATAGAAGAGGCCTCCTCAGCAGAAGCCATTAAGTCCTCAGCAGCAGCCATGAAGAAAATTAACAAGGCCTCAAGCCATTCTGATGTGGAAAAGTCCACAACAACTCATTGCGAGCAAATAGATTCTGAATCAGACTGCAGTGAGGTGGAGGAAGGAATTTATAGACTCAGAATGGAAAAGAAAAAGAAAGACCTGGGAAGAAAAGGCAAGACTTTTATTGCAGAGGTTGTGGGGGCACCCCGCATTGAATGCAAGTTTCTTGATACCATCTGCCTTCGTTGTGAAAAAGAGGTCACTTAGCAAGAGTCTGCAAATCATCCAGAACTCCACCACACAGAAGAAAGTTTCCTGACAAAGATTTCAAGCCCAACAACTTCAGTGAGAAAATGGGGCAACTCAGAAGCAAATGGGAAGAATGAAACTCATCAAACAGTCACCATTGGTCATTCTTCAACCTTAAGAAGCAGAAAAGTACATGTGAAGGTACTCATTGAAGGAAGGCCTTGCCAAATGGAAGTGGACTCAGGCTCCTATTTATCTATGGTGTCATGGGACACTATTCACAGGCTACTTCCCAACATTCAGAAGAAACATTTCCAGAAGCAAGCACTGACTCTTAAAGACTACCAAGGGAACAAGATTCCAGTAGTTGGAACAAGAGAATTCAACGTGAAGTTCAAAGGCCACACCAAACGTTTGCCCCTGACCATCGTGGACAAGGATCGCCCAAGCTTGCTGGGACTTGAGTGGTTCAATCCACTAGGCAATCTGAATGGAGGCCTTGAAGTCTGAGTTTCCAGAGGCCTTGAAGGATTGGGCAAGTATATGGGGACCCCTATCACTTTCAACCTAGATCCCAAGGTGCCCCCAATTCGTTTAAAGCCCAGAAGGGTCCCATTTGCTTTAAAGGAAAAAATTGATGCACAATTAGATAAACTAATAGCTCAAGGAGTTTTAGAGCCCACTGACCACTCCAGATGGGAGACACCCATAGTCACACCTGTCAAGACTGATGGGTCAGTAAGAATCTGTGGGGACTATAAGGGGCACTGAACCATGCACTGCAGCAGAGCGCATACCCAGTTCCAGTGGTGCATCATCTATTACATTCACTTGGCAGGGGTACAGTCTTTGCCAAATTGGATCTGGCCCAGGCATATCAACAACTAACAGTTGATGATGCCACTGCAGAGGCCCAAACCATTGTGACTCATAGAGGTGCCTTCAAATGTAAAGGTTACAATTTGGAGTAAGTGTGGCACCAGGCATCTTTCAAAGCCTTATGGAAAGGATGCTCCAAGGACTGCCAGGGGTAGTGCCTTACTTTGATGATGTGTTAATCTCTGCTGAAAATGACACTCAGTTACAAGAAAGACTCAGAGAAGTCCTTACCAGATTCAGGAAAGCGGGGTTAAAAGTCAAGGAAGAAAATGCACTCTTAAAACTGACAAGGTTGAGTTCCTGGGCTATATGATTGACAAGCATGGCATCCACCCTACTGATGCCAAGGTTCAAGCAATCAAAGAAGCCCCTAGACCTAAATGCAAAACAGATTTGCAAGCCTTCCTTGGACTTATTAACTTTTATCACATGTTCCTACCTCAGAAGGCAACCATTGCAGAACCATTGCACAGATTACTTGACAAAAAGTCTGTTTGGGTCTGGGGAGGAAGGAACAATCAGCATTTAACAGTATTAAAAGACTAATCACGTCTGATGCTGTACTGATACAGTTCTCTGAGAATTTGCCTGTTGTACTGACTTGTGATGCATCCCCCTTTGGAGTGGGGGTTTGAGCCACAGGCTTCCCAGCGGAGAGAAGCCCCTATTGCATTTTACTCTCGCACTTTGACCAAAGCAGAGAGGAATTACAGCCAATTGGACAAGGAAGCATTGGCAATTGTTGCAGCTGTCAAGAAATTTCATGAATATTTGTATGGGAGAACATTTACCATTGTTACAGATCACAAACCTTTGTTAGGCATTGTGGCAGGAGATAAACCTACACCTACTATCCTGTCACCAAGAATGCTGAGGTGGACTGAATTTCTTGCTGCTTATTCTTACAAACTTATCCACAAGCCTGGTAAGGACTGATGCACTCAGTCGTTGCCCACTTCCTTGCCACAAGGAGGACTTTGAACCTGAAACACACACCTTTTTCCTAGAAACTGTTGCCAAGCTTCCAGTGCATGCTGCTGAAATTGCCAGAGAGACTGCCAAAGACACTTTATTGGCTCCTGTCATAGGCTGGATTAAGAAAGGTTGGCCTCTTCAAGATCTACCTCACCTGGCCCAACCTTTTAAGTCCAGGCAAACTGAATTATCTGTATTAAGAGGATGTATTTTGTGGGGTAACAGGGTGGTTTTCCTGCAAAACTACAAAAAGAGGTTTTGGAAATGTTACATGAGGGTCATCCTGGTATTGTAAGGATGAAGGGATTGGCCAGGAGTTATGTATGGTGGCCAGGTATTGACAAAATGGTTGAAAACTGGGTTGCATCTTGTCCCAACTGTCAGGTAATCAGGCCTGCCCCATCTCTCGCCCCCAAACAGGAATGGGAATGTCCTAGGGGCCCATGGTCTAGGATTCACATTGATTTCTGAGGCCCTACCAGAGGGCACACCTTTCTTATTATAGTAGATGCATATTCCAAATGGCTAGAGGTAATCCCTATGGCATCCACCACAACTGATGCTGTCATCAAACAGCTCAAAACTTTTTGTAACCCACGGGTTACCTGATGTTCTTGTCTCTGACAATGGCCCTCAATTTACATCCAAACTTTTTGAATCCTATTTAGCACAACAGGGTATCAGACATGCCCTCACTGCCCCTGGGCACCCTTCGCTAACGGCTGGGCTGAACGCATGGTATGCGTTTTACCAAGGAGAAACTTCAGCAACTGGGTCCAGGGACATCACTGAGAAAGTTGAAAAACTTCTTAGTGTTCAGCACATCACTCCTAACCCATCTAATAACTTATCCCCAGCAGAGTTGTTGATGGGTAGGAAACTTAGGTCTTCCCTTGACCTTCATCCCACTTACGCACCCAACGCACCACTAGATTCCACTTCCAAAGTTAGCACATTCAGTGTGGGTGATTCTGTTTATGCTAAGAACCTTATGGGTGAACCTTTGTGGATTCCTGCTGAGATAACTCAAATCACAGGCCCTCGTTCTTACAGGGTGCAAACAGAGGATGGAGTCCTCTGGAGCAGGCACATTGATCAACTTAGATCCAGGTTTTCTCAGGAACATCGCACTTGTTCCTCTCTAGTTCCCTCACCTGATGTCAATTCTAGGGGAAGGGGAGGAGCAGGAGGATAATCAGCAAGCAAGAATCCATCCCATGTGTAACAAGCCATTACAACAGGAACCATTCCAAAACCTGTCACAATGCCAAAATCCATCCTTAGAAGTGGAAGATTGTACATCACTACCTGACTTGGGTGCTGACATTGGGCTGGAGATGGGTTGGGGGGAGAGACCAGATTCTAACAATCAAACAGGGTCTTCTTTCACAGGAAGTCCCAATGGGGAAATGTCAGCAGACACATTTCCTCTCTCACTGGGTGAGAATGTTAAAACTTCTGAACCACGAAGGTCTCAACACACGTAAGAGCCCCACCTATTTAAAAGAATACATTAGATAGGTTGGGGTTTGGTATGGACTGAACCTAGTGGGAGGGGTGTTATGTATGTAGGTTTGAATGTCATTGGTTTAGTTTGAATTGTTCTTGTAAAATGTCAAATATGATTAGTTTGAAAAGTGCGGGAAAACCCTGCACTCTGATTGGCTGGCAACTGCGGCTGCTGGCTATAAGTAGCAGTAGCAGCAGTAGCCAAAGGGTCCATTCGAGCTGTAGTCACTAATAAACTCTTCACTGAAGCTCTTCGCGTCTGACTCTTCATGCAAACTTAACACATATCACTAGAAATCTCTTGCTGGAGGTTACCACTACAGCCTAATACTTGATATCCAGTGCACGCATGTGTCTTTGTCAGGGCCTGAAATTTTATAAAAGCAACATTTTGTTTTAACTGGAGAAACATGGCAGTGACAACTTGGGCTTGTTATATGCAGAGATTTTACCTTAAAGATAAGTCTTTAGGGTAAATTAAGACTGCGTTGAAAGAGCAAATTGCAATATGTGTTCAAGATATTGTTGCTGAAATGGTTTTAAAGAACAGTCTTTGCCTAGGTAGTATTTTTAAGATACATCTGTTGTTTTGAAAAAGAAAACAAAGAATGTTAAATCTCAGGCATTTTCTGCTTGTTAATTCATGACATGTATGAGCATTCCTTATATCAGTTGAATGCCTTTGGGTTTATGGAAAGAAAATTCATCCACTCTGATTATGACTTTAGCAATGTCGTATTGATTATGGTCTGCAAAAGCAATTTTGCCCTTTTCCTAACGGAGGGCAGAACTGTGGCTCAGCTGAATCAGTTTAAAAGCCATTTTGGAAAAAGGGATTTTTCTTAATGGAGTTTTCTTTTTACAGTATGCATATGGGATTTCCACTGTTTTTAATTCAATGATGCATTAAAAAGAGGAAATATCAGTTGATGTTACTAGGTCGTGTTATAACATCTGTTGCTACGAGAGCTACAAGATGAAGGGACCCAGCTGGAATAAATATATTAATAAGAGATTGAAGATAGCTGAGAGAAGGAAGTTGGATAGGGCACTAAAAATGGATGAGGTACTTACAAGTGAATGGTGCTCATTTGTGGAAAGCATTTATGAGGCCATAAATTACTCTGTGGGCTGTTACTCAGAGTGTTTGTTGGGTGGTTATAATACAGGAAGGTTGTTTGGAAGCTCTTGTATTGATTTAATTTGGTCTCTTAAATTTGTTTCCATTTTCAGAATAATGCAAAATAATTAGGGATATGCACTCCCTGCACCACTTTTTCCTATATACCATTAACCTCTTTGTGTTTTTCCTTCATGGCAGATAGTGCTGCCATTTGAAACAGAGGGTGGTGGAGTTTTCTGTAGTTGCCAGGCAACAGAAAGAGATATGGACCAAATGCCCTTTCGTCTTAACCAGTAAAATGTCCTAGTCTGGCTGTTTGCAATTGCAAGACTAAGATGAAAACTCCAGAAGAATTTGCCTAGGAACTTCATGGAGAATCTCTATTATGTGTTTGATGAACTACTTGAATGTAATGTTCTTACCAGATGTAAGGCTGCTTATTTCTGAAAATTGACATTCAGTGTTCGGTGTAGAGTTAAATGAAATCCTATTCAAGATCTATGATGTCTAAGTTCTCCCTATAATTTGGAGCCTGATTTTATATTGAAAGACATTTGGTAGTGATTAAGGAAGAATTTGAAATTGGCTGTATTGTGTAGTCATTTCTTTAATTATTTCAACACGAAGAAATAATATGAAATAATTATTGCAATGCTCAATAAATTATTTTGGGGAGGTAAATTCGATTTCAAGAGTCAGAAATATTTTACATAATTAATCTTAATTCTCTTCATGCTCTCTCTTGGGCACATGTATTTTTAGTAAGTTGGTTCCTGGATAAAAGAAGTTCCTTTTTGGTTCAAATAAATAAAATAGCAGTTTAGCTGCCTGAGTTCCCACAATATGAGCAAATGATCTTATTTCAGGGATAGCTAAAGCCTTTTCATCATAGAATGATCATTGATTTATCAGAAGCAGCAGCTGCAGACCTCATGGGAAAGTTCACAGCTGCCTGCAGCTGCTAGAGTAAATTGCTCTCCTAAGGATCCAATACAGCTTTTTGAAAAGAATAAAAAGAAGTGTAAGAAAAGAATATTAACTATGAACATAGTATGGAAGAGTCTGGTGGAATAATGTTCTTTCTCATTGAAGGAGATCTCTGTGTAGCCACAGTTCTGATTCAGTTCTTACACTTTATCTCTCCAACCCTGCCATACTCCAATTATTACTTATTCTTCTGGTACAACAGCCTCCAGATCTTCTACTCAGGAGTGTCAAACTGGTGGCCTGAGGGCTGGATGTGTCACATGCAGGCCATGCCCACCCCAGCTCCGTGAAGGGAAAACAGTCACAAAATGTCACATTACGGCAACGTGATGCCATGAGTTTGATACCAATGTTCTACATGGATCAAAGTAATTAGTTTAATATTTTGTGCACCAGACATGTCCCTTCCCTTATCACTGGCTATTCTCATATGAATAAGAATGCATTGATCTTAATGAGTCAGGACTAGTAAGTCCAAACAACAACTAGGATCAAAAAGAATTATCAGAGAAAGCAAAACAACAACAGAAACAAAGTCACAAGTTTTATTAAAGAAAGATTTGTTGTATACATGTCCTGCCAGAGGGAAGTTTGGGTAAAAGCTGCCAGTCCTTCACTGGAAAGTTCTGCTGAAATTCTGCTGAACTTCTGCATTGGACATTGATCAACAATTCACATGTTACAATTGGAAATGTACTAAGTCATATTCATGTTATAGTAAACTGAATGAAATTCTGCCTCTACCACCAATTTATTTTCAATTGAAGGAAGGTGTTAATTTTTTTCCCCTGGAAATTGCTTTTCTTAATTTAAAGCTGGGCAAATAATTTTTAATCTATTTGTGAATGCCTTATTCCATGAACTGGTTTTTGTTTTTCAATCCTTGCTATCTAAACTAAGCTTCTGAAATTCAAATATAGTCTAATGTTAATGTTTCATTAATCAGCTCAAAAATAGGACAGTATGTCTCCAACTGTGATGTTCATTTCTTTCTTAGTCCATCATATCTTCATTAACAACCTTGTAATTCAAGTGTTAGTTCTTTTATAGCAAGTAAAAAAAATCTTATGTGAAAATGATAAACTATTTCTAGCTAAAAAGTGGTTTCTAAATGTTCAGTGCCCGACTGCATTGGTTGCCGGTTGCGCTCCGGGTGAGGTTCAAGGTTTTAGTGTTAACATATAAAGTCCTTCATGGCATGGGTCCTCAATATTTAAGGGAGCGTCTTCTTCCAATATCAAATGCTGGCCGCCCTGTGTGAGCTCATAGGCAAGGACTCCTCGGGGTTCCATCGGCGGGTCAGTGCCGATTGGTAATTCCCCGACAACAAGCCTTTTCTGTTGTGGCCCCTGACCTCTGGAACCAACTGCCTTTGGAGCTCCGCCTGGTCCCTGACCTCCGCACCTTTCGCCGTGAGCTAAAAACTTGGTTGTTTGATCAACCTGGGCTGAGACCCCACCCTGGGTGAGGGATAGTTTTAATGGTTTTTAGTTTATATTATATTTGGACTTGTAATTTAAATTTAATAGTTTTTTAAGTATTTATTGTTTCATGTTTTAACTGTGAGCCGCTCCGAGTCTTCGGAGATGAGGCGGCATACAAGTGCAAATAATAAATAAATAAATAAATAAATAAATAAATAAATAAATAAATAAATAAATAAAAGGAATTGTAGAGTTGGAAGATAATTTTACCATTGTAATGGAGCCACTGATGTAATCTCTACTGCTATTAAGGGTAGTAAGTAGCATAAGGAACAGTGGAACAAACATTTAAAAAATGAGGAACATTATTGTATCTGAAGCTATAAAAGCAAATAAAGAAGAGCAACAAAGAAGCCAGAAAAATTATGGCCTTGTATTGATATTTAGAATTTTAGAATTAAAATTTTGGGATTAATTTTAGGATTAGTTATCTGGTGATGTACAATGCTTGGCATCTCCTTCTGGTAAATGAATACATTTCTGGTTCCATCAATATTTAATTTCAAAGTTTTCCATTATACTGACATCTAGTGATTTGGCATGCTACTTGACATTCTTTTTAATTGTATATGCCATGTCAGAAACGCATTGTTATTACCATTCCCTTGTGTCCTAAAATCTTAGCAAATTTATTTACCCTAGGAAATATTCTGCATAATTTAAATTACGTCCAGGGAGTTTTTATTATTTAGTCATGCCATCATTGTAAATGGATTGGCTTTTATATTTCTGACATCACATTCATTTAAATGTGATTCAAAGTCACTAATGTTAAGTTTACATAGAGAGGCAGACACGGAGTGCTTCAGCTCTTAAGTTTATTGTGACTTCAACTCAGAACGGACCCGACTGGCTTTGCTGTGGCTGCTACTTATAGCCGGCAGCCGCAGCTGACAGCCAATCAGAGTGCAGGGTTTTCCCACACTTTTTAAACCAATCATCTCCAACACTTTACAAGAACAATTCAAACTAAACAAATGATTTCAAACACTACATACATAAACCCCTCCCCACTAGGTTCAGTCCATACTCAAACCCCATCTATCTAATGTATTCTTTTAAATAGGTGGGGCTCTTACGTGTACATTGAGACCTACGTGGTTCAGATGTTTTAAGGTTCTCACCTTGTGAGGGAGGAAATGTGTCTGTTGACATTTCCTTACTTGGACTTCTAGTAATGGTAGAACCTGTTTGGTTACTACAACCTGGTCTCTCCTCCCAATCCATCTCCAACCCAATGTCAGCATCTAAATCAGGTAGTGATGTGCAATCTTCCATTTGTGAAAATGGTTGTTGGTATTGTGACAGGTTTTGGGATGGTTCCTGTCGTGTTAGCTCGTTACACATGGGGTTGATTCTTGCTTGCTGATTATCCTCATAATCCTCCCTTCCCCTAGAAGAGGCAGTAGGTATGGGAACCAGAGAGGAGCAATGGCGATGCTCCTGAGGTAGTCTGGATCTTAGCTGATCAATGTGCCTGCTCCAGAGGACACCATCCTCCGTTTGTACCCTGTAAGACCTGGGGCCTGTGATTTGGGTTATCTCAGCAGGAATCCATAATGGTTCACCCAGAAGATTTTTTGCATAAACAGAATCACCCACAGTGAATGTGCGAATTTTGCTAGTGGAATCTAGTGGTGCTGTTGGGATGAAGGCGGTCAAGGGAGATCTGAGGCGGTCAAAGATCTGAGTTAAGTTAGTTGATGGGTTGGGAGTGATATGCTGGACACTGAGTAGTTTTTCAACTTTCTCAGTGATGTCCCCTGGACCCAATTGCTGGAGTTTTTCCTTGGTAAATCGTACCATGCGTTCAGCCCAGCTGTTAGCCGAAGGATGCCCAGGGGCTGTAAGGGCGGGTCTAATGCCCTGCTGTGCTAAATATGATTCAAAGGGGTTGGACGTAAATTGAGGACCATTGTCAGAAACAAGTTTCTTAAGCTGTTTGATGACAGCTTCAGCTGTTGTGGATGCCATAGGGATAACCTCTAGCCATTTGGAGTATGCATCTACTATAATAAGGAAGGTGTGCCCTTTAGTAGGGCCAGCAAAATCAATGTGAATCCTGGACCATGGGCCCCTAGGACATTCCCATTCCTGTTTGGGGGCGAGAGGTGGGGCAGGCCTGACTACCTGACAGTTGGGACAGGATGCAACCCAGTTTTCAATCATTTTGTCAATACCTGGCCACCATACATAACTCCTGGCCAATCCCTTCATTCTGACAATTCCCAGATGGCCCTCATGTAACATTTCCAAAACCTCTTTCTGTAGTTTTGCAGGAATAACCACCCTGTTACCCCACAAAATACATCCTCTTAATACAGATAATTCAGTTTGCCTGGATTTAAAAGGTTGGGCGAGTTGAGGTAGATCTTGAAGTGGCCAACCTTTCTTAATCCAGCCTATAATAGGAGCCAATAAAGCGTCTTTGGCAGTCTCTCTGGCAATTTCAGCAGCATGTACTGGAAGCTTGGCAACAGTTTCTAGGAAAAAGGTGAAGGTCTCAGGAGCAGGGTCCTCAGTGTGTGAAGGAAGTGGGCAGCGACTCAAAGCATCTGTGTGCCCAATGTCTTTTCCAGGTCTGTGGATGAGTTTGTATGAATAAGCAGCAAGAAATTCAGTCCATCTCAGCATTCTTGGTGACAGGATCCTGGTTTGTCCCCTGCCACAATGCCTAAAAGAGGTTTGTGATCTGTGACAATGGTAAATGTTCTCCCATATACGTATTCATGGAATTTCTTGACAGCTGCCACAATTGCCAAAGCTTCCTTGTCCAATTGGCTGTAGTTTCTCTCTGCTTTAGTCGAAGTGCAAGAGTAAAATGCAATAGGAGCTTCCCTGCCACTGGGAAACATGTGGCTCAACACCCCCCCCCACACTCCAAAAGGGGATGCATCACAAGTCAGTACAACAGGTAAATTCTCAGAGAACTGTATCAGTACAGAATCAGAAGTGATTTGTCTCTTAATACTGTTAAATGCAGCTTGTTCTTTTCTGCCCCAGACCCATGCAGATTTTTTGTCCAGTAATCTATGTAGGGGTTCTGCAGTGGTTGCTTTCTGAGGTAGAAACATATGATAGAAGTTAATGAGGCCCAGAAATGCTTGCAAGTCAGTTTTGCATTTTGGCCTGGGGGCTTCTTTGATTGCCTGAACTTTGGCTTCTGTGGAGTGGATGCCATGTTTATCAATCATGTAACCCAAGAATTCCACTTTGTCAGTTCTAAGTGTGCATTTTTCTTCTTTGACTTTTAACCCCGCTTTTTTGAATCTGGTTAGGACTTCTCTGAGTCTCTCGTGTAACTGAGTGTCATTTTCAGCAGAGATTAAAATGTCATCAAAATAGGGCACCACCCTTGGCAACCCTTGTAGCATCCTTTCCATAAGGCTTTGGAAGATGCCTGGTGCCACGCTTACACCAAATTGCAACCTTTTGCATTTGAAAGCACCTCTATGGGTTACAATGGTTTGGGCTCTGCAGTGGCATCATCAACTGTTAACTGTTGATATGCCTGGGCCAGGTCCAATTTGGCAAAACTGTGCCCCGCCAAGAGAATGTAATAAATGATGCACTACTGGAACTGGATATGCGCTCTGTTGTAGCGCATGGTTCAATGTCCCCTTGTAGTCTCCACAGATTCTCACAGACCCATCAGCCTTGACTGGTGTGACTATGGGTGTCTCCCACCTGGAGTGGTCAGTGGGCTCTAAAACCCCTTGAGCTATTAGTTTATCTAATTGTGCATCAATTTTTTCCTTTAAGGCAAATGGAACCCTTCTGGGTTTTAAACGGATTGGTTGTACCTTTGGGATCTAGGTTAAAGGTGATAGGGGTCCACAAGTACTTGCCCAATCCTTCGCTGAAGACCTCTGGAAAGTCAGACTTCAAGGCCTCCTCCCATTCAGAGTTGCTCACGTGATTAATGCCAGTCACCTCGATGCCCAGCGGGTTGAACCATTCAAGCCACAGCAAGCTTGGGCGATCCTTGTCCACGATGGTCAGGGGCAAGCGTTTGGTGTGGCCTTTGAACTTCACGTTGAATTCTCTTGTTCCAACTACTGGAATCTTGTTCCCTTGGTAGTCTTTAAGAGTCAATGCTTGCTTCTTGAAGTGATTCTTCTGGATGTTTGGAAGTAGTCCATGAACAGTGTCCCATGACACCATAGATAAATAGGAGCCTGGGTCCACTTCCATTTGGCAAGACCTTCCCTCAATAAGTACCTTGACATGCACTTTTCTGTTTTTTAGAGAAGAAGAATGACCAATAGTTACTGTTTGATGAGTTTCATTCTTCCCATTTGCTTCTGTGCTGCGCCCCATTTTTTCATTGAGGTTGTTTGGCTTGAATTCTTTGTCTTTGGTTGCAGCAAACTTCCTTCTACTTGGTGGAGTTCTGGATGATTTGCAGACTCTTGCTAGGTGTCCTCTTTTTTTCACAATGGAGGCAAATGGTGTCTAGAAACTTGCATTCAGTGCGGGGGTGGCTTCCCCCACAACCTCTGCAGTAGAAATCTTGCCTCTTTCTTCTCAGGTCTTTCTTTTTCCGCTCCATTCTGAGTCTGTAAATTCCTTCCTCCACCTCACTGCAATCCGACTCAGAATCTCGTTCTTCACAATAATTCGTAGTGAGCTTTTCCCCATCAGAATGGCCCTGTTCATCTTCCTCATGGCTGCTGCTGAGGACTTGGTAGCTTCTGCTGAAGAGGCTTCTTCTATTGCTTCTTTCAGCATGATCTTAGGTTTCATTAATAACTTGCTCTGTAACACCTTGTCTTTAAGTCCCAGGACAAAACGATCGCGCATGGCCTCTTCTAAACTGTTGAATTCGCATGCACCCCCAATGTCTCTTAAACTTGCTACGAAATTGTTTACGTTTTGTTTTCCCCTTGATCACGACGATAAAGCTCATGTCTCTTAATGAGGCACGATACTTGTGGCGTAATGGGCTCTTAACAGCCTTTCCAGGTCAGGCCAAGCCATTACCTTCACGTCTGCTGCTCCCACGAGTGCCTTCGCCATCTTGAAAACTGCCGGACCGCAGTACGTAAGAAAGACCACTCTCTTCCGCTGCTCGGAAATGACGGCCAGATGGCTTCCTTCCAGGAACATCTGAAAGCGATCTGCATACGACTCCCAGTCTTCTGCCGTCGGATCGAACGGGGCTGGGGGGTGTTCAGCGCAGCCATCTCGCTCTTCTTCTGTTCGTCGTTGCCTTCTCTTCAGGGGAATCCCACCTTCGTCGCCAGTGTTAAGTTTGCATAGAGAGGCAAACACGGAGTACTTCAGCTCTTAAGTTTATTGTGACTTCAACTCAGAACCGACCCAACTGGCTTTGTTGCGGCTGCTACTTATAGCCGGCAGCCGCAGCTGACAGCCAATCAGAGTGCAGGGTTTTCCCACACGTTTTAAACCAATCATCTCCAACACTTTACAAGAACAATTCAAACTAAACCAATGATTTCAAACACTACATACATAACAGCTAACATAGCAGAAGAAAGTACAAAAAGGAAAATACTCCCATGAAAAACCATCCTAAGTGCTTAATCTGTGGGTAGTGCCACTCTTATATGTGACACAAACAGTACACTTGAAATGTCAAACTACACCAGTATTTCCTGTCTAATATTGAATAATTGTTGCCAGTCCACACAATTATTTCTAAAACCTATACATTTATTTTTATCACCTTTATTTTAGTGTATATGAATCCATTGATAATTGCATAATCCAATGAATGGATTCAGAAAGTTCAAAAAGAATTAGCTCAAGCCTCAATGTAGATACTTTAAGATCCTTCTTACTTGATAAGTAACTGGTTTGGAAAAACTGGTTCCAATTCATGTGAGAAGAATCTCATTAGATTCAACAAAACTATTTCTTATTTTTCCCAGAAAATGGCAAGCAAGTGTTCCAAGACAACAATATGAGGGTATTTTAACTGAGTATGGAAAAAATTCTAGTAGAACACAGGAGCCCTGTTGTCCTTTTTCCCCTTGGGTAATAAGCACACTAGGACATTTTAGGCAACAGAAGGGTTGTTGTTGTTTTTTTAAAGTGGGGTGAGTTCTAAGTGATTCCCCCTCCCCCCACTCCTAAAAGTGTATATTTTTCATCTCCATTGTTGTCACAACATAAAGGAATATTCTTGCTCTAATTGTGTTTGAATGGTTCAGCACTACTAATCAATTCTATATTTTCAGGATCCAACCTCAGTCAGTCACTAGTCCTCTGGTCCTGGTAACCGACCCAGATTGGATCCTGCAACATTATCCTAGGACACATATATTTGCCTTTATGTGTGTATATTTTCAGTAGATTAAGTCCTAAACTTGTTTTATACAAATGGAAGGCACTTCCATCCATGGAGATTTTTTGATTTGATACAATATCAACTAGATGGAAGAAGGGAGAGTGGCTTTTTCAATTCTCTTCTTGAAATCTTCTCCCACTGTTTTGGAAGGCCCATGAGCAGATTTTTATAACAGGTAAAGAGGAAAAGCAACGTTTGTTGAAATTCTCCTTATGAGACAGGAGGATCTTCTGAACACATCTGTGTCTTGAATCCTCTGTGGAATTAGTTGATTTTCCCTATTTTAAAGTCAGGTTCTTTTCATTTTTCACAAAAAAATTTTTTTCCATAAATAATATGAAAGAATATTGTATACAATAGCTCCAGAATAAGTTATTAATTCATTCTGTGAGTTACATTTGGGTGGAAGATTTCTATATTACTTAAATACTATTTGATATTTTTACAAATTAATGAACAAACTAGCCTTGAGCAGTAAATGTTTTCCAATTATCTATAAGATGTATATGCTATTTCCTTTTACTAACCATTTGGGAGAACAAGTGCTATAATAAGCAGAAGTAGAACTAAGTTGTATCTTGGAGGAATTAGAAATTCATTGTATGATTTCACTGCTCTTATAATCGTCATGGAGCTGGTATTTAAGAAATGTGTCACACACAGTCGCTGCATGGACCCTATTCATCAGAAGATTGTCTCAACTCTGTAGGGTTAGTTGTCTCAGATGTTTCGAAAGTTGTTATAAATAAATGCACATAAAAGTTGAAGGCTGTTTCTTTTTTATTTATTACAAATGTAAATGTGTAATGTAAATCTACATCATTGGCTAAGGCCAAAATGAGCTTGAAATGCCCTTCAAATGAAGATGAGGCACTCTCTGATCTGATTTGGCAGCTCTAAATTAGCCTCAGGCAGGAGGAAAATGAAACAGAAGGCCCAGGAGTCATTAGATCCAACTGCTCTCAGACTAGGAATGTGAAAGAATTTCATTATATTCATATTTTGATCATTTGTCAACTTCATATAAATATATAAATCAATCAAATATAAATTGAACTTAACCTGTATTTACCCCACTCAGAATTTTGTAATGCAATTTTTCAGACAACAAAAGGTGCATAAAAATGGGAAATTCAAACACAAATATATTGAATATTATCAATACTCTTATGTGAGATATGTATATTCAAAATGCATATTACATCATAGAGAAATTTTTAATAAAATGTACATAGCGGAAGAAACAAAAATAACAACACTGACTATATAACATATTTCAAGTACAGTTCTGTAGTTCAAACTAATAACCTCTTTTCAGTACTGTTTGGAGCCATACTTGAACAACTGTATTAAAACACAGGTATCAAAGGAATACTTTAACCTTTAATCATGTATTTTGAGCTGGGGTAATGTATGGAAGATGTTTATACAGTCTATTGCAGAAATGTTTACTGAAGAGAATTCTCATTGCTGTCATAGGACAAAGTAAATCTCCTGTCATTGCAAAGATTTATCTACTTTCTTAACTAAAATCTCACTTGAAACTTCGTTTTTTCATTTGAAATACAAACACTTCATCTCCAAATCCATTTCAAAACAGAGAACAGATATATCCACATTCAGATGATTCCCATGGAATTTTCTTTATGCCTGTCTTTTTGCACAAACTTTATAGGCCTCATAATGGTTATTCCAGATGTTTTCTTTTTAAATTCAGTCTCTTGGCATAAAAATATGAGGCTAGCAGAAACTTTCCATCTGTACATCTGAGGTTGTGAGGTTTTTTTTTTAACGGTATCATCTTACTGCCCTTTTAGTAATAATTATTTCCTTTGAGGAAGGGGGAACATCATAGTACAGATATCTGTGATTTTTTCCCATCCGTTCTCACCCTACTTAGACTGCTTTGAAAGGAGGAGAAAGAAGTTCAGATCTGTACATGAGAGGAGTGTCCTTGTGATACTATTCATTCTCTGTTCTGACAGAGAAGGCATTGTCTGTTCAGTGTAATAGGCTTGGCAGCCAAATTAGGTAGTGATCTGTGCTGTGCATATAGACTCAGAAAGTATCAGAGCAGGCAAGAAACTGATAATTCCAAGAATTGGATCACTAGAAAGGACTTTCTAACATGTTGCTATATATGTAAGAGAAGCAGAGTTGGGGAGCAAATTGCTTCTGCTTTGGAGTCTGTACTACATGAAGAAGAGTTTTAGTCTGAAGGTAATCCCTTTCTAAGTTTGCATGTTGCTTGTTTGAAGCCACTAAAACTTGAGCATTATGAGACTAACTTGATTCTTTGGGATTCTGAGAATCATTTATGATCAGAATGCATGCCTCTCCACTGTGCCCATGTTGACTGAATTAACATTTAAACCAGGAAAGTATGTGAAAAAGAAAAGACTAACTAGTTCCCAGATCTATAGCATTATCTCAAATAGCTTGTTTATATGTAGAAGGTTTGAAGATTTTGTTAATTGAAATGCATTAATGTAGAACCAGTCTGCAGGATTACAGGCTTTGCACGGAGTTTCTTTCTTTTTGATGTCTTTTGTAATAGATGCTATACTGAATGATGTATCAAAATATTATTTCTATATCATAAAATAAAAATGGGAGAAGAGGAAAGCATTATTCAATATTAGGTTGTGCTGGTTAATGACAGCAATAACGTAATTTTCTGAATATTAGGAAAGAATATTTCTTAAGAAATTGACTACTAATACCAGTCCTTCACAAATTTTTAAGTTTAGATTTGTTTTCCAGTTCTCTTGCAAGTATTCCTTGTAAATGTCTCTATTTCTTTCCTTAAAATATTTAGTTTTTTTTAAAAAAACATCCCAGTTTGAGAGCCTGCATCTCTTTCAGTTATTTTTCATTGCAGCTGTGACCTACAATCATTAACGTATTATTAAGTAGAGAAATGCCTAATATTTGTGGGTCTGGGGGGTTGCATATTTGTTTATTTATCTAACTTTGCTAGTTTGGGGAGGAAAAGTAAGTGGCCAGGAATATGAGTTCCAATACTTGAAAGGTGAGGAGGGACTAGAAAACTATCTGCATGGCATCCGATTGAACACCTGCAGCCTTTCATTCTGGAGAACCTTCACATGCTGTTTGTGGAACTGCTAACAGTTCTGATCTCAAGGGGCTCAGAGTTTCTCTGGGCTTCTGTTATGTCTTAATCCACAGGGAACAACTGCTCTAAGTAGCAAAACACGCTAGGTTATATGTGAGGCACTGGAAACGTGCTGCTGCTTGACAACAGCAGTCCTTGCCTGTCTCATTCGAAAGTGACCTGACCAGCTGTATTTAGCTGTCAAGATTAGGAAACCAATAATTACACTTTTAGCTAAAAGAAGGAATCATTTCACATTTCGTTACCAACTGCTTTGAGCTTACCATTTTTAACAGAAGACATTTAGGATCTCTTCCCTGTTATATTTTAAGGTGGATTTTTAGATAAAGATTAAAAAAACTTCGTTTAGTCAACTCTAATTGCTGGTAAGAAGAATCAAGAAAGAATGTTCCATTTAGGATTTATGGTTGAAGGGGGTGGGAGGAAGAAAAAGAATGAGAGTGAAAGAATAACCTTTCTTGGCACTGCTGGGCTGCTTTAATTGGCAGTGCAGGCTTCAATGTGATGGAAAGGAGCTTACCCTCCATAGGGGGAAAAGAGATAGAAAGAGCTTCTAAATACAGGAATATGAAAGTGGGAAATTTCTAGTTTAGGTGTTTCCACTTAAGGAAAAAAAATAAGGAAGGGGAAAAGTGACAGCAGGAAGGAACAAAGAAGATTTTGCCAGGTGGCAGGATTGGTTCATGGTTCAGAGACCTGCTTGCACAGATGTCCTCCTGTTGATTTATCAGGTTCCAGCAATCAGCAATGCAAATGGGGAAAAGGCTAAGGGAGAATCTTTGCACAGCCTTTGCAAAATTATGAATGTGGAAAACAGATGCTGAAAATACACTTAATACAAAATTTCCCTGGCTAGAGAGTTAGGAATAATTGAAGCTTCCTACTAAGTCTGTAGGCAGTAGCAGATTCATTAATTAAATAATATGTGGAATGAGCCATAGTTAGATTTGCAGGTAGATGAAAATGAAACTACTTTGTACCACATCAGATTTCTTTGTTCATCAAAGCAAAAGTTGCCTAGGTGTATAGACATTGTGGTAATCTATAATGCACTTTGCTTAGCGTATATATACACCATGATCTCTGTCATAGAATATACAGTATTCTAAACTATTTCCAAATCATTTTGGCAATACTAAAAGTCTGAAGGAGTTTAACCTAAAGGATTTTTTTGCCCCTAGCTAATTAAATAGTTTTGTAATCTGTGGCTGCATACATTTTATTTATTTATTTATTTATTTATTTATTTATTTATTTATTCGACTTGTATGCCACCCTACTCCCTAAGGACTCAGGGCGGCGAACATTAAAACAGAAGAAATTTACAATAAGAAAGAATTAAACAAATAAACAAGCGAATACGGTTAAAAATTAAAAAATTAAAACCCTCAGCCCCCCCCAGGGTCATTCCAGGCCGGCCCATTGAAACAACCAAGTCTTCAGGTCCCGGAAGGAGCGGAGGTCAGGGAGCCAAGCGAGGAGATCCACGGGGAGCTGATTCCAAGGGCAGGCGCTCCACAGAGAAGGCCCTAGCCCTGGGAACCGCCAGCCGACAATGCCTGACCGATGGCACCCCAAGGAGGCCCCTCCTATGAGAGCGAACAGGGCGATCGGAAAGTGATGCTGGCAGGAGGCGTTCCCTAAGTACCCTGGACCCAAGCCATTAAGGGCTTTATAAGTTGTTACTAACACCTTGAAGGTGACCGGGAGGCGACCGGCAACCAATGCAAGCAGCGCGGGAGGGGTGTAACATGGGAGTATCGGGATACCCCATCACACCCCATTCTGCACCAGCAGCCCGGATCGTGAGCCCCCATTGCAGTAGTCAATTCTAGAGGTGTGAGCCGTTCAAGGGCATCTCGGTCCAAATAAGGGCAAAGCTGGCAAACCAGCCGAACCTGGGCAAAAGCCCCCCTGGCCACAGCTCCCACATGCTCCTCCAAACCAAGCTGTGAATCCAGGAGGACACCCAGGTTCCTCGCCCTATCCACGGGGCAACACCTCTCCCCCATGACCAAAGATGGTACATCCAATAAAGACCGAGATGCCGGTAAGAACAGCCACTCAGTCTTGGCGGGGCTGAGCTGGAGCCTGTTACTACCCATCCAGACCCGTGCCTCCAGGCACGGGACATCATGGAGAGCATCACTGATCTGGTCTGGGGTGGAGATATAAAGCTGGGTATCATCAGCATACTGATGATACCTCACCCCAAAACCTCGGATGATCTCGCCCAGCGGTTTCATGTAGATATTAAACAGGAGAGGCGAGAGGACAGACCCCTGAGGCACCCCACAAGTGAGGGGCCTCGGGGCCGACCTCTGCCCCCTGCCAACACTGCTGCGGCCTGAGAGGAAGGAGGAGAACCACCGCAAAAGCGGTGCCCCCACCCCAATCCTCTATGCCTGCAGAAGGATACCATGGTCGATGGTATCGAAAGCCACTGAGAGATCTAACAGGACTAGGACAGAGGAGAAAACCCTGTCCCAAGCCCTCCAGAGATCATCCATCAGTGCGACCAATGCTGTCTCCGTGCTGTGTCCGGCCCTGAAGCCCGATTGATACGGGTCTAAATAATCAGCTTCCTCCAGGAACAAGGGAAGCTGCTGAACCACCACGCTCTCAACAACCTTCGCTAAAAAGCGAAGATTGGAGACAGGACGATAGTTGTTCAAAACGGCCGGGTCCAGGGCTGGCTTCTTGAGGAGGGGCCTCACCACCGCCTCTTTCAAGTAATATATTGTTGGATTGACTAGTGGTCATTTTATGACATTCTGACATAATGTTAAATCAGAATGTTTAACCACTGCTGGTGGAATAAATTATAAAATGGTTTGTTTCCCTCATTTTAACTAAATTACCATCTGTCTTCACTGTATCAAAAGCTGAATGGGTAAAATAATTGGAAACAGTATGTGGATTAGTGCTTGAACTTCTGTTATGTGAAGAAATATCTGGAACAGAATGTTTACTATCTTCTGGTCCAGATATTTCTTCACATAACAGAAGTTCAAATTTAATGCTAAGTTTCCTGCAAACTCAAGCACTGATAGCAATCATTAAAACATATATATAAAGTAAGAAAAAACATTTTTTCTGGAATTAGAAACATTTTTCAATGTTTTTTCTTTGCCCTATGAAATTAGCACACAGAGTTTTGGCTGAATTAACTTCAGTCCTTTGGTCATAAAAAATAGAAACCCATATGGGTCCATGTATCAAATAGAATACATATTGCTTCTAAGGTCTGTGTTTTGTCTAATCTTAATTTTGTGTTAAAGAAAGATTCACTGTTTTCTCTAAAAGAAAACCATCACTGACATTTAATCATTTTTTCTTTCATATGTTCTTAAGATTGGGAGGGAAGTGGTCAGAAGATCTATGTCTGTGTAAATTGAAAACATTTGGACACACGCCCCAGTTATGTCTTTCATGAATAGTTACAGAACATATATATGATTTCCAGATTGCAAATCATTTCTGTTTTTAACAACAGTCTTCCTGACACTAAAGACAACTTTTAATAATTGTTATTAAATTACATTATTTTCAGAGAACAGCTGTACGTAAAGATTTAGTGTTAAAAATAATCATGTAAATTTCTGCAATGTCAGAGTAAATGTTCCAGAAATAGTCAAACTGTCTAATTAGTCATTCACATAGATTTACTTTTCTGATTATTAAAATACCCGGGCTGGAATTTAGCATGCAAACAGGACTAGAAAAGTTCATTGAAATTCATTTGCTCCGGCAGAGGTACGTGATATGGGCCAAAGGAACAATATATTTTATAAAGTTTATAACAGTTTGACTAAGAATATCCTCAAATATAGTATTATTTGATTAAAAAGTTAAAAACGTAGCTTGGAAAAATCCATTTTGCCAGCTGTTCTCGGTGTTTGTGAAACTCAGCAACTTTAAGATAGTGGACTTATTCCCCAGAAGGGGCTCCACAGATTGTAAAGTTGCTGAGATTGGAAAACCCTGAGCTAGATGACAGCTTAGCTGGTTTGAAAATGCAAAGTAAAGACAAAACTGGTTAGTAATGGAAGCCCACCAAGAAATTTCAGCCCAGCCCAAGAAGCCCTTTCATAAGATTGCCAAGAAAATGCCATGTCTGTGAATTTTCTCTTTTATGCAAGAAATAGGAAGCTCCCATCCCCTTCTTGAGACTAGTCATTGTGGAAGAAAGGTAATTTTTATGAGATCTTTTTTAAGCTTAAGGATAAAATAACTGAAGGAAGATTAAAGCAGATATGGACAAAACATTATCAATTCATTTTCAATTGC
This sequence comes from Naja naja, assembly GCA_009733165.1. Classification (NCBI taxonomy): domain Eukaryota; kingdom Metazoa; phylum Chordata; class Lepidosauria; order Squamata; family Elapidae; genus Naja; species Naja naja. Next base: position 188,657,715 of record CM019150.1, on the reverse strand, counting down.
CATAGAATGTCAAGAACATGTATCTGAATGGAAGAAAATGGAGGAAAATAGGTGTATTGTGCTTTAAATGTGTTCTACGTTAGATAACTCCCTCCAATGCCCCCAAAATGGAAACAGGTGAGAAAGTCCGGCACCAGCTTTTCCAGTGATGCCCTTATGCTTAAATTCTGTCTTCTTGGCTATAGCTCTTGGCTATTAAAAGATGGATGTAACAAACTGGACCCCAGTCAAAAAGAAGGGCTTAAAGGAAAGAGTTTGTTGGTCAGCCAAAGGCTAACACTACAGCTTCCCATTCACTAATTCTCCTTGGCAATGTCATCACTTCAAACACCATTTGCATTTAAGCAGCAAATGCAGTGTTGGGTTCAGAATCTATGTTTCCCCAGAAGAAAGTACCCTTTCAGTTCATAGAAGGCTTCTGAGCCTTCTGATGCTGAATAGAGAAGTATTTCTAATCACCAGCAGTTCTACTACAAAACATGATATGTAGGGTCTCGAGCAGAATTGGAAGGAGGAAGGAGGATGGGCAAACATTTGCCTTCAGCAGGAACAGCTCTACTCAATATCTCTTCACTCTGGTGGAGCTGAAATAGTCAGTCCACGAGACTTTCTGTGAAATCTTTGCCATGATAACAGGTAGAGGTAACTTGAACTTCTCTTTGAAATAACCAGGTTTTTTCTTCACTGTGCCTGTTTAATGACTCTAACATTATTTTAAGTTAGGAAGAATAGGAGGTTATTCATCTCAAGCCTTTTTTCCCACAGTGTCTGCATTGCTTCCTCACTGAAGCTGCATAACAACTCTGTAAGGTAAGCAAGCATTTTGTGTTATTCAGTTCAGTCAGAGAGGTTCAAAACTGCTGCCATGCTTCCCAATTTAGCACTGGGTTTTGCTTTCTATCTTGTCACAGCTCTTGCCTTTGCCCAGGAAGGTTTGGATGCAACTTTATACTGGGTCATCTCAGGGATGGGCTGCTGGGGGTTCGCACGGGTTTAGGAGATCCTCTAGTTAAGATTCTGCACAGTTCGGAAAACCCCCAAATCCCCAAATCCCAGTCCTGGCTGGCCTTGCCCACCCAGCCCCGTCCCTCCCAGGAGTCCCCACGTGGCCCGTTTTGGATGCAGGTAAGTGCAGGGCATGTGCAGAGGCTTGGAAAGGGTGAAAAATGGGCCTCCCAGAAGTTCAGGAAGGGCGGAAATGGGCCCGTTTCAAGCTTCCAGAGAGCCTCTGGAGCCCAGGGAGGCCATTTTTGCCCTCCTGGAGCCCCAAGGAAAGCTTCCAGAGCCCAGGGAGAGCAAAAATGCCCCCCCACGCCATGGTGCAGGAGGCCGACTAGGCCACACCCACCATGGCCACACCCACCCAGCAACTGGGCAGAGAACCCGTTGCTGAAATTTTGAAGCCCACCCCTGGGTCATCTATATCAATAATAGTCACCTATATATTATTCCAGTGGTTATCTATATATATAGCCCAAACGGTAGCTTCCATACACAGTTTCTTGCAGATCCTGTTTGTAACTAAGTGATGAATTCTAATGGAAAAGTCATTTCCTTTGGATTCACTGAACTGTGAAGCCAATAACACTGCCAATAACAATGCTCAAGTAGTTAGGGTCAAATTAAACACAGTGCATTTACACATGTATTTGTCTATTTTGTAATTATCTACATGTTTTTTTAAAAATAGTTTTCATTAAATTGAATAAGAATGGGTTGAGAAAAACACTGAAGTTTTCTGTTGAACATTACATGTAACAGAATTCCATAAAACTGTAACCTGCCTCTCATAAAAAAATAGATGACAGGAGAAAAATCTCACATGTCTCTATAATCATATTTTCAGAAAATCATATAATTTAAAAGTTGAAGTATTTTTCCTTTCCTTTCAGACAAATGCAGTGCATTTAGTAATATCACAAGATAAAAATGCTTTGGTTTTATTTAGTGCTGGGGAGAAGTGCTACTCCAAATGTGTGCAATACCATCTCTTGACACTTCAGAATCACATAGCATCTCCATATAGTCCTTAACATCAAAAACCACCAACTGCAGGATCTGTTAATTACCCAAAGAAAAGCAGACTGCTCCTCAAAAGCAGTAGAATGAATCACAACCTCAAATCTGTCAACATTAGGGGGAAAATTTGAATACTGTGCTATGTTGCTGAGACAACATTTTTCCGTAAGTCAGCTTCTTTTCCATTGATCTGTCCAAGGTGCTGAAGGTCCCTATTGTCTTATGCCCTGCACCACCATGGCATTGCATGACTCCACAATCAGACCAATTCTGTGCAATATACTTGCTTTTAAGTGTCAGGTCACTTTCCAATTTTCTTTTATATTATGAAAGCTTTACCTGACTTGTTCTATGGCAAACAGAAAAAGTATTAATACAATTTCAATGAAAATATTTATTTATTTATTTATTTATTTACTTACTTACTTACTTACTTATTTACTTACTTATTTAAAAAGCTTATATAGCTGACCATGTTGTAGACATGATTCTAGGTGACCCACAGCAATAGTAAACCAAAGAAATTAAAACCGCATAATACTTGAATCTCTATTCCATCAAGCCACACATTCCTTGGGCTCCAAATTTGCCCTATCTCAATGTCTGGGGGGGTGGAATCCAGCCCTTTATCAATTATGGAAGGCTAAAAGGGTGGGAACCTGGCAGATCCTGGGGGAAGGGTACACTCCGAAGCAATTTTGCATTTTGCCATAACAATAAGAGTGTAGGTGTAGCCTTTGGTTGTAAATGGCTATCTTCCATTACAATTTTGTCTACATAAATATGTGACCAAGCATACATTACTATTTCTAACTAGCCCTTGGTTCTAGACCTGGGAGAAAATTTGTGCAATAAAATTACTTTAAAAAGTTTAAAAGTTTAAAAAGTGAAGTAGATTGATGAATGGATGGATAGATACTGTAGTAGATAGATAGGTAGGTAGGTAGGTAGGTAGGCAGGCAGGCAGGCAGGCAGGCAGGCAGGCACAATCATGCACATATACTCTTCCAAATTAATTTACGGTAGTTGCTGTCCAGAAAGCTATCAAGTAGCTTATGGTCTTCCATAATCTCTGAGATTTAGATCTGTATTGGAGATATGAGTGTGAGACACAAGAAGATGAATGAAAATATTTACAAGACCTAGTATGTCATAAAAAGATACAAGAAAGCAGGAAATGTGGAGGAGGAGAAAGCAGCAGCAAAATAATGACAAACAGATGTGAATCCATTCTTTATAATGTTATATAGCATATGGCACATTACAAGCTCATTTGTAGTAAGTCCTTCATATTTTTTGGATACACTAAAGTCAAGAAATAGAAAAGGTGCTGGTATTTTAAATCATACATAACATTAAAGTCACAAATTGAAAATCTAAACTTTAGAACCATGAATCAGTTTATTAGTGATTACAAAAGAAATGTAGGTACAGTTTCTATTTACTTCTAGATATTACATTTTTCACTAATGATATTTTATATGGGACTTTTACTGTCTACTTGAACTTGGTTAAAAAAAATTACTAGAGGAATTAATTATTTAGTTGTTGTACTAATTATGTCTTTTTCTTTTGTTTGCATTAGGAATGCTATTAGGTGCTTCATTTTATTTAATCTTATGAAGGATAGTACTTTAAGGTGAGGGGTTTATTATGAAACACCTCTGCTCAACTCATGCTTTTTTACTGAGCAGCAAAATGTCACAACTTTCCTTTTTGTAATCATCTATTTTTTCATTGCTGTTTTGTCTTTTTTTCCCTATATTTTTCCTGCACTTAAGGATAAACCTGATTAAACAGAAAAAAGACAAAAGGATTGTTGTGAAAGCTAGGGCTGTACAAATTGTTTCACAGAGATAGTTGGGAAAGCATTCAATCTATTTGTTTATCATTACTGTAATGATATATTTTTCTTTGGTGCTGTTTCTTGTGGTCTCCACATGGGTGTGTATGCAGAGCTACTTCACTGCAAAGTATCCAGCCTTAATGAAAATTAATAGTTGAGTGTCTCCATAGCAGCATATTTTTTCTATCTCATTTCTGTGTATTCTTTTAGAAGACAATGTTAAATATCATAATCCTTTTTTTCAGACTAGATTACTATGATGTGGTATTCCATATTGGCCATATTTGTAATATGATTAATCTAGAACTGTAATCTAAGAGAAATTTTACCAGCAGGGCAAATATTTCTTCCATAGTTGGGGCTCCAGAGAAACCCACAGGAAAACAAATTAAAAGTTCAGAAAAGAACTAGTACCAGTGGTGGGATTCAGCCAGTTTGCACCAGTTTGGGCAAACCATTAGCTAACTTTCTGAGCAATTCGGCGAACCGGCTGTTGAAAGAAGCAGCCTTTTGTTTTTCCCATCTTACATAGTTAATCCTGTCAGGAAAGCAGGAAGGAGAGATTCTGGTGTGCCTATGTGTGTTGTTTCTAGCCTAATCCTTATCTTCATTGCCCTGCTTAAGTGTTTTCAAAAACTGCCTCTGCAGTTAAACCTTGTTACATTGTAACAGCTAATGGTTCTTGGCAGTACACCCAGACTTAATGTAGCCTGAGCTGCTTCTCTGGAGGTTTTTTTTTCCCTTTCCTGGTACTTTTATTAGGGGCTTGACCTTCATAAAGAGAAAGCTTGTTTTAAGCTTTTCACACTGCTTTGCTGGTTCCTGCCACTGTCCTTTTGGGGTGTATTTCCAAGAGGCAGGATGCAAGCTTGGCACTGGTTTTTTTACTGCCTTTCTGTGGGCATGTAACCTTTCCTTAAATCTGATGATTTCCTTAGGATATCTTGTGAGGTGAGTGAGACCAGTGGTATCTTTAAGTGATGCAAATGGATCTAAGGATTACTTCTCCTGGATGGGAAAGAGTGCTTTGTCAGTTCAATGAGCACAGGAGTCTCTTGTCTATGGGGATTCTTCAGTCATCAGGTCATGGTTGTCCCAAAGGTGCTTTTTTCAAGAGGCAAATGGACTTTCTTGGTTTCCAGAAAGTCCAGTTGCCTCTTGAAAAAGCACCTTTGGGACAGGAGTCTCTTGCATTGCTTTGGAGTAACCAAGGCACATGATTGCTCACTGATAATAAGATTTAAAAAAATAGGAGGTGGGGATGTGGATCCTCCCTCCAATTCATTTTAGTTTTCTCTCATTATAATAACGCTTAGTAACATGGCAACAGGCTTGAAGTTTATTTAGATATCTGTGGCATGTACTAGTTTTATTGTGATCCTGAGAAGCTTGGGAGGGCAGAGACTTGAACCTGGGGCCCCTATATACTTCGTTAATTTGTCTCCATCTCGGCATTTTGTGGCCCAAGTGTGCCCACCCACTTTCTGGAGAGCTTAAATGAACACTCTGTTAAAGGGTTTCACTTTCTGAGCAAAAGTTGGCTGCTGATAGTTATTGTTGCATTTTAATTATTTTAATTCCTCAAGGTGCTCTGGCACCCTGTCTGATTTGTAACTCTGGGTTGCAGGTATTGCTGATGAAAAGGAAGGTATTCAGACAGAATGGTTTAGGTTTCCATGATGGCTGTGACTGTCATTGATCTTTGGTGTATATTCCCCCATTTCTAATCTAATGATTGGTATTTAGGGCAGCTTTTTGCAAGCGAAGAAGCTTTTAGTATTTTTGTACAGGTAATCCTTGACTTACAACAGCTCATTTAGTGACCATTTAAAGTTACAATAGCACTGAAAAAAGTGAGTTATGACCATTTTTCACACTTACAAGTGTTGCAGCATCCCCACGGTCATGAGAGGCTGGCGAGGCGAAGCACCCCTCGATGTGAATGATGTTGAGTTGGCCACACCCACCAACACACATGACCACTCAGCCATGCCTACCCAGCCGGTCATTAGGGCACAGAACTGGTTGTTAAATTATTTCAATCCCACCACTGGATAGTACGTTTCACATAGTGTTAAAGAGCCTTCTCTTGCCATATCTTCTGCATACCCTTCCTGCCCACCATCCATCCTATGCCTTTTTGCTTAGGTGTTTATTGGAGATTAAATTTGCCATTGAGAATGCTGACCACTGGTACCTTCCTATTGTATCCCCTGTTAGGACATGAACTTCAGTGGGTTTATCCAGGGGTGGGATTCTACCGGTTCTGTCTGGTTCTATAGAACCTCTTGTTAACTTTCTAAGCAGTTCGGAAAACCAGTAGTTAGAAACAATCTCCTTTTGCTTTTTCCACTCTTATTACATTCTTGGCAGACAGCCTAGACTTCCTGTCTCCGGGGCTTCTGAGGCTTTCTTAAAGGGGAAGGGTTGTTTTAAGATTTTTACACTGCTGTTGGGAGGAAATACTTTCCTGGACAATCAGCACTTTGAAGAAATAATTGAATAATGAAGCAAAGCTTTTAGTGACAGGGAACCAAGATGAGTGACATTCAGCAAGGCTTCTTGGCTAGCTAGAAAGATTGACATTCAAAGGGTTTACATACCCTTTCTGAGTTTTGGTCTAAAACTGTTTTTTGGTAAAGGTTAATTCTGTGCTTGGTGACATTTAATCCTTTGTTTATTGATGGGATAATTTTCCCTATTCAGCTTTAACAAGCAACAGCTACTGTTGTGATTTAATTATTTGTATTGTGTTTGAATTTTTTCCTGCCTCGTGGTTTCTTTTTCTATCTGGGGATGGGGTCTTCCTCACTGCATTAATACTATCTGGCACTGTCCTTTTGGGGTATACTTCCAAGAGGCAGGAAGCAAGCTTGGCACTGATTTTTTTTACTGCTTTTCTGGGGGGCATGTGACCTTTCCTTAAATCTGGATGATTTCCTTAGGATATCTTGTGAGGTGAGTGAGACCAGCTGGTATCTTTAAGTGGTGCAAATGGATCTAAGGATTGCTTTTCCTGGGTGTGCTTTTTCTGGAGAGCTTAAATGACCTCTCTGCTAAAGGGTTTCACTTTATGAGCAAGAGTTGGCTGCTTGATAGTTATCACTGCATTTTAACTATTTTCATTCCTCAAAGTGCTCTGGCACCCTGCCTGATTTGTAACTTTGGCTTGTAGGTATTTTTAATGTAATGATTGGTATTTAGGGCAGCTTTTTGCAAGCAAAGAAGCTTTTTGTATTTTTGTACAGGTAATCCTTGACTTACAACAGTTCATTTAGTGACCATTCAAAGTTACAATGGCACTGAAAAAGTGACTTATGACCATTTTTCACACTTATGACTGTTGCAGCATCCCCACTGTCATGAAAGGCCAGGTGAGGAGAAGCGCTCCTTGACATGAGTGATGTTGAGTTGGCCATGCCCACCCAGTCACATGACCACCAAGCCACACCCACCAACTAAGCCATGCCCACAGAACCGGTTGTTTAAAAAACTGAATCCCACCCCTGGTTTTATCTCTTTATCCATATTGGGTGGGCAGTATGATACTCAAACTCCAAGTCATTAAGGGTTCAGTACATAATAAACAGCACCTTGAAATGTACTTTGAAACAAACTGGTAACTAGAGCAGCTCCCATAACAAAGATGTTATATGGCACTGCCATGATTGTCCAATAAGTACATGGGTATCTGCTTTTAGGACAGCTGCAGTGGTCTTCAAGGGTATTCCAATGTTGTACAAATTGCATATTGCCAGTGCAATTAAACAAATGAAAGAAGGACCATCTTCAGCATGTCCTGTTCTAGATAATGCCATAACTGAACCTAGGAAAGACTCTCCTGGCCGTGATCTCCACCTATTCCTCCAGCAGAAGTAGTATAAGCATGCAGATCCTAAAGAAGATCAGGACCATCAGCAAAAGAAAAGGACCATTCTGGGGAATAAAATACTTGAAGAAGTAAAGAAATGATCTTTACAGTTTAGAATCCATGTAGTTATCTTATAACAGAAGGCTTCAAATATTTATTTGTTGGTTTGTGTGTATATCCTGCATTTATTATTTTTTAAAATAACTCAAGACAGCAATTGTATCTTCCTTCCTCCTGTTGTGCCCACAACAACAGAAATAACAGAGTTGGAGGGATCCTTGGACATCTTCTATTCCAACCCCTTGCTCAAACAAGAGATCCTATACCATATCACATAAATGATTGTTCAGTCTCTTCTTAAAAACCTCCAGTAATGGAGCATTTCTGAAGGCAAACCATTCCACTGATTAATTGTACCAACTCTCAGGAAATTTCTTTTTAGTTGGTTCTCTTATTGAGTAGTTTCCATTCATTGCTGCTTGTCCTGCTTTCAGGTGCTTTGAAGAATAGGGTTATCCCCTCTTTGTGGCAGCCCCTTAGATATTGGAACACTGCTATCATGTCATCTCTAGTCTTTATTTTTATTAAACTTGATATACCCAATTCCTGGAAACCATTCTGCATATGTTTTAGCTTCCAGCTCCCTAGCCATCTGTGTTGCTCTTCTCTGCATTTTTTCTAGAGTCTTAAGATCTTTTTTTATATTGTGGCAACCAAAACTGGATGTAATATTCCAAGTGTGGACTTACCAAGGCTTTATTATAAAATGATATTAACACTTCATGTGATCTTGATTTTGTCCCTCTGTTAATGCAGCCTAGGACCTTGGTTGGTTTTTGTTTTTTGTTTTGACAGCTGGTGCACACTGCTAGCTCATATTTAAGTGATTGTCCACCAGGTCTCCAAGATCTCTCTCACAGTTACTACTCTTGAGCCAGGTGCCACTTATTCTGTACCTGTGCATTTGTTTTTTCTTGCCTAAATGTAGAACCTTACTTTTTTCACCACTGATTTTCATTTTATTAGATAGGGCCCAGTGTTCAAGTCTGTTGAGATCCTTCTGTATCTTAAGCCAATCTTCTGGAGTGTGTTAACCATGAAGCCAAAGTGACATAACATAGGCTGGATTTGCAGATGTTTCGTGGGCGTCAGAAGATTATTTCATTCTGGAAAAGCTATAGAAGTACTTTTCTTAGGTTACAGATGTTTGTAAAAGGAATTCTCAGAATGTATATCCCTTGTTGCACAATTTTCTAAACTGCAATGTTCAAAAATGCCATCATACTAAGATGGACTATGAAGGAACATGAAGCAGTGTAAAAGACAAAAAATAGCACAGAAAACAACACATTTTACAATAGGCAAAGGAAGCAGCTTCTCTTGGTGCAGTTTGATAAGAACAGACTTTCATATGCTTACCTACTAAGGATAAAATGATACCCCAGTTACAGAAATGATTATATAATTTCTGTGTGATGCTCAAATTTACAAGCTGTCTTAAGAAAGAGCTTATCTTTCAAAGTTTGTCTTCCTAAAATGATTTATGTGGCACAGACCACTTCATTTTAATTCTGGAATTGAAAATGGTAATTCTCCCCTAGAATTATCATATCTGGCTGTTTTTAATCATCAGTTCTATGCATGTGTATTTAGTCACAGTGGGTAAATTTGCAAGCAAAGCAGGACACACAGGCTCTGAGATCCGCTCTGCTTGTTCAGCAGATGGTTGACATAATATCTTGCAGTATAGACCTGCTGAGTCCTAAAGGCAAACGTGCCATAAGTAACCTTGCCATAAGCCAGTTAATGCAAAGGCAATTTTCTGTATTGAGCTTTGAAAAGCTCCTCATTTGTCTGCTGTCTGTGTACAAAGGCTGCCTGGCAGATTGTTTGCTTTAATCATACACTTTTTCTTGAAAGTGTTTTAACAGACTGAACATGTGTGAACTTTCAGCCTTTTATCATAGAACAGAACAACACGTTATGCCATCAATTACAACCAGTGAGTAGTGCTGTGTATCTTCAAAAGACATTTCACATTACTGGGCTGTTTTACAAATCTACTATCACTACATTTGCCACCCAAGTTTACAAGGAAACTGGATGTGCTATATGGCTTTCCATGTAATACTGCAGGAAATAGGAAGCTAATCACTTAGACAAGGCGGAGAGGAGTCAAGGAAAATCGAAATTTCATTTGAAAAGGGACAGTGCTCTTGCTTCACTTCAGAGCCATCCAAGCCTCTTATGTTTGCAATAGGGATAAACTGAATTTTTCCTAAGCTGCATCTCACAGCTTTGTGTGTGTGGATGAGGGAGTATTTTTCATTGGCAGCAGTGGACCAGAAATGTGAAACCAGAAATGGGGTAAAAAGAAAAAGAGGTGTGTAATGGTCCCAAGAGGCTTAAGATCCAAAAAAAAGAAAAAGGCCAGAATGTTTATACCTGATATGCCCAATTTGCTCTCTAGGCGATAGCCCTTGGCTGATCTTGAAAAACAATCATAGAAAGATTTAATTGGTTACTGCTTGAGTGGAAAACCAGCAGAAAAGGTTATAGCTAGATTGAGAAAGCATAAACTAGAATAAGATAATGACTAACAATTTCAGTATCAGAGTCGCTAATTTCTGAAGCTCCTGCTTTGATGACTTTTGATTTTTCACCACAACTAATATCAGTATTAAGATAATATATTCATACACCCAGTACCCAGAAAATCTCAAATATTTCAAGAATAGTCATATAAAGGTATTTTTCCAGATATTGAAGACACTGCTGTTCTCTCCCTTTGCTACAGCTTTGATGTCTCATCCTGTGTAGCAGGTTGAGTTCAAATAATAAATTTCAGAGTCAGATTATTCTTCAGCCCTAAAACTTGATGAGCATTTATGGATCAATGTTTCTCACTTAAACCACTGTACAAGCTTGTTAAAGGAAGTACAAGGTCCTTAAAGGAAAGTTGAAAGTAAAATGTAATATATGAAATTTAGAACTTAGTCCACAGTGGGTTGCAAAATCTAAAAGGATTACAAGAGGCAAATCAGGCAACTGTGAGTTCTAATCCCTGCTTTAGGCATGAAAACTGGCTGAGTGACTTTGGGCCAGTCACTCTCTCTCAGACCAAGCCATCTCATAGAGTTGTGGGGAAAATAAGAGGAGGAAGGAGTATTTGGTATGTTTGCCACTTGAATGATTTATAAACAATAATAACGACAGAATAAAATCAAATAAATAAAAAATATTTTATCCAATCAAAGACACCTATCGATGAGACTTATAGCTGAATGGAATATTAAGCTCAGTTCAATCTAAGATTCCTCTTTTTTTCAGGGAATGGTGGTAGGAGGTCTTGTTGCAAGAATGCATGTATACTTATGAACTTTCCCTTTGGGATCATCAAAATTGCAAAATTGGTTGACATCTAAAACTGTCTGAAAACTCCACATCTCTCTCCCCTCTCTTACCCAATTAAATGTGCAAAGACTGATGTTCGTTAGTTATGGAGATTTTAAAGACTGTATAAACAGCAGATAATTAGATTTGATAATAGTATTTGCTCTGTGGTATTTAAGGAAGAAATTCCACTGCTTGCAAATTGTTCTCTCAGGTTTATAAGCTTATGTTTTCCTTTTGCAAAAAGAAGGCAGCCAAGTATCACAGCATGGGAAAGTTGAAATCGTTGGATACAGATTTCTTTCTATGTCATTTGATCTAAAATATTAAGGATAATTAATATTTTAGAAAAGCAGTATTGAGTGGATTTTTTCATGTATAGCAATAAAACTGGAATCCTGAAGATACTTCAGTTAAGAACTTTATGTTAAATGTATTTAATTTCAGATATCAATGATCAAATGCACTCTATTTTGTCTGCATGTGAAGTGATTATTTGACTATTGGTTATTTTTAAACGTATCATTCTGTAAGTACATAGTTCTCAAAACTTTGCAGAATTCTTTAAACCATGCCATTTATCTCCAACAAAGAGATTGTTGAAGATTAAGAAAAAGTTATGTAGACTTGTTTAATATGCTTCCTACTTCATGTGAAATTAATAGGAGCATGTTTTACAAAATTTAAGAAAATTGTAGAGTTGGGGAAGCTTCAGAGATATGTACATACCTGCATCCGTTTTTTGAAAAGACTAATACAGAAGATTTTCAGCAGAAGGCTGAAAGTCTCCAAAGTCAGCAAACAAGGTAAATTTGGAGAATGTAGAGTTTGCTTGCTTTAGCATACTTCTGAAATCAGTGGTGGGATTCATATTTTTTTTTACTACTGGTTCTGTGGGCGTGGCTTGATGGGCGTGGCAGGGGAAGGATACTGTAAAATCTCAGTCAGAGGTGCTATTTGCCAGTTCTCTGAACTACTCAAAATTTCCATTAGCGGTTCTCCAGAACTGGTAAGAACCTGCTGAATACCTCCTCTGCTCTGAAATATTCAAAGTATACAGATAATTGTATCAAATTTTTAAGTTCACACATCTTATTTTTATTTTATTTATTTTTATTTTTAATTACATTTATATATCGCCCTTCTCCGAAGACTCAGGGTGGCTTACAATTTTTGGGATACAGCCCAGTGTGCTCAGCAATAGCCTTGATTCCATTGTATATGCCTGCTTATCTTAAATGGATACAAAAGAGCTATTTTAAACCATATTGAATTTTTGGAACACTTCTTTCTTGCAAGCTTCTTTAAAGTTTGAAGATATAGTTTGGGTCATTTTAATTTATATTTGGTAATGATAAAATAAATATTTGGACTATGGGGTCCTTGGTGTCTGAGCTTGGTGCTCTCTGAGCAGACTTCTTCTCATTACTGAAGTAGGTAATACCATCAATATTAGAGAACATTTTTACCTAGTTTGGTAATGAAACATTTGCAAGAAAACCACCAAGCTCGGAGAGTACCAGGGAACCCATATATTTGGTAATATTTGTTTAATTAGGGGAAGGTGTTTCAAGAATTACTGTGTGGGGCAGTGTCAGTTACCCTAATTGGATAGAGATTATTTCCACATGGACATTATACAACTTAAGCAATACTTAGTTGTCTCCAGGAAACATAAAATTGCTGTGCACGCAGTCAGGAAACATCAGACTGCTATACTCACAGTCATAGAGTATCCCAGAGAGAATATTTATCATGAAAATGGTTCCAATCTTAACAAGGGTCTGGAGCTATAATATATAAAGTTGAAAATTATGCCATGAGCTTAAAAGGGTCATTTTTATTACTTTAATCAATAAAGTAAAAAAAAGGAGGGAGGACCACTAATAGTATAAAATGGAATTGCAAGCTGCCTAAACATATAGCATCAGCACTGACAAATACATTTTCTGGAATCTTTTTTTACCTAAACAACAAACTAAAAAATAATCAGAACATTTTTTTCTCTTACTCTAAAATCCATTTTTCTGAGTGGGATCTCTGCTTCATAGGAAGTCCAGACATTCATTCTGAAGGTATAACTTAATGGTCTTTTTTGTGACCAGAAGAGTATTTTTAAATATTTTTAGCTGCCAAGGACCCCAATGTGTATAGGAATACAACACCACAAAAGGAGAGACTGAACATTTTCACTTTTCTCATGGGTGAAGTGGGAGTCTTAAGGTATTTAAAGGCAAAATATTATACTTGCACTAAATCTAGCAGAGACTGAAGACACAGTACCTACTGTCGTTCTTTATATAAAGAAAAACAAAAATTGTATTGTTGAAAATTGTTGTTTTGAAAACATAACCTGTTCTAGGGCTGCAAATATGAAGAGAGGTCAGTCACAATCCATGAGCTCTGAAGTTCCCATTTCTGGCACATAAGGATTCAATTGTTTATTACAGTTTAAAACCATAAAGTTTGGTGGGAAGAATTGTCTTGAAAAACAGCCTGTGCATAATCCCTGTAATTATTTCTCTGATTCCAGAGAGAGTCAGAGTGACAGAGAATAATATGCCATAATTAGGCAATAATGTATGCTTGTGGACAACTATTAAGTAGCACTGACATCACTAAATACTACATTATAGACATTAATTAAGAAGTTAGAGAAGTCTGTAGGAAGCAATACTTCACCTTCATTGTTATTTATGAATACATCAGAGATATATGTCATCCATTTTTATTTCCATCGGCATATAAAGTAGTTCCAATGAGATCCAAACTACTAATCTCTATACATTGCATTTTAAATAGTGTTTATTTACCATTGAATTAAATAACTTAATGTGATGATCCAGGGCGTGGCACAAAGGCAACACAGTCACAAAAGGAAGAAGAGTCTCTTTAATACCTCCAACTTTGCCCCCAATGTCCAGGTTACCTTCGGTTGGATAAAAAACTCTCCCAAGAACAGTCTTTAAATGGAGGAAATTTAGTCCAAAAACAAAGTACATATAAACTATAAATAAAAATCCACACAAACTATGCTGCAGTAATTAACTTGACAGGGCAGGATAAGGAATTGCAGACTTGAAAGACCAGCAAAACATACACAGTTGGGAAGACGACAGGACCCCAGATAAGCCTTCACAATACCAGATAACTCACGATTTCCTCTTAACAATTTGCTGTGCGCAACTCTCTTTTTAAACACTGTTCCCAGCTGCAGCTAATGAAGGGAATCAGGGCCCTGTCCTCCCCGTAAGCCACGCAACTCAAGTTGTTCCCTTCTCTGTTCCTCCCTGCATGCCCTAGGATGAAGAGAGGGTGGATCTTCCCCTGAATTCCCTCTGCCTTGTTCTTCCTCTCCCCTGCTCTGCCAAGCCGGACTTCCCCAGTTTATTCCACAACCAACGGAGCCACACTCCCACTCCCGGTCAGCTGCTCGGCCTCCACCTTGGAATCAGATAACAGATAATCAGAGTTGGAAGGGACCTTGTAGGTCATCTAGTCCACCCCCCCCGCCCAATCGGCAGACCCTACACCATTTCTGACAAATGGCAGTCCAATCTCTTCTTGAAAGTCTCAAGTGATGGCACTCCCACAACTTCTGAGGGCAAGCTGTTCCATTGGTTGATTGTTCTCACTGTCAGAAAGTTTCTCTTTATTTCCAAGTTAAATCTCTCCGTGTTCAGTTTCCATCCATTATTCCTTGTCTGACCTTCAGGTGCTTTAGAAAATAGCTTGACCCCTTCCTCTCTGTGGCAGCCCATCACATATTGGAAGACTGCTATCATGTCTCCCCTGGTCCTTCTCTTTACTAGACTAGCCAAGCCCAGTTCCTGTAACCGTTCTTCATATGTTTTAATCTCCAGTCCCCTAATCATCCTGGTTGCTCTTCTCTGTACTTTTTCTAGAGTCTCAACATCTTTTTTGTAATGTGGTGACCAAAACTGGGTGCAGTACTCTAGGTGTGGCTTTATAGAGTGGTATTAGTACCTCCCTTGATCTTGATTGTATCCCTCTGTTAATACAACTTAGGATTGCATTAGCTTTTTTGGCTGCTGCTGCACACTGCTGGCTCATATTTAGCTGGTTGTCCACTAAGACTCCAAGATCCCTCTCACAGTTACTGCTATTGAGCCTGGTTTCACCCAGTGTGTACTTTTGGTTTTTCTTGCCTAAATGTAGGACTTTACTTTTCTCTACATTGAATTTCATTTTGTTAGATATGGCCCAGTGTTCTAGTCTGTCAAGATCCATCTGGATCTTGAGCCTATCTTCTTGGGTGTTAGCTATTTCTGCCAGCTTAGTATCATCTGCAAATTTGGTAAGTTCCCCTTCTATTCCCTCATCTAAGTCGTTAATGAAGATATTGAAGAGTACTGGGCTAAGATGGAACCTTGTGGCACCCCACAGCTTACTTCCCTCCATGTTGTCTTAGACCCATTAAGGACTACTCGTTCAGTAAGGTTTGTCAGCCAGTTGCGAGTCCATCTAGTGGTGGTGCTATCTATTCCACTTTTCTCTAGCTTACTAAGAAGTAGGTTGTGGTCTACTTTGTCGAATGCCTTGCTGAAAGCTAAATATATTATGTCCACAGTATTTTGCTGGTCTACTAATTTAGTCACTATGTTGAAGAATGAACTAAGATTGGTTTGGCATGATCTGTTCCTAAAAAACCCATGCTGACTTCTAGTTATTACTTTACTTGTTTCTAGATGTTGGCAGATCTGTTTTTTTTAATTATCTTTTCCAGTATCTTCCCAGGTATTGATGTTAGGCTGATTGGTCTATAGTTTCCTGGGTCTGTTTTCTTTCCTTTTTTGAAGATGGGAACCACATCAGCTCTTTTCCAGTTCTCTGGTAGTTCTCTGGTGCTCCAGAATTTTTGAAAGATATGGTGCAGTGGTTCTGAGATGACCTCTGCCAGCTCCTTTAAAACTCTGGGGTGTAATCCATCAGGCCCTGGTGAATTGTGTTCATCAAGATCAGACAGGTGTTCTCTTACTATTTTTTTTGCTTATTTTAACTTTTATTTCTGGTCTGTCTTTTACAGTTATGTTTTTGGTGGGTTGACCTATAGTTTCTTTTTGCATGAAGACCAATGCAAAGAATGAGTTAAGCAGTTCTGCTTTCTCTCTGTTGCCTGTTACTTCCTTGCTGTCTTCTCTCTTTAGGGGACCGACTGTTTCCTTGATTTTTTTCTTGTTATTTATATGTTGAAAGAAACTTCTTTTACTATCTTTGACTTTTGTTGCAAGTCTTTGTTCGTTCTGAGTCTTTGCTCTCCTGACTTCTTCTTTGCAGATGCTGGCTATCTGCTGATACTCTGCCTTAGTTGTCTGTCCTTCTTTCCATTTTTTGTACTTGTCCTTTTTTCTTTCAATTTGCCAGAGAGATCTTGGTGCAGCTATGCTGGTTTCTTCTTGGATTTCTTGTTTTTCTTTCTCAGTGGCATAGTGCTGGTCTGGGCTTCTATGATCATACTTTTCAGAGTTTCCCAAGATTCTTGAGTTGTTTTCCCCTTTAGGATTTTCATCCATGGAATCTTTCCCAAGTTTTCTCTGAGTTTATTAAAATCAGCTCTTTTAAAATCCAATACTCTGGATTATGTTCTATTGCTTGTGTTTGTATTATGTTGAATTCTAGTATGACATGGTCACTCTCACCCAAGGTTCCTGCAGTGTCAACTCCCTCTATCACTTCTTCTCTGTTTGTAAGAATTAAGTCCAGTATGGCTGTCCTTCTAGTTTCACCCACTACCTTGTGGATAACAAAGTTGTCAGCTAGGTTGGTTAGGAACTTATTTGATTTCTCACTTGGTGGAGAATTAGTTTTCCAATCAGATTCCAAGAGGGGCATGACACTTACCTTTCAGATATTGACTATCAAGTGATGGATGAAAAATTTAGGATGAGAAAAATCTGAGATTTCATGATCCCTTTAAACCAATGTTTCCAAAGACTGCTGCAGCAATTTCCAAACCTATTTGGAGCAGTAACAAAGAGGAACAGCATTAACCCTCCTCATATGAGCCAAGCAATATCCTCTCAACTGGAATACTGGAGAGTTCCTCCCCACAAGAAATCCTACCCACCTACCCCCAACCAATCAACTACTTCCCTTCACACTTACCAATTACATTGTAATTTTAAAAATAATTGTCACAATTTCCTGGGGGCAGGGTCAGAATTCTCTGTCTCCCTCCATCTACTTAGTTCAAAATACCAGTGAAACACTTACCATTACTATAGCAGTCAGGGAAACTTAAGGTACCTCTATCTTTTTTTAAAGTACTAAATTTGTTAGGTTATATGCAGTGGTGTGATTCAGCCAGTTCGCATAATTTTTGCAAACCGGTTGTTAAATGACCCACTCCCTGCTATCAAAGTGGATCCTGGGTACTGCGCTGCAATGGAGAAACAGGCAACGGAGCAGCCGGTGCAAGAGAAGCAGAAGGCCGCTTTCCCTCTTTCTTCTCCCTGCTCCTCCTTCCCTCATGCTGGCCGCTCTATTGCCCATTTCTCCATAGCAGCACAGTGCCCAGGATCCACTGTGATAGCGGGATGGGGGGATTTAACAACTGGTTCGCCCAGGGACAGGCTGGCCATCACAGGAAGCTCATCCCACATATGCAGTGGAGCTGGAGGACAAGCCACACCTCCCATGACAGCCAAACTGACCCTGGGTGAACCAATTGTCCTCCAAGTAGTATAAGGCAGGTCTGATCTTTCAGCCATATTCTTCTTTAGTGTTGTTCCTTGATGAACAATTTCCTTCCTCCTTTTAATTTGATTTCATTCTTGTGTACCTTAAGAATGTTTGTTCTTGCCTATTCCTAGATCTGTGTCAGCTTTAATGAGGACTTTATGACACTCTCTAAAAATTATTTTCAAACGTATTTCATTTCTTGTTCTCCATAACTGGCAAGACATAAAGAATGGGCTAAAATAATATTTTCCTTTGTGCAATGTATAAAATGACTGTAGGGACCGTTGTCAGAGATAACACTGAAAATACATTTTGTTGTGTGAGTTGTATACTAGTATGAATTGCTAATCTAAAAAAAGGTAAATGAGAAAATGTTTGGTAATTAATAATTTAACTGATGGATTATAATTGAATAATCACATTCCTGTGAAATGCAAATTATACTATGGCTTAAAATAAGAATGGATTCGCAATACACAACAATATAATGGCTTTTAAGTATCAGGAGAAAACTATAGTCCACTTCTGCCATCTTGTGCTCAAGGCTGGAACAAGTCTTGCCATCAAGCAAAATTTAAGGAAAACAATTTAAAACATTCACACTGGGCATAAAAATAAAACTATAAAATAACAATTGGAATCTATCAAGCAGGAGAACTGATTGAACTTGCCAACTGAGACAATCTCTGGCAAATCTGATCAGTTTAGCTGGCGAATACTACACAATCTGCTATGTGAACTAATCATGGTGGCAAGGTGGTAGCAGTAGGAAAAGAGAAATGAGTATAAGTTAGGAAAAAGGAATCTTTCAAATTTCATTATGAGTTCTGTATCTTTCTCTGAATAATTTTAGCATTTATTATCCCAAAATTAACAGGGTGTTTACCTCACAGAAATGTGTTGAATTGGACTTGTTTAGGTTTCAGTATTGGAACAAGTGCTAAACTAATAAAGCTTGCTTCTCAGCTACTGAAAATTGCCAATCTCTTCATACCAGGTAATCACAGTTGTCATATGGTTCAGGATAGTGTCCATTTTGATTACATTAAGCCTTGATTTAATATTATTTAACATTTAAAGTTTGATTTTCACTGTTATGGCTTGCTCTATGTGGTTTATTTGAATTGCTTCCTTTCTTCTCCCTCTTTTTTTATCCACTACAGAGAAGCTCACTCAGATAAAATGGCCAAGTATTATTGCAGTAATCACATCAACTGTTCCTATCTTCACATCCTTTATACGTCATGGGACCTGATGGCAATTTCCTAAGTACTGGAGTCCTTCATATCATTGTATGGGGTAGCTTGGGAGCCATGGCAATGCTTCTGGTATTTAGTTTTCTCCTCTTTCTCTGCTCTGGTTGTGACAGGTAAGGACTTAGCCAAAAAAGAAAGAATGGAAATATAATTACTTTGGAAAGCTAATAGCCAATAGGTGAAGGGCAGGCAACAATCTGTTCTGAGTTCCATTCAGGGACATTGCAATTTCTTTGCGTAATGAATAAAATATATCCAAGGGAAATATTATATTGTGGTTCCTTAATAGGAGCATAGAATCCTGCTTATTGGGGGGGAGCAAATAAGCCCAGGAACCGTGATAGCAGTTTTTCCAACTAACAAATTTTAATTCAACCTCTCAGAACACTCCATAACAAACCTCAGTGTGGCCATCTTATGAAAACAGGACTTTAACAACAACAATAAATTGGTGAACATCAAATTTTAAATCAAAAGGTTTCAGGAACTTTCAGAAGGTTTCAGCAAACTAATGGGTTTTAAATGTATAACAATGGTTAATAGTTACGGGACCCATAATTTGTCTTGCATTTCACATCTGTATAACCAATCTAGTTCCCCTCTCTTTACTTTCTCCCCCCACACACATACACTTTAAATCCCATATCATTTTAGTTGCTCTGTGCAACTCTGTGTCCTGATGAAAGAAGCTGCAGCTCACAAAAGTTTGTGCCTTTTAATACAAATTTCTTGGTCAGAAATTGTGCTGCCAGGCCTCTGATTTTAGAGTAACATTGCTGTTCTATTATAATAATAAAATATAATATATAAAATATAATAAAATATTTAAGTACAAAGAAAATAGCAAGAGCTATGGATAATTTAAAACAAATGTTTAGCATTTTTATTTGGCTATTATCTATTCATGAAACCTGATCAAGAATTTCAAAAGACTTTGGCAAATATTGTGTAATCCATTTCCATCCAAAGGGAAACAAAATAACACCAAGGATTTCTTAGCAACACAGAGATTAATGTGTTCACTTTGACATGTGCTTTCTTAGCAGCTAATAAAAGAATTGTCCTACTTATAAAATTATATGAGTACTATAAATGTTTTCAGATTGTAGAACTTATTTTTGGTTGTAGTCAAAAAGCTCAAGTTAAAATAATCAGCTGCTCTGTGAATTATATATATCATCTACTTCTTCAGAATGAGAAAGTTCTCCATTATACTATCTCATAGTAGAAAGAAATGAATAACATTTCCTATGAGATTTAAGAAATGAAGACTTTTTTGCAGGTATCATTTTGCAGGTCAAAAAATTCTGAATCAGCAACAAAAAAGATTTGGATTTTTTATCACTGTTCAACACCAGCCAAAAAAAAGAGAGAATAGAAAAGAGCATCAGCTTGAACAATATTATTTGAAAGAACAACAATGCAGAATTCAAAACTGAAATATAGTAATAAGCATATCAATACTAGTCAGAAGTCAGAACTAGTCATAATTTACATTATATAAATCTTATTTGTTGAAACTGATTTGCATTACAGGGAGAAGAGGCCTGAGCAACAAAATGGGGACCATGAAAATCTGATGAATGTGGTAAAAAAAACTAATAAAAATAGTTATTAAAATGTTTTTTTCTGTAGTTTGTCTGTAATGAAGGAGAAAGACTGAAATGTGGAGCTGGAGTATTATTTAAGGGTTGGGTATGAATAAATGCTAAGAATGCATTTATGTAATCCTTATACAAAATGAAAATGATATTTGCCTCATTTTATAGATGAAAAAACTACAGAGACTGCCTAGTCAATCTGAGCAGTTATTTTTATCCTGCAGTATACCTACTTAGTACACCAGTACATGATTTTCTGATCAAAATAGGCACATGTAATAAACAGTATAAAATAAGAATTCTGCAGCATACTCCTAACAGAAGGAACTTTCACCATTTGAAAAGTGATCTTCAGAATTTCAGTAGTATGTTTAATATTTCAATGCACTTTTGACATCATGATCATTCCTTCTCTGTAACCATTTCAGGTCTGAGGGATATCTGACTGCGTTAAGAGGGATGACCTTTATATGAATTTTTTAAAGACCATGAAAATACATATTTTTAAAACAATTTTTAAATGATTCTTATTTTGATTTTAATCCCTGATCAGCAGTGTAATCTGTTACTGGTATGGGATGGGCAGCTATATAAATTGAATACATAAATAATCAGGAACAGATATCTACAAACCTATAATTTTAAAAACAGTTATTGTTAATTTACATATATACATAAACTTACAAAAAGTGTAAAATCATGAGATATGCATTTTTATAAGCCTCTTTCAAAATGTAGTAAAGAATATTGTTAGATAACTTTGGCAAAGAAAAGTCTTTATTGTAGGAACCTTTTCTGTGTTCATTAACATTAGCAATAGACTTATCTACACACATTCTTTTCTTTACCCTTGTACATTGAAGAGTTTTTGTCCTCCCTCCTCCTCCTCCTCCTCCTCCTCCTCCTCCTCCTCCTCCTCCTCCTCCTCCTCCTCCTCTTCTTCTTCTTCTTCTTCTTCTTCTTCTTCTTCTTCTTTCTCTCCTTCTCCTTCTCCTTCTCCTTCTCCTCCCATTAAATATTTTTACCATCATTCCTCTTCTTCAGTTAATCTTAGCATACAAATCTCCCCTAAAAATCCAAGAACAATAAAATAAAATACAATATGTACGATAAAAAACAATACAATGAAACTTTTGTAAAGCTTGACTTACAACAATGTAACTAGAAAATTCTTCACACCTCTCTGGACTCTGTCTGGATCTCCTCAAGGAAGATACTCACAGTTTGGGAAACTCTGTCTTATACACAAATTAGCAATGTGAGTTATTCAGTTTAGAAGGCACTTCTAAACTCTTACAGTGTTCTCATTTGTTTTTGCCTTAAGTACTGTCTATAGGGACGATTGCTGCCTTTTTTTTTCTAAGGAGAGATGAGAAATAGTTCTGAGATTCAGACCATCTACAGATCTTCTGTAGCTATTTGATGTTTTTTTCAATCCTCACTACTAGAACTCTAACATTAGTATTGTATTTTAATTGTGAGCCGCCCCGAGTCCTCTTGGAGAGGGAGCGGCATACAAGTCCAATTATAAATATAAATAAATTAACATGTCATCTATCAATCTAGCTAGCTAGCTACCATCAATCATAAAATGGATGTTCATATCTGACCAGTTCTTTTAAATCTACATTTTGTTTTTCAGCCTTCGGATAAAGAGGCATTTAGTCACTCTGTCACAAGTCTGGCTACAGATCCAATTGCAAGCAGTGAACAAAATGGTGGTCTCAGTAATGGAGATGGTAAGATTATCATTATGTGATTTCTCAGCATTTGATGACTCATCATAAATATGTACACTGCTGATGTAAGCTGACAGTCCTGATTTCATTTACAGTAACTATTGTTACAGAACAGCAGTAGTTCAGATAAGAGGATAAATGTCAATGTAAGACAGCTGACTAGTACAAATCAAGAACAGCTGGCTCAGGACCTTGGACAGTACTATATGATTCGTGACTTGAATTCAGTACCGTGGCTAGCAGTTTTGTAGTTCTTAGTACTGTAGGAGAACCCTAATTAGTGCAAAAACTCAGTTGTTAAAAGTTAAAAGTAGTTTTGATAAAAATGACTAGTTTAGTCATTCCTTTGGAAATAGTTAATAAAACTAAGGATGTTTTTATCCCCTTCTAGAAGTTGAATGGGGCTATAGCCACAAATAGGATTCTACTACAGATGAGACTTTGACTAGTCTTATAACAATATATGAAAAATGATCAGATGAGAGTAGAGGAAAGCTACAGAAATTGGATCATAACTAACTTAAAACTCACTGATTTCACTGGGATTCTTCAAGATGATTAATCAGGATCCCATACTGTACTGAGGAAGAAAAGAAGTGTGTGTATTTATATTGTGATTCCACATGGAAAAATATGTATGTCTGCATAGTTTATAAATTCACTTCTAGACTTGAATATTTACTGCATATGTTATAAGATTTTCCTCCGTTATGTAAATAGCGTAACAATTCAGTTCCTGAGTCAATTGCAGGTAGTCCTCAACTGACAACTTCCATTTGGCTTAAATTCATTTAGTGACCATTTGAAGTTTCTACAGCAGTGGTCCCCAAACTTTGCAGCTTGGTGGCCTGGCGGTGGGGGGCAGAGGGGAACCAGGTCACACAAGCAGCAGGCCGGCACCCAACTTGATTTACACAAGTTGAGCTGCGTGTGTGTCTATGTGTGTGTGTGTGTGTGTACATGCTGGCCTCCTGCTTGCACAAGTTGAATTGCGCACTCACACATGTGCCCCAGCCTTGTGTTCTGGGCTTTCAGTGAGTATGATATCAAATCCAAAGGAAAAACAAAATAAGGGATAAACACAAATGTTGTCTCAAACATCAGTCTCCCATACAATGCTATGGGGAAATTAGGCATAGATAGGTCTGACGAGCAGGATCAAAGCTCAGGTAGCTTAAAATGGTATGAAACCTATGAAATGGAGTTTGTATCAAAGCACCTTTTAATAAAGGAATTCTTTGAAAATATTAACACAGACATTCAGAATATAAGAATCTATAATGGAGACTACGATACTTTAAAACCAAAAATTGGAATGTAAATTTCATTTTACTTCAGAGAGAAGAAATTTCCCAACTTGCTTCTCTACAATAGCTTCCTAAATCCCTCATCTGTAGTTTTAAGCAGAACCTCTTAGTTCTTATTGGTGCTGTAGAGATTTCAGTCAGGGTTCTGCACCTTATGTCACCTCCAGCTCAGAGACACTCTGTCTTTATTACTGGCCTTCTGTTTCTCTAAACTCACTGTTTCCTACTCACATCCTTCATTCAGATATTCAACTTTAATGACCTTGTCCCTTATATTGTTGGTTCTAATTCACATCCTCCCTCCCCTCCAATTCCGAAAGTTAGTTTTGTCCTTTCCCTAGGGCACTCTGCAGCTAAACCCATTAGAAAAGAAAGGTTGGGTTGTTATTCACTATACCTAGATCCAGAGAATTCCTTTTCAAGGAGAAAAGGACTTGCTTAAAATTAGCAAAAAATTGCTTAAAATTAGCCAGGAAAATCCCATTCACCAATAAGGTATCAGTAGTTTCATGGATCCTGTGATCTGTGTTTGCTCTTCTGATCACCCAAAGGAACTCAGGTCACGTTCAAGTCCACAGAGAGTGTCTTATACCAGTGAAATATCAATCACAGTATACAAGCCTAAATGAATCCTAGATAACCATATAAGGCACTGTTCCAGTCACCACTACAGATCCTGCCAATAAGGAATAAGATTCTGGTGAAGTTGAGTGATTTTGCATCAAAATGCAAGGGAAATTGATCTCAGTAACTAGGAAGCAAATTCTCTTTCCCCTTTTTAGTAGAGATTGAATGGTCTTAAACAGAGTTACTGACCACAGTACAATAAAAATGCCAACATTTCATCTTTCCAACTACAATTAACAACTTTCACACTTACCCATTCATTCTAAAATCTTTTAGCCTATTTCACCATCTTTCATCTACCAATGTTATCAGTTCTATCCATTCATTCTCTCTTTGACCGAACAGTCCAACCTCAACCTTCCATAGCAGTTGGAAACATGCTGCAGTAATGTCAAAGAAAAACAGATCCAATACCAAACAAACTTCATGTGACCCAAAACAAAAGGAATCCAAATGGAATGAAAAATAATAAAGTTAACAAATGAAGAAAAAAACAAATATAAACCAAAATAAACGTATATTAGTATTTTCAGTCTGGCAGCCAACATGTTCCTTATGCACCACTGTCTTTTTTTTAATGATACAGATACATTGTGCAATATAGATTAATGAGCTTATGACCCTATACTTAAGTATCTATGCAATTTTCTTCTAGTTCTTTCAGAAGATAGTACAGCTGCTTCTCTCCAACCTTACGAAGAAGTGCAAACCTCTGTTACAGATCTTTTGGATCAACAGGACACATTGGGAAGATCTTTAAAATGTCATCAAAGTAGAGAGCTACCTAGAATTCCTCCAAATAATGCGATAGAAACAATTCTCACCACAAGAAATGCAGAAAATGACCAGAGTCTGGGAATGGAGGGGCCCTATGAAGTGCTGAAAGATAGTTCCTCCCAAGAGAACATAGTAGAAGACTGCTTGTATGAAACAGTGAAGGAAATTAAGGACCTGGGAGCAGCAGCCAACTCAGAGAAATGCAAACCAAAGACTACTGTAATGGTTAATGGAATTTTAAATCATGTCCTTGAGAAGAAAACAGAATCAGCAGAATATGCATCCGTTGACAGAAATAAAAAAAGTTGCCACAGTGTTAATTCAGAGAGTCCTCTTAGCAGCACCACTCCAGATGTGGAAGAAGAAGCTCCACCTCCTGTACCAATAAAACTTCTTGATGAAAATGAAAATGTACAGGATAAAGGAGCCAAAGAAGAGGAGGAAGTAATGGAAAGGCTTAATGAACCCGACAAGGTATATGTTATTTTGTGTTATCAGTATAAGAAAGTGAAGTTGTAACTTGAAAGATTTGAGGTATGTATGTATATATACTATGACAAACGCTGTTGTTCATTAATAAATATAAACATATAGTTAATTTTTTTCTCTTGGTATCTCCTGCTGATGCAAAATCTTAAGATCAAAACTAGCAGTATTTGTGTGATCTATGTGTAATATGTGATTGTTCACATGTGCAGTCATAAATGAAAGGTAATATTCAAGTGGTGAAAGGAAGGCATGGAATCATATGCAGTTGGTGATAGTTTTAAGAGTACTGACAGCTTCCTAAAATTTTAGGCATTTGCATGAATGTTTTTTTCAGCATCTACCCAGGAGACACATGCTTGCCAACTGATCATTAATTAGTCTAATTAGTCTGTCCCTTGTTTTGAAATATTCCAGATAATCTGCATTGGGAGCAGAAGGTATTCAAAGTGTTACTGTTGGCCAACATCTAGCTAGCCAATAAAACACAAAATGTAGGACAGAAGAAAATTCTGGGGTGGAATCTAAAACTGAATTTTGGTTATGTGTTATTGGGGTTTTTTTTGTTTTTTGTTTTGCTCTCTCTCCTCTGCAATCTCTCAAAAACCTTCAACATTTGTTCCAGAAAGACAGAATGACTCATGGCCTACTGTTTTCATTACTGCTCATGAAAACTTGCAATTGGATTTCTCCCCTGGCCTCCAGATTTCTAATCTAATTTTAGATTTAAGTGTATCCACAATTTTAATTTGTAATAAAAACAAAGAACTTTCTCTAGTTCTTGACACAAAGGTCCAACTGCTTATAACAGCATGAATCTCTGTTAAGTAGATTATAGATCAAAATATGTCAAGTATATCAGTTTTCAGAAATGCAATCTGTCACATTTTAAATAATATTAAAAACTAATTTGAATAACTCCTTAAAGAGAAGCAACAAATGAGGGAGTTAATTATCCCTACAATTCTATCCAGGACAGTGGCTTACCAATGATAAACAAATCAGTGGTGTTTTTCTGACCCAGATCTTCAAATTGTACAATTATAATGCTGAGGAGGAGATGAAGATGATGATGACAACAATGATGGGGTATTTGCTGGAAAAAACTTATTTATTGATAAACAATTCAAAGAATTCACTAGTACTATCCAAGGGATTGGAAAATGCTCATGTCTTATTCCTTTCTTTTCTTCCATTCCTCAAACAATTAAATCTTAACAAAATTATCATAGAAGTAAAACTAAGTCAAACTGTTAGCCTTTTTTTTCCAGATCCGTTGGCCAAAGTTTGTGGCGGGATGGGGGTGGGAAGGAGGAGCTAAGCACACAAACACAGGGACAGTAGGTTTACTTAGTATTATATTTAAAGTATTCCAAATTTCTTAACCACAAAAATTTAAAAGTTAAAAAAAAAACTAGTATAAATTTCTTTGCTCCAGTTCCATGAATGCTTATCAATTGTTGGTCATCCAAACTGGAAAAATATTTTTGGAGTTACTATTATTTCAAATATTCAAAAAATGTATTAATATAAAATACAAAAATAGAAAATAACAGGGAAATAAGGGAGGAAAAAGAGAAGAGAAAAATGTAGGGCAAAGGGGAAAAAAGAAAGAAAAAGCATTGACTTCTGACTCCTTTTGGTGCAGTAGAATAAGATAACAGCATCCGACCTCAAGTTTTTACTTTTATATAATAATACAAATTAAGTTCTATATATATCTAACAGACCTATCTAATCGACAAAACCCAAAAGTTTCAATTTTTTTTCACCTCAAGCACGAAGTCCAAAAGCAGTTTCCAAGTAGAAACAAAGTAAATGTTGTTTTTAAATCAGAGCAGTCAATTTGGTCATCTCAGCATCTTTCCATCAACATTTGCAGCCATTTTTACATTGTAGGAATCAAAGTGTCCTTCATTTTTGTGCATAAAGTAATCTTGCTGCCATCAACATACTGTATATAGCATCAAAGTTCCATTTCCCCCCCCCAAATCTTCTTCCATGGGGTTTTTAACTGTTCCTTTTCCTTAGCTATTCCAGATACCATGCTTGACTTAGTTAATTATTTATACTATTGACTATTTGTTGTTGGGGAACAGAAAAAAAGCTATTGTCAGTTTCATTGAAGCTCTCCACATTTATAGTCTTCTACTTATTCCTCCTCTCCATTCTTTAACCAGTTGAATCTCTTCTTTTATCCTGTACCTGCTTGATTTGCTGAAGAATTTCTGATGAAGGCTTTGTTTGGAAACCTTTTGAAAATCTAGATGATCATCTATCAATCTGAAAAAAATAGAAAGACACTTCTCTTTCAGGTTTTTTTTCCTTTTCAGCAAATTTGATAATTTTACCTTTGATAATAGTTTGCTAATAAATTTCAAGGGATTAAGTTAACTTGCCCTGATGCATTTTAAAAATCACTGTGACATTGCATACTTTCTAATCCCCTGGGAAAAAAGGTAATCTTAGAGACATTTTTATTAACTATTTTTTTTAGATCAGAGAAGTTTTTCAGTAAGATATAGACCTTAATTTCTCAGACTCTCACTTGAAAAACTTAACACAAACCACCTTAGAGTATATTTTTTGAAGGGAAATTTAAAAAAAAATCAGCTTCTTTGCTAACATTTTGGTATTCTTCACACCCAAAATAACCATTTTTCTGCTTCTTATAAAACCACAATACATTCACTGATCTTAATATTGATATTAATATCTTCTTTCTTCCACTCCTTCCTAGTAATTTTCTCTCTTCCCTGAATGAAAGGACTTCTATGGTTTGGAAAGAGCAATCTGTTTTCAGTGGTCGATATAGCATATGCTTTGCATCTTCCTAGAATTGGGATAGTTGGAACAAATTCAGGACAACTTGTAGAATTGCTGCAAGTCACTGAAAAAGAAAATGATGACCAAGATATATGATATACCAGTAGTCTGATAGCATAAAAAAGCTTGCGTGAGAGGATGGTTCTGCATATCTTGAAGGATATGCCTCTTCTTCAGGAAGCTGCTGCTGGACCCAACAAAATTTTTTGTCTCATCTCCAACTGTCCCTCTCTAGGAAAGATGGTTGAGAAGATGGTCAGATTGCAGTTTCAGACGACCCTGGAAGAAGTGGATTATCTAGACCATTTCAGTTAGGATTCAGGTTGGGGATAGAATAGAGATAGTATTGATTGCACATTTCAATGCTTCTGACAGAGCTAGTATACTGTAGCTGTAGTGCAACTGCTCTGGTTCTTTTTGCTTTCCTGCCATCTTCTTTCATTATATAGTTCTGCACTGACTGCAGGGAGCAAGAGTGGGAGACATGGTGATTGTTTACCATTCTCCATGGCTAGTTACAGTGAGTGGTGACTGAGTGTGGAGAGGTTAAACCGGAACCCTGTGTTTTGTATGGTGCCACAGATCTCTTCATCTTCCCTTCCTGTTTAAGATCTACATGGGGATGCTGAGGGATGTCATCTATCAAGATGTGATCAAGTATCATCAATATGCTGATGATACCCAATTATATATCTTGATCCTGGCATGACCAAGGGATGCTGTGGATGTCTTGTCCCAGTCTCTGAAAGCTGTTAGGTCTTGGATGAAAAGGAACAGGCTTAAACTAAACCCTAATAAGACTAAGTAGTTCTGTGTCCCTTGGATTTTCCATCCTTGGTTCTGAATGGAGTACAATTGTGCACACTGGTGCACAATTTGAGTTGAAGCTCTTACTTGTACATTCAGTGGCAGCTGTGGCCAGGGATACTTTTGCCCAGATTATATTTGGTATGCTGGCTCTGCTCTTTCCTTGTGTGATAATTCCTTTTCACAATCAGTCCATCCTAGTCACCTCATGTGTAGACTATTATATTGCATGCTACATGAGGATGCCACTGAAGATTAATCAGAAGCAACTGGTCCAGATACTGGCAATGCAGACAGTTATGGGAAGCCCTTGTTGTGCCCATGTACAACTTCTGCTGCATGAGCAGCATTGCTTCCAGGTGCAGTTCAAGCTCCTAGTTGTGACATACAATATAAAGCTCTTGGCAAATTTGAAGGACTGTCTTTCTTCTATTACTTCTGCTTGTCCAGTAAGGTCTGGCTGAGTGACCATGCTCCAAGTCCTTCTTTAAAACAATGGCACTTGCCCAAGAGGTTCACATTGGCCTAACCTTGCTCTTCTTTAAACAAGCCTGGAAGACTTGGCTTATTTCCCCTGATTGACGAAGTGTTTTCTCTGAGAATATTATTAATGTACTAGAAGTATGAATCTCCAGGTTATTGTTTTCCTTTTGCTTTTATTGTGCTGGATGTATTTTTAACTTGAATGACACCCTAGAGTCCTTATGAGTTGAATAGCCTTATAAATCTGATTTATAAATAAGCAGATGATTCTGTTAAGACAGAGAAGCATTTGAAAACTGAAGCAAAAAAATCATTTGGGAAAGGTCAAAGATTTATCAATTTTGTCATTCTGTAAGCATTCATTGGTATGATTTTGCACCCTTCCCCCCCAAAAAATCCTACAAACTGGAAGTGTGCCTGCCTCTTGTTTCTTTACAGCTCTAACTAGATTTGGCCCATTTACAGACTCGATCTTTCTTTTGACAGTTTCTCCTACCACTCCAAATTCACCATTCAATTCTGTTTCATTTTCAGAGGTTATCCTGCTGAGAGACAGCCAGGAAATGGGAGTCCTGAACCCATTCCAAATAGCTGCATTCCAAATATTGGCAATGTGTCGATTGGCAATATTTTTGTATTCATAATAACAAAAAAACCCATCATGGATTAAATGAGGTTTACTTGTATTTTTGGGTTTACTTGTATTTTTACTGTATTGTTTGGGATTCCTTTCTTTCTTTATCTTCCTTCCTTCCTTCTTCTCCTTCCTCTCTTTCTCTGTAGAAAACAGCTGCTTTCTTTTGAGTACTTAATTGTAATTTACTTCAGAATATAAAGTCCAGATTGTCTCAGGTTGAGATCATCTTATTTATGGACTTCTAATGCACCATTATGTTATCCAAATATTATATTGCTTGCTAGGTTTCATTTTATGTTCTGTTTTATCTCTAATTGTTTTTTTTTTATTGTTTTACAATTTTATATTGTCGTTTGGGTTCTGTAAAAAAAAGGATAGAAATAAAATTATCAAAAATCAAACTGCTGTGAACAATTAATTATTATTATGTTCTGGGTTGGGCTATCAAGTGAGTAATAGAACAAAACATGGACATTTTGTGAGAGCTAAGAAAGCACCACTAAAATAATATTGATCATAGAATTCAATAAAAATGCGAAGGAAGTTCCTACATCAGTCAGAAACTTTGTTTCAAATGCTTAAATATAGACTTATGCTATCTTAATCACATTTCAGTGGAAGTTCAAACATTTAATAGAATTCAATAGAACAGATGTCAGTACCATTATTTTTGCCACATGTAAAAATTCTGTTTCAGTCTGCTTATCTTCAAAAGTGGGCTATTAATTTCAGCTAATGAAAAATGGACAGATGTACCATGAAACGGGAAACTATGTTTTCATTTATTCTTTTATTTTTGTATTGAGGAAAGTGTTAGCTTTTAAATAAAATATTATATTTTATCTTTTTCAGAGGCTTAGTTCGTTGATTTATAAATCTCGAGAAGATGACCCATCTCTTACAGAAGATGAGGTGAGTCTGTCTTGTGTGAAATATATTCAGAAAATGTTACCTGAATAAAGCAGTATTAAATGTTCTTTGATTAAGAAGACCTGAGAATGATGGTTCAAATGCAAGCTGGATTAAGTGATTATTTTTGCCAAATGCCTTTATATTGGTTTCAGCCTTTCATAGTGGAACTATTTTGGGTCACTGACTATTATTTGGAACTTCTTAGCTATTTAAGAAGCGCCAACATTGATATGGATGTAAGCCCATATAAATACCTGAAGACTGCACACATTAAATTGTAAATGATCCTGAGTCCTCACTCCATCCCTTCATAACACATGATAAAAACTGTCAGGGCTGGGAAGAACTTTTAAAATGGGGTGTAATATGATAAAAGGATTTGTATCTGAACCAAAAAAACATCCTTATTGCAGGAAAGGAAAATTCTTTAATTTTGCAACAAATAGACAAATTTAACCATAGTTTCAAATGGTTAAGTGGGAAAGTGTGACCATCCTGGACCAAGCCAAGTCCAAAAATGCCAGGGAATTTCTAGAAGCCTGGATCTCTGACAAATCAGCCATCAATAGACACATAGACATTAACAACATCTATACACTATACAAAAGCAACTATAAACCAGCCAAAAAAAAGGGTGGGGGAGACCCAGGCACCTCTCCATCAGCAATCAGCACCCAAATCAGCATAGATTAACCCCAAGGTTAACATCAGACCAACAATCAAGTAAACACTACCCCAATCAAGAAACTGCCAATGAATCTCTAAGACCACTCCTACCAATACTGACAGGCAGAGAACTAAAACAGGGGTGTCAAGCTAGTGGCCCACAAGCTGGGTGCATCGTGCACAGGCCATGCCCACCCTGGCTCTGCAAAGCTCCGAAAGTCATAATTCGTCACGTGATGTGATCAACTTTGATACCCATGCACTAAAATATATACAGGCAACAAGCTACACTCCTCACTAGCACGGATGATGCTACCTAGTTTGGGTAGTGAAACATCTACAAGAAAACAAGTAAGCTCAGAGAGCACCAAGGACCCCTCATTTCAATCCTGAGCTACAGATATTCTTTATTGGTTTCTTAGGTCTATTTAAGTCTAATGTAGAATACAGCATATATGCTTCAGTCAATTAAGTTACTCAAAATAATAAATAAGTTTTCCAAACTATCAACCAGAACATTGTACATTGAACTCCATTCTGTGAACATTATATGAAGCCCCCCCTTTTTAATGCAAGCAACATTGAATGCTTACCACGCTATTGCTTTTCAACAATGTGGTAAATTTATCATGCCTTGCAATTTTTAGTGGCAAACATTACATACATTTTACAAGGTGGCTTTTTCACTATGGAGAATGGTTTCATTTTAATAGCCCTTGTTTTGTTAGATCAAATAACTCATATTGAAATAGACTGCTTGTGCTACTATATTATTCACTGAATATGGAAATAACACCATTACAAAAATATTTGTTACATTTCAATGCAATTACTGTATTTCTTTCCTTCATAGATTTCAGCAATGTATTCTTCTATAAATAAAACAGGACAACCCTCTAGAGACTTGGAATCTACATATACCTGTATTCCTGAACTTGTACCTCAGAAGTCTCCATCTATTTGCAGTGGTTTCTATGCCAGTGTAAAGGACTTGGAAACAAATCCAAACCTTACTGATTTGCCTCAGTCAACAATACTTCTAAATGGGGACTTGGAACCAGACTATGAAGCAATTCAAACTCTAAGTCGAGAGGAGGAAAGAAATGTTTTGATGTCTAGCACCATTCAAACCATCCTCCCACAAGAGAATGACTATGAGAGTATTGGTGATTTGCAGCAAAATAAAGATGTCACCAGGCTTTAACTGATTCAAAAGCAAGACTTCGGAACATTGCTGTTCAGCATGTCTTTCAAGATGGGTTTACTCCATGACGTATCACTTGCAAACTTAACACACATTTGGAAATGTAAAATGGCCAAAAAGTATTTTGCTTGACATGATGTCAGGTAATGTGAAAACTTTGAGCAACGATTCTTGCTTCATATCCATCAAACTATCATACAGATATGAACTTACCCTAACAAGGCAAGTGCTCCTTTTGAAGAACCAAGATCACATGGATGAAAAACACACACACACAAAACAAAATTGCTGCTGTTTCATCAATGTGTACAGTGATTTTTCTACTCCCATATGTGATGTTATCACAACAACATATAGATAAAATCAGAATCTAATATGATCCTGGAAATGCTTCTATAGAAGAGACATGTTGAACCAGGAATATGTTTGGAGCACATACTCATATCCTAATATATAAAAGTGGTACTGTCAAATAAGGGCCTTTTTAAAAGATCTTTACTTTCAATTACTTCAACCATTTTATTAAAATGTATTCCCAAATTACACATTCATTTAGGTTGTTTTCAAACAGGCACAGCTTGCCATAAAAAGTAGATAAATTTAGTGGGCTAATTTGCTTTAATTCATTGTTTCTCAACCATGGCAACTTTAAGCTGTGTGGATTTCAATTCCCAGAATTTCCCAGTCAGCAATAGGAAATTTTGAGAGTTGAAGTCCACACAGCTTAAAGTTGTCAAAATTGAGAAACACTTCCCTAATAAATTTAACGCAGCCATGAGATGTTGTGAGTGAATATGTTGGCCTATTCTCAGGTTCATGCTTCAGCTTGGATCTTGCTCTAAAGCAGGGCTGTCAAACTCGCACTGATCATGCCCACACCCGGTTTAGCGAAGGGGAAAAAAGTTGCAATACATCACGTAACAACGCCATGACAACGTAAGTTTGACACCCCTGCTCTAAAGCAGTACAAGAGCAGTGAGTGCAACATTGGCGTTTGTGGGAATTAGGAAAGACAGTCCCTTTGTGAGGAACTACAAACAAGAAAGCATGCACATCTTGTTTGCTTAGTGTGTGATTTACAGACTGGCTTTGTGTGTGATTTACAGACTATAATTCCTGACTATTTTTATAGTTTTTTCAATTTTGTAATTTTCTTTCAATATAATATTGTTCTAGGATTGATTTACATTTACTGATGGTAAAGTCAGGATATTTAAATATATATTTAATACATATACACGTTCTGCTTTTCAAACACTAGCAATCACTTTCATTTTTATCCTTAATGTATTTTGCACCCTGCCCAAACAAGCTGCAACATTTTGCAGAGGTTATAATTCTGTCAGAAACAAAAATGCATCTTTAAGAAGTATCTTTTCATATAAAATTGTAAATAAAAGGTAAGACATGTTATAGCCTCGAGTTATTTAATGAAGTGTTCAGGATACTTGAGTCTAAAAAAGACTAAAGAAAATTGTTTAAAAGTAAAAAATTAATACAAATAAAGGGAAATAATGTTATTCTTAGTAATCTACAATTTTAGATATTCTCATAATCACTCTTGACAATATTCATGTTCATTTGTTCAATTTTGATTTGCAGACAACTCAAGATAGCTACTGCCACTGAATCATTTCTTTTATAGCGAGGCAAAATTTCAGAAAGTTTTGAACCAGCAACCATAGAAACACAAAACAACAGACCTTTCTTGCAAAGATTGTAAATTCCACAGTATTACCAAAAAAGTGATACGGTGTTTGGTTTTTATAAAGATTAGTGCCAATACTTAGCATGTGACTTTCCTCTAATCCATTTTACCAAAATAGCATGTGTGAAATTGTACTTTGCCTTCCAGTCTTCTTTATATTTCCATTCCCTTTCTACTCCTCAGATTTATTCAGTTTATTTACATAAATATATCTTGCAGCATTGAAAGATAAATACATATATTAGAGCTTAAGATTTTGAATCAGATTGTCACTTTATTCAACCTTTGTTAAGCACCTCAAGATGTTTAATCTGTTGCTTAAAAGCAATAAATATGGCTGACCTCTGGAAACTGATCCACACAATTTCCAAAGGATGTGACATTTAAAGATGTCCTGCATAGATACTGTAGAACTAAATATCACTTTATGTAAAAGAAAACTGCATGTCTCCAACATTCAGAAGTATATCCTGTAAGGAGCTTTATTGGGAATAATGCAGCTTTTTGAAAGAAAAAAATGCATATTAATTTACTGAATCTGTTGTATCAGATGTGTGTCTTTATGTTAAATACCAATATTTAGCATAAAGTTGATTTATAAGCCTACAATATTAAAGTAGTTGCATGAATATAAATTCCCATTAAAAAGTTGGATTATCATTATCAGAATAATCTGCCATAGAAATTGAGGGCCTAGTGGCCACGGAAGCTTTGTCTTTAATTTATTAGATTAGTTTTAAACTGAATTAAGTCTTCATCTTAAAAGTTGTCACATAGACATAATTTCATAGTCTTTTCTGGAGGTTGCTCCTTATTTGTTGGAATTGGACAGTTAGCCTCAAGGACTGAGTGACAAATACATATGTGTGTGTGCGTGTGCGTGTGTGTATATTTAGCATTAGGAAATTTATTTTCCAAAGCTTTTCATAGAAGTTCTGCATATAATGTATGCTCTAAGATGTTGGGTTATATTTCAATATGCTGTTTCACATGAACACTTCATCCCTGCTGAGTTAAAAAAAAATACTTGGGTGGGCGGACTACATTTGAAATAACCACCTCCTACTAAGCTTTCAGGATACATGTATACTAATACAAATGCATAATTCTGTGGAGAAATTCTGGATCCCATCAATCTTACTCTTGTGAGGAATTATTTTCACCAAAGCCATCTGTATGAGGAACATTTTATTTTAAAATATATAGCAGAAAGTATTTGTGAACTCATCTTCCAGAATAAATACAGTCTCCTACTGTGTAATATGGCAGTAGGCAACTTATTCCTTTCAGCTTAAAAGACTGTGCCTTTACAAATTTACCTTCTATGAAAACTCTGGACAAACGCTTCTGACAATAGAAATCTTGGTGCATTCTCTTAAAACTGTATGGTGCTGTACAAAATTCTTACAAATATTTCATTGTATGTGTTTCTGATAGCTTGTTTGTACTGGGGTTTTTGTTTCTGTTTTTTAAAAGGGAGAGTTTTTTTCTACTAAATTATCTATGTTGCTTAGTTTGGAGTGCTTTATTTCAAGGAATGCTTTAGTGCACTACAAGGAGCACCACAGGCATGTTTAGGTAGTGTTAAAAATGGGTGAGTTTTTCTAAAGCACAGTAAACTACCCATAAAAAGAGGAGAG
This sequence comes from Naja naja, assembly GCA_009733165.1. Lineage (NCBI taxonomy): Eukaryota > Metazoa > Chordata > Lepidosauria > Squamata > Elapidae > Naja > Naja naja. The sequence continues at coordinate 188,621,208 of CM019150.1, read as the reverse complement.
AGGGGTATTCCTGGTAGGATCTAAGAAGGTAATTGTAAGCATCTAGTGGCAGTAGTAAGAAGCAAAGGAAGTTAATAGTATTGCAGATACATATTTGCTGGCCTTGTGTTACATATGTGATGTGTGTTCTACCTGTATGTTTTGTTTTTTATATATACATGTTTGTTTTTCTTAACAAAAGAAAAATATTTGATCTGATGTTTTGTACTTCTGCCTTGTACCTGGTTTCTGTCAATCTATTTCTGCAAAAGGATATTAAAGCTGAAAGATAATGGATGTCAATATATTGTATGGAGGTTCTTGACCAAGTAACTTTTCTTTTAATCTCAGCAGTTTCCTCTCAGGACTGGTAAGATACTACTACACCACTGCAAACAGGCAGCTCTTTTGTGAGAATGCTCACAATATTGTCAAAACTCAGCAGCCTCAAAACGTTAGCAACAACCTTGCCTTGGTACTTCTGAAGTCTAATTCGTTTTTGAAATCTAACAATGCTTTCATTTGAGAAAAGAGTGGAGTGTATCATTAAAGAGTAAGGATACTACATTTGTTTGCCCAGTTGTAGTTTTCCATCATTGTGTATACAGAAATGAATGCAGCTATAAGAGTGTCTCTGTAGTTTTCTAACAACTGTGAAACATTTGATTGCCTCCTGTTTGTACCATTATTGAAGATAGTTTCTCTAGTGACAGTAATTATGCAGCACTTTCATGTTTAGAAAAAATATAACTCTGAATATCAGGTGCAAGGACAAAGCTTGCTCTTTAAATGCCCTTTATCTAATTGGCCACTACTGGCAGTAGATAGTCCTTGGTTAGTCCACAAAGATTGTCAATAAGTTCAAAGAGAGGGACAGCTTACTGTACTTGAAGTGTTTGTCTTATAGATGAAGCTTAAAATTTAATAGAAGAGACTAAAAAACGCATTCTAAGAAAATTACTGTGGTAATTTTTAAGCATCAGAGGCATGACAAATCAAGAGAAAAGATAATGCTTTGTGTAAATTATGCTTTGGGATCAGAATTCTGGACAGAATACTACCTTGCATCATGAAGCTGTCTATAGTATACCAAGTTATTCTCTGTATCTTTGTTGCTTAAATTTTTGAAATGATCTTCTAATTATTTTTATAACAGATGGTTCCTGATTGGTCCAAAAAGTGTGGCTCTAAATTTAGTTGTCACAGTTTTTAATGGTATAAAATTTTCTCTTTGCCTTACACTTTTTTGCTATGGATGCCCAAATGCTCATAATAATTCATGTAGTATTCAATATATTGAAAGTAAAAACCAGTAGAAAAATGTGAAAGGTGGTCAGATTTTAAAAATGTCAAAGTACTCCTGTTTCTAAACTCTGATAATAAGTGGTATGCTTCCTTGGAATTGATTGTATGAAGGATGTATTCGGCTTTTAATTTGAATGATACTAGCTTTTCCTCAAATTACCATGCTAATATTTACTTTTATTACATTCCACTTGCTTCTTCTAAACAGAACTGCCAGAATTGCTAGAATTGGAAAACACCAATCTCTTCTGCCATTATAACATAATATTTGCAAAATTTGTAAAATTTAGTCTGCCAATGACCTTCCTTGTTTTTTAAAAACATCTGGAACAAGCCATCATCAAGACACACAAACACATCCATTTGCAAGCAGGCAGATTTCAATATATAGTCACATAATATTACTATATAGTATCCCACATATATCCACCAGCTGCCTTATACCTTTAATTAAAGAAATTGGGACTTGAATGATATGCATTTAAGAGGCAGACTAATGTTGTTCATGTGTACACTGAATGACTAAAGATGGCTGTACATGTTTCACAAAATAGATTTTTTTAGGAATAGATCAATTATTTTATGATTGATTTCACAACACAATAACATTTGTCCAAAGTAAGAACTCACATGATGCCTTTAAAAAATGATCAAGCCAAGAGTTTGCCATATCCCTAAGACTTCTGTGATTGAAACGTAGGTATGAATAGAAAAAGCCCAGTAAATACAGCTTCTCCCACTGCTGTTTTGCAAGGACAACACAGTTGTATCTGCAAATCTTGTTTATTGTTACAGATTCAGAAGCCACATTCCATTCTATATTAACTAAGCCAACCATTTTAATAAGAGCATTTGGCCTCAATAATGTTTCTATGCAACACAAACATCATATTTAATGAAGGGCATAGTAGCACCTCTTCTGCAAGAGACATGAAAAGTATCTTTTAGCCGAATTTGGAGGTTGTCTTTTAAAAAAAATTCACTCCTAGTAATAGCTTAAGAAGCAAAAGCTAAGATTCCAACAAGTCTAGATCAACTCCTGAAGATTTGATTTATTGGTGGTCTCTGCCCATCCCCCACCCCTCCAGCTCCCACCACCTGCTGCTAACCAGACCTATTCCTCTCCAGCTTTTTCTAGATCACTCAGCCAAGGTCAGTGATGTATTGCTGGTATATTTCAGCATGCTTACTAACCTTGAAAAAAATGAGTTTCTATTCAAAGCAAAATGATTACAGTCACTAGGTGACAAAAGGAAATCTGAAAAAAAAGCTGAGAATTACCAGAGAAGAATTAGGAAAGGAACGAGGCTTTTTCAGTCTCGATTGGCAGTGCTTGCTCTCTCAAACAACTTGGCTGTGGGGACATACAAAAAATGGTTATTATTTTTTAAAAAATTGGGGAGTAATCCCATTGCTTATTTGCTAGGAAGCCCAAATTTTGGTTCATATAGAATGAGTTAATATTATGGAATTGATATTATGGCAGAGAAACCATTATTGTTTATAAAGGTGATTTTTTTGTTTTTAAAGCTTAACACTAAACTTTAAAAACTGCATGGGGACCTTTTCAGTTTTTTAAGGGGAAATTTAGAGCTAATTTAAATTAATTGTCAACAAGTCTGTCCTACTCCTTTTTTGGGAGAGTGTATTTGTGCCTTCAAGTCAGTGTTGACTCCTGACAACTGCCCAAACAAATCCCTGCCATTTTTTACTAAGATTTTGGAAGTAGTTGCCATTGCCTACTTTCTAGGGCTGAGAGGGTGTGGCTGGCCCAAGATCACACAGCTTGCTTTGTGTCTAAGTGATTAAAGTACCAGTTTAGAAATTGAAAGATGGAGAGTTTCTGGTCTGATGTTTTAATCACTATACCAAACTGGATGTGTGTACTCTTTTAGGGTTTCTTATTAATATTTTAGGAAGAGATGTGGCCATAACTCTATTTTTTATTATTTTTAAAAAAGTGTTATGCTTAGTAGATAGAGTTCAACCAAAAAGATTGCTTATACATGTAGATTTTGAAGGCAAAACTTATCACAACCCACCAATTATTAATTTTTTATTAATATATCAATATGTTGAAGCTGTCAAAAAAATAGATTTTCCCTGTTATGCTGATGTTCAGAAGATGCTCCTTAAAGACACAATCATTCAGATGGAGGATAAATGCATGATCAAATGCACAGCCAGTTTTCTTTATAGAAGTGAAGAGTAATTTTGGCATGGAGTCTTTCCATGTACACATCTGAGCTTCAGTTGTACCACTGGCTTCACTTAGGGAGGCCTAAAAGCATTTATCTCATGTTAAATTGCAATGCTATCAATGGAAATCAGAAACCACTTTTACTGCTGTGGGAACTTCATATGAAGTAAGTAAAGTTTTACTTTTTGGTTACATTTTGATAGTTTGATACACCAATCTAATGGGACGTAAGTGTCATTTTCAGAAATCCCATGTAAATAATTGTATTTTTGCTTCAATTCTAGCTCTCTCTATTGAATAAGAATTGTTGGTTGATGGTTATCATAGCTGATAAATTGCAAAGAAAGTCCCTTCAATATTTCTTGTAATACATGTCTGTTGTGATACAATTTAGCAAACCTGTTTTCCCAATGTCATTAAATATTTGTAGCCAATTTTAACAGTTGGATGCTGAAAGCATAATAGGCTCTGGCATTTATTGACTGTAAATAAATCCAATCTTATGTAAATACATTGGAGCATAGAGGTCTTGTTCAAGAACTAATTTTTAATGATAGAAAATAAAAGATTCATTTTTTATTGAAAATTTCTCTCCCTACCTTAACAGCAGACTTTTTCGAATTCTTTATCAAAGACCTTTGAATATTATTTTAGAAATGAACACATTTTAAAAGCCTAATGGTATAGCCTCAATATAATACACAGCTTATCAAAATATATTATTTTCTTAATTTTACAATTTTTCAAACATCTGTCACTATGAACTGGAAAAAGCACGATAGGGCCTTGCTTTATAATAAAATTATATATCTGATTTTTATTTTGCCTTTATTATTGTTTTTTTATAAATAACTCAAGGCAGCAAACATTCCTAATACTCCTTCTTCCTCTTATTTTGCCCACAACAACTATGTGATGTGGGTTAGACTGAGGGGGAGAGAGAGAGTGATTGACCCAAAGTAATTGAGCTGGTTTTTCATGCCTAGGGCAGGACTAGAACTGTCCGAGGCAGGACTAGAACTCATCGACCCCAAGGCCCCTCCTTTGTGGGGTGCTCCAGGGGTTGGTTCTTTCCGCTCTCTTATTCAACATCTATATGAAACCACTGGGCGAGATCATCCGTGGTTTTGGGGTGAGGTATCATCAGTATGCTGATGATACCCAGCTTTTTATCTCCACCCCAAACCAACCCAGTGATGCCCTTTACGTGATGTCCCGGTGCCTGGAAGCGGTACGGATCTGGATGGGGAGGAACAGGCTTCAACTCAACCCGGCCAAGACCGAGTGGCTGTACGTACCGGCATCTCGGGTTATCCAGGATGTTCCATCTTTAGTTATGGGTGGAGAGGTGTTGCCCCTCGTAGATAGGGTGAGCAACTTGGGTGTCCTCCTGGACGCACGGCTCAGTTTGGAGGATCAGGTGGGAGCTGTGGCCAGGGGGGCATTTGCCCAGGTTCACCTGGTGCGCCAGTTGCACCCCTATCTAGACCGAGATGCCTTACGTACGGTTGGTTACTCATGCGCTCGTTACCTCCCATTTAGACTACTGCAATGCTCTCTACATGGGGCTGCCCTTGAGGACCACTCGGAGGCTTCAACTGGTTCAGACTGCGGCTGTGGGGGTTGTGATGGGAGTATCCCGATACTCCCATGTTACACCCCTCCTGCATGAGCTGCATTGGTTGTCGGTTGCCCTCTGGGTGAGATTCAAGGTGCTGGTACTTACCTATAAAGCCCTACATGGTTTAGGACTGGGGTATTTGCGGGAACCTCTTCTGCCAGCAACGACTTCCCAATGTCCCATGCGCTCCCACAGATAGGGCCTCCCTGGGGTGCTGTCGGCCAGACAGTGTTGGCTGGCGACACCTAGGGGTAGGGCCTTCTCTGTGGGAGATCCCACCCCGTGGAATCAGTTGCCCCTGGAGCTTCGGATGGCCCCTGACCTTCAATCCTTCCATCGTGGCCTGAAAACATGGCTCTTCCAGCTTGCCGACCTGGACTGATGGAGGGGGTGGGGTTTTTAGTGGTGGTTTGTCAGTTTTAATTATTATATTGGGATATGTGTTTAATTGGCTTTTTAATGTTTGTATTGTATGTTTTTTATCGTTGTGAGCTGCCCTGAGTCCTTCAGGAGATAGGGTGGCATAGAAATCCCAATATAAAATAAAAATAAAAAAATAAATGGTTTCTAGCCCAGCACCTTTAACTACTAGACTCAACTGCGTCTCTTCTTTATTTTTAAATCCTAATAAAAGAAAGCAGTTTAAATATTAATCAAAGTTCAGTGGCATTTATACACACCTTAGTTGGTTAACATTGTTATTGGTGACCTGATTATGGAATTTTCCATCAGCCCAGTTATGGACAAGGAGTCATTCAATACTCTTCTCTCATATTGGCATCAGGTCATCTTTTGACAACACAAGACAACACATCACTTCTAGCAAGGAAAATGCATGTGAAACAAGGTTTTGGATCTGGCATGCAGCTATACTATCATTGTAATTCTGTCTTACATCTCTTTTCACAAGACAGTGATGTCAGTTACAAAGATATGTAAGTTACTTAATATGTTGTCTTATATTTGCCTACTTTCAAATGAAGTTCCAAGAAGTTCAGAGAGAAGGATAAACTGTCCGCTTTCTGAAGAGTATAATCGAAAGTGAAAAAATGCAATGTACAGGATAAAAAAGTATAGTGCCTGGTATACTGTAAAGGCTATTTACAATCAGTCTGGTATATATATTTAGTAAAATCAAAATTCACAGGCTAAAAGCAGCTTGGTTTTCCATGGGCTTAAATGCAAGAATTTTTGCTAAACTGAAGTATGCTTTATTTCAAACATATTAAGCAATTCTAAAGTGTGTTCAGAGTGATTTCACATATTGTTCATTGTTTATAAAATTTCAAAGATAATTCCAAGGTTCATTATGCTGATATAAACTAACAAAGTACATGTTAAGTGATTTCCAACACTAATCAACACTATTTTCACTTAAAGGTAGTTGCACATAATGAGTGTTGCAATGTTGATTTGCCTTAAACATAATGCTAAAATCGACTGTTATAAACCTATTCGTCCTTTACGTGCATACATAAAATAAACTATGGCTAAAACCAGCAAGTACACTGTAATTACAGGAGCTGTTATGTAATCAGACTGCATTTTTGGTTAATTGAAAAAGTCATTTTAAAATGACTTTTAAAAAAACAACTTTCCATACTTGTGTACGTCCATGTGTGTGAAAAAGAAAGAAAAAATACACAATTTGAGTGTGATGACTATAAAATATCTATCAAAACTATATCTAGCTTTAGCTAATGTGCAAATTAGACAATAGTTTTAGATTAATCTGTTAAATAATGCTGGGCCACACATCAGGCAAGGTAACCCCACCATACACAATTTATGGTAGAGTAAAAAGGTAATAATACTAATAAAGGCAATAATAAAGGTCTCCAGGTTCACCCTACTCCACAGCTCTGAAGCCACCTGCAGCCACCATCTTTAGCTGAACTTCCGTAGTACTTACTACTGTCTTTTTATTGCCTTGCTCTGACAATCCTGAAGGTGAGAACATTTCCTCCAAAAGTGACTCGCTATATCAACAAATTGTAGACCATTGTCGCTGTGTTGATCTAAGTCACAGTAGAAGTTTGCAAGTGCATATGCTCAAGCTTGTTCTCCATAAGCATCTTTATTTTGGGCTTGAATAAAAACATTTAGGGAGGTCTAACTCAGGTTGGTAGAATTTGTTAACTGTAAACTATATTCACCAAGGGGTTGATTTAAAATACATTTTCAGTGAACGACAACTCCTAATCCACAAAATGAAAAACTATTGAAAATTATTTTCTCAACCCCCTGAGAAACTCCAACTAATAAGAGTTTACAGTAAATAACTTCTAGTCTTGTCTGTGAAGTGCCCCACATGTCTCAGTATGGAAAAAGAAGTGTGAGCCAAAAATGCATGAAAGTTCATTATATGTCAACTATTGATTATGAAGAGACAGAGGCAGAATTGTCAGTAGAAGCTGCCATGACCCACAGTGGACCCACAGACACTTAATGAAGGAGGGGTCTGCTTTCCAGAATGCACAGAATTTAAATCGAATGATGAACGTGGGCTTAAGAGGATTGTCTCTCATTGGTAAATTACGCATACACACCATATTTCCATCTTTGATTATAAAGACTAATCAGGCAGCCAGAAATGTAAGAAGTTTAAACAAATGGAAAGAAAATCAGCTAAAATGGTGCCATCATCCTTCAATTTCTCAAAGCAGCCCAATATTTTGTGGAGAAAGGGAACAGAGCTCTCAGATATGTTAGATTTAAGGGTAAGTTTATGGGCACAATGTCTGGAAACAGTAGGATCAGTTCTTCCTAGTAGGTTATCCTAAGCTTTGTGGAACTTAGCTATTATCTCTGCTGTATGAAAAAATATATAAGAGGCAAAACAGTTATATTTCAATCTTCCCTTTAAAAGTAAAACAAGGGATTGGATAAAGATTTATGAGAATGCTGATACTGACATAAGTTAGATAGACAACACTTTGAAATAACAAGTAAAAAAAACTTTCCAAGCCACATCTATAAATATCTTATGAGACTTATTCTACATTAATCTCTTTTCTACTTTCATCTATGTCTTCTACACACTGATAGGTGATTGTATAAACAGGCAGCTCAAGAGTTTTGCACTATGTTCACTTTGACTGTAGCAAAGTACCCGCCATCTGTTTCACTCTTCTAAATAAAAGTTTTATTGTATGGGAAAAGCTCTGAACTCTTAGTCCCTTTTTACAAATTAACTTGGCACTTAATGAAAAAAGAAAAGAAAAGCAGCAATTTTTGGAGTTTGCACAATAAAAGGAACTGGGCAAGAAACCAATTTTTTTCCTGTTGCACTAAGTAAAATTGGAGCAGGGGGAAGGGCTGGTAAAAAGATTATTCAGACTCCTTCCTTCTCGCACATACATTGTTTGGTTTATAATTTTGATCTTCAGAAACAAACTATATAAGAAGGACACTGGTAATCTGTCAGACTCTCTTTTGGCCTGAATCAAAAAAATTAAAGAGGATTAAATGAGACTGGCCAGTTTGGCAGAGGACAAAACTTAATTGGAAACAAAAGTCACCAAGGAGTAGATTCCAACTATTTTTTCAACAAAGTAATGCCAATGTAATTAAAATACCATGTGGGATATGTGTTATACAAAAATGGAGACATTTCTTTCCCCTTTCCAAGAGGGGAGAGAAATGTCTCAGTTAGGCTAACTTACAGAATGGGTCCAAAATCTAGGACCCATGACTGGCACAAGATTGAAATTGACACAGATGCAGCCACTTCAGTGCTGCTGGAATCAGATGCAGTCATGTGATCATCATTTGCAAACTGGCCTACCAGCTTCCTACAAAGAAACTCAACGCAGAAAGCCATCAAGAAGTTGGAAGTCACTCCTGCTCCCACTGCTTTTTTGTCCACCTATGGTAATTTCCTTATTTAGGTAAGGAAGTAACTGCGAGATGATGATCCAATTGGTTATGGATTGTCTAGCAGTTTTTAACATTATGATTCTCAGACATCAGTCCATCAAATTTTCACCATGTTCACCTACCACCTTCATTTGCTACTTTTCCACATGGTTTGCAGAGCCCACTGAGCTCATCCCTCTGTTCTGCCTCTTCACATATACCACCAGCCTTGTAACTAGAGACCTGTCACTTTCTGCACAAACACACACCCCTGCTTGCCTGTCTCCACTGACTGTCATCTGGCCAGGTCTGAGTTACTTCTCATCTGACTCCAATCAACTGGTTCATGAAAAGGGGATCCAGGGCTTATAATTATGCACTGAAAGGGCCAAGGGATAATACAAATAAAAACAGAATGTGATCATCAAAATTTAGAATATTAGCAAGAGAGAACAATTCTTCAGTAGAATCACAATGAGTCTATATGGAGAACGCTAAGGGAATATTGCTTGGTCAAGCAAACCAAAAGAAAAATACATATTTGAGCCACATTGATGGGATGTGGGATGGGATTACTTTGGGGTGGAGATGCATTTACACAGCTTCTTAGTACTTACTGATATTTTTTGTGTGTTTTTATAAATACATTAGAATAATAAGCAAACTATGAATAAATCAGTAAGGATTTAAAATGTAATGAAGTTATAATTCTTTAGTATAAAAATTAGTCAATAAATAAATTATATTGCATCAACAGAGTAAAAATCACTGTTTAAGCTAAGAACGAATATTGAGAGCCATGGTACAAATCACCAAGCAAAATTTTATTTATGGTAAATCAAATACATATTACTAAAATATTTTAAGTATTTTGTAAAATTAACACAATTACTCTATTCAGAGAGAAGCCCCAGATGTTGGGTGTAGTATAAATCTGTGCATGAAGGTTTAAATTGAATTCTGCATCTGACTTATTTTTAATATTTATTTAAGACATCAAACTATACTCCTACAAGCATTCTTCCACAGAGGGGATCAAGCAACCTTTCTACTAAAACATACTATATATCCTAGCTACTATGTTCAATATAATAAAGCTCTGGATATATGGTTTAGTATAGTTTATTAAGAATATTGTAGGTTGAAATTTCAAAATTTATTTCATTCTGATATCAACATTTCCAGAATTGTTGTATAGCATTGCCACCTAATATGAAAAAAGTGATCTAACCTGATCACTATCGCTCCAGAAATTTTAGAAAACGAACTGTTCATTTTAGTAATCAGTCCTGGCAAAACCTCTTAAACCAATATTCTTTAAGTGTGATATTTTGAGTAAAATAATATTCTTCTTCAATGAAGTTATCATTGGTACTTACAAATTTCTACTGAAGAACGTTCTTGACTATATCAAGAGATATTTGTAGGTATTTATATAGCTTTTTTACTGCTTCTAATCAGACACAAAACAATTGTTATAGGGCAAGCCATATAATTTAATTATTAATTTGATTTATATCCTTTTAGCTTAGAAATATTTCAGGTTAGAAATATATTTATTTACTATTTATTTATTTATTTTGATTACTCTGCACAACTAAAATCAATCAAAAACAATATAAAATGCCTATTTGACAGCCAAGATTTTTTTTAAAAAAAATAGTAGACACAATTAGAATAAACAATTTCAGGTCCTTACAAAATGCTGGCAGAGACAGACCCCACAAAGGCTCCCTTCCTGTGACCCACAAAATGGCACTTAGTAGTTAATGGGACCTATACCCTGCCTCTCCTGCGAGATCTAATGGGATGGGTATGAAGACTTAGGAATCATAGCGCTCCTTCTTCCTATTTTCCCCCATAATCCCTACCCTATGATGTAGGTTGATTTGAAAGAATGTGACTGGCCCAACAGTTACCCCACGCTAGATTTCTTATAAATTATGTTGGGTTTATTTTATTTCTGACTCTTCTCACATTTGTTTTGAACAGATAACCTGAAGCTAAACAATTCAAAAAAAAAGAAAAGCTTTTCACATTTTTCATTAAGTACCTAACTGTATATTTGTGTGTGTGTATGATAGTGTGCGTTTGCATCGGTATACATGTGCGTGCATATGTATTGTACATAGATAGATAGGTTGCAATGTGATAGGCAGATGAGCAAACATGTTTGCTCATCTGCCTCTCTGCCTACAAGATGATATTCTACTTTGGAAGAATCTTCTTTTAGCTATAACTCTTTCCTTTAGCCATAGGCTCTTTCAAATTATAGCAATTACAGGATTGAATATCTTCTCAGTTTAAAGCATAGCAATTTATTTCCACTGTTTCCTGTTCTTTAATCAGGAAACCATGAGAACCTTCAGCTTATTTTGTGACCGTGGAATTTCCTTGTGAGACTTTACTGATGTTGTCAACATCAGTTGAATGATCCTGTATACATACTTACAGACACCGATGAAAAAATTTGGGAAGTTAAGTAAGACAAAACATAACTTTGGCAGAAGTTACATGCTGCTTTTTCAGCAAGGTCATTCTTTTCTCTGTTTTCTTTAATAAGTGTGTTTATACAATCTTTAATTGTGTTTGTGTCTGCATTTGAGCAGTGTTGACTCCTGGCAACTGCCTGGATTAATCCCTGAAGTTTTCTTGGCATGGTATTTTTTGGAAAGGGTTGGCCATTACTTTCTGCCAATTACCTGGAAGGGGCATTAAGGTAATCTAGCTATATATTCCTGTATTTCTCCGTTAATCTATCCACAACAATTTTTCTTTAAAAAAAAAACCCTATGCTGGCCATTTTCCAAACCCTTGGAAATAGATACCAAATTTTAAAAGAAGTTGGGTTTGTAAATCAGAATATAAGCTTTGGATTTAAAATCTGTAAATCCTACAGCCAATGCCAATACACTATATCAGTGAGTTTGGAGTTTTGAAATCTTGTAAGTTAGAGACCAAGAATAAAAAATTGTGAAAATACAGGTGAAACTCAAAAAAATTAGAATATTGCGCAAAAGTTCATTTATTTCAGTAATGCAACTTAAAAGGTGAAAGTAATATATGAGATAGACTCATTACATGCAAAGCAAGATAGTTCAAGCTGTGATTTGTCATAATTGTGATGATTATGGCTTACAGCTCATGAAAACCCCAAATCCACAATCTCAGAAAATTAGAATATTACATGCAATCAATAAAACAAGGATTGTACATAGAACAATATCAGACCTCTGAAAAATATAAGCATGCATATGTACTCAGTACTTGGTTTGGACCCCTTTTGCAGCAATTACTGCCTCAATGCGGCGTGGCATGGAAGCTATCAGCCTGTGGCACTGCTGAGGTGTTATGGAAGACCAGGATGCTTCAATAGTGGCCTTCAGCTCTTCTGCATTGTTCGGTCTCATGTCTCTTATCTTTCTCTTGGCAATGCCCCATAGATTCTCTATGGGGTTCAGGTCAGGAGAGTTTGCTGGCCAATCAAGCACAGTAATCCCACAGTCATTGAACCAGGTTTTGGTGCTTTTGGCAGTGTGGGCAGGTGCTGAATGAAGTCAGCATCCCCATAAAGCTCATCTGTGGAAGGAAGCATGAAGTGCTCCAAAATCTCCTGGTAGACAGCTGCGTTGACCCTGGATTTAATGAAGCACAGTGGACCAACACCAGCAGATGACATGGCTCCCCAAATCAACACAGACTGTGGAAACTTCACACTGGACTTCAAGCATCTTGCAGCATGTGCCTCTCCATTCTTCCGCCAGGCTCTGGGTCCTTGGTTTCCAAATGAGATTCAAAAGTTGCTCTCATCAGAAAGGAGGACTTTGGACCACTGAGCAACAGACCAGGTCTGTTTTTCTTTAGCCCAGGTAAGACGCTTCTGACGTTTGTTGTTCAGGAGCGGCTTGACAAGAGGAATACGACATTTGAAGCCCATGTCCAGGATCCGTCTGTGTGTGGGGGCTCTTGATGCACTGACCCCAGCCTCAGTCCACTCTTTGTGAAAGTCCCCAACACTTTTGAATGGCCTTTTCTTGACAATCCTCTCCAGGCTGCGGTCATCCCTGCTGCTTTTGCATCTTTTTCTTCCACACTTTTCCCTTCCACATAACTTTCTATTAATGTGCTTTGATACAGCACTTTGGGAATATCCAACTTCTTTTGCAATTACCTTTTGAGGCTTTCCCTCCTTATGGAGGGTGTCAATGATGGTTTTCTGCACAACTGTCAGGTCAGCAGTCTTTCCATGATTGTGATTCCTACCGAACCAGACTGAGAGACCATTTAAAGGCTCAGGAACCCTTTGCAGGTATTATGACTTAATTAGCTGATTAGAGTGGGACACTTTGAGCCTAGAATATTGCACCTTTTCACAATATTCTAATTTTCTGAGATTGTGGATTTGGGGTTTTCATGAGCTGTAAGCCATAATCATCACAATTATGACAAATCATGGCTTGAACTATCTTGCTTTGCATGTAATGAGTCTATCTCATATATTAGTTTCACCTTTTAAGTTGCATTACTGAAATAAATGAAGTTTTGCACGATATTCTAATTTTTTGAGTTTCACCTGTATGTACCCATATTTCACTATTAAATCCTTGAGAAAAACTGGTATGTTAAGTGGATTTCCTTAGTTTCCCTAGAGTATCAGAAGACATCTGTTATTATAATTTCAGCAGTTAACAATTGAGCTAAACTGAATTTGTATTATATAAAATTAATGGCAGGTTATTAAATATAATTGGGTCTTTTCTCCAGAGGAAACAAGTATTTATATGGTAAATTTTCATCTTTTAAGCAGCACTTTTAAATATATTTAAAGAATATTTCATGTTAAAGCTATCTTGGAACTTTATCATATATTCTGTTCTTACAAAATATATTACATTGTAGTAAAATACTTACCTGGAAGTGACAAGTGGACAAACTGTAACTAAGTGGAAAAGATCCAAACAATATTTTTATTGGTCCAAAGTCTAATTTAGCATCACATTAACATATTTAACATTTAGATTGCCACATAAATATACTTATATACAGTGAAATGCTATCCAAAAAAGATGCCAACAATTCACAATACCAGATCATATGGATCAGTGATTAGTCAGATTTTTATATCTTTAATAAAGAAATTATAACACTGCCTGTCCAATGTAACTCACTGATGCCAAGGATGTCTGTATTTGCTCTAATAATTCCTTTTTTCAATTTTGAGTTTCCAAGGGATATGGCTCTACATTCATGTTCCAATTTTATATAGCTTTATTATATATGTAACTGATGTATACAGCATAGGCGACCTTGTTCGTCATGGGCACCATCCATTGTTGAGCTTCCTGAAAACTTTCCTCTATCATCATAAAACCCTGACATCTAAAAGCTAGCCTTTGCTCTTCTTCAGTAGCTTGCAGGCTACCATCCAGCCTGAAGGGTCAGCTGTTGGTATCCACATCTGAGTCATGTTGCATTATTGCCCTAAACCTAAAGTGTTCTCATGAGATTTTTTTACCAGATAGTTCACCATTGCTTTTCCTAACCTTTCCCATTTATCCAGGCTTGAAACCGGCATGTGGTTGATGAATCAAACATCAACATCATTTATTTTTTGAAGTAAATAAATAAACTTCATAAAAAGCAGTATCAAGAATTTGGCAGCTTGCTAGTTCATTTATGATTTTCAGAAAAATAAATTAATATAAAGATCCAATATCTAGTTACCTGTAGTTCCTGAAAATAATATCTGGGACTCCTTTTAGCCTGTTAATTCTGATGAAGAGTATGGATTTCCTCTGCCACCTGCATGCTCGATTCTTGGCTTCTTCATTAAGTTGGAAGAGGTTATGATTAACTGGATCTGGGAGGTGTTCTACATTTTCTTGTAGAAAGATGTGTTATCCACAGTTTTAAATCTGTGGTGCACTTCTTTTTCAAAAGGCCGTCCCTGGATTCAATAGTTCCTGACAACTGTTTTCATGTCCAGTTCCCCCTTTTGGTGAGAAAGCTGTTAAGAGGGTAGTTTGGAACCTGCTTCAAAATACCTACAGGAATTATCTGGACACTTTTCAATCAAAAGTTACACCTAGGCAGGGGCTGAAATCACTTTGATCATACTGATAGATGATGTTAGGCTAGGAACAGCATGGAAACAGTATGTTCATTCTGATCCTATTAAACCTTTCATTAGCATTCAACACCATCAATCATGATAGTTTTCTAGATCATTTGTATCGATTGGAGAAATTAGAGAAATTCTTCTGTAGTAGTTCTGCTCATTCCTTAATGTCTGGCTCCAGTTAGTGGTAGCACATTAAGAGCATTTGTGCAATTAGAATGATTGCTCTAATCTAGCATGCCATAGGTTTTGGTGAACCATTGTCTGACTTTTAATATTTACATGAAACCGCTGAAAGAAGTCATCTAGGAATATACTCAAGTTATCCTATTGAGATCTAGATGGGATGAAATATGCTAAAGTTGAACCCAAAGAAATGACATTGCTGTTTCTCATGGCCTAGTTAGCCTGAGAGTATCTTTCAAGACAGGGCACTAACCCTGAAGAAGTAGGTCTGAAAGTCTCCCTGGACTTACAGCTACTGCTGAATTAACAGTTGGACACATAGGCTTTGCCCAGTTTCAATATATGCACCAATTATGGCCCTACATTGAGCAGGAGGATACAGGTTGCAATAGTAACTCATCAATTCACCACTACCAAGTCTACTACAATGTGCTCTACATCAGTGGTCTGCGAGAAAATTTTGGTGGTCCGCAGAGAAATGAAACCCCCAAAGCACCCCCCAAAGCAATTAATCCAGGCTGCGTGGGAACACAAGGCTGCACCATCCACATGGCCCATGGGAACACAAGGCTTGCGTCACTTGCATTGTGAACACCACGAGGTAGTGAGGAGAGGGGGAAAAGGTGGAGGAGGGGGAACTTGTCCCACTCACCCCACGTGCCTGGCCTGGCCACTGGACTGCTTCTTTCTGCTTCTTTCTTCTTCTGCTTTTGGCTGCATGCAAGGAAAGCAGCAAAAGTTTCTTTCTGTCCCCCAAACTCTGCCAGCAATGAGTCTTTGGGACCCTGCAAAGCATCCTGCTCCAAGAGGCCGGCGAAGACTCATTTCTGGCAGAGTTTGGGGGAGAGAAAGAAAGACTTCTGCTGCTTTCCTTGCATGAAGCCAAAAGTCTCTCTCTCTCTCTCTCCCACTGAGAACGGAGCTGGAAACGGTATCCTGCGATCCCAAATAAAGAATGATCAATGAGGAAGAAGTCTGCAGGAAAATCCCCCACCCCATTTTCCTACTGATCAATTGTTCTTTATTTGGAATTGCAGAATACCGTCTCTCTCCCCCTCTGAGAATGGAGCTGAAAAGAAGGTTAGGAATGTAGCTGCCTTGGAGGGGATGGAAGTGTGTGAGGGATGTGTGTGTGTGTGTGTGTGTGAGAGAGAGAGAGAGAGA
The DNA here is from genome assembly GCA_009733165.1 of Naja naja. Taxonomy (NCBI): domain Eukaryota; kingdom Metazoa; phylum Chordata; class Lepidosauria; order Squamata; family Elapidae; genus Naja; species Naja naja. Next base: position 188,604,777 of record CM019150.1, on the reverse strand, counting down.
GAGAGAGAGAGAGAGAGAGAGAGAGAGAGAAACATCTCTCTCACCGTCAGCAAGCCACCGTCAGTCAAAATTCATATTAGTGATCTGCAGGATTTAAAATTATGAGTTTGGTGGTCCTGAGGTCCAAAAGGTTGAAGACCAAGCAGAAGCTTCAGGTGATGTAAAATGTAGTGCCTTGTGCTTTTATTTTTTGGCATTCATCACCATGAGCATAATTATGCTTGGCTTTCAACTGCAATTCCTAATGTTGGTTTTGAGTTATAAAGTTTTGTATGACTGAGTGCCCAGGACTGCTTCTTTTAAGCAGAACAACCCATCTCCCAATAAAATCATCCTAGGAAAAATTGTTTGTGGTTCCTTCCGTTCATGAGGGATGATTATTATTAATACTGGCTTTTTAAAATACAAACTGCAAGGAATTGACTGTAAATCCAGTAATACAAAAATGTAATACATAAATGTATTTCTTAGCTGTCCCAGTAACACTGTTCTTCTAAGTTTGCAATCTTAAGTACACATAATAGGAAAGAAGCTCCATTGGCCACCGTGGAGTTTACTTTTAAGCACTTCTACACACTGAATATAATTCTTAATCTGAAGATCATTCTATTTTTATCATTTTAATGTTATTAATACTTTAAAGAAATCATGTAAATCATCATAAAGGGTTTTATGGCGGAGGATGAAAACATGTTGCATTATTTTGAACATTTTCTCTGAAATCTCCCTGGCTGCCAACATTCAACAGTCTCAGCATTATGCCTTTCGTCTTTTAGGCACGGCTGTTCAAGCTCCTGTTATTGTAACCACAGTCCCAGATGTGGCGCCAAAAACTAGTGCACTCTATAAAAGTAACTGACAGCTCAGATGTGTAGCTTAGTGGAGGCCTGGAGAAGTTACACCAATGAGAAGCTGGCTTTTTCACAGAGCCACACATGTTTACAGTCTGCATTCTGCCGGTAGGAGGAACGGTCTAACTGAAAAGCCGTAATGGATTCATAGCAGGAATTAGGATTAATTTTTTTCAAATATCGAACAATCCAATTTTTCTCTTTAGAGAGCTGCAGACACAATGAAATAGTCTTGTCAATTGAAATAAAGTCTCATTTGAATGAAATCCTGAACCTGACTGAACTGGCCATGGAAATGCACAGGAAATTATGAAAGAGATTTTTTTTAAAGACAAAAATGTCAAATCTCATGTTCATATAATTTTTTGCAGAACATGAATTACCTCATGAAAAAAGCAAAATTGTCTATCAGAATAATATTTTGTAACATATTGCATCAATTGTAGCCTATATGTCACAGAAATATGTACATTATTCTGACAACTATCAAGATATTACTTCTTGCCTGCCCATATACAAATTAAAGAACAGTCGGGATTGCTCAGAAATTAGAAAATATTCCCACAGTATGCCTTTATCAAATTACAGCTAACTAATGCTGCACCATTATGTCCTGAACCTGGTACCTCCAGATGTGTTATAATCCGATTTCTATCATCAAGTCTATATGGTCATGTTGGCTAAACTAATGATAGATGGAAGTCTGGCCAGTGACTAGGAAACTGATTTATATTTGTAGCTACTGTGTCTTTGGGTTGAGGAATATGGGCATTGCTTTCATGAAAATCTATGAAAGGCTGTGTGAAGGGTCATAAAATATGTGTCCAAAGATGCAGCACATGGTATCTCAACCAGTGGCTTGTTGATTGAAAGATAATTCAATTTTGACCTCACGTTTACCTATACCTTCCTTTTTAGAATTTTTTTGATTCTGCCAATATTAATAGTAGGAATGCTATTCGTTTGGTGCATTTCCCAAATATGACAGATGAATGACAGTATTATGGTTTTAAACATAAGGAAGAATCTGTTCTTGTTAAGCTTGAAGAAAAGAGTTCATTGATAAGCATCCAAACAAGTGTAAGAAGTTCTTTGATGAACTAGTATAGAATGTATTTGCATGCATATATGAACGTATGATAGAAAACTGCCTTGCTTTATAAACAGAAAAATCTCCCTTGCTTTAAACAAAAATCTGTGGACTTTAGAAATAACAGAAGATCACTGGTCCAAATTTGACTGGGTAACTTTAGGCCACTCACTCTCTCTCAGCCCAACTAACCTCAATAGGGGTGTTATTGTGGGTAAACCAGGAAGATGAAGAAGTATTCGGTATATTTGCAGTCTTGAGATGCATGTGGGAGAAAAAAGGTAGGATAAAAATCTAAAAAAAAATTCAGAAGAGACAATTGTTTAATCTTTTTCAATTTGTTTGAGAAAATGTTCCATCATTCAAGAGAAGGCCTATACTGGAATGAGACGTGGTACATTTAAAGGGTGAGGGCAGCAACTCAGCCTCATGAACTTCCAGGAAGCTACTGTGATGTGAGGCAAATGTGGCAAAACACATTTCATGTTTCATCTCTCTGAAGTGGCTTCAGGATGGTAAGCAACTATTACCATCCTCACGTTTAATTACCATAAAAACAGAACATTGGATCTAAAATCACAATTCAGGAGTGATTTTGGGGGTTGTTTTAAAGGACTGAGATTTTAAGGATGTCAATGTAACTTGCCTCCAGGAAATCCTCTATTATAGGCCCTCTAGAAAAGCTTTTAAAATGGTTTGGATTCTATACTCAGTTCTGCAACTATGACCTTGTCATAGTAGGTACAGAAGTTTCTCCTATCTGTGAACTTTTAAAAATGGCTATAAGATTCTACTGGTATAAAATATAGCACCTGGTCATTGTCTATTTGACAAATATTTGGGATAAAAGTAGCGACGATGCACAGGCTTGTACACTCACTTCTTGTATTAGGATAAATTTGGCTTTGATATAAAAATACTTAACAAAGCAACACTTCAAAATGAATACATTGGCATAATGTATGTATGATTGTATAGCAATCGGAATATGTTTTTTGACATTTCAACCTTGGATTTAAAAAAAATGAAGGATTCTCCAGTCTATTAGCCACAAGGACGCCAAAAGAGGCAAAAATTCCATTATCATAATGACATAAGTCTGAAAGGTAGAGTTTATTGTGTTGCTTGTTGTGTGGCTTCAATTGCTAAGCACTTTTCTTTGGGGAAGACCTTCAGAGTCATTATTATTCTATTGCTAATTTTTCATATTTGAAGGTTGGACAATAGGATAAATTATTTTATTCAACTAATATAATCATTTTTATACACAGAGCAAGAGTGTCACCAGAGGCACATAGAATGAGTCAAAAAGTGAAGTATCAAATTAAAAAAAAAAAAAACACTAGCTCTAAGCAATATAGGCAATGATTTTAGCCCATTAAGAATGGTTAAGGCATCAGATTAGAAATAGACTTTCCTGCCTCAGGTACAAAGTCAGTGTTTACTTTAGGCCAGTCATTGTCTCAATCCTAGGAAGCAGGCAATGGCAAATCACTTCTGAAATGTTGCCAAGAAAACTGCAGGGCCGTCTGCTGGAAGTTGCAAAAAGCCAAGACTGACTCGAAGGCACCACCATCCCCCCGCCCGCGCGTCAAAACCCAAAAAGTTTGATGGGAATGACTGCAAGGCATCGGAATACCGCTAAAAAAGAATCTAATAACTCGTTACTCGATCAGTGCGATGCCCGCCTGGTCTCCACCAATCTGTCCTAGAAACTCTCACTATTCTAATCTGAACGGTGCCTGCAGGTGGCTTTCTCCGCAATTACGGGAGACCTATCCTGTCCCATCCCAAACCTGCCTTTGTAATCCGTGCCTCCTATTCCACAGCACATAATATTGTTGTCACCAACTGGGCACCTATCCCCGAGAAGGATTGCAAGAATGTTCAAGGACAAATCGGATAAGTGTTGGAAATGTCATCAGATACCTGGCTCCTACTACCACATGTGGTGGACTTGCGCTGATGCTAAAAGATATTGGACTAAAATCCACATGTGGTTGGAAAAAATGACACAACAACATATAGACTTGAAACCTGAGATATTTCTGTTGGGAATTGTACCAGAGACACTCAACAAAGAACTGAAATATTTGATTGTTAATGTATTGACAGCTGCCAGAATTGTATTTGCTAAAAACTGGAGAAATGATAAGACACCTACGCAGGAGGAAGTGATTAAGAAGATTTTGGACTGTGCCGAAATGAGTAGATTAACATTTGAAATTAGGGACCAAGAAGAAAAGCAGTTTTATAAGATATGGAATATGTTCTATCAATGGTTAGATAAAAAGTTTGGTAATATATTTTTGGGAATATAAAGATAGATAGAACTGTTGAAACAATATAGAGATTATAATATGATAGAGGATTAATAATAATGATTATAGTTTTTCCTTTTTGTAATACTGAATATGAATAATGAGGGGAAGGCACTGTGATTTTTGACCGACCGACATACTTGAAATTGATATGGATCTATGTGTTGTATGTTTGTTTGTTACGTTTGTTCTTTTGGAAAAATAAAACTTTTGTAAAAAAAAAAATTGTTGTCACCAACTTGTTGCTGGGCGCTTCAGGGCACTTGGGAGGCGAGGAAGGCCGTAGCCGGCGGTCCCAGCCCAGCAGTCCCTCAGCCGACGCGTGTTAACTAAAGCGGCGGCGGCGGGCAGGCGAAACTGCCGGCGATTAGCATTTCAGAGGCAGTCGACTCCAGTCCGGGTTTTGGGGCTGAGGACTAGCAAGCCGCAGGGAAAGGCTAGCAAAAGACCCCGCTCGGTCCGTCCATCCAGCTCGCCCGCCCTTTCGCCAACATCTGGGAAGCGCCGCTGACCTGCAGAAGGGAGCTATCCCAGCAGGGTCCCTAAGTCCCCGCCGGGCCAAAGCGCCCGATGGCTGCAGCGGCGCGCCCGGCCTTCCTGCCCAGCCCAGCTCATCCGCTGTAAGCGGCGGCGGCGGCTGCACCACCTCTGCTGCCTTGCCGCGAGTGCCTCGGCTATAGCGGCAATAGCTGCCGCCGCCGCTCCCACCCCTTCGCTCAGCCTTGCCCACCGCCGAGCCGAGCCGAGCCCACTCCTCCTCGGTGCGGCGCGCTGAGCGGTGCTGGGCGCGGCCATGCAAGCGCGGCGTCTGGCCAAGCGCTCCAGTCTGGGGAACCGGCGCTTGAACACGGCGGGGCCGCCCTCGGCCGCGCAGCCTTTCCCGGAATCGGGCGGCCGCGGCATAGCGAAGACCGAAAACTCCTGGAGACCGCCTCGGCGCGAGGGCTCGGCAGCCGCCCTCGAGGAGGAGGACGAAGAGGAGGACGTGGTGGTGGACGTCGAGGAGGACGACGACGCTGAGGAGGCGGAGGAGCTGGCCGGGTCAGGCAAGGGCCACGCGGCCGCCCGGGTAAGCCTGAAGGTGCGTCGCCGTCGCGAGAAAAGCGTTCCCGCCGTCAGAGGCTCCTCCTGGCTCGGCTGTGGGAGGCGGGTGAGGGGCTCGGGGGCTGGGTGGGTCAGTGCGGCAGGTTATTATTTGTGGGGGACCTTCGTGATTGATGACAGCGGGGTCCTTCCTCGGGCAGCCGCTTGGAAGTTGAGGCAGGGTTAAGTCAGCCCCAAGTTGCAGTCAGGGTTAGAAAGGGGATGAGAGAGTGCAAAGAGCAGGAGGCGTCTGAGCATACCTAGAGTGTCTTTGCTTCGCGGAAGATTAGGATCCCACCCCTCCTTTGTAACAGAAGGGCAGAGCTTCTTGATCCTGTTCCGGTGGTTGGGGGCAGTTTTATCCTCCGCTGCTTTTCATTCAACTAAAACGTCTAGGTCCGGGGAAGGGATTTCTGTGCGAGTCAGGTTGTATAACAATGGGCTTCCTATTCAGTATTTATCTTATTTTGAGAAGACATGATGTTCTGAAAGGGTGTTCCCATTTTTAATTTTATATTTCTAAAATGCATGATCAGTCGAATTTAAACAAGGAAAGAGATGGAATGACAGGCTGGTTTAACAGCCCTGCAGGGTTGGCATTCGCCTGTTTTGTTCCCCAACTCAGACAGTTAACTCGTGTAGTGCAAATAAAGATGGCTGTTGTTTACAGTATTTTAAAAATCAACCCTTTAACAAAGTCTGTTGTGCCTGATCAGATAATTTATCGCTGGATGATGGCTATGATTAGATCAAAGAGGGTATCCAGAATCAACAATTTTAATGGGAATAAAAAGGCTGGCTGATGGAAGAGGGCAAGATTGGAATGACCATTGGAGAGAATGATAAAAAATAGCCGGGATGTGGGCACACACAGCTTTGAAATACATGCAGCTAAAGCGTATGTTACAGAAACAATAGTAAAGCTTTAAAAGGCCAAGGGAAATGCCAAAAAGGGAAGAAGGTAAAAATGACATCAGCCGGTAGAACTGCTGTAGTGCAGGAAAACCAACTGTATATAAACCCTGCAGTTCTAATACACTGCTTAGGAGTAGTTTGTGTATTGAAAGCACCCAAAAGGTAACAGTAAGTTCAATAAATCTTACTCTCAAATAAATACAGGTTACATTTTGGGAAGATGCAAAGAAATCTAATATATTCTATGACATGAAAACAAAAGATATATTAGAAAAGCAAAAGCTATTAAAGCTTGGTTATTTTTCTAAAAGTTGGTGTGTGAGTGTGTCCATCAGAGAAACAAATCTGCAATTTCTTCAGCAAACCTGTGATTTTCTGCTGGATCTATTCTCAAAATTTCCATGCAGAATTTTAAAATCTTCAACATAGTTACATATTTTATAATTTGAAAGTATTCCTTGTGTGTCCAATCACACTTTGCCTATTCTATTCTATTCTAATTTTCTATGTGCTTTGATTAACCTTGAGGTTCTGTTCAGATAATGAACAAAAGTAGTATGCTTAGTTATATCAATAGTTTTCCAGAATGAGTTTTTATTCAGAAAGCATCTTACGGTGCTAGTTAACACTAGTTAACATTTTGCTGTTTAGAAATATACTTAAGGAAAAAAAGCTTTCAGTAGTAGCTGACCCTGCTGTATATATTTTTTAATTTACTTTTTTGTTTTCTTGCATTTTGTTGTGTAATTTTGAGACAACATGTTCTTTACATGTTTTAACTATTTGAATTTTATTGTAAGAGAAAAATTGGAATACATAATATATGTTGCTGGCATTTCACTTTACATGTTTTTCTCTTATTTAACCAACATTAAAAAAATCAGATAAGGTAGATGATTAGTGTATTAACTCTGCTCATATCCTTATCATAAAGTAGAAAAATCCATGTCAGTGAGTTTTGCAAAACAGGTCAACTTAATTAAAGATAGAAAGATGGCCTATTGTTATAAGTTTGGTAGATAGCTATATGTAAAAATCCTAATGTGATTTTTTTTCATTCAGAGGAATTTTTTAACATATAGTAAGTTTATATACTGCATTTAAGAAAATATGCCTTGTTTGTTTGTTTTTGGACTCCATTGTGAGTAGTAAACTGGGTCTTTGTTATTGTTTTTTCTCTAAGCTATGAGAAGCTAATAAATGATTTAGCAAAGTATGTGAAATTCAACTACTGTCTTAAAAGAGCGGTCTAAGGCTAAGCAAAATGATGTTATCAAAACTGTAAAGGGACAAGTTGAGAAAAAACACAACCTGCATTTGCCTTTTCCTCAGATCTTTCTCAAAGAATTATATTGGTAGTGAATATGTCATATTTTTATGCAGATTGCTATATACTTCCTGACACATAGTAGTTGCTTGTGGAGCCAAATCTTTTGCTGTTATCAAGAATAAGCTTGACCAAAACAAGAAGTAGCAAAGTTTTTTTGTAAAAAACCATTTATGTGCTAAACTATGTAGCCTTTAGAAAAGGGTCAAATATTCATGGCGCAAGAAAGGAAGTTATTCAGCAAACTTACATCCAGTGGAAATGCTGTTTTCTCCTAAACTGCTTTCAGCAGAGTTTCCTCAATATATTTATATACAATTAAGACATTAAAAAGTGGGTATTCTGAGTAAACAAGCAGACTACTTAGAGAAAGCTGAAGAAGGGATTTATTAGCAAAAAAAATTGTTGAAGAACTCAGTGTATGTGTGTGTACATTTGAGTGGTTTTTTTTACTTCTGGTGACTGAACTAGTTCAGATAGTATTTTCTGATCATCTGAATTAGAACTAGTAATTTTTAAAAAATCTACTGAGAAGCAAGGGGGGTGAATAGAAATATTTTATCTCCATGGTGTTTTCCAGGGGCATCCATGAAGAGATCAAAAAAGTTTGAATGGTAATCACAACTGAATGACTGAAACTCCACCCCCTTTGTTTATGAATTAATATGTATACACAAAAGTGATAGGGCTTCAGCTGCACAATTACAACATTATCTTGACTTTTTACCCCTTCATTACCTTTACAGAAGCTCCTGCGGTTGTTTTTTTATGTACCAAAACATGTTCTGTAGCAAAATTGTTTATTCAATGTGATGGTTAAAGAAAAGGAAATGTACAATAAATAATATTGCTTCCTTAGTAGAAAAATATGCAGTTATGGAAATAAAAGCAAGTTCCTTTTACATCCTTTGCCACTACTACGGGTAGTAGTGGCAAAGGATATATGAGTTCCTTGCAATGGTATATTGCACTTAAATTATTTCTGTAAGTTTATTATTTTAAAAATAAATTGTTTATAGTAGTAACTTTTATCGCTATCTTACATTTAGGAACTAAATCTTAGTTAGAAGTAACCTGTAAAGAAATGCAGGTAGTTCTCAACTTATGACCACAACTCAGCCCAAAGCTTCAGTTGCTAAGCGAGATATTTGCTAAATGAATTTTGCCCCACTTTAATAACCTTTCTTGCCACAGTTGTTAAATGGATCACTACAGTCGTTAAGCTAGTAACATGATTGTTAACTGAATCTAGTTTCCCTATTGACTATGCTTGCAATAAAAGGTGATCATATGACCTCAGGACACTGCAACAGTCAACAGTGTGAAAAACAGCCATAAGTCACTTTTTTCAGTGCCATTATAACTTCAAACAGTCACTAAATGAACTGTTGTAAGTCTATATATTGTTTGGTTGATGGTGGAATACTATTCATTTTTCATAATAGAAAAAATGGGAGCAATTATGGACTAGATTGGGTATGTCACTGAAGATCAGTGTTTTTGAATGTGATTGTTTTGGGTAGTAAATTGCTTTGACAGTCTTTCCTGATACACAACATTGCAGAGAGAAGACAGTTTTACTTACAAATAAGTATCGCTTGAGTTGAGCTTAAGCCTTGGTTGGTCTTGTGGTCATTTCTATATGGTTCCTCTCCTGAAATATGGAAGGAATATATTGCCGCTACTTTTGTTTTTGATTTTCCAATCTAGACAATAGTCTAAATATTTCCTATGATGTCCCTGCCAAGCAGTAACCAGGTGTGACTTTGCTTAGTTATTTTATGAAGCAGCCAAAGTTAGTTGAGGGCTGTGTCTAGTTTTCAGGTACTTATTTGATGAAAGTACATACAGTCCTCCTTATTTTGTATATAGCTTGCACAAATACAATATAAAAAACAGTTTGTGTTGAACATTTACAGTGATTCTCGTAATTCATTATTTTAGGTACTACTTTTAGACATAACCCTTTTCAGATGCCTTGACCATATTTAATTAATATGTTTAATAAAGAATTATTAACAACGTAAAAATTAAATATAAATTAAGTTGAGTTGCTCCAGATGTAGCAATACATAAAAACTCAGAATACCACTTTTTCTAGCATGACGACCACATTGTGGCTCTTTTCATAAATACTGTAGAAATTTCCTGGTGAGAGGATTTTTTAATATACTCGGTAATTCTTTTGTTTCAAACTGCTTCATCCTCAGGTTGGTGTAAGAAATGAAAGAATATTTAGAAGTGGTTGATGTTGAAGAAACGTTTTAAGAAATACATACAGAAATCGATTTGTTTTAAAAGTCTCTTAGCTGTTTATTTTTTTTAATAAAATAGAGTATTTCTACAGTTCCCATTGGTATTAGCTCACTGTGAAGTATATCCCACAATTACAGGAAGAGTTTACTGGTGCCAGTAAAACATCTCAGGAAAATCTTGTGATTTTTCACAAGAAATATTTCTGAAAGATCCATTGTATGTTAAATCCTTACAAACCAATTTCATTCATGTTCATTCTTCAAAACTCTCATATACCACCAGTCCTGTATCTTAAATTGACTTTGTAATGTTTTTGCATGGAAGTTTCATTGCCACCTTCGTTCAACTGAACTGTGTCTTCTGAGCTGCATTCTCATTGACTGCTACCAATTGATCCCTTTTATTAGATAAAGGCTTTGTTTTGCCTCAGTTACCTTGCTCACTATGTAGTCTGTTAGCAACATAAGCCATTTCTTCCAATGGTGTAGTAATAAATAAGAAAATAAACCCAACTTTGTGCTTTACTGAAGATTTTCTTTGAACACCGTAGCTTTCTTTTGTGTGATTTCCCTTGTCCCAAATTATGGAATTCTGCCCAAAATTCTGAAACCTCAAATCTCAGTTTGTGTAGAGATGAAGGTGGAATATCAAAGACAGGCAGGCAATAAATATGGTTTGACTACTCAAGACTTGGCAAAAATAGTTGTCAGCTAAGATTATTAGTTCTTAGTATGGGATATGTAACAGCAAATAAGTAGGGGGTGAGCATCATAGATTACAGTAGAGCATACTTCTTTCATTACTATCATTTTGCACTGTAAGTGACCTGCAGAGTCAAAGACTTCATATTTGATGCTGTATTGGAAGGCAAGGAAAAGTAGAACAACTTAATTTTTTACCTAAAGATATTCCATCTAGAAAATGGGTGTTCAACTTTTTGCTTTGCCTGGGCCACCCTGAGTGAAAAGGAATTGTCTTGGACTGCATTTTTTTTCCTTTTTACAATCTCATAATCCCTTTTGATTGGGGTGGAGTTGAATGGAGCTGAGCGTTTACTGGCCAGATGCCCTTCCTGGTGCCTACATGGAGTTTGCAGCAGAGAAACATCTGTCACTGCATAGGATTGAACTCTCAACCTTCTAAGTGAGATTCAAGTTATTAGTCATCATATATAAAGTCCCAGATGGCTTGGGTCCGTGGTACTTGCGGGAGCGTCTCCTGCCAGCGTCGACCTCCAATCACCCTGTACAGTCCCACAGGTAGGGCCTCCTGGGGGTGCCGTTGGACCCCCCAGACATTGTCGTCAGACATTGTTGGTTGGCGGCGCTCAGGGGTAGGGCATTCTCTGTGGGAGCACCCACCCTGTGGAATCATCTTCCCTTGGAGCTCCAGCTGGCCCCTGACCTCCGTTCCTTTCACCACAGCCTAAAGACTTGGTTGTTTCAACAGGCCAGCCTGGACTGAATGGGGTGGGGTGGGGTTTTATTGATTATAGTTTTTAGTCAGGTTTTAAATTTTTATTGGGCTTATTTCACTAGTTTAATTGTATTTTTAATATTTGTATTCTCATTTTTTATTGTAAGCCGCCCTGAGTCCTTCGGGAGAGAAGGCGGCCTATAAGTCCAATTAATTAATTAATTAATTAAATAAATAAATAAATAAATAAGTGGGAAGCGAGTGTCTTCAACACTAGGCCACCGCGCTGCTGTCTTGGGCCACATATAATATATATAATATAATAATTAATGTATATAAATCACATAACATTATTAAAAGTTTATGTCTTGTGGAGCTGCATTACTGTCTAAAGTTGCATGCAACCCATGGGCCACAGATTGGACATGCCTGATTTAAAACATTAACATTAAAAACAAAATATTTATTAAATTGAAGGCATTTCATTTCTGTTCTTTCTCTACTTCTGACTTGCTTATCAATTATGAAGGTCGTATAGGTGATGGCCATATTTAGTCTAAGACCAGAGCTAATGTGGACTTCTGTTCTAAACTTTTCAGGTAAGGGTAACTGGAAAAAAAATGAAATAGTTATATTAAGCCTACTGAGATTTTGCATGCCAATTTTGTTTTGTAGTTTTGTTTTTAGCACTCTGGAAAATAGTGGCACTATACTTCGTGATGTTGAAATCTAGTGACTAGTAAAAGAAACAGAAAGGAAGGCTGTGCTATATTTGAGTTGGCCATTGAGATGATCATCGATGATATTTGAGTTGCTCATTATTTAATAAGAGTTTAGAAGTTTTGTCTTTTAAAACTCTAAGCTTTTGTTCTAAGTTTTATTTATTATTTTTGCCCATTTGTTTTATTACCTATTATATTGCATATACTGCTAATTCCATCTTCAAATTATGTTTGCTGTTGGTACAGATGTAATGAGATTTGCCTTCTCCTATACAATAAGGAATCGTTTTATGCAGCACAACAGCAAAGTCAGTGAACTTTCCATTAGTACCAAAAGATTACAGGCAGATTTTAAAAGCTTTATTTAAGCAGTGCAAGAATCACACATTCCGTCTTTTAGTCACACAAATCTTATGAATCAAGTAACCTATTTATAATTGACCAAGTAACAAAACAGAATAGAATAGAATAGAATTCTTTATTGGCCAAGTGTGATTGGACACACAAGGAATTTCAGGAAAACTTTCTAAACATACCTTTGATGGAATGGAAGATGGGACTTTCAACTTCTTTCTTCATCTCTCTTTTTATAGGCAGTGTTGGATTATTTCAGTGTTGTAGCTTGGGGTGTAATTGATAGATGATTCTTCATTAATCTGCAGAAAGCATTTCTCTTTGTGAGGATCATTGGGATGTTCCTGGCACTAACAAACCCCCTCAGGAAATGTAAGAAGCATGTCAGGATGATCAGTGCAGGAATCCTCTATCCCTTCATAACCTGGTACATCTTGGCATATTTCTAAACATATTATGCTTAGGTTATACAATCATATGTCACTTTCAGTGAGTACAATATTCTTTAATGTCTGGCCTTCAATTTACTTACTTTCTGAAACATTATTAATTGTTTCACTGGAAATTATTTTGTAAACTTGATAGAAAATTCCCAAAACTAGCAAAATTACTCAAGATGCATTCAATCATACTTCTCATTTTAACATATGGTAGGGATTTTGCCATAGTTTGCCAAAACTAACTATTTTGTTAGTTTTTACTAAAACTAACACATTTTAGTAACATGCATAAGCAAAAATTGTTGGTTTTCTTCTGATTTTTTTGTGGCATAGTCAACATGGGACTCCTCCAGTGGTATTTGGTAGAATGCTTGGGATTTACAGTCCAAAAGTGAGTGTTTTAAAAATTCTCAAAAGTACTTTAACTTGTGAATTCTGTCTCCTATAATCTGTCCCCTGTAGTGTTTAATGATCTGTGTGTTGAGGTTAGTTACTTCTTGAAGGACAATGGCTGTGTTTAATATCTAGAGCAGGCTTGAAGCCACAGCGTGGGTGGACCCAAATCACAAGTATGGAGATGGCAAGATTTGAAGATGGGATTGAAAAATTTTCTTTAATGTTTACCTAATTCAGTACTAACATTTCAATTTGTTCCCCTTCTCAAAGCAATTGGAAACTATGCTTCCAGTTTACAGCACTCCTGCTCCAATGTGCTTTTGAGGGCTGTGTGCACTTCAGGTCTCAGAACATTTCTAGTCTCTCGTAGTGAATTGAACCAGGAGGACTATAGTATTACATAGATAAGCTTTCAGATCTGGAAGAAGCCCAGATAATATTGATATTTGAAGCAGAATTTCTGAAAACATGGTTTTAAAAATATTTATTAAGTGATTTAAATAATTCAAAAGCATACTTTAATGTTCACTTATTTTGAAATATGGTGAGCATATGAAATAAATTTGGTTTGGGAAAAAATGTTCATGGTTCCTATTTTCCATAAGGAAATAATACTGAATCTGTGAATTTATGTATATACATACATACATATGTATACAAACATACATACCTACACACACACACACATACACACACACACTTACTTATTGGTACATTTACACATACATACCGGTATATAAAATTAGCTACATAATGGACTTCACAAGACTTTTGAACATATACAGTACTGTGGTGGGTACATATGGGTAGCCTAGATACGTTGCACAAGGTTAGTTTATAATTCAGCATAGCTTGTAATAGCTAGGTTAATGTGTCATGAAATAGTAGCTGGTTGAAGTTCTTAAGATGGCAATTGTCTTTAATCAATTAATTGTGCTGCTATGCAAACACTGATTAATTTCTTTTTCTGGTATTTTGCATGTCCCAAATAATGGATCCCTGATGATGTATAAAAATAAATATTATGCTTTCTAAAAGATATACACAGCTAGCTAATCATCATTAGGAAGACATCTTATGCAAAGCCATGTTAAATCAATATCTAGTTACACAGATTTAGTGAATTGTCTCAGAATTAGCACCAAGTTTCTGCAGAGCTAAGTGGTTGAAAATCAGCTTCTCTGTCAAACAACTACTTTTCTGCCGTTTTTCCTTCAAACATGTTCATGATTATTTCAGTGAAAGTTTTACTTCTGAAAATAGAGTTTATTTAATATTATGAGCCTTTTGCTTTACAATATAGGGGAAATATATTTTCTTAGTCTTGCGTCATCTGGCTGTATATCAAAAGATAAAAAGCTTGGAAATCATTTATGTTCTTAAATAAATGTTCTAGTTTTATTTATGAAACAACTGCTGGATTTTAAAAATATTTTTTGCTTTTAATCCTTAGATGTGCATATCAGGACATCTGTAGTGTTTTATCCTTTAAATGTGTCATATCAAAATTAATACATCTTTCTGTATTGCGAATCCTTCTTTTAACCACCAGATCTTCAAAAATGAATTTAAACCTGATTGTAACTTCAATTATTTAGTACATTATTCTTCTGCTTGGAGAATGTAAAGCGCTATGAACTTTCCCTTCAGTCCAGCTCTGCAAACAAATAATTAAAAGAAGGCACAGTACTTTCGAATCAGTTGCCCAAAATCTGGAAAGCAAAGAAATTGACAAATTATCCCCAAACTCCTAAACTTACAAAAGGGAACAATCATGCGGTTTTTCATGAAGAGAAAGTTTTAGTGATAAATATATATTTAACATGAAGTCCAATTTTAAAAGATGTTTCGGGGGAAAGAAAGAAAAAAGAGAAGTATCAGTGAACATATTCACTTTCAAATAAGCCTGTTCTACATAATCATTGTTTTATTTAATTTATATAATTTATTCGCCACCTGGAGTGGTGATCTCAGAACACAAGCAGAATCCCATGAGATAGAATAACCTGAGAAAAAGAATGTTTGAACTTTTAATTAGACTTGAAGAAAACTTTATTTTAGCATTCATTTGATGCAGACTAGCAAAATCTAGAGCCTTGGTGGTGCAGGCTATTAAACACCTAGCACTTAGCTCCAGCTGCCTGCAATTAGTGCAGGCTCGAATCCCACCAGGCTCAAGGTTGACTCAGCCTTCCTTCCCCCTGGGGTAGGTAAATTGAGGACCCAAGATTGCTGGGGGCAATAAGCTGACTTTGTAAAAATCTCGTATGTGCTTTATTTATTTGCTAGCTTACAAAATATATATATAAGCCCCAATCCTATGGTTCTGAATCATGCATAACAAGTATTTCTCTTGAAATACAGTGCATAATAATATTCAAAAGTAAACCCAAAGATGCTTTTTCAAGAGGCAACTGGACTTTCTGGTTTTTCTTTGAAAACATTTCATTTCTCATCCAAGAAGCTTCTTCAGTTCTGACTGGATGGTGGGGAATGGAAAGATTTATACTCCTTGCAGACAGTGAGAAAAAAAACCAGAAAGTCTAGTTGACTCTTGAAAAAGCACCTTTGGGACAGCCATGACCTGGATGATTGAGAATCCCCACAGACGTTCAAAACTAAAATAATAAATTAAGATGAAATTCTCAACCTCTACAGCTCAGCATGAAAACCACTATCTTATTTTATAAGAAAGGTTTTGGGTAGGTTCTTGAAAATTAGGAGTGATGGCCTGATGGTATCTTCAAGTGCCTGATGTCTTAAAGTTTTGATGTCTTCTGGTGTTTCTGGTGTCTTCAAGTGCCTGATGCCTTCAAGTTTCCAGAAATGGTGTTACCTCCAAAAAGTCCTGCCTTCTGACCCACATTTCTGTGAATGTCTAGTGCAAGGGGGTAGTTGTGATGGTGGTAGAGGTAGTAAAAGTCCTTAATGAGGGCCTCTCTATGTGTCCCAACTGGTCAGGCATGATAATTTTGGATAAGACAGTGCCTGCTTTGTCTAGTAGGAAGATAATATTTTCTGATATCAAAAACTTAGAAAGCTGATCAAAATTGTTTAGAAGCTTCTCCTACCTGTCAAATGACTCCACAGTTACATCATAAATGAAACATAAATAGAAAATTATACAGATTCTTTCTTTGCTAAAAAGTTGTTTTTAATGGCAAGGTATCCTGTTCAAGCTTCATTATAGAAATAATTTTACTATAGCAAGTACTGTTCTAGTATCAAAATATGCTGGCCACAACTTTGGCCAACAGCTTTGATTTTTACAAGAAAGGTCTATAATAAATTACATATCCTAATTTTGTAAGTAGAGTAGCATGTCCCATCCGTCACCCACCCAAATTTACAGTAGCATTTATTTGCTTTATGTGGCCACCAATCTCACATATGTGACACTGGGTGGGTTACAGTACAGTAAATAAAACAAATAAAATACATAGTATAAAATAAAAACACAGAGCAGCTGAGCATCACAAAATAACCATCAACAAAGTCAATCAAATATCCAGTGCCCCAGGTCAGCAAGGTCAGGGCTAACCCAGTCTGCTCATTAAAATAAATTGTGAGAAATCTGATAATATATGTATTTTATTTTTCAGGTAACCAGCATAAAGCGTGAAATGACCTTTGCAGCATTTCAAAAGGAAGACCTAAAAAGTGATCTAAATCAAAAACTCTCAGATCAGCAATTTTTTGTGTTGGCTATGAAGGAGGAAGATTCAAAAACAGCAGACACCAAAAAAATTGGCAGAATTCATGATCATGAAAAAGAAAATACTCGTTCTATCTGTCTTCTTGAGCAGAAGCGCAAAGTTGTATCTTCAAACATTGATGTGCCTCCCACAAGGTACAGAAATTTTAAAAATAGAAAAGAAAATTGATAAAATTCTGTGTTCTTTATTTTGTGTTGTTCTTTCTGTTGTTTCAGTGTTTCAAATAACTCAGCTACAAGTCGTTTTCAATTTATTACCACAACTGAACCCAAAATTTCCATTGCAAAGCAAGGCAGCTGTTAAGTGAGTCATGCCCTGTTTTATAACCTTTTTGCCATGTTTGTTAAGTGAATTGTTACAATTGTTTAATAAATCATGCAGTCATGAAGTAAATCTTTTTCACCCATTGATGTTGCTTGTCAGAAGCTCCCGAGGAAGGTTGCAAATGATAGTCCCAGGACCCTGGGATGCTGCAACCATTGTAAATACATGCCAGTTGCCAAGCATCCAAGTTTGATTCTGTGACTATGGAGACGGGTCATAAATATGTGAACTGGTCACTTTTTTCAGTACCAGTGTAACTTTGAACAGTCATTAAATAAATGGCTGTAAGTTGAAAACTAACTGTAATGCTTTTGATGCAAGTGGAACATAGATCATAGAACCCAAGGGTTAGAAGGGATCTTGGAAGTCTTTTAGTCCAACCCCCTGCTCAAGGCAGGAGACCCTATGCCATCCAATAGAAGAATTAGCCAAGTCCTAGAACCTTTTTTTGCTTTCTGCTCTGCACCATCAGGGCCAAGGTGGATGGGGGGGGGGGCAAAGACAATATGGGAGTTGCAGTAAATGCCTTGTGGTCACAGGTGGAAGTCAAGTCACAGTGCATGCTTGGAGCTAATGGGGAGGGCGGCAAGGTTCCTAAAAGGAAGTTGCTCCAAGGCCAGATGAGTGAGTGTTAGGGGGTCATTAGTGGACACTAATCTTAGAATCCTATAGAAGATACAGATTTATTGGGCAGCCTTCAGTGCATCTGGTATCTGTCAAACAGGAATAAATAAGTCTTGTAATTTTTGTTCAATCTTCTCTTACATTTTGTGAGTAATAAATAATGAGAACCATTAATAAAAGTAGCTGTAGTTTAGCACATTAAGCAATGGCCTTCTACATGCATAGCAGGCAGGGAAACTCCCTAGACTCATGTCAAGTTGTTCTCCAGATGTCTCAATTACAGATTCTTCATTCTGCATTCAGGTGCAGAAACAGGACAAGGGATTGGGAAAAGCCACTAGTTCAAGGTCCATTTCAATTGCAAAACTTTATATATCATATAAAGCCACAATTCCTCTGATCCGATTTTGGTTTCCTATGTTATTTATAAACTGGCTTTCCTGTTTGGGTAAAGTAGAATACTTTTTAAAAATACCTAAGCTGGGCCTATGAAAAATGGGCAATGTGAGCAGACAGCTAATTTTTAAAGCCATGGTTTGTTAGAATAAAATATAATATCTGAATCAGGCATATATTGAAGTTAATTAGGGGCAACAGCTGTGATAAATGGAAAACCTTTTCCCACCCTTTCCTTCCTTGGCATAGTACATACGCTATGATGGTAACTGAGCCAGGTAATTATGATCTTAACTTGTAACAGTCATAAAGTAGTGCACCATGTGACCGGACCCAATGTTACAACCCTTTTTTAATGTGGTCTTTAATTGTATACCATTAAACAAACCCATTGTTCTCTATGAGCCAGTTTAAATGCTGGTTTGTGGAAAAACCATCATGAATTGCAGCCATGTGACCACGGGGCAGTGCAAACAGCCATAAATGTGGGCCAGTTGCCAATCATGCAAAATGCAATCATGTGACCACAAGAGGAGAGTTCAGAACTTTGAAATCTCGGGGGCAGGGGTTCAGTCAGAACGTTGTGGCCTGTCGGCCTCCAGCCCATCCGCCAGCAGCCAAATCAGAGGAGGAGGTGGTGTGGGAGTCAGGGTCAGCATCAAGGCAACCCGAGAACTCCAAGGGAGAAGAGGGAATGGAGCTGGCAGAGAGAGAGAGACAGAGGTGGAGCCTGGGCTGTCCGCCAGGCCTCAGATGGAGAGTCAACAGCCCCCAGATATGGAGGTGGTTGATGAAGAAGAGGAGGAATAGTGCCTGGGTCCAGTGCCTGATGCATGGCTGCGCAGAAGGCAGAGAAGAAGAGAGCAGTGGAAAGCCATAGGCCGATCCTGGGAAGGAAGAGCCACCACTGCTAGCGAAGCCCCACCCTAGCTCTGGGGATAAAAGGAGATGAATAGACGTGGCAGACAACTATTCATCTTCCAGCAGGACAGACTTGTTAGCCTGAGAGAGAAACTTTTTGCCGGGGCTGCCAGCATTCCTTATAAAGGAATCTTTTGAGTTCAGGTCAGAGGGTTTGTCGTGTTTGGGGAGTTGGGTCAGAACACAGTACTTCAAAAGGTCACTAAGTGACCAGTTGTAAATCAAGAATTATATGTACTTGCATTGGGGCATTCACAAAAGATTGTGAAAATATGCTAAACATAAATTATATGTTTGTTGCTACTGCAGACATTCTGTGTGTATTGTTCTCCAATGGAGGCACTTTCTGTAATATGCATTGAGACTGCAGACTCATTTCTGAGAATTTGCATTGGTTGTCACCTTTGAAGTTGGAGTAAAAAGCAAATACAGTGGCATTTTTGGAACTCACTCACTCATCTACTCACTGCTAAAAAGATGTGAGTGATTTGAGGCCTTGATATTTCACCATTAACCCCTTAGAGCTGTGAAATCTCTTAGGGATTTATAATGACATATCACTGAAAGGGGCCATGTTGCTCGTCAAGCTTAATGCCCCACTCAGAGCAAAAAAACCCATACATCTTTCTTTGTCTTCTATTTAAATTTTCTAATAGAAAGATGCTACCAGACTTCGTCTGATTTTTTTTCTAAATGAAATGAAGAAATTTAGACGTTAAAAGGTTCAAATGTTCACATGTGTGTCTGTGTAAAATATGCAAGTGTGTTTAAAAAAGATGTATGCACACACATAAAAGAGATGCAAAATCTTAAAACTAGAGTAACAAAGGCTGTTTTTTTTAAATACAGGCTTTGTACCTGAATTGCAAAGAAATTTGTAGTGATTTTAAGTACCCAATACAGTAGATGACTTGGAAGCTATTTAGGGGTTTGTGTGAATTAGTCTGATTTGAGGTGGGAGGAATGTGTTTTATTTGTTTTCAAGGCTTACAGGCTACTTCAGTTAGCTGACTAAGTAGTATGAAATTCCTCTGATTGTAACTGGGATTAAACATTACGAATTGAATTTAAAAGCATTTTTTGTTATAACACCAGTAGATACATGCAGAAGAATAAAATGAATTCCTCCTCAAGAAGGATCATGATAGTGAGGCAGTCTACATGACTTGATGAAACAGCCTGTGAAGGACTCTGAGCTTGGTTGTTTTCTTGCAGATGTTTCAGTTCCCCAAACTAGGTAACATCATCAGCATCACCAGTAGTTGGTTAATGAACTAAACCTAGTTTGGTTAATGAAATGTCTGTAAGAAAACAACCAGGTTTATAGAGCACTAAGGACCCATTATTTCAACCTTGAGCTACAAATATTCTCCTTTATTGATAAAATAGCCATATTTCCATATTTCCTGGAGGCCAGGTAGGAAGAGGGCATTTCAGTGTCAGGGCCAATACTGTTTTATAGGAAGGGGCAGCAACTAGCAGACATGATTCCATGGCAGTTGGCAGTTTGATCAAAGGGGCATGTAAGAAGCCTTCCCTGCTAGGTTATATTGAGTAGGCAGATGTTGCTAGGTGAAGGCAGTCCTGTAAGAAAGCCTGGTCTGAACAATGCACTGCTTTAAAAAGTGACAACAGCACCTTGATTTCTACCCCAAAGCCAAAAATCAACCAATGCAGTATAAGTGTTATGTAGGTATCATGAGATACACCCATAACTATTTGAACCACTCTGTTCTGGGCCAGTTGTGGCTTATAAATGCTCTTCAATGGCAGCTATATATGAAACACACTGCAATAGTTCATTCAAAGCAAGGGTCTTCAAACTTGGCAAATTTAAGACTTGTGGACTTCAACTCCCAGAATTTCTGAGCTAACATGACTGGAGGAGGAATTCTGGGAGTTGAAGTCCACAAGTCTTAAAGCTGTCAAGTTTGAAAACTCCTGACTCAAAGAGTGATTAAGGTATGAATGACGGTGAATAACATTTCCTGTGCAGGAAAATATCACAGATCTCACACAAGGCAGAGCTGTGCCAAAACTCTCTTGACCAGAATTTCCATGTAGTCCTTGAGCAGAAGCTGTGACTGCAAGTGGACCGTCAGGTTGTGAAGCATTCTATTTGGGGCACTGCAACTTCATACATGGCTAACAAAAATTCTACTGGAATTAATAGGCCTTCAAACTGGAAATCCTTAATATTTCAGTCCTTGAGATAGACAGATGACATCTCATTCAGAAGCATCTGTATTCTTCCTATCTTGCTGCTTCAAAGTCCAGCTTAAGAATATCGCAGGGAAAAACTATCCTATGTTGATTACTAAATAGGCGGTTTATATCAGATCCACCAGATGGCACTAGAGAGTGTTTACAGCTTTAATATACAAAAGGGATTAAAGGATTATTTCATAAAAAGAGAAAATATATATTTTTATCATATGCAATCTACTTAGTTGAATTTATTAAGTTTCATACACTGAGTTTCAAAATAATTACCAAAATAGATATTCTTCCAGACCTGTAACATTTTTCCATGAATAAGATGGATGTTCTATAACAACTGAAGTCCTCAGTTTTTTCAAGCGCCCTGAATAATGCAAACATTTTTCAAAACATACATATATATAAATTGTGTGTTTACTTCTAGAAAAGTGAAGTTGTTTTTTACAGCAGTAAAGAGAATTGTACATAAATGTCCTTTTAAATTTTTACTCTTTTTTCTACTAGTCAAGCAAAGACATTCAGTGTTCTGGAAGTAATTTGTGATTGTTGGAAATAGTGATACAAGATCTGAAACTATTTACAACATGTAAAATTCTCCTTAATTATTGGTTGTTTTAAAAAATTCATGGGCAGAAGTGTTTTTGGTGCTAGAAGCTTCATGTTGTAACAACTAGCGTATGTTAGAAGCATAGCAGGGGTGGGATCCAACCCGGTGTAATAACTGGTTCAGTGAGCACGCGCTTTGCATACGTGCGTTCCAAAGGCACGCTGCGTGCGCATGCACAATGTTTGAAAATCATCTTTTCCTGCAAGCCCTGTGTGTACCACAGCGCTTGCGCAGCAATGAGCTGTGCCGCACGAGGCAGCTGAGGTTGAAAAAGCAGGAAATAAAAGACAGCCTAGAGCCCCGATGGGCCAAATAGAAGAACAGAAGATCGTCGGAGCAAACTGGTTTGGTCTCAGCTGATCTTCGTAGCTACCAGTTCAGCAGAACCGGGCCGAACTGGTAGCATCCCACTTCTGAAGCATAGTCTTGTCAAAGTTGTCAGAAGCGTTGTGGGTTCTCCATCACAGGAGGGTTTTAAAAGAGTCTGGACAATCATCCATCAGAAATAGTATAGGTATCCTGCTTGAGCAGGGTATTGGACTAGAAGGCCTTCAAGGTAACCTCCAACTCATTATTCTATGTTCTAAAGATAGCTACCTCTGGCTAGATGCTGTCTGATTTTGTTGTAATCAGGCTGGGGAAGACAGATGGAAAGTCCTCACCACAGCTATTAAAAAGGAAGACTTTTTAAATCTATAGGAGTGCCTATGGGTACAGTGCAACCCTCTAATACAGCAGTCAATTTTGGCATCAGGGACCGGTTTCATGGAAGACATTTTTTTCATGGACTGGGGTGGATGGGATAGTTTCAGTTTCGCTTGCTTGCTCACCTCCTGTTGGGTGACCTGATTCCTAACAAACCACTGACTAGTACCGATCTGTGTCCCAGAGTTTGGAGACACTTGCATTAATGAACTGGAAAGTTGAAACAATGCCATTAGAAGAGATCAAACTTTTCCTTTTTGCCCAATTTTGTCATTTAAAGTTAGGCATTGGAGCAAAAGATCAGCGTCTCCATTTCTCACCATAAACCCCTTAGTTTTCCAAAAGACCCCCAAATTATGCCTTTGGAATTCATTTGCAAAAATGGTCAAATTTTAGAGTTCAATTTGAGCCAGGGAGGATGAATTACACCTGGGAATGGTGTCTTTCCCATTTCTATTCCCACGATTTTTAAGGAAAAGAAATGACAATGCAAAAATCCAGTTATTTTGTTGCCAAATTTTGCAGGTTAGTTTGTTGGATTTTAACAGACCCATATGGCCTGTTCCTATTGTAAATAGATTATGAGTCCTTTATCAGGATAGAAAGTAGTGAACTCATTGTTCAAGATGCCCTACTTGCTGTTATTTTTTTATGTATAAATTTATGTCTAATAATTTTTTACATTTAGGATAAGCTGCGTAATCAAAAGTAGAGATTTATTTAAGGCATATCCAAGAAGTTCACATTGTAGAGTGAACCAACCACAGTACCCTTGTAAAGGAAAATATGGTTGTACAGTTAAGTTTTGCTATTGCCATTCCTGTCCTTATTCTCTAGCACCTGTTTTATTATGCAAGATTAGCTAGCTATGCAATAGAAAAACATCTTAAATATCTGAGCACCAACTTTGTTTTATTTAAGTTTAAAAAATCATTCAGATCATGCTTAATTATTGATGACCAAATCAGTGGTGGTATTCTTCCAGTTCGGCCTGGTAGCAGCGTTGAGCAGCGCAGACTGAATCAGTTTTGCTCGCTGCTCTGCTTTTGGGCTCATCCACTCGCCCCAGGCTCCCATACTCACCTACATCTGCTGAATTTGAAGTGCAGCTTCTTTGCGTGGCACAGAATAGTGCCACACGGCAGCTGCTGAAGTGACCGGGATCATGCAGGCTTGCAGGTGGCGAGTTAGAACACCTCTGTGCCTGCGCAAAGTGTGCCTTTTGCACACGTGTGCATGCAAAGTGTGTGCATGCGCGCAAACCGCGCCCACCAAACCACACCCACTGAACCAGTGGTAAAAATATTTGAATCCCACCACTGGACCAAATAGATATGTCCCTATGATTTTACAACGGGGTAGAATATATACATGGTTCTAAATGAATACATGAAGTTAATGTTGAAATTATAACACTGAAATGGTTTTCCACTTCTTTCTTCCTGGATTATTAAAAAAAAACTATGCAGTCTAAATCAACATTAGGATTTCTTAGTGGTTTTCATTCAAGTTCTAACCTGATTTAACTCTGGTTAGTTATTTCAACATCAGCCAAGGAGTTTGGACTATGTTAAATATAGATCACAATTTCTTCCTTGATTCTGTTATTTACTTACATCAGCCTTTGGCTTTTTAAAGAGCATTGAATGAAATAATTATACAGCAGGAGTTTTTGAATGTAGAAGCCAGAATAAAGTTTGAGTGTATCATTTCTCTTACTGAATGCTCAAGTTCCATCTGAGCAACTTCCGTTTCTTTAGTAGTTTTGTCACATAGCAACATTGAATGAGTGTTTGAAAGTCTCCAGCAAATAATATGTGTAAAAGAAAAGGAAAGTGACAGTGCAAAGAATCCAGCTTGAGTGAACTTTGAGCTAATTCAGTTCATTTTGGATGCGTGCAATATAAATCACCAATAGAGTAAATTAGGAAAGAAATTAATTTATCCAGACACCTTGGTTTAAATAACCTGTGTTAACTGTGCATCAAAAGAAAACTATAGATTAGTAAATATAGGATGTTTCCTATATTATCTCAGAATTGTAATGCTATTAAGAGGTACAGCTCCATTATTCTGTTCAAAGAAGGGAAAAAGGGAAGAATGTAGTGGTTTTTTCTAATTACTATTAATATAGTTTCTGTCCTGATAAAATACACTAAAATACTTATTCAAGTAGACTGGACTTGCAGGCATGGTGCTTAATTAAACACAGTCAACGGTATCTATATAAGCAAATGTTGCATATTTTACTGGTCGTGTTTCAGAATGGTCTTTGAATAACAGTAATCAGGTTTGAAAAGGCAGGTGCTATTAAGGATGCTTGCCAAAAAGCATAATACTCCTTGCTAGATTAAAAATGGTGACACCTGCTAGCCAGTGTCTATCATACCATGGCTGCATTCACATTACATTATGTTGTGACTTGTTTTAATCATGTTCGTTGAACTAACCCTTGTCGTTATTATGTGAACTCTGCATGTAGAAGACAGAACCCCTGTTCAGTTTAGTTTTCAAATAATTGTCTCCAATTCTCTATCCAATGTAGTCAATAATTTAGATATGAATCGTGACTAGACTTATCTCATTTACATAGACAGTAACCTTCCTTTGCAAACATTAAGCATTGATATGGAAATAAGAACAAGCACCTGTGAAGAAATTCAAACTACTGTATTTGCTGTCTGATAATACCTCTAAATTTTGGGGAAGGGAGGAGACAAAAAGAGCACTGAGAAGAGTTTTGTTAAATACCTTCTGGAAGGGCTCATTCCAGTATCTAAGCCTCACGCTTAGAAATGGCTGTCCTATATCGGGACAAAAAAAATATAAATTCCCTCCTTTAATTTAAGATTATTGTTCCATTTCCAATTTTAGAAGTGTTTATATTAAATATGATCAAAATCCTAAGCACGTTAAGCTGAGAGAAAGTTTCATTAAACTTACTAGAATTTGGTGATTAGTATATAGTGTTTGTTTATTTGATGGATTGATTGATTTCCATAGCAGTCCATCTCAACAAATGACTCTGGGTAGCTCACAATTCAAAACATATATTACAATTAAAATTTAAAACACATTTTAAAGCAATAAAACAGTAACAAGCATCCAATATTTTCTTAGTATGCAGGCTTATAATTACTTCCCATGAGAAAAAATACGGTAGATAATATTCTGCATTCCATTTGCTCTCTTTAATGATTGCTGTATGTATAAATTCTAGAACAGGCCCCTTTTAAATCTCTTAAAAATTACTGAAAATTAAACATTCACATTTTTATAAATATCACTGAAGTATGCTAAGTACACAGCCTATAGCCCTAAGGGGTACTTATGCCCCAAAGTGCCTCCAATAGTTTTTGAAATTGTAATTTTCAATGCATAGGAAGAATTGTTTTGATTGATTAATTTCAGTGTTCTGTTGACTCATTGTATATAAGTGAATGCTTGCATTAACATCTCTTTTTCTAAAGGCAAGGACAGATAAGTATTATAAAGACTCAACTATGCCAGTGGAAGATATTAGATGTTGATGAGATGTTATTTTCATTTACCAAATTTAAGATATATAAAGCAGTGTGTCAGCGTTCCAGCAAACCTCCATTCCAATCAGTAACTCCGAGACAAACATATCTCAAAAGTTCCTTTATTAGAATAGTACCTGGCACATCTGTGGAATCCCGAATCTAAAAAATTTTGGGCTTTCCACAATTTCCCAAACTACAAATCCATCCCCCCTTGGTCGTCATCACATCACATGGGCCAATCATGATCCATCCAAAACTAAGATCCTTATTTCATCCTGCGCCACACTAAATAACCTTGAACTAACAGAAGAATTTTATTTTGTCTACTTAGACAATTTTTTTTAATTCATATTTATATGCTGCCCTTCTCCGGAGATTCAGGGCACCTTACAATTTTTGGAGCACAACCCAATTTTTGAAATCACCCCCTCCCATTTTCCCAGGCTATGTGGCAGCATGGAATATGGCTTCCAAAACTGACAGGCGTCCCCCTTGAGAAATTCTCCTCCTAAAGAGATAATAAACAAAACACAACCAGAGGTTAATGTGATGCCCTTAACCCCCTCTTCCCATTCCAACCGGACCCTTTGGTTTGTCAGGGAATTCTTAATGGAATTGGTTAATCAATCTATCTGCATGTACATCCCAACTTTTTATCCAAGTAGCATCTGACAAAGAGCAACCTTTCCATAATACCAAATATCTCCCTCGGTATAATTTAGAATCAAGGATTTTCTTTATTTCATAATGTCTCTCACCCTATACGATTGAAGGTTTGGGGGGAGCTGCTGGTATCGGTCTTAGATTCGACCCTACAGCAGGTTTCAATAAACAACTATGGAACACTGGGTGTATTTTCCCCAATAGCCGCGGGAGACTTAATTGGACTGTCACTGGATTGATTATTTTTGATATAGGGAATGGACCTAAGAATTTAAGGCCCAAAAACACTTTGTCCCCTACTTTAAATGGTGCTTGGAGGGATCTATGTTTGTCTGCTTGTTTTTTATATTCCTCAGTAGCTTCAGTCAAAGCTTTTTTTGTATCCTCCCAACCTTTCTTTAATGAGTCCATCCACTCCATTAAAGACATGGATGTTGGGGATTCCCTAGGTAATTCCGGCATAGAGACAAATTCCATGCTGGTATTGATTTGGAACGGAGTCAAGCCTGTGCTGCTATGTAAGCAACTTCTGCAAATGGCAACAGCTCTGCCCAGTTCTCCTGTTGATAATTTACATAGCATCTAATGTATTGTTCCACCATGGCTGACTCTGCTGCCCCGTTGCACACAGGATGAAACGCTGAGAAAAGCCCTTGGGACGACCCAACGGACTTCAAAAACTCCCTCCAGAACTTAGCAGTAAACTACACCTCGGTCTGAGATTACTCTTCGAGGTACTCCATGGAGCCTATAGATATGCTTCACAAACAGTTTTGCAAGTTTTTTAGCCGAAGGTAGTCTGTTGCAGGCTGTAAAGTGGGCTTGCTTAGAGAATAAATGGATAACAGTCCACGTATTTCCTCCACTCTCAGGTAACTCTACGATAAAGTCCATTGCGATTTCTTCCGACGGCTTCATTGGTTCAGCTACCTGTTGAAAGAGGCCAGGGGGTTTTCCAGTTCTGTGTTTCATCATGGCACAAATTCAGCAGCTTTTCACATACATCAGATTTCATTTTTGGCCACCAGAACTGTCTCCTGACTAAATGCAGGGTTTTTAAGAACCCAAAGTTTCCCTCCAACTGCAAGTCGTTTCAGTACCATTAGTCTTAGAGTATTGGGTACATAAATTTTAGTCCCTTTCCAAGCCAATCCTTCATTCATTGTCAGATCAGTTTGATGTTCAACAAACCAGGGATCAGTCAACAGGGCTGCTTTCAACTCTGTTGTCAGTTTGTCTTCTAGGCATCTGGTACTGTGGTTTGCTTGGCCTCGGTGGTTACTTGGCCTGTGGGTTGGGCTTCTGATATCATAGTTTGCACTACCTCCTCTCGGCGACTGTCAAGTTGGGGTTTTCTTGACAGGGTGTCTGCCGGTATGTTCCCCCCCGGAATATATTTCATGTTACAGTTGAACCTCTTGAAATATTAAGTCCAGCGGACTTGTTTAAGTGATAGCTTTCGAGGTGTCTTTAGAGCTTCGAGGTTCTTGTGATCAGTCCACACTTCAAAAGGCTCTTTCACTTCTTCCAGGAAATGCCTCTAAGATAGTAAAGCCTATCACACTGCAAACACTTCTTTTTCCCAAACTGCCCACCTATGCTCTGTGTCTGTCAACTTTTTGGACACATAAGCGTAATGCATTAGTTGGTTTTGAGAGTTCTTCTGGAGAAGAATCGCTGCAAAAGCCACATCACTAGCATCAGCTTGGACTATAAAAGGTTTGGTCGGGTCTGGGGACTGGAGGATGGGCTCAGTGGCAAATAGGCATTTTAAAATTTCAAAAGATTTCTGACAGTCCATTGTCCAAGCAAGGGGTTGATTGGATTTTGGTTTGGTCAGGGAAGGCCCAGTTTTCAATAACTCTGTTAAAGGGAGAATGACCTCGGCAAAGGAAGGAATAAATTGTCTATAGAAATTTGCAAAACCCAAAAAGCTTTGAAGTTGTTTACATTTTTTGGGAGGTTGCCAGTCTAAAACCGCTCTCACTTTACCAGGGTCCATCTCAATTCCCTAGTTGGACACTCAGTAGCCTAGGTAATCCAGTGACTCTTTGTGGAATTCGCTGACCAATTTGACATGTTCTTTGATGGTTTCACTGAATATAAAGATGTCATTCAGGTAGACGAGCCCCCTTTGTATAGGTGTGGATGTAACACTTCATTGATGAGTATTGATAAATACTGATAAATACTGTTAAATACTGCAGGGGTCCCCTGGAGTCCTAATGGCATGACTCGGAATGGAAACTATCCAGAGGGCAGTTGAAAGCAGTTTTCCATTCGTCTCCCTCCTTTATGCAGACTCTGTAGTAAGCTTCTCTTAGATCTAGTTTGGTGAAGACCTTGCCTTTAGACAGGTGGTTTAATAAGTCCTTCATGAGGGGGAGGGAGTACATGTTTTTTATGCATACTCTGTTCACACCCCTAAAATCGATGCATAATATTAAACCGCCATCTTTTTTTTCTTTGAACAGCACTGGGGCAGCCAACCTAGATTTGGCAGGTTCAATGAAACCTCTGTCCAAATTATTATCAATATATTTTCTCAGCTCATTTCAGCTGGTGTCATGGAATATATCTTTGGTTTTGGCAGTTTTGCCCTGGGTTCTAATTCTATGGCACAATCAGTGGCTCAGTGGGGGGGGGGGAAACATTGCATTCCTCTTTGCTGAACATCTCAGCCAAGTCTCTGTATTGTTTGGGGACTTGGGGTGCACATGGAGGAGAGTCTGAGCGGTGACTGCTGCTTCAAGTTGAAGATCTTCGTTGGGTGGCAGTTCCTTTGTGGAAGGAAAGGGGGCAGTGGGCCAACCCCAATTATGATTTTTCGGTATCCGTCCTCCCACTTGACGGTAGGGGCCCATTTATCCAGCCAAGCAAGTCCCAATATGACAGATTCTGACATCCTTAGAGCCACTACAAAACGTATGAGTTCACGGTGTCTGCCCATCTCTAGTTTGGTTAACTCTGTCATTTGGGTGGCTGGGACTCCCCCAATTAAAGTCCCATCTACTTTTTCAAACCCGATTGGGCGTTTCAGGTTTTTATTTTTTATTCCTAATTGTTCAACAATGGGGAGGCCAATAAGGCATCTAGAACACCCGGTACCTATTACGGCTTCTATCTCCCCTGCCTCCCCCATGTCAGGCACCACCAACTTCACTTTGACTGTAAAAGGGGTGATGGCAGCACTCACCAATAGGGTCTTCTTCTTCATCGGCTTCTCTGGGGAGAATTTTTCAGGCGTGAAGTTCATTGTTCCCTTCTGTGTGGAGGGGACCTTCTACAGTGTGTCTAGCAAACCGGTTAGTGTCTGGAGGTTTCTGTGGATTTCTTCGACCCCTGGTGGTTGTAACTTGGCTTTGGTTGTGGAGCTTGTGGAGCAGGTGCAGGAGCCAAACAGTCAGCTGCTCTATGGCCATCCTGGCCACAATAATAGCACTTAATCATTTTTGGGGGTCGGGAAGGAGCAGCTTCAGCAGGTCTCGACAGAGGCCGTCTGGCCACAGCTCTTCTAGGAGGGCCTTCAGGAAGGGGTTTTTTTGGTTGGTTGACTTTCCTGTCTAGCCTGAGGGACATTGCATACCAATCCTGCAGAGTCTCGGGTATTCCTCTAATGTTACAGGCCTTTTTTACTTCTGGGTCAATAGCGTTCTTGAAATAGTACAACAGAATTCTTTCAGTCCAGTCCATGAGGTGGCTTGCGACCCTTCTAAAGTCCCATACAAAGTCTTGTAAAGGTCACTTGCCTTGTTTCATTTCCATTAATTTGTCCTCATTTTCTCAGGCTATGTGGCAGTGTGGAATATGGTTTCTAAAGCTGACAGGTGATTTATAGCTTTGTAGTGCATAGTAACATTTTAAGTGGGCAGTTTTGTGCATGAGGAGAACTGGACAGCCTCACATGGCTACCGTGTCTAAATGTGATATCTGAATGAAGATCTTGCCAAGATTTTCATATCTGTCTTCAGTGTTCCCTTGTCTAAGATCACAACTATAAAGTATGAAATCTAGGCATGGTGAGAAGCTTTCCTTAAAAAAATTGCTCTTTTTACTTTTATGGTGTTCCTATTACAATGCTTTGATGTATTTGTTAAAAACAATTAAGATAATGTGGCTTCTTGCATGTAGTCTCTTTTTCTCCATCCTTTCATTGTGGGAGTAAGTTTGGAAAGATAAATGTTCTTATTTATATTTATATTGCCAACAATACTGTGATCACACCACCAAGCAGTGTAATATGTTGAGGGGATAATTTTGCCAAGTTGTTTTATTTGGACAAATGCACTCCATAGACATGGTAGCATAAAAAGATATGTTATACTTCATTTTCAAGCATGAGGCTTGAAGAAATGGTGTCAGATTTCAGGAAAGGATTCAAAAGCAGCCAGCAGCAACAGTAAAATTATCTCTTTCATGCCATTCATTATATGCCCAAATATCCTTTGTAAAGTATCAGACACCTGTGCTTCTGAAACCAGAAAGGGAGAAAATGTCACCTTCTGTATGTTTAATATGTGTGTATCATCATGACAGTGTACAAATGTATCAACATCAGCCTGTAGAGAAGTTTACTGGCTGCACAACCCTTGTCTCTTTCACACCCACTACTTCTATCCACATTGTTTCTAGTACAGTTTGGGAATTATGTTTCATAGACTGGACCCATTTAGTCAAGCCACTTGAAGGAATTTCAGGTTTTAAATTACAATTCTCTTCATCCTTGCCCATTAAGAGGCTGGGTGGGGTAGAGAAATGTTGGATGCCAATTATCTTTGGATTTTTCTCGTTTGTGATTTCCTTTTATAGAACAAGGAAGGAGACTGTGCCTATGAGAGAAAATTAAACAGTGGCATCGTGAAAGTAAATAGTACAGAAAGTAAATACTATCAGTTCTTCAGAAAGTAAGTGGTCAAAGGAGAGGATTATTGACATACCCAGGATTCTATAATGTGCTTCTGGTTTGTGTGTCTATATGCCTGTATTCAAGAAGGCGAACATATGTGTAAGGCTGCTTTCTGTTTATGAATGCAAACTAACTAACTTTCTTTCTTTCTTTCTTTCTTTCTTTCTTTCTTTCTTTCTTTCTTTCTTATTTATTTATTTATTCTTCCTCCCTCCCTTTCTTTTCCTTTCTTTCATCAAGAATTAAATTATAAAGCTTTTTATTCTAGTCAGCCAGTTTCAAAATTATGAGAAATGAGATGAAGATTTAACCTAATTCTTCCATTCAACTCTCCCATGGACACAACAATAACCGCTCCAAAATTCTTATTAGCTCCAAGTGGGAAGTTTCTATTAATTGGTCTCTCTGCAAGGAGTAACACTAATTCTGAATTTTGACTGGCACTTAAAACAGAGCACAGATTCCTAAGTATCACATACAGATTTAGTTACATGTTTTTTGGTTCTGCACATCTTTAAAATGCCATGCATGGTGATGATCAGTGGTGGGATTCAAATAATTTAACAACCGGTTCTCTGCCCTAATAAGTTCTTCCAACAACCAGTTCGCCAAACTGCTCAGAAAGTTAACAACCAGTTCTCCCAAAGTGGTGCAAACTGGCTGAATCCCATCACTGGTGTTGATATTGGCAGCTTATAAAATGGCAGCAATACTGTACAGAGACTGCCTTCCTTGGAATGAATGGCTTCCAAGCCCAAAATGTACAGTATAGTAATTTTCTGAATTCCACATTATCTTTATTCTAGTAATGCTTATTTAGATGTTTCTAGATTAAAGGACTTGCAAGAATTTTGCATTTTCATGATGTTGATGTTAATAAAATTATTACAGGAAGTCAAACAAGATTGAAAATGTTGAGCAGCATTGGGCTTCAGAGTTTTGTAACAGTAGTCTAAAAACAGATTTCCTGATGCTTCACCAGCAAATGTGTCTGCAATCTACAGAGGCAAGATTGTCTGCACAGTGGGCTACAAGTAACTGATCAGGGACTTACTGAGTTCCTGCTCATCATAGTTGTCTCTGTGGTCTTGAAGCCCAGAACTGCCCAACAGCTACCAGCTGCAAATGTCTCTCCCAGTGTAAGTTTGAATCCTTAACTGAGAAGCATTGACTTTAGTGAACTGTACAATATATGTTCTACAAGACTCAGCAGATAACAGTGGCCAGACTGATCTGGATTAAGCTTGAAAGATAAGAAGGGTTGGGCTTGGTTAATTTTGGAATGAAAGAAATACCAGGACCATGGACTAAGCTGGGAAGTTGAAATACACCCCAGAATAAGGAATCATTTCTGAACTGTATGTCAGCTTGGAAGCCATTTTTCTTTGAGGCTTCTGGGCTTGCCACATTCAGTGTCTGGAAATTTGAGAGGGGGACTTCAAGGAGTGGTAGAAGATTAGCCACAACAATGTTCCTTTCTCAGAAAATCAAGGACATGTTACCCTGCACCTGGAGGGGAGTGACTGGGGATAATCTCCAGTTGGAACAAAGTAACAATTGGACTATGTGATGGACAATGGGGCACATGGGTTGGATTTTGGGAATTTTCAGATTTGGGTTTTCCCCAGATGTGCCAATATGACATCTCTAATAAAATGTATATTTGGGAAGACGATATTTTCTTTGGAGGTTGTTACTTGGAACGCTGACACTGTATTGTTGCCAAGAAAATTCCATGGACAAATCAGGAAGCCTCCAGGAGTTGGGCCTGAAGGAGACATTTCCTTTGTCCAAGTTGTATAAAGGCTTCATATTTGTACTTTGGTTCCCTTCTCCCTCCTTCCCTATCCAAAGACTTACGTAATCTCAGTTTTCTTCAGATACAGAAAATACATTATTGTTGATGTTGACCTAAAAAAGGAAGACAGGGAGAGGAGAGGAGAACAGATAGGAGGAAGAAATATTTCCTGCTGCAGCAGCTCTGTGTGTAATCTGCTTCCTCAGTCCCCCAGCATGTAATGAAATAATGAAATACCTTATGAGGAAAAAAAACTGTTTTGAAAAAGAAAAGTAGCTATGGCTGGAGAATGAGCTGTACGCATGTTGGGCTTCAGAGAAGCATTATGTCATTCTCATTTGCACTATTATGGGATGATCTCATGGAGGAGGGGTTGCTGCAATTTACAGCTCTGCTATTTCAGCCCATGTGATGATCAGTGTTCACTGTGCTCACCAGCAGAACAGAATGAAAGGCGAAAAGAAGAAGAAATGGCATTGTAAATTATTGAAAATCCCGAGAGATTTTAAAGAACAAATGCTGGAACGGACAGATTGACAGTAATAGGACCACGATTCAGTTGCTCCTTTTTCTGTTCCTCCAGATAGAGGGATTTTATTTCACAGAAGAATCACTCAGGTTGATTTTTATTTTTATTTTATTTTGCAGTCCTTATCAACTTTTCCCTTGCCACCTCTCCCTACCATTCTATGATCCCCATTTAAAGACTCCTTAATTTTTTTTTAAAGAGGAAAAGCATATATATTAAACCTAGTATATAACTTGAAAACTGTGGCCATTAACCAGTGCATCTGTGCCGTGATGCGTATTGTAATTGATCATTCTCAAATTGCTTACTGTTAAGTTATTTACTGTTAGGGTACAATCTGTGAAAAACAATTTGTGCTTTAAAAAAAAACTTCCACAAGAATTGAAAAATGGAAGTCGGAACAGAAGTCAGAAGATAAAAATGAAGATTGCTGAGAATTAGAATTAAAAACTGGCAAACCTGTATCTTTATGCAAGAGTATATAGAATGAGAATCAAAACCAATCAAATAGGTCATCCATAAATCAGGGATAAATCAACTTTTTCCAGACAGTAATTCAGCCTCCACCATCTCTTTCCCCCCCCCTCCTCCCTGGGAGCATATATATTAAAATAACATCGGTGGGGAAGAAATTTTAACTTTTCTTCCTTTTATTTAAATTGTACAGTTAAATATAGCTTTACAGGATTTTTGTTTCAAAACCTCTGCATTTGCACATCCATTTAATAGATTTTTAAAAGGACTTTAGCAGATCCATATTACCTCTGCTATTCCCACAGAATCCCTATACTTTTCTCAGAGGCAATCCTATGTATGAGTCTTTGTGCAAAGAAAAATGATGAGGCTATCAGTTGCAATACCACCTGGTTGAATTATAAACATAGTGGATGTTACTATATTTATAAATGTGAAAACCAGCATACCAGTGCTAGAAACAAAAGTGGCACCATAGATAGTGTACTTTAAAGGAGGCACAGTTTTTGCCTTAATTTCATGAGCAATTCATATAAAATGTGTTTTTGTAAAAAATAAAAATAAAATCTATGACATATTGCAACACTTTAGCAAAGAACAGAAAACACAAGCAAATGTGTAACCTTTTGACTCTCCTGTCCACTGCTTAGTTTCAGGAACTGGTTATTCCTCTGTACGGCTATAAACTAAAATACTATTACTGTAATCCACATAATCCACAGTTCTGCTGCCTACAATAGTAGAAATTGTTGCCAAATATATGTCACAGTTTGAGAAAGAGAATCTTCGGAGGCATTGCTAAGTTGCCTTGTTTGGACTGCCATGTTTTGGCATGATTACCTGGTAAACTTACCTGCCTTAATCTTTATCTAGACAGTTTTGAAGCACATGTTGAAAATCAGTACAGTGAACAAATACTATCCATTGAACAGATACCGGGTCAACTTGTTCTTTTGCTTGAAGCTTTTAAAGAGCAGCTAGACACCCCATGTCCCATTTCAGAGATATTACTTTATGTAAATAGAGAAATAGAATGACCAATGGTGGGCAAAAAATAGTGAGAGCAGAAGTGACTGAGTTCCTGCTAGCTTCTTCATTGAGTTTGCTTGTGAGAATCTGACAGGAAACATTGGAAATTCCCTTTCCTCCCTTCCTTTCCCTTCCCCAGGAAGCAGGTAAGTGGCTGGTGCTGGATAGGGGAAGGAGTGAGAGATTGCAAGAATGGAGGGGCAATTGTCCCAGAACACTAAAAATTAAGATCTTGTAACCACAGCAGAATAGAGATAGCCAGTAACACTGAAGAGGCCATAACTGTCCCAGAGTTCCCTTGGGAGTTGTGGTTTCAGAGTTTGGACACGTTCTGTAAGTTAGTCCATTTGAAGTAGTTCAAAAACGTTGGCTTATGATGCACTGTTTCACCCAGTTAAAGGTCATGACAGTGAGAATTTTGGTACATTTATTCCTCGATTTACAGCAGTTTGTTTAGGACTGTTCAGAGTTACAGTAGCACTGAAAAACATGACTTATGACCATTGCAGCATCCCCATGGTCATGAGATCAAAAATCAAATGCTTGGCAACTAACTCATATTTATGATGATTGCACAGTCCTAGAGTAATGTTATCACCATTTGCAACCTTCTGACAAGAAAAATCAATGAGGAAGCCAAATTCACTTAACTACCGTGTTATTAATTTAACAACTGCAGTGATTTGCTTAACAAATGTGGCAAGAAAGGTTGTAAAATGGGACAAAACTCACTTAACACATGTTTCACTTAGTAACAGAAAGTTTGGGTTCAATTGTGGTTGTAAGTCGAGGACTGCCTGTAATATATAGATTAGATTTGGAATATTAATGGCACATTGCTTCCTAACCCTTTTTCATTTGTTCCTGGTTTCTAATCATTTTGTTTCAGAAAATCTTCAGAAGAAGTGGACATGGATAAAGTCACGGCAGCTATGGTTCTAACTACTTTATCCACCAGCCCTTTGGTTCGCAGCCCCCCAATCCGTCCTAATGGTGAGCATGTTTTCAGAAGAGATTGTGAAACAAGTGTTTGGGAAAAAAATATACCTACCTTTCTGCCTGCCAGTAGGAAGACCAACCACCAATCATTCTCCCTAATGTGGGATGGGGTGGAGTTAGTGATTGTAAGCAGATGTTTACACTAGAGCAGGGGTGTCAAACTCAAGGCCCACAGGTTGGATCCAGCCCATGCGATGCTTAAATCTGGCCCACGGGGCCAGCCTGGAAATAGTAAAGGACTGGCCCGCAGTGCCTATTTTCGGCCTGGACAGACTCCTGCAGTACTCTGCCAGCCAGAATAGGGTGCAGGGGACCACACGCGCCCCCCGTGGCCCCGTTTTGGCCAGCAAAGTGCTGCAGGGGGCATCTGTCCCATCTCCCCCACCCCAGGCGGCCCATGGAGGAGAACTACAATGCTGATTTGGCCCTGGAAGAAATCCAGTTTGATACCCCTGCACTAGAGGATTTATCCACTTGCTTAATTGTCCAACTAACAGAATGAAGATGTGAAAGGTTTCATAATGTGAAGCAGAAGTCAGTGCCTTCCTGTAACAGTTCTTCTGCTCAGCACAACCCCTTTGTGCTAATGACTTGTCAATTAGGTTACTTCTGACCATAGGTCTAGGGCGTTACTTCGTATGATAGAGCATGTTTTGAGAAGTAGACTGGTTGACAGATTACAGGCACTGGTTAAATAGGAGACAACAAAAACAAATGCTCATTGATTGCTTCTGCAAGACAGTGACAGTGCTGGCAAGGAGTGACCAAGAAGTCTAGCTCTGACCTTCATAGCTGCCAGTGGCCAAGAGGAGTGAGAGGCTATCATTAACCCACACACAAAAACTGCAGTCACTACTTAGCATCTAGTGTTGCCAAAGCTACAATTGAATAGGCAAAGAGGGTTTTTTTTTCTCACCCAAAGTAATAAACTCCTCATCAAGTGGAAGTGAACCTGTAATGCTATCAATAGAGACATGCATATCAACACACATCTGTTATAACTTGGTTGCTTTCTGGTTTGAATTGACATTTTGTGCTGTTTAGAACTGGTGTTTACTTTCAAAAGAACACTAAACCTGTGTTTGGAAGACACGTCAGAAGATCTGCTCTTTGTAAGCAGCCTGCACAAGATCCAAGAAGTGCTTTACAAAAGACCATCAGGCATTGTATGAACAGATACTTCTATGGAAGCTGTACATTGATCTTTCTTACAGCCAAAGCCAAAAGGGCTGTGAAAGGCAGCTTCCAGCAACTGGGAGGAAGGGAGGAAGTAAGGACCATAGCATTTAGAAATAGATGTCTGAACAGAATTAAGTGTCTAAAATGAGTGAAGTTTTAGTCTTAATGCAAAAAATTTAGGAGATATTCCTGAATGGGCTGCCATAGATGCATCATTTGGAATAAGATTTCAGTTAGATTCGGCCAGATGTTTTTTGTGAAATTGTATTTGAGAGAAGCACA
Source organism: Naja naja (assembly GCA_009733165.1). Classification (NCBI taxonomy): domain Eukaryota; kingdom Metazoa; phylum Chordata; class Lepidosauria; order Squamata; family Elapidae; genus Naja; species Naja naja. The sequence goes on along the minus strand of CM019150.1, from coordinate 188,566,710 downwards.
ATAGCATCAATTTTATGTATGGCCGTTTCCTACCATAACAGTTATGTTACAGAGGAACCCATGATACTTTCCCAAAATTCTGGATATATTCACCCACTCAAAGAGGAAGAACAACTTCGGCCTAGTCAGTTGTCCAGCTGCAACCTTAGTGGCTTCTCAAATAGATAGTCTAGAAAGCATTGGGTTCCTGGCTATAGCCTTCTTTGAGTGTGGCATGGTAGAAAAATATGAGTAAATCTTGCTTTGTTTATATCAAGTATAGTTTATTTATGCAGTTTGGAAGCCCCAGTAAATATAGAACCATGTATATTCCTGGAAAATCTGTATGCTTTGTGTGTGTGCATGGGCGTGTGTCTGGTGTGCATGTGTGTGTGATATGTGCTTCTTATAACTTAGTAGACAATAATTTTCTTTTCAATTCATTGTGTGTAATCTAGATGTCTCAGCACCCTTCATAAATACATGTTTTTAGTTCTATTACACTAATTATCTTATTAAAAATTGTTTATTTATTTACAGTATTTATTAAATTAAGTTGCCTCCCATTTTGTTTTGAAGTGATTCGGGACGACTTACAGCATTATAAATGCATTAATATCCAACATTGTAGTTATCTTTTTCAATGCTGTTGTTAATTTATAGAATCCTTAAATGGATCCTGGAAAGAAGGAGGATTTGTGCCTTCCAGTACCAGTAGCAGTGGGTATTGGAGCTGGAGTGCTCCAAGTGACCAATCAAACCCATCCACTCCATCACCTCCCCTTTCTGCTGACAGCTTCAAACCATTTCGATTACCATCTCAAACTGATGATGGCATTGACGAGGCTGAAACTAGCAGTCTTCTTTTTGATGAACCCATTCCTAGGAAAAGGAAGGTAAGCCTGATATTGAATGTGTCAATATTCTCTTATAATGTTATACCTGTGTTTCTCAACCTTGGCAGCTTTAAGATGGGTGGACTTCAATTCGCAGAATTCTCCAGCCAGCAGGTATATTGTGATACTATTTGAACAAATACCTGTGTTTACTTATGAAAGACTCCATCATATATCATTTTTATCTAAAGCCAGATGTTTATTTGTTTCACTTTACTTTTATTTACTCTTCATTTTTAAAAATATATGCCAATTGTTTTAATCCTCTTAAAAGAAAACTTTGTCTGAAAAGCCCTGGAGTTGTTGCAAATAAATTGCTGGTAGATGAAATATTAGGAAATTCCTGCGTGAGTTACTGCGTTGTACTAAAATCAGCTACTACTTGTCATTCTAATATAAAAACAGAGTGAACTCATTTCAGTGTTCCAAATTAGCTTTGCAACATTATTGATCAAAAGATCAATATTGTATAGTTCTGTTTATGAATGGTGAACTTAAATTGCACTCAGGTGCATATTTCTCAAAAGTAAATCTCCCTAGGTTTAGTAGGCCTATCTGCTTAAATGTATGTGTACTTGAAACATTAATTTTAATTTACTTTAGTATTAATATAAGTAGAATAATTTGAAATCCATGCTTGTTAAATGAATGTACTGTGTACAGATTTTGTTCCCTGTTTAACTTCTCAGAACTCCATGAAAGTAATGTTTAAATGCCTTTGGAAAAACTGTGGAAAGGTATTAAGCACTGCTGTTGGCATTCAGAAACACATCCGGACTATTCATCTTGGGTGAGAAGACTACTAGTTATTTTTATTTGTGAAACAACTTTTATCCCAATATTAGCATTACTTTGAAGCAAGTTCACTAAGATTTATAAGCATTTACTAAGATTTATAAGATTTATTTATAAGCAAATGAGCATGTTTATAATCTAGCTATTACTGCTAATAATCCCTTTATTTCTTTTTCAATATCAATACAGGGATTTCAGATAAAACACTGAAGTCTTTTTTATCAGTCCTTTGAGCTAGGGGAATGAATCAGCAAGAATTCAGTTTCATATAAGCAGTGTCCTTGCTTTTTATAATGTATGAATTTGTTTCCATTAATGAGTAGTCATACCAGCCAATGACAAATCTCAGGTTGTTTTCTTGATTTGCTAAAGAAAGTAGAATTTATTTTAAGCCACAGTTTCCAATGTATGCATAAGAATCACAACAACATTTTTCCTAACATGAAACAGAGCGCTAATTTCTTTTTCCTTTTTGGCCACTTCAAAGAAGGAAAAGTCAAAAAATACAAACCAGACACACATTTCTTTGTGTGCCAGTGAACTAAGCTTAATTTATTAAGCTACTGAATCAGTAACACAAATTTGATAAAATCAGAAGTTTTAGGAACATTTGGGGAATTCTTTTTGGAAAAAAGAAACAGTTTCTCTAAAAAAGGGTTCCTGTTATTTGTGGAAATAACATCTGGAGAAGTATGACTTACAGCTGCAGCAAGCTGCTGCAGATGTTTAGTTAATGTGTTTCCCTTATCTTTCCTCCTTCTGTATGGCCATGATAAACTTAGATAATTTTGCTTCAGTTTTACATTCACAGCAATTTGTTTTCAGTTAGACCCAATCAATTGTGGTAAATCCTAATTATAGTTTGTTTAAGCCAATTTCAGTCGTTGAGATGAATTCAAATTACTTCAGTGAAATATACGTTTTGGATACAATTCTGAAAAATGGACAATATTCCTTCTTGAAAAATAGAACAAAACCTTCCATTTTTTCTATATAGCAACATCAATAGAAAAGCAAGGACTAAAATGAATCCAAAGAATTTTCAGTATTTAAAAACTGTCCTGTCAATCACAATAGAAATAATTAAAAATGAAATTCACTGAACTGTACTGTCATTTCTCATGATATCTTTTTCCCATTAATTCAAATTTGCATCTAATAACTTTATTTTAATAAAATAGTGAGTGGGTGGGAAAAGTGAATTGAATCTCATTTATTGCATAATCTAGGTACAATTATATGCTTTTTCTTTTTCCCAATTTTTTTCCTTTGCCTTATCAAGTTGTTGTGAGAATAAAGGGAAAGAACATGCTGAAGGTTTTGAAGGAAATGTCAGATACAAATATGAGAAATAAATGAATTAAAGTCTCTGTCTACTTTAAATAATCTGTGTTTCCACCAGCCTAATTTATAAAGTGTGAAAAATAAAATTGTCTTTTTTATTTCAACAATTTTGAAGGTATATTCTGTGCACATGAAATATAAGAACATTAACTGATCAGTGGTTCTCTTCTGAAGAGATAAAGTCTTTTCTATGTAACTGTGTCTTTCCAGTGTCCTATGTCTATAAATGCTAGTGCAAATATTTCCCTAACGTGCACATGAATATATTAATTAAAATATGTATTATTGGTTTGGGTGGTAAAAATATTGAACAATTCAGGATTTCTTTGTTTTTGCATAGACTCATGTCTCAGCAATATTGGAACTTCTTATTGTACTGAATTTGGTACAGTATTAGTAATTTCTGACTGTAATTTCTTTAGACGTGTAGGAGAATCTGACTACAGTGACGGAGAGGAAGATTTTTACTACACAGAGATACGTCTCAACACTGACTCAGTAGTGGATGGATTAAATAGTTTATCTCCAGTTTCACCCTCTCTAGCATCTCTTCCTTGTTTTCCATCCCAAGATGTGAACAGAAGTGAACTATCATGTGCCAAAACAGATGCTAAAGGGATGACGCCTCTAAGCCGTTCAGCTCCTACCAACCTCTACCTCATTCACTCTGACCATGCTTACCAGGTGAATATTTTATTTGATTTGATTTCATTTATTTTAGTTTACTATCCATACATTATATCAACTAGATTCAGTAGTAATAAAGTGGAATCAAGCTGTGATTGACTTGTGGTTACATTTAGGGTTTTGGTTTGGTTTGGTTTTGCATCCCACCCTCTTTTTCTCTTTTTTGCTGCAAAGTTCTTGGGAAATTGTTTAAAGTAGGTATCTGAAATTGCTGAACTATTTTTACATTATGATTGATAACACTAAACTAGGATTATACTATGTGTGTAGGTCATTCTCAAACCCTTGTTTCAGAATAATACAACTTCTGGTGTGGAAATTATAGAAGAATGTGTTACTCTTTCATGGAAAGGAAAAGAGGTGAAATGGAAGCACATAGTACCTCTCTGACAAAATTGTTTCATTTATTTATTTATTTATTTTCCACCTTTATTATTTTAATAAACAATGCGGAAAATATACCAAAATCTCCATCCTCCTCTTATTTTCCCCACAGCAACAACCCTGTGAGGCAAGTTGGGCTAAGAGAGAATGACAGGCCCAAAGTCACCCAGCTGGTTTTCATGGCTAAGGCGGGACTAGAATTCACAGTCTGCATTTCTAGCCAGGTGCCTTAACCACTAGGCCAAATGGGCCCACTTGTTGCCTTTAAACTAGCAATCATGTTTTGATGCTAGTTTGAGTATCATAATTCATTGTATAAATTGGATTTGTTTATCACAGAACCCTCATAATCCAAGGGTATTTGCAAATGTTAACTAAATAATTCATTCTTTGTAGCAACCTATATTCTAAAACACCTGCCAGTATAAAGAGTAAATTGGAGTCAGCACCATATCTGATCATTTGTTGCATGCATTGAAATGGTGATCTTTATAAAAAATGGAATAAAATATTTGAATTATCTTGTATAAAGGAAAACTATTCTTTATAAATGAACGGAAGCTACTTATGAAGTTTTTGAATATTTTAATCAATATATATAATCTTATTTTTATTATTTATTTATTTGTATTTCCTATTTCTAAACTGCCCATCTCTTTCAGAGTTTAAAAATTAACTCATTGAGCTGTGCAGTCATTTCTCATATCTTTCTCCCATTAATTCAAATCTGCATTTGAATTGCATTTACTAAAAAAAAGAATTTTTTCTTAATAAAATGGTTAACGGGTGGGAAAAGTGGATTGAATCTCCATTCACCACATATATAGTATATAAAATCATAATAGCAAAAACATATAAAGAGAAAATGAGCAGAATAAGTCCATATAAAGCAACAAAAGCTATTGCTTTTTTAATGTATTTTTGGCTGGTGGGTCAGGAAGATGGCCTTTGCTGCCATTGCCCTCACCCTCTGACCTATCTTCCCCCTCCCCCAATATAGGTCAGACCCTCATTTTCCTGGCCTTTCAAAGAAGGTAAAAGATTTGGCTCTTCAATTCACATTAGGCTCCCAGATCCCTTGATGGCCCCCCTGCTGCCTTTTAACATTTAATTTATTCTAATCCTGTTTTTATCTGTCTCTTTTTATTGATGTAAGGTGTTTTTAATTTGGTTTTAGGCTTTCTTGTTTTTATTGTACACCACCAAGAGTCACTCTGTGAGCAAGATGGGCAGTATTTAAAATTCGATAAATAAATAAATAAGATTTGAACTTGGCATGCCACCACTTGGAATGGGCTTTTAGAAGTATCTAGTATCACCACTAAAAACTTTTTTGAGTTTGTAAAGACACCCAGAGCAGGCATATATCAAATTGCATGATTCTCATGCAGTCTCTCATACAGGAAAAGACTGAGTGCAGCAAATGAAATTTCTCCATATCTCCCTGCAACTATTATTATTAATGTTGTTGTTATTGAAGAAAATTTTTACAGAGCACAAAAAATACAAATACAAAAAAGAAAAATGATAAATAAGTAAGAAATAAAGAAGGAAAAACAAAAAAAAGATCTGTCTGCAAAAAAGAATCTGCAAACTTTGGTGACTGTAAGGTAGAAAAGACGTAAGAGAGTGTGGAGTCCTTGGTGCATTCTGAACTTGATTGTTTGCTTGAAGATGTTGACCTGATGATGTAACATCATCTGAACATTAGTAATATCAATGGACACTGGTGATGTTACCCAGTCAGGTAGTGAAATGTCTGCAAACAAACAACCAAGGTCAGAGAGCTCCAAGAATTCCACAGTTCAACTCTGAACTATTTATCTATAAATATCTATGAGTTCTGTTTCTTCAGCAATTGCAGTTCAATCCTGCAACTAGCTCCTGGCTGCCAAATCTATTTTTTCCTTCTCTTCATCTCCACTTTTGTTTTGCAGTTGCTGCAATACTCCTTAAAGGGCTAATTTCTTTTGATAGCCAATGTTACATTTAATACCATGAAAGCCGTATATGCTTTCTTTAGCCTCTTATTGTTCTTTTAATCATTATCTAATATTTCACCTTGAAACTGGCAAATATTTTTCCTCCAACTGCGTTATAATTTCCCTAAAGCTATCTTCTTTGGTGGGATAATTCCAGATTAGTTGCTTTGTGACTTCTCCATTGTTATCAGCAATAGTCTTTTGCTGGTTGGGAATGTTACAAAAGATGCTATAGTTCAAAATATCTGAAAGAAGTCACATTGGGGAAATAAAAAGTTGCCCTAAAATGCTTAAGTTTAAGAAAGTTTAAGAGCTAAATTTTCAAATATTTTTTTAGATCTGCCTATATTATTAATTCTTGATCTTTCATTTCTTTTGGTGACTGCTGTAGACATCTTTCTTTCAGTGGTATCATGTATTATTCACCCTATTGTCTTCAAGAGAACTGAAAAATAGAATCAAAATGAGACCAACTTACTATTTTTCATAGGAAAGAATCAGACACTTAATTTGATAACATGGAGATGTCCCTTCTTAACTGACTTCCTATTTTTTGAAACAGGCTACAGCTCCTGTGAACATTCCAGGGTCAGCCAAGTTCACTCCCAATGGAAAAAGCTTTAGCATCTCTTGGCAGACACCCCCAGTTACCTTCACTGGCCTTCCAGTAAGTAGAAAACCAGCAAAGTAGGGGGAGGTTTGTTTACTACATAGGATGGCATGTGTGAGACAAGATCCATACTTGAACTTTATGCAGGTAATGGATTTCTTTCTCCCTTGCCTGTCCCATTCCACCCATGGGTGCATTGCAGCAGGCCTGCACACTATACAGTTCATGGCTGCATGTGGCCCACCAGGGGCCTTGTGCAGCCCATTGGCATTTAAAAAAAAAATCACCACACCATCTCCAAAAATATACTGCGAGTGTCCCAAGCACCTCCACAATACTGCTGCTTCTCTAGCCTCCAAACTCCTGACTGGTGTACTAGGCATTCCTTTGTAGTCTGCAGTGATCTTTGATGTATCAATGGGATCCTTTCCTCTTTCCTCTTGTATAGACCTGTATCACAGATTTCAGTAGAGGCAATTCAAGCATATTTTAAACAAAATAGCAATAGCACTTAGACTTATTTTCCGTTTTACAGTGTTTTACAGCCTTCTCTAAGTGGTTTACAGAGTCAGTATATTGCCCCTAACAATCTGGGTCCTGATTTTACTGACCTCGGAAGGATGAGTCAACCTTGAGCCGGTTAGAATCGAACTGCTGGCAGTCGGCAGAATTAGCCTGCAATACTGCATTCTAACATTGCGGACCACAGCTCCCATTTCCAATGAATATGCTGAATATTGCACCTGCAAATCAGCTAGATGTTTGTTAATATGCTATGCAGTGTCAAAAGGCCTTTTGACAGTGCTGAATCCTATAGAGATAAGAGCACATTTTGGCCAAAATTAATTATGGATATTCTCCAATTCCTTTGGGTTGCAGTGATACTGCATAACAGTTTTTTTCCTTCACTTCTCTCACAGGGATGTTTTCCTTATTATAATCTGTTATGATCTCATAATGCTGTTTAGTTGCTTATATCATCTTCCACATGCATAACATATCTTTAATTTCACCCAATATAATTAACTACTGTAAGTACGCAATATTTCATTTTTTATTCAAATATGTTTTCTAACTTTTGAATTATCAATACCAGAACAGACATCGTGTCTTGTGTCTTAGCATTTTACCTAAGGCTACATGTTCCAAATTTTCACAAATATGCAAGGCTGTTTAAAAACTCTGGTTTTTGACAGGGTGAATTAGAAATTGATAAGGTACTGCCAGCTATTTCTCATTTCACAACGTGAATCACAAAAGCCTCTTATTGTCAACCTTTAGAATTTCTTGGAGGCTTTCTGTAGAATCTGGGGTCTCCTGCTGAGCTGATAAAAATGAAAGTAACTGAATCAATTACATTGCATTCTGCCAATGAATATTTATTAAATTTCATCAAGAAACAGCTAGCAGTGCAAGGCATCCTGCTGCTTGTAATTTGAACAAGAGACTCTTAACAGAACATGCTGTGCATGAAATACCCCAAAATTTGATTTCATGACAATATGGTAGAACTGGAGTAATTTTAAAAGGAGGGTTATACTCTCTATGGCAGTGGGATAAATTGACACAAGTATTGCAAGAAAGCCAAAAGTCTCATTATCACAAAATAGGTAGATTAGTTTTCCTAAACTTGTGCTATCTGGATATGTTGATACTACAACTCCCATTATTCTCAATCAACATGGCCAAACAATCTGCTGCCTATAGCTTCTGGGAATTATTATTCCAATATGGGCTATAGGTAATTATAGGTATTAAGAATTCAGTTCCACGGAATTTTTCACAAAGATTCATTATCTCCACACAGCTGTTATATATCATAAGATAATTATTCGGTTATAATCTCTTCTTCCTAGTTCAGTTCTGACCTCTGGCCTCCAAGGCTACCTTCAGAATCACAGAGAGCTATATAATTTGAAAACTTCATTGCAAGATTCAACAAAGCAAGCCAACTCCACTGACTGCGCCTCTGAATCCAGATTACAAGGAGCTATTAGAAATGTCACTGTTTTAGAGCATTTTTTCAGTTTCACTGCTGTTTTCTCGACAAATTTATGTATAAGCAGTTCAGAAGCTAACAAATAGTGAGAACAAAACTCTATTATTAGCTTCATTTCAAAGAGCCCTTTCGCTGATTTTGCCAGTAGCAGCTGTTGACCTTTTTTCTATACAATTTTATATAGTATATTCTAAAATTAGTTATTCTGATGTGCCATCATTCACTGCATAAACTAATGAGGTGGCAGGAACATGTAAAATATTGATGAGCCTGTTGAAGCTCTTCCCTGAGCAAACTCATTAGCTGTCTATCACCTCAGTAGCAGCAGCACTTCTTGTATTATATTGCATAGTTTGCCCTTCTTACTCCACAAATGAGAATATGTTAGGTAGAAACAAGTGCCAGAAATGCAAGTACAAGATCAGATATCCACTTAGATATCCATGCCAAAACATAAAAGGAAACAGAGGATTAAATGAGAGGACATAATCATGTAAAATTTTGAAAACCAGGAAGATTTTCCAGGATGGGGGTTCTATTACTTTATTTGTTTAATGTTATGAGCTCTACATATTCACATGTGAGCCCATTCTTAATAATTAAAATTATTCATCAAATTAAGCCAAATCAATATACCTGAAGCTTCATGAGATTTAATGGGACAACTTGGAAGATTATAGCCATTTCTGGCTTTTTTCATACAAAATGAAATGTGGAAAATTATGTAAAGGGACCTGGGACTTTGTCTGTCAATCAGCAAGATAATGCTGTGACTTTCTCCAGTTTAGGCCCCCTCTCTCCTGGTCACATGACCCCAAAAGTGCTTTATGCACTCATCCTTTCCCAGTGCACATATGCATAGTCACACAGATGCAACAAGAGAGAACCCAAAAAATATGAACACAGGCAAAATGCACCACTCTGATTAGATCCTCATACATAATATAAATGTCTGCACCATAACTAGCCCAGGATGAAAGTACATTACACATGCATAATATGCAACATTCTGTTTCATTGCCTATAATATCCTTCCTCCTTGAAAGAGGAGATCGCTTCCTCCTAACTGACATATCACCAGATACCTCTAGAAAGGTTGCAAATGTTGTTTAGGTGTTCATAGCTATTTAAAATTTTGATAACTTTCTTTATTGATTTGGCTCATATGCACATTTTATTGCTTGCTGGTTATTTTACTATGATTTCCTCCCTTTTCCTTATGGTCTATTTACTTTGATCTTTGTACAGAAGAAAATACAGATATTTCCCATATCCACTGCTAGTAAAAGGGTTGGAAAGCATTTCAGAAGCTATGGTCTACATGGTCCCTACCTTAATTTTAAATTGAAATTGGGGGAAGAATCTATTCCAAGCAGAATCCATAAGAGGGAAAATAAAGCCAATTTGAGTACTAAGTAGTTATTTACTGGCACAGACTATAACATTTTCTATCTTGGATGCTTTTGAAAATGGTCCATAAGTAAATGTTTGCAAGCCTAGGCAGGGAATAGTATGATATATTTAATTCAGTCATGAATTCTGGCAAATTTCCTTGGTTCATTTAACCCATAGCTGGCTGAGGAATTCTGGGAGTTGAAGTCCACAAGTCTTAAAGTTGCCAGGTTTGAGGGCCCCTGATTTAACCCTTTCTTGTGATTGAAATCTTTCCCTGATATCTGGAGCAGATGATCATCAAGAATGCCAACTTGTCCGCAAGCTTAGATGCTCGGATTCATTTTTCTTTCATATCTCAGCCCTGCATTATTGAGAGGGAGCCTTGTAATAAGTCCTCCGCTCCATTGTGAGAAAGTCCATGAAAATAAGGTGATGAATCCACAGATTAAAAATCAATACAAGATAATTTAGTTTTATTATCCATATTGTATCTTTTAATTCTGCAATTAGAACTCCATCTTTGTTTCTCTTGCTAGGTTTCACCAACTCACACACGGCATGTGGGGATCGGAGAACAAAAGCACCAGATCCATGCTGTTCTTTCATCTCCACCTAGAGCCTCAGTTGGCCTCAGGTAGGAGGCTCTTTACTTTGAAATGAAGTGAATTCATTAATGAGTGGAGGGTTTCTGTGGTCAACCTGTTTTTAATCTGGATTTCTTTTTAAAATAAATGCAGCTACATTATTTTTAACAATGCAATTTATCCTCAAGTGGCAATTAGATTTTTTTCAGTTCATCACAAAATAAACCACATTCATTCTCTTTTAAAATTAAAGAAGAAAAATTAGTAAGGCCTCACTAGAAAATAGAGATAGAAAGAGAAAGATATGGCAGAAAAGAATGTTTTATTTGTAAAAATATTAGTAAACTTTATAGAAATATTATTCTAAAGATGTAACAGGTTTGTAGTACTCCATCTTCTTACTATATATTTTATTTACCTAGCAGAAAACTATAATTTTCCTTGAGAGTACCCTCACAATTTTTCATACCTTGAAGGATGTTTTCATTATGTCCTCTTGCATATTTTTCCTATGTATTTTTCATTCAGTGAGTGGTGCGGTGGCCTAGAGGTGGATTTCACCTCACGATCAGGAGGCTGTGAGTTTGATCCTAGGTAAAGGCAGCTATTTTTCTCTTTTGGGCACATTGAGAATATATCTGCTGAATACAATTCCGCATTGGAGACAGGAAGGGCATCCGGCCAATAAACACTCAGCTCCATTCAGTTGCCCCGACTCCACCTGCAAGGGATTATGGGGTCATTAAAAGAAGATGATGATTTTTCATTCAATATTTGTAATCTTTGGTCTCCAGAATAATCCAAAGAATATAAGAAACTCCACAGTTTACCCTGAACTATGTGCTTTGTTTCCTATTGGAATTTTAATTTTATTATACCATAAAAAATCTATGCCAATGAAACCTCAAGTTATGATTTTCTAACATTCTTTTATTTCGCAGCAAGATGTATTCTTTTACAAAAAACAAATAACAGCCTGAAAATTATAGTTTAAAACAGGATAATCACAGCCCTCCTCTGTCTTTGTGTCTTGCAGAATTTTATATTTAACCATTGGTTCCTTACTCTGCCATACAAATGGCTCTTATATATTTTTGCCTTTGTTTAAAGGGTGCATCATTTTTCACAACTTATATTATTTGAAATAAAACATCATCATAAGTAATATAGTCATTTTTATCACAGAAAATCTTCCAAACAGTGGAAGTTGCAACTTTTCCCATAATAATATACAGCAGAATTTTATTGGTTGCAGTATATCTGGATGTTTTACCTTTTATTCATATCTGAAAACTAGTTTTTCCAAGCAGTTCTTTTTTATCTTTCTCATGTTTTTTGTTAAAATTTTAGTCTTTATTCATTTTAAATTCATCTAGCACGCCAGCTTTTCCATTAATATATCTGTTCCTTCCAAGGAATTTTCAACTATTAAAACCAACTGATCTGCAGATGGCAGATATACTTCTTTCATCTTTGTGCTGGTTATTCTCTCATTTTGTTTTCTATCTCTATTTAAGAACTTCCAAAGCCAAAATAAGCACCAGTGGTACCAGTAATCTTCTCTTGTCCCTTTTTGAATCTCACAGGGATTAGTGAAATCACCATTAACTACAATTTGTGCTGCTTATAATGTATATACTGTATCAGTTTTACCCATTTAATAAAATTAACCTTCTAAATCCATTTTTCCAACATTTTAAATTAAAAAACCAAGTTCAAATTGTTAATTGTTTTCTCTGTATCAAGAAATGTCAATGTGGTTGATTTTCATTATGCTATTCCAAATATTCTAGTACAGTATTTTAAGAATATTTCTTATATTATCTTTCAGCTGTCTTTTAAGCAGGAATTCACATTAATCATACATGAAGTCCTGCAAAGTATCTTTCATTTTTTTCAGCTAGAAACATTGCAAACATTTTGTAGTCATTCTTTAGCAAAAAAAATGAACAGTAATATTTTATTTTTGATAAAGTAGGAACCTGCCCTTTTTTAAAGCAGTATTTGTCCTATCCAACTTTCCAATATCAATCCCTTTTCCAAAATAGAGTTCATCATTTTTTGCAAAGATTGTAATTAGTTCAATGTTTCTTTTTTATAAAATGCAGGTAATCTATCTGGTCCTGGTGCTTTACCTTTTTTGTTCTTTTTTATTGCTTCTCTTATTAGTAAAAGACAATTTATTATCTCCTTACACTGTTCACATTTACAACAAGATGAAGAACTTACTTTTCTGCTTGCCTTTTCTAGTTGCTGATAATTTTTTTAAATTAAATATTGTTTGAGCTGCTGTTTTACCCCTTTTATATGGGTATGTATGTGTTTATGTGTCTATGTATATGTGTACAATCTTCAACCTCATCTTACCTTAATAACAGTTTTTCTTTCAACTTTCTGGCAGAAAACCTAGAGGAGAGGGCAAGAAATGTCGCAAAGTGTATGGGATGGAGAATAGAGACATGTGGTGTACAGCTTGTCGTTGGAAAAAGGCCTGCCAAAGGTTTATTGATTGAAGCCCAGAAACAATATGGAGTCGTGTATAATAGGGTTCCCTTGCTGCAACTGTGCAGTGTGACTCTTCCCACCTCCTTGAGCGCTGACGTCTGTTGAAGACTGGCACTCTAAAGCAAATACATTCATTTCAAGGGGAAGGACTTCTCAAAAACCTATATGCAGCAATATAGGAAAAAACTTAACAAAACCTTTACCAAGTTTTGAATCAGGAGCAGCTATATGCATCTTTCTTTAAAAGAACAGGAACAAAATCTGTTTTTAATACGTTGAACAACTCGCCTGTCAGGACATACTACATCATGATCAGTATTTCACCTTTGGAATCACTTAAAGACAAGATTGAGTGATGCTACTTTTCTTAGAATGAAGTAAATGAAACACAAATACACACGCGCATACACAGACACACTAAACTTTAGAAATAAGCTACATTTTTCTCAAGAGCAGCTCTCCCAAAAGTGGTAAATAATTCTATGGTGAACAGGCTTGATTCAGCGTCTGGTGCTTGTCCTTTAAGGGATAATGGAAAGATGCTTTGCTAAAGGGACAAGAAATTTAAGAGTGATCTCAAACTCAGACCTGAAGGTTGAGCACCTCTTGTATCTGTCCCAAAGAAGGCTAGTTGGGGTACAATCACCAGCAGTCCTAAGCAAAACAACAACAACAACAACAAAACCCCACACGTGGGAAAGGAATCGGATTTTAAATGAACGTGGATTGAAACCAGCATATATACCAACAATGTTTGGGTTCCAGGATAACTTAGAAGCAAGTACTGGAAAATGTTGTACATCTCACAGTGCTAAAGGCTCCGCTCAGACTAATGGGCAGCCCAGTGGACTTCATCAACATTAATTCAGGGATGTGATCAACCCAGCAGCTTTTCCCCTGCTTTTTATGCCATACCTAGGTTAACAGTTTTAAAGAGCAAATTATCACTTCAGGGGATAGAAACTAGAAGGACAAACTGGTTTCCCACTTCCCGACATGTAAAATACGAGTGCAGCAAAGCAGATGTCTGTATGTAAAAAATCCCATTGATTATAAAGTTCTTTCAATATCAGAAATAAAAGCCTTCACGCTGGCTTGCACTTTCATAGGTTTTTGTGCTTTAGTGTAATTTAATCTTCATTTGGCCTATGAGATAGACTGTTGTAGCTGTGGTGTAAATTGAACTAATGCTTGAGAATCAGTAGAAAGTTTGGACATAGGTTGCTGGAAATAATGTCTATGGATTGCCTATTAAAATAAAGGAATTCCTATAAGAGCACTACCACATATTAATATAAGTACGGCTTGTGCTCAAGACCTTCCTGGTGGATTTTGTCCTTTGATATTAACTCCAGTGGGATGAGATAGGTATCCCAAGTTGGGAAAACAAGAGCAAGAATGGGAGCCCTTGATACTGTTGTATGATGACAAGTCAGAAATAAATTTTATTGGGGAAGGGGGGTAGACGAACTGCCGATGGACTATATTATAAATCACTATTATCTAGAGTATCTGTCTATAATAAATATAAAAAAGCACAAATTTTAATTAAAACAGAATATGGAGCTAAAGATGACTCTTATGTAAACTTCAGAATGATTAAGTTAGCTTTAACGCTATGATAATATTGAAACAATTCAGGTAGGCCTGGAACTGTCTTCCAAAATAAGGCTATCTGGTTGAAAACAATTCTACTGTACTGATAACAACCTTCTTGTACTAAGCATTTTCATCAGATACTAATCCAGTTTTCTTACTGTCTTCAAAAAGCGCAATTTTATAGCATGTTATTCCACTCATAACTAGAGAATAGGAAATTTCTTTCTCGAGATTTGGTAGGAAAATAAGAAAAAGGAATGAAATCAATACTTTTTTTCCCCCTTTAAAGTTTGGTCTTTAACTGTCCAGCTTAACTATCAGTGTCTGGCAAAAGTAAGATTTAGGAAAATTTGAGGTATTATGTGCTTATCTATTGATTTAACAAAAATTGTATTTGTCAGGGATTTCTTCAGATCATAATATTTACAGGTGGCTGACAACTAACTTTGAAAGAGTATATCATATAATAATCATGTCTGTCTTCTAATTTGAATGTGTTATTTTGCAGTCCTACAATTGTGTTGAAATATATCTCTGGTTGCATGCATGGTCTGTCCAAAATTCACCAGTAAATTGTTCTGATCTGCTGCTTCATGGCCAATATACATCCTGGAGGAAATACCAAGTATGGCTTTATTTTTTTCCCCTAATTTCACATATAAAAAATAATAGATTTTATATTTCTGGCATTCCTGTTTAAAGGTTTCTAAATGATAAGGGCTACAGACAGGGAGGGGTCAGCTTGAAAGCACAGAAGATTTTCACTGTAGTCAAAATTAGGCAAAGCAGACTAATGGTTTAAGCTAACCAAAGACAGTTTAATAAAATTAAGATAACATGCTTGATATAGAAAAAACAAACTCAAAATCACCTGGAACACTAGAGTGCTATAACGAATTACTAAAATTTTCATACATTGAAAGTATGTGGGCATTTACTTTAATGAAAGTTCAAGCTGGAATGTATTGATTTGATTTTCTTTCATTGGGCTTTATTTGCATCATCCTATTTTGTTCCATTAGTTTGGTATTTCTTTTCACAGGATGTATGCCATACAATTTTTAAAAAATTATAACTTAGTTGAATCAGCTGTTGGTTTAAATTGTGAACATATGCCCTGGAGATACCAAGACAGAAGTGGAAAAATTATTCTAAGATGTGTGGGTTGGTCATTCTTGGAAATATTGCATATGTTTTCAAATTTAGATAGAGATTATAATATATGTCAAATAATATTGGTAAATTTATTATTCCTACTTTATGTTATGTTCTCAAATGTTCAAAGCAGAAGTAAATACATGTTATTATAATCAGACTCCACATTCACAGGAATTTTAAACTTGGTCATTCAGTATTTTATTGCACATTTTTCTAACTAATTCTGCATTCTTGAGGGCTAGAAATTTTTAAAGATTGAAAAATAATCATGGAATAATAACTATTTGCCAAATATTGTTCATCTCTGTGCAATATAGCCTTTGTAAGTTCGTTGGTTGTTTATTCCTACCCTATCCTCAATTTTTGGTTCTGCAGATTTTCAGTGAGTATATTCAACTTTGACAGTGAAAGGTTTTTATCTTTATAGAGGTATTTGAACAACTTTTTCCCATAGTTAGATTAAAGGCAACTGAACTAAGATACGATTTGCTTGCTTACACTTTAAATGAAATTACTGCCAGATAATTCTGTTGGAACTGTACTATAAAGAGACAAACATAATTTGGCAATAGAACTGCTGGGATTTGCCTTGTTCTACTTAGTAAGTGTTCTTCATAACATTGATTGCAACATAATAAATTCTTTTTATTGCTGGAGAATTTCAATAGGGCTTTAAACTTACCAAAAGACCCAGGAAATAGGTGCTAACCAGAACTGTAGATTAGAATTAGAGACATGGTAAGCAAAGGGGGTTGCAGTTAGCATTTTGTAAGAGTTTTTTTAAATATTACTGCTTACTTAAATATTCTTTCATAATTATTTATAAGATATCACTGAGGTTTTGAGAAATCCAAAATGTTTTCCCAACTTTCCCTGATATTTTTCTTAACATGTATTCATAGATCTTTTAAAGCTCTATCAGAGGTAATATTCTGAGATCATTATTAGCCTGATTTGAATAAATGATGTTGTGTAGCAGCTTCAGAGTGAGGGCAAAAAATATTATCTTTGACTGCTTGTTAGAAAAGAGCTAATAAATTCCCAACCTTTGCTCAGGGCTAATTTGAAAAGGTCTCACCATGCCTATTTTGACATTTCCAACATTTTACATGAATACTGTTGCCAATCCAAGACTCATTTCTGGTATATCAAAATAATTTTGAACAGATGTTACTACATAATTTTTATGTATATATAATTATCATGTTAGAATCAAACATGAAAAGCTGCCAATTTGTTTCTTTTATTCAGGTTTGTGTGTTCAGATAAACCTGTTTAGATTGTGCCCAGTGTCACCAGATTATCATCTGTTTGCATCATTATTTTAATTGACCTCTCAATCAAAGGAATATACTATATACAATATGCTTGCACAGCTCCCTCTAGCTTTTGATTATTTATTTTTCTGAATTTAAAATTTTGTTTCCCCCGATTCAAGATTTAGCTAAAATAAATCTCAGTCATCTTTGCCTCTATAAATTCACTTAAGATGAAAGACTAAGAATTTTTGTCAGCATGTTTAACTGTGTTATAAAAACCAATAACAATGAGAAACTTAAGTCTCATATAAAGGTATATTTTGTGGTAATCAAAGGAATGAGGACATTTCTGACATTTCAAAACTTCATTTTCTTTGTTTGTTAAAAAACAATCTACAATGTGGATTTTTTGGGAATGATTTAAATATTGTACAGTCTGGATTTTGTTTCGAATGGGGCAGATGGTTCTGGAAGAATAAACAAGCATTCCATTATAGTTACTGCTGCCTTTAGAGTGTCTCAAGCAATGTAGGAAGACATCTGTTTGCACAAGAGTTTAAGTTCTTGCTGTTAGGGAAATGGAAATAAGTTCTATTAATTATATGCAGTTTACTGGTAGACAAATACCATTGGGTTTCACGTTCTATTTCCTCTGAGAGGAAAAATGTAGAGAATAGTGATACAGATTTACTAAACAGATTGGTAAACAGAGTGTTTGTATTTTTTGACCAAAGTTATTCAGTAAAATTAAAGAGAAATGTTCACTTGAGATTGGTTAAATTGGATTTTAGCTGTATCATAATCTTACATATTTGGAAATATTAGAGGAAATTGTAGCCAGTGTAAGAACTGAAATTCAGTAGAACATAATCTATTGCAGCTGAATATTTATTAGCATAAAATAATGGGAATTAAATTTTAGAAACACCTTTCTGTTTTGAAGTACAGTGACATTTTATTTCACTATCTGACAGAATTACTGCCCAATAAATTATTTTTCAAATGAATGCTACTTATGTATTAAAAACTTTGGACCTAACTAGATTTATTAGTTATATCTTTTGACCACATTCATACCTAGAATTAAAATGTTCTGAGGCTTCTTTGAGGTTTAATATGACACATCCATTATGGTCAAAGTGTTGAATGAGAAATAGTCCTCTATGACTTACTCAAACTGTGGTTTTAAAACTCCTGGGTTAATATAGGCAGATAAATGCGGGATGCTCAGATATCCTTTGACTGTCCTTCTCAGAGTTCAATCAGTCCTGGCCGTATTAGGATTTTTCTGATACTTCAGCTCTATTATGGTAACAGATTTTGGGACATTAGGGGAAAAAAGAAAGGGGGGTGAGTTTGCAGCCTGTGTAATCTTCATTGGTGTTTCTTATCCTACAAAACAAGCATTGTAATAGTATTTTCTATGTGTTTTCTTTGAGTTAATGGAATAACTACATTCGTCTCCATAATTATTATTGAGATCGCAAAATATAGAATTAAAAACACAATTGGAATCTAATGCAGCTACACAACCATACATGAACAAACTTTTCTGAACTTAAAAGATTCCAATTGTCAATTTGTGGATACTTTTTATAGCCAGTTTTTTTGTACACTTAAACCTCAAGGCCACTGTATTTTTATATGGCTGTTTTTCCTGAGCAAAACTCAGATCTCCTTTTGTGAGCTGCTTTCAGCAAATAAATATTGAAGTCTTTCCAAAGGTCGAAAAAGGAGGATGTTTCGGTATTCATGTAGTCCTCAACTTATGACCACAATTGGAACCATAATTCCATTGTTAAGCAGGGTGGGTTTATGTGAGTTGTGCCTGATTTTATGACCTTTTTTGCCCCAGTTAACGAATCACTGCAGTTGTTAAGCGAATCATGTGGTTATTAGGTGAATCCATTTTCCCCCGCTGATTTTGTTTCTTGGAAGCTGACTGGAAAGGTTGCAAGCAGCAACCCCCTGATCCTAGGATGTGCAACTATAGTAAATACATGCTGGTTGCCAATCACCTGTATTTTCATCCCATGATTATGGAGATGCTGCAACGTGTGAGTTTGAGGATTGGTTGTAAGTCACTTTTATTCAGTGCTGTTGTGACTTCGAACAGTCACTAAGCAAATGATTGTAAGTCAAGGACTACCTGAATTCCAAAAGGATCCTGGAGTACCCTGGTGTGCATATCAATGATGACCATCAAGCTGATGATATGGCAGAGTTATTTTTTTTTATTTTTGTTCGTCTTTTCATGCTGTGTGCCGTCTGCAACCTGCCACCTACATTTAGCTGGTGCTTCAGTATTGTTAGATTGCAGCCTTACCTTCCAAAAACCAAATTTTATTGGCAGACAAATTAAGGGATTATGGATTTATGAGGGAAGAAATAACTCCTTATCTACTAGGCTCTGATTTAGCCAAACACTTCCTTGTGTTTATCTTTAATTGGGTCTTCTTGGTTAACAATGAGTTCAACCAATTATACTGTAAGAGTATTAGAATGTGCAAATTGCACTTCTAATCTTTCTGGATTATATTGCATGACAATCTGGGTTGTTTTAGATATCACACCATGCCCTCTAGACACAAAATACTATTTTCCTCCCTCAGTTAAAATAAAAAAAGTAATTTAGACAAACCAAGAGTAATACTTTGAGTTGACTTTTTAAATAAAATATTTAAACTTAGTTTAATTGATTAGATATTTTAATTGCTTTAATTTATGACTGTTGAAGATTTTAATATTTAGAATATGCAGTAGTTTAGTCAAAAGGAAAAAGAACTGCCTTATTGAATAGTGCAATATTGGTTTTTACTCAAAAAGGGCTAACTTTTTGAAATTAAATTTAAGCTACTGTGAAGAATATTAATTCAGTGTGTATTAGAAAGTCTGTATAGACTTGAACGTTTATGATTTTAAATCAGTGTAATAAGCTTTCCAAAATATAGTATTTCCTAAAAGATGTGACTAACTTTTGAATATAAATGCAATTTGCAAACCTTTTTTTAAGACAGAGTTTTACTTTCAAATTTTAATTTCCAGCAAATTTTTCTTGCATTTGCATATGACACAAAAGGAAATTTGCTAGAAACTCTATTATTGTTAAAATAGGCAGATATTCTTATACTATTTGTTAAAAATTGCTTTTGGTCCAATACTGCTGTTTAGGCAATGTGAAATTAATTTAAACTTTTCTTAATTTTTTTCTAAATGTACATCATAAAATGAATTTTATACCTAGAAAATTATTGTTAGAGTTTAATCAGCACCGTAAATTAATCTCAATTTGGGAATTTACTTCTGGATTTTTCTCCATTTTTCTGAAGAAAGAAACAACAAAACAGTCTTTGTCTACAAAATGCATAAATTAACTAAAGATTATAGGACTTTTAAGATTTTTAAAATTTTTAACCATGATTATTCTCTGGAAATCAAATACCTTCATGATGGAGCAACTTCCATTATCTCCAAACAGTTCGGTCAACGTTAGTTGCTTGTACCTATGATAGATACTTCTGTAAGTTATCAAATAACAAATTATTTCGCTTCAATTTTGGATTCCCATTATAAGCTATGATTATGCTGCTTCTTTATAGCCCTTAAGCACTTTCAGTGTATATATTCATGAACTTTGACTGAGCTGTGAAATTAAAATGTCCTGTGGGGTGATGAAGATGGCAGATCTTTAAGTAGGCTACTAGTCTGGCAGTGATGAAACACAAAAGTTAGTGTTCCTGCAAGAAATTAAAAAATCCTATGAACTAGCAAAGCATAACTGCACACTGCACAGTGTTAATTTGCAGATGATAGTAAAAAGTGGCAAACTAATTCCCTGCCCTCTCTTATGTCTTTTATTAAAAGTATTTATTTTATAATTTAGTATATTATTATAATCTAAAATGTATTGAGTCATCACATTTCTTTCTTCTATTCACTATCCTTTAAGCCAAACATTATTCCATGATTCAATAAGAGTTGTAGTTTATCTGTATGAGTACAGTAAATTGATGAATAATTGTAATGAAGGACAATATCAAAATGTTATTTCTTTAAATGGTTTCTCTGAGGTATTTGTATCAGATTATAAGAGATTGTGTCCTCAGATCAAGTTAGTTTCAATATTAGATGAGTCAATCTTGTGGAACTTAGTAGACATGGATGATGATGTTATTAGCAGCTTCCGTGGAATTTAGAAAGGGAAGAATGTGTTTTTATCCAATCAGCAACATTTTTTACTAAATCCATTACTAATAGGTCATCTTTGTTAATGTTTAATGTATATCAGTCTGGAACTAGCATGAGCAAGAATTATTATTAGATCTTATTTTATGCATAAAACAAATCATGATATTTTGCATTAAGTTTCAGTAACTATGTTTTTTCAGGCCAAAGATCAGTTATTCTAATAAAAGAGATAGGGTCAAAACAAATATGTCAGCAAGTCAAACTAAAAATTAAATTCTCCATGATTTTAATTTATAGTAAAGTTAAGTTTTATTTAATATCGATCAAATGAATAAATTGTTTAAATAAAGTTCACATGATCACTCCTTATATATTTATTAATTTTCCCTTCTATGTAGTGTTCTTCTGGAGGACTTCTCTAAGCTATATCCCACTTCATAAATGTTTGTTCGTGAAGCCAGGAAGGACTATTGGATCATACTGGCTTCATTTCACTTCATTCTTGACTAGTTAATGGTCCTTATTATATACAAAATGAGGAACTTTGGGTGTAGTTATTCTTTGCTAGTTAAAACTCATCTCATGGGGTTATTGCAGTGGGAAAGATTGGAGGAGAAATATTAGGTATATTTGTTGCCTTGAGTTACTTATAAAAATAATTCACATCCAGAACACCTGATCTGAGTTCAGTTGCTTTTTTGTTTTTGAAAGACATGGCAGATTCATAAACATGGAGCAAGGTTGGACCAAGGTTGAACCCAGAGGTATCTGCAAAGTAATCAAAGGATTACAGGTGATGAAAGCTTTATGGCATTGTTGAAATTTAAGATTGGCTCTTTATGTGCTTACAATCTGACCTTCAATGCACATTTGAAAAAGGCAGGGCTTATGTTGCAAGAGTGCAATGCTGCTTTTGTCCATTTGTTGAAAATTTTGGATTCTGCAGACACATATAGTTGAGCCTCTGACAAGATCAATGGACCATATAGATGGTGTTAAGTAAAATAGAAAAAAACAATTCTATATATGGAAGACTAATTCTTTTCATATCTCTTCTTTTTATTTCGTGCATGGCTTGCTTTACTCGTTTTGCAAACGTTTTGATAACTTTATGAAGTCAGAACCTAATTTTTGACCTACTATTGAAAAATGTGCATTCTAATGTAGAGGAGGTTTTTGTCAAAGTCAGATCTATCTGATATTTGTAATAATTCCTACCGAAACTGCTTTTCAGTTAAAACTGACAGTGTTAATGAATATTATAGAGGCACCCGGAGCATGTACAGAGAAGTCAAAAAATGGTGACAGTGCAAAACGCTGCCCCTTTTTCATGGCACACATGTGACACACATGTAAAAGGGTGAAGCATCAAAGAGTTATGCCTAAAAGACTCAGCAAAAATCCCACATAAATTGGTTTGAGGATTTTATAGTAATTATTACATTCTGAAAACAGAAGCACTTAGGTTATTTCAACATGTTAGACTAAGAAGTTAAGTGTAGCCAATATGATTCAGTTACTGTTTCTGCAGATATTTCAAAATGCAGTTCTACAAATATGTATTACATAGTAAGTGTTGGTTTTTGTGAATGAATGTATCTGCAACTGCACATCATATATTTTTATTTTTAACATGCTTGTTTTGCACCAGCTCTGCATTTTTCTAAAAATCTATTTAAGGAGATACTTACCCAAAGTTAGCTTCCAAGCAGAAAAGGCCTAGGTGTGGCATTTTGTTTTAAGATAATATAACTATGAATAATTAAATACATACCAGTCTAGGTGCAATTTGCTTTAAATCCCACTGTTTATGACAGGAGAGTAACAAAACTTTTCCACTGCTATTTGTCATTGCTGTTTCATCATAGCTAGCATACTAGGTGGTTCTATATCCGTTCTTCCCACCGACTCTAATGGAATGCATTTAAATTTGGAAATTCCTAGGCAAGTATTGGACTATTTTTTGTGGATGTACTTGAGACTGGATGGGGAGATATACAGCCATTTGCATTACCCCTGGTGTTCCCTATACTCCCCTAGTCAGGAACTGCCAGGAAAAAATCTAAATTGGCAGCCCATTCCAGCCTAGCCTCAGAGGACCCCCTAAGAGAGTATCTTGCAGAGATTTAGCGCTCTTTGGGCTGCTTAGCCTGCGTCCCAGGAGGCATGGGTTGGTTTCTTTACATATTTGCTGAAATCAATCCACTAAAAACCAGGCACTCTATATTTTGGTTGGATTTTATCTAATATTTGTAATGAATTGTCAGCTGATTAAGTGCATCCAGTTGCAACGGCTGTCAAATTGAAAGTGATTATGAAACTTCAATTCTCTGAGCTACTCCTTAAACTCAGTTGAATTAAACTTTTCAAATGCCTCCAGCCAGTTGATTTGTAGTCAATGCCTTTCTATCTAGATAAGCATGAGAGTTGAAATGCAATCATCTGAAGAGGGGAGCCTGGAGATAATGATTTTCCCTATGTAATTATTTTTCGATTAAGCAACAATCCTACCATGCTGCTTTTTTTTTATATACAATTATCTAATATTTTGTTAACCTGATTTTGAGAAATACTTTTTAAGAAACCTAGGAACTGTCCAACACAGGAAGAAACATCTCATTCTACTATGGCTCTAATTCCACATCATAATTCATTTGTTTCTGATGGCTGAGAGGAATCTAATTGCACATATGCTGTTGAAGGGCTGGGTGTTGAGACAGCATACAGACATCACCATCACTAGAGGGCTCTTTCATGATATATTTTACCCCTGTGCCAGGGGAGTGATTTCTAGGTTGGCCTTGGATTAGATTCAAGCCTACCTCGAAGGAAAGACTGGAAGTGATTAAGTAGTAGTAAGTTAAAAAAAACAGTCTTGGGATAACAGCAGCCTACCTCTGGTACGACATGAGGACAGATGGCAACTACTCTCGGTATGAATGCTGCAAACTTGTGGTATGTTTCAATGCTTGCAAGGCTATGTCATATCTCTGGGGTTTCCCTTTCATTGGAATCAGTGGAACTCCATCCAAAGAATATAAGGAAAGTGAGTTATCTTTCAGGAGAGTTTCTTTTCTTATCTGTTTAATATGGAAAAATTCACTTTATAAATATTTGAAAGAGAGCTTCCAACTTTGGCACTAATGGAAATACTGGATACTTTTCATATATATTTAGAAGGTTATTTGAAAAAGAAATGTTCTGTCTTTTTTATATAATTTTTAATCAAATACAGATATTCTGATTACTACGTCTTGGTTTCCTATCAGGCTGTACATGCAAAAATAAAACTAGTTCAGGTCTCAGAATCTTGAGTTAGGGGTGGGGGAACCAACCATTTGAAGTGCTTTGCCAGCCTTTGGTATATTGTGCATTTTGTGTGTGTATATAATATGTGTAAATTATAGATATATAAATAGATTCATATGGTTAAATGTTTAGTGTTTTTTCACTGTTCTCCGAGGAAATAAAGTGTTTTGTATTGCTTTATGAACTGATTTAAAAGGCTTTATGGGACGACTAAAATATTTTACAGCTATTTTATCCCAGAAATGGGTAGTTCTGCTCGGATGTAAATTTCACCATTGTTTTTGAAAGCAGAATTTTAGGTTTTAAGCTGGCCCTACTGAATAGTACCAGGTAAAATGCACTTTCTCGTGGCATGCAGTCTATTTTCTCTGAATCAGCTTTCCAAACTAGAGACCACAACACGTTTACATTTGTGTGTGTGTGTGTCCTGTTTTCTTCTGCCTAACAAAGAGTTGCAGAACTTAAAATCTTTAATCTTTCGGGCGAAGAGGATGGAAAGAAAAACAATATGCTACTGATATAATAGGACATAAGATCTATCATTAGGAATAGATTAGTCCATCTGTTAAAATCCATTGTAGTGATAGTCTCAGTAAGTGAGCTGTGCTTTGTAATTCTTGGCTGTGACAAATATGCCTTTGCTTTACTTGTCATAAAACTGTTTTACTGTTAATGGCTATTTCTTTGGTTGTATTTGCTTGAACTTAGTTGGAAGACCTTATTCAGACTGTTAAGATGTCCATAAATGCAATTTAAATGCACTTAAAACTGATTTGTTACCATGGAGTGTGCTGAATTCTTTCATTTAATAAAAGCCTTTGTGTAAGTGTTTTCATGTGTGATTTGTTTCTGTTAGCTTTTGCTCTTATTGTAGTGAAACAAAAATGTAACAGTGTTTTAGGAAGAGAAAATCAGTTATGTCTACTGTGCTGCATTAAGTAATCCAACACTGGAAATAACGGAAATAATTACTTATCAGAGTGTTTAAAATTCCAGCATTTTTTTTTAATTACATTTATATGCCGCCCTTCTCCGAAGACTCAGGGCGGCTTACAATTTTTGGAGCGCAACCCAATGCGCTCAGCAATAGCCTTCATTCCATTGTATATGCCTGCTTATTACTAAGTGGCATTTTTACAAAGTCAGCTTATTGCCCCCAACAATCTTGGGTCCTCAATTATTTTGAGGTAAAATCCTTTCATTATGAGATAGTTTAATATAGACACAAGACAGAGACATGTTTTCTATAGCTAAAGACAAAAACAGGGTGCTACCACTGAAGTCTTTCAACATTACTACCATGATACCATTCGTTTGCATTGTGCCATGTCTGTAGTTGGAATTGCATTTATCAATAATCCAAATATTTAATCGGAAAGCAAGTTGCATGTGTCAGTGAAGGCATCGTTATTGTTTCAGTCATTTCAGCTCCCAGTTTAAATGTCTAAAAGTCAGTTATTTAAATGTTGGGCAATGTTTATAACAGTGTGCCCTCCTATGGTGATAAGTATGGCTACAGTCTTTTAAAAGTCAACAAAAGTGCACAGGCTGTTTGGTGGTGGGTGAGTTGGGCTCAGATTGTGCTTTCTGACTACAAAAGTTATACTTGGCTCTTGACGGGTTTGTCAGGAGCTGCTCTCCCCAAAAATACTACTTAAAAACAGGGCAAAAGTGGTATGATTTTATTTTCATCAATAGTAAATACAATATGATGATCCACCTATGCTTTTTATTCTCGGAGACTGCCTGGATAAATCCCTGGATTGGACATGACAGAATGGAAGAAAAAAATGTTTATCATTTTTCTCTTCTATAACATTAAATGCTATAATTTGCTAACAATTATTGAGAGTCACATCCATGCCTGGAATCTTTGAACAGACACAATAGTCACGTACACAAGTTCTTTAACCTGGAGTGGGATGATAGCAAATGATGGATAAATTACCTGGCATGTTAATCCAGATATGCATAAAAAGAATACACAACATTACTTTCCAATTTATTTTCCAACAAAAAAGGGAAGGAATTTTACCAGTTGCTCAAATCAATATGTCTGTATATGTTTTAATCACATTTTAACTACCTTTAATGTATGTATAGGCCATCTAATGCCATCATGACTCTAGGCAGATATAAGATAATTTAAAATAACGAAGTACAAAACAATACAGAAAACAAATATCCACTAAAAATAGCACAAGACTAATAAACCCATCTTCTGTAAGAGGTGCACCATTCACTCCACCCAAAGCCTCGTGGAAGAGCAAGATTTTGAGAGCTCATTTGAATAACGTCAGGGTGGAGGATCATACAGATTTCAGGAGAGATATCATTCAAGATGCAGGTGCTGTAACACATTACTCCTTTCTCATGAGTCACAACAGATGTCACTGGTTAATCAAGGGACCCAGAACATTCCAACACTGCTGCATCATATGGGATGAGTAGAAACTGCAAAAGACAGACGATCTAGATAACTCGACCCAATGCTTGACCAAAGGCAAACAAAGCACAGTAAAACGTTATGCAAAAATTGAGATTATTTTGGTTCAGGGCATGACTGATGCTTTGGAAGGGTTAAGAGCCATCAAAGAGTTATGAGGGATAATGAATGAGCCTCTATCACATGAGCTGGTCTGGAATCCACTTTATCAAATCACAGCAATTGTTTAATCAAAATTCAACACCATGATCAGAAGGAGCTCTAGTGTATGTGCACTAAAAATAATTTCAGGAACCACTACTTTGTTTACCATGTGTCCCTTCAATATAACCAATAGAGGGGTAAAACATTAAAACAAAGTCAGTGTTCAGTGCTATAGCAGATGCACTATGTACACAATCCCTGGGATTTAGAAATCTGGCTTGAACAGTCCTGTCTAAATCCATGGATAACCATTGCCAATCAAAGTAAATAGGATTAAGCTAACAGAACAAGGAAGCTTTCTAGATGCCAACAAAATCCACCTAAAGCAAAAAAAGGCAAACATGTGGCCTTCTAGATACTGTTAAACCACAATTGCTGTCATTCCTTATTGGCCATAAATTGATAGAAGTTGGACCTCAGCACCATTTGTTCATTTCAAGCTTAATGAAAGCTTGACAAAGTAAGTTTTATTTATTCTTAAATTTTTAATGGGAGGGAAAAGAAAACAGATGTCTGTGTTGCTCTCTTGGTCTTTATGTTATACAGCTATGCTATAAGAATTATATAGCTTCCTCAAAAAAAACCCCTCTTGATGTATCCCTTTTGTGGGGTGAGTCAGTTGTGAATCACAATTTTTGCAGATGGAAAATGGAAACAGCAACTCTTGGTTCAGAGTGAAATAAAACAGGATAACATAGCAAGAACATTCAAAATATAAAATTTAGAACACAGGAAATATCTTGATGGCCCTACATAAAGTCACATACAAAGTCTTTGTTGTACATCTTAGCAATTCAAGGTCCATAATTTGGGATGCATTGCACATTTGGGTTGCAAAGCTCCAGACAATTACTAGAAGGCAGTCTAGAGACAAAAAGTTAAGTCCTGCCATCTGTGGTCATCTAACATTTTTGAATTCTTACTCTGTCAGCCTGATTGAGCAGCTTCTTATGTGGTAGCTTTGGAGATTTTTGTCTTGCCATCCTTTCCAGTATTATACTATTGTAGTGTATTCATATTAATAAGCACAAATAGTTGCTGATTATTGGTTACCAGCCTGAGATATACACACATACAAATAATAATTAAATGCACACTTTGGAAACAACAGCACGGATACATTTCATTTAACAGAAACATTGACTTGCAAGAAGGCAAAGTCAAATACTTTGGAGAGAAAGGATTGATTGCAAACATAGGAAGTCTACATTTTTTAAAAAATCTATTGAAAATTCTTTTTGAAGCTAAACCTGCATCTATAGAATGCATTGAATTTCAGACTACCTAACCATATTGGATTAATTTAAGAAAGCAAAGCCTCATACAATGGCATGTAGCTGGCGTTGCTAAGCAGACATCAGACCTCATTAATATTTGTGTAGGAGTCTACCAGAAAAATGTCAGGACTGTGGGCTGAACTAAGGCTTCCCTCATTAATAAAAAATATTGTGAAAAAACAGAATGGTGAACCACTTCTGTATCATTGCCAAAAAACCCAACACAGACATGTAGACATCTGAAATAAAGCATGTATTTGTATTTTGCACTTTGTAAACTAATGAAAACTATTTTGCATGAACACAGGTATATTCTCATTGTGGCTCAAATTTTACAAGGGTGGCAGATAGAAAGCTAAAGCTAACCCTGAACATGTCTTTCTCCAATCTTATGACACTTCCCATCTGTTGACATTAGAATTCTCAGAATTCCAAACACAATCAAAGAATTCTGGTAACTGAAGCCTTATCAGACCTGGAAGGGACAATGGGTTAGGGAGGGGACTCCAAAATATTTTCAAAATAAGAAATTAGGACATGTAATATCAATGCTATTATGATGTCTTTAGAAATATTCAGCCTCCAAATTTGTTGGACTTTCAGATCATTTTTGCATAATAGTGGTCGTTCACATGTTCTGTTGTTCGTGTTAGAGCACTGACAGCATGATGTGGAATTGGGGAAGGCTTCTGTTTCACCATCATGGTTAGATCATTTTCTAAAGGCTCTGCAGTTCTCTGGCACTGCTCCACTGCCCTCCATTACAGGGAAGCATGTCCTATTACATTGGTCAACTTCCGGCAACTGATGGACATGGTTTGGTTCAAATGGAGCTTAGAGTTGTTCCTGAGAGTCTGCTACATAGTCTGATCAAGGTTCTTGTGACTACCTGGAATCAAAGGGTGGTGAGACTTCTTGATCAGATTGTGCACAAGAAGCCGTTCCCCACCCCAAGATCTAAAACCCTCTTTGGTTTACAAAATAGTTGGAAAGAAATAAAGCAGGTGGAGAAAGGCTTGGATTGCCACAAGTAAACAATGTGCCGCAAATCTAACCAAACACAAGTGAGATCTGCTATTAGAGCCTCCCTTGTGGGGGGAAGGGCAGGCATTTTTCCCTGCCTTTATTGCATTCATGGATGCCTTGTTTGTGGGGTTCTGAATCCTGGACAGGATGGCTTGAGGTTCACCTATAAGTCACACTGAAGAATTCCCAAGGCATCTGATAGATAAATTTGATCTAAACTGAATTTTGTCTGTAGCAGGTCTTGCAGATGTGATTGAGGTGAGGCCTAGTTCAGTTATCTGGAAATAAATTGATCCTGTTGGACAGGACTCTGAAGGCTGTTAGCTCAGCCACCTCTGTGTTACATCTATGCCTCTCCTGATTGGCTAAGGCCTCCTGAGAGGTGACTTATGGTTGTGGCTTGATGGAAATTAATTACTTTTTAAGACCAGGGTTGGTGCCACCATCTCTTAAGGCAGTGATGGTCCATCCTTCTTCAAGAGACCATTACTTTGTCCAGTATTCAACCTTTTCTTTTTGGGGAAGGGTGTGGAGAATGTGGCTGTGCAGCAGCTTGAAAGAATTCTGAAAGAAGTAGATTGTTTGGACACCTTTCCGTCAGGATTCTGGCCCTCCTGGGATGGGATTGAGATGGCATTGGCTATACTGTTGGATTATCTCTGGTAAGAGCAGCATGGGGACAGTATATCTGTCATTTCTTTTCTTGACTCCTCAATGGCCTTCAATATCATAGAACATGGTATCCTTCTGGACTATCTGTCCATCTTGGGTTTCTGATGTCTTCAATATTGCTTCTTGATGGAGTGGCACTACCACTCAGAGGTTTATGACCCTTGGTCATGGCTCCTGCTGAATGGCAGGTGGAGCCTTTAGCTGGGTGGTGGGGGTATGCCCTGCTGCAGCTGGTGTGCCTGTTGCAACTTTACTAGAATGTCACAACCTTACAACAGTGCCTTGTGCCCTCACTTTAGTTTGTCCCATCCTGCAGGGCAGCTATGCAACAGGACTCAGTAAAGGGACCAAAATACAAAATCATTGTATTAGAAAATACAGCACTAGCACTTAGATTTATATACCGCTCCATATGCTTTACAGCACTCTTTGAGCTGTTTACAAATATCAGCATATTGCCCCCAACAATCTGGCTCCTCATTTTACCAACCTTGGAAAGATGGAAGGTTGAGTCAACCTTGAGCTGGTCAGGATCGAATTCCTACTGTGGGCAGAGTTAGCCTGCAATACTGTATTCTCACCACTATACCACCAGGACTCCTTGTATTAGAAAATATGTCCCAAAGATACTTTTTCTTATGAGAAGTGAAATGTCTTCAAAGAAAATTCAGAAAGTCCAGTTGCTTCTTCAAAAAACACCTTTGGGACAACCATGACCTTGATGACTGAGAATCTGCATAGACAATCAAAATATATGCCACCAAAGTGGGCAAAGTAAATACTTACAGTTCATTCCCCACTGGTATATAGGAAAGAATGTATTTTTATGGTGGGTGGGAAGACTTTTTTCATGTAAATATGCACCCAGTTATGGACCAATCACAGAGTACTATTTAGCTGAGGTGCTGGGACTGTCTGTGTGTAGAGTTATGATTGTTTTTCTCTGTCAATATTGCAACTCACTACAGGCTAAAGATCTCCCTTCTGTAGAATTCTGGTACCTTAAATAATCAGCATTACCTGCTCAAGCCCAATTTCATTTCAACTCTGAGATCACATTCTATTGTGAAGAGGGAATTTCAGTGGTTGCAACTTCTTAGACAAATTCCCACATCAGCACAACTATTAAAAGTGTAACTGCACATTTTTTTCCATCTAGCTTCTTAAACCAGATGATATGCAGACAGAATCAGTCATGAAAATAAAACTCCCACTTGTTCACTCAAAAAGAGCACATACTATACTCAAGTGATGCATTCTTTCTACTGAAAATTTAGCCTGTAAGAAAAATCTTATTTGCACACATACACACTGCTCAAGCTCTTCAGTGATGACCCATTGTTTTTTCTTTTGTTTTTTTAAACCCAGAGTTTCTTAATCCTCTTACTTGATTTGAACCATGAACTAATATGACTGGTTCACAAACCTGCAGCACAACTAATCAGTCACATTTTAATCTCCCGGCTAATCTCGGCCTTTCACTCTCTCTCTTACACACACACACACTTGGAAGCAAGCCCCATTATAAACTTAAAGGCTTGTTTCCACATTCCATGCGGATGTTACTAGCAGTTGAGTTAGATCAGCAGGCTCCAAGGACTGCAAATCAAGAAAATATCTTGGAAATATACAGAAATGTCTTAAGTATGCTTTCTGTTTTTATTAGCCAGCAAGTGCTTGACAGAGAAAAAACAATGTAGCAGAATTGTCATCATCATAAAACACATTCTGTATGGGGGATTTTTTTTACAAACACATTCTGCATGGGGTATTTTTTGGAGTTTCGTTTATTTAAATAGATCGGGCACAAAACCAAAAAGAAATTCCCAAGGGAGCATCTGTTGTTGTTAGGATTAGTGTGAAATACGATTTGACAACATCATCTTCACATTAAAGCTTGGGTTGAAAAACAACATTAAAGGCACTACTATTCATCCCACTAGCTAATCATCTGGAAACGTTACTATCCCCACCGGCAATAAGATCTTTTCACAGAACGTCGGACATTTTCGATCGTCATAGATCGCTTTATTCTAGGGGAAGCGAAAGCTTGGCTACCTATAACCCAGTCTCACAGGGCGTCTCTTGCTTAAAGTTTAACCCCACCAGCTTGCTGGCGACCACTCCCAGGATTCCCAGCCCACATGGGCTGTTCGGCGAGTCTGAAGCAGAGGAAAACTGTACTAACAACAGCAGGATCGCCACGAACGTCAAGATCTTCCGAGACCCGCATGCTAACCCCACCGCCGCCTTGCTCCGCGAACTCTTTAACATCTTCCGGCATCGTCCTAGGAGTCTGCGCATGACGAGGGGCGGGAGGGAAGGAAAAAGGTTTCTATGGCACCAGCCGACAAACAGGAGTCGCTCCAGCGGCGGGAGTTCTTTTTCCCACCGAGCCGCAGCTGCAGGTTCCCCTTTCGAGAAAGAGGTGATGTAGGTGGGTGAGTTTATGGCTGCTGGGTGTTTTCAAAGGAGGCAGAGTGAAAAGCGAACCTCAAAAATCTGCTCAGGTTTCCTTGAGCATCATTTTTGTCCTATATCGTTTAGGAAGTGGGCATCAGGAGACAAGATGTGTTTTGGGGGTTTGATGCTGAAACTGACCTGGGTGATTGAGAGGTTTACATTACGGTCTAGCTACGAGGAAGAGTCATTTGTTCCTACCTATTGCCTCAGTTTCTCAACTGGAGAAGGAATGATTGGGTTTTGTGCTTCCAAAACCAGAAAGGAAGGACCATTATTCTTGTGCTAGTGTAGTGACCTCGACAAGGCTGGAGAGCTATTTGTTCTCCTGAATCAGTTCAGGACACACAAGCTCAAAAGTTTGAAGTGCCAGGAGGTAAAATGGGTGAACTCTGTAAAAAGGTGGGTGGGTCATCAAACTCCAAACTGGGTATTGTTGTCTCTTTTTCTCTGTTAATAGCTGCACCAATATGGCAATAGCACTTGGACTTACATACCACGTCACAGTGCTTTACAGCCCTTTCTAAGTGGTTTACAGAGTCAGCATATTGCCCCCAACAATATGCACTTACTGTACTTACTCATCAATTTACTCTCCAGTCTTCACTTTGAGAATGACTCTAGTCTGGTGCTCCAGAGCTGAGCCAGCACATCTGTTTCTTAGACTTCTGACTTTTTTCTTCCCCTTGCTCTCTTTTTGCAATAGTTTGAGAAAAATCCTGGAGAATTTGAAATCTTGCCTGGTTCCCATAAAGGTTTTAGCTAATTTTAGTTTGGGATTCTTTCTGAACTAGCATTGCTATGATTGCTTTCTATGTAATGGAATAATTGGGTTTCTAATACTGAGTCAAAAATGAATGACTGAGGTATAAAATATTAACACTAGATTGCTAGAGAGATGATTGACAGCCTGATCCAATCCGTGTCTCTTCAAGCCTAGTTGGAAGTCCTTTTAAGATTATAAGAAGGTCCCTGCAGGATCATGGCTATCGAATCCAACATTCAGTGTCACATAACAGCTAATCAGGTGCATTCAGGAGACTCAGTCAGGAAAGGCAGAGCAGAGCAATAGATCCTCTTCCTGAGCAAGTTAAATGCTACCACACACAAATAATCTTCTCTAAACATACAGTTCTCCAAATAAGGGCTTAGTCATCAACAAAATATTAATGAATGTAGGAGACATGCATCATGAAATTCTATGAAATACAAAATGAAAGTAGCAAAAGAACATCGGCCTTGTACAGACTTAGTGTTAAGACAAATCATAAGAAAGATTCAACTCAGGCTGTTTGTCCATAATTAAACCCTTGGGCAGATCCAATTTTAAACTTCAGTAGCATATGCACTTCAGTCTTCTACATATCTATTCAGAAGAATGGCTTTGCTTAGGCCCCATCAATCTGGCAGGTAAATCTAGTGGGAGCAGGGAAGAATGCCTTCTCTGTTAGGTGCCTTCACTCTGGAATAATATTCCCTCACCCAAGGGATCTGAATGGCTCCCATCCTGAGGATGTTGCATGAAGCTATTAAAGACCTGGTTATTCTCCCAGGCTTGGGGCAGGATAAGTTGAGCCCCTATTGAATGTGGAAGGGATGGGGGTTGGTTACTTTGTTCATCTGTCTCTCTCTCTCTCCCTCTCCCCCCCCTCCAGTATATCTATCTATCTATCTATCTATCTATCTATCTATCTATCTATCTACCTACCTACCTACCTACCTACCTACCTATCTATCACAGGGGTGGGCAAACTTTTTGACTCGAGGGCCACAATGGGTTCTTAAACTGGACTGGAGGGCCGGAACAAAAACATGGATGGAGTGTTTGTGTGAACTAATATAAATTCAAAGTTAGATTACATCACGTAGCCTTCTGGGAGAGCAAGAGAACCCTCCGCTCTTTCGGCTCCATGGGCCGGATAGAACAGCCGAACAGGCCGAATCCGGCCCCCGGGCCGTAGTTTGCCCAAGGCTGATCTATCATCTATTTATTCTATCTGTCTGTCTGTCTATCATCAACATCTATTGATCAGTTGATCTGCCACTAATGTTATCTTTTTTTGTTATTTGTCTATGTTTTACTTTTTTCCTTTTGTTCAATCTTGTTCAATTTTCAGGGACTATCTAGACAAGTATCTGCAGTTTTCTTGACAAGTGGTTTGCCACTGCCTGCTTCCTAGGGCTAAGAGAGACTGACTGGCTCAAGGTTACCCAGCTGGCTTTGTGCCTAAGGCAGATCTAGAACTCGGGGCTCCTGGTTTCTAGCCTAATTCCTTAACTACTACATCAAACTGCCTTTCATTTTTACTTTACTTTTACTTTATAATTAAAAGTGCTCTATAAATTACATAAATGCATAAAAATAATGTTATGTATATAAGAAAAGATAAGGCAATATTCATTTGGAAGCTTTGAAAAAACTTCATTGGTTTCCTGATACAAAAGAGATGAAAATGGCATCTCTCCTGTCCCCAGTCTGTAGCTACTGATACATTAATGTATGCTTGCACTTTCTTTCTTTTAGTGAGATGAACGCCGTCAATTCATTTGAAACTGAGTACATAAGGAATCTGCAAAAACAAATCTGCTTACTAGAATATGAGACAGCTTATCTATATCCTTTTAAAATAATGAAATTTTATTACAAGTATTTATGGCAGTTCCCAATTAGCTTTATTTCTTAACAACTTTAAAATGTTGTATTTTGAATACCAAGGATCCATGTCTGTTTGTTATGAAAGAATACAATGTATTGGATTAATCTGCTCTAAAAATACAATGTGGTAGGTTTTTTTCCTTTCCCTGATATTCAGTTCTCTTTATTTAGGACAAAATTAAGTCATACTTTTTGTTAACAATATATCATGTACTTTCTCTATTTCCAACCCTAAAATTGGAATTGCACTTATTTATTTATAAATTTGTAAGACTACCTAACTCACAAAATGTGACTGTAGGCAGCTAACATAGGATTAAAAGGAATAAAAGATTAACAAAAAACATCAAAGAACCATAACAATACAATATAAATAGTACAGAGATTAAAAATGAAAACATCTTCAAAATCCTAAAGCAAGTTAGTTTTCCAGATGGGCTAATCTAATTTCTTAACTCAGTTCCCAGAGGAAATACGAAGTTTTTAACCCCTTGTGGAAGGCCAGCAGGGTTAGGCCATCTGAATCTTGAGGAGTATGTGTTCCAAAGGACAGGCACCATGACAGAGAAATCATATCTTCTGAGTCCCATTAGATGGCATTGTGTCATGGAGAGGACCTGAAGCATGCCCAGTCTGTCAGACCTCATGGGATGGGCAGACATAATTTTATTTTTTATTTTATTTGTTTATCAAACATGTACAAGATAACAAGTATAAATATGAACAGGAACAGGAACAAAAGAAGTAAATACAGATAAATGGGGACAGTAAGACAGGGACGGTAGGTACACTGGTGCACTTATGCATGCCCCCTTTAAGGACCTCTTAAGAATGGGGTGATGTCCACGGTAGACAATTTGAGGTCTAGGACATTCCAGGCATTGACCACTGTGTTACTAAAGTTGTATTTTCTGCAATCAAGTTTGGAGCGGTTTACCTTGAGTTTGTATCGGTTGTTTGCCCATGTATTAGGTAGGGAGTCCCACAAATAACATGGCCTTGTGCTATAACGGTTTTTGTAGGTAATAATATGTACCTTGAATTGCACCCAGAGCCTGTAGAAAAAGTGTAATAGTAATGTTACATTGGTACCTTTAACTATCCATATTAGTTTCTTCTGGACCAATTGTAACTTCTGGATGGTATTCAAAGGCAGCCCCATGTGCTGAGTGTTGCAATAGTCCAAGTGGAAGGTAATAAAAATATGGGTAACCATGAGCAAAGCCTCCTGATCATGGAAGAGATTCTACTGGCATACAATATGTAGTTACAGAAAGGTCCTTTTGACCACTACTGCCACCTCTTCTTTTAACAGGAGCCACAACTCAAAATCACCTCCAAATTGCACACCAGTTCTGTCTGGGGGGAATAGAATCTCATCTAGAACTAAATAGAGGAAGTCTTCAGATCCAGGGGGCCTAAAACCCAGAGCCACTCAGTCTTGTTTAGATTAAGCAAAACGTGTTTCTCCCCATCCAGATTATCTATAACCTCCAGATACTGGAAAATAAATGTCATGCTATTATTTAGTCAGCTGGGGAAGAGATACAAAGCTGATGATACTTAACCTCATATTGATGGCTGGACTTGCCTACCGGTTTCATGTATATTAAATAGGAGCAGAGAGAGAAGAACCTTAAGAAACCCTGCAAACCTGCAGTCTATGGCTAGATCTCTTTTCTCCATCAAAATCGCCTGGAAACTCAACTGAAGTACGAAGGAGACTACTGCAACCACTTTGCCCCTATTCTCAACCCTCAAAAACTGACCCAGAAAAGTACCGTGGCTGTTACCTGTGCTCTATTGGATTCACTCTTCTGCTGCTTCATCTCAGGAAGCACTAGAGAAGTTTCATGAGCTGAGGGTTCACACGTGTGCTATCTGGTCACAGGTGGTTGACACCCCCTTACTCCGGACAGTGACTACAACCTCACTCAAACCACTTATTAGAGACTTAGGAATAGTCCCAAGTTTCCCCTGGATCCCAATAAACTGCATCTAGCACCTGTGATGCACCAATTGAATAGATCTTTCCTGTGGTAGGAACAGAGACCTTCAAAGTCAACTTTTGCCTTCCATTTGGAGCAACGGAACATTGCCTTTCTAGGAAACATCCTGAACCCAACTCATCCTGAACCTTGAACAGTTCCTACATTGCACAGTCAAAAGCTCCTCCCAACTTAGCTTTGGCTTATTCCAGAACAAATAAGTATTGGTCCAAACAATGCAATAGGCCTCAGCTGTTCAAAGTATTCATTTTTAAATATCAATGAGATATTGTTGGCAATAGAACACATTAGAGAGAGGGTTATGCTTCACTTTAATAAATTAAAATTATTTTTTTAAGTTGGTGGAGCTTGATTATGATCATTTTCTGCCTCAAAAGCTATAAGAATCATATATGCTTACTTTATTTACCACTGTATTTACAATACAGTTATAAGCTTAGTTAACAATGGAACAAATCTAAAATTTAATCCCTAAGCATTCATCTCCCCTGCATTTCTCAGTTATATACAGAATTGTTCTTTGGTAGGGAAGAAAAAGCATTTAATTCCCTTATTATACTTCATATTCAAATGAAATGACCAATACCTGTTTTATGTAAGAACAATTTTCAATAATACAAGAGAACAATGCAAGTTTGGAGGCCAAATAAGTATCTTTATATCCTCCTTTATATTGCACATGGATAGATACTTTTCTTTTTTACAAAAAAACTAAAAAATAATTTATTATTTCTAGGACAATTGAAGAAAACTTAAGTCCCACCTCAAAAATGTAAATCATGTGTATTTAGTGCTCCAAAAGGAGTGCCAAAATCACCCATATAGAAATTCAGCATTTTTTAATCTGGATTTTTTTGAGATCATATTTTTATGAAGATAATAGCAAATTCATATGATGACTCAAGTTTATTAACATATTTCTGATGTTAACCTATTTCTGAAACCAGGAATTGATCTTTCAAACATCATATATCTTGTTCCTTAATCATGTACCATGAACTAGAGAGAAGGCTAAGAATGCTACACAAATCCCACCTAAAGTTACTAGAAAAGCCACAATGCTATCACAAACACTGAAGGTAACTTCTGTTAAGGGCTTATTTAGTTCTCTTACATTGCTATTCCAATGTGAGTATCCTCAACGATCACCACAGGCTTCTGTAGTCATATAAGATGCTCTTTCTACAGCACCTTCATGTTGCTTTTAAGTTGGCATTTCTCTAGGCATTGTTAAGACACCCTCTGAAAAACAAATCTGTTAGTTTAGTAAAGCATGTTGTTCATTTGAAAGGAAAATTATCAAGGATAACTTTGCATCTATAGCAGCACTCTATGTGTGATTGCACTAGGTCTTTTCATTTTATTTAAATCATAAATATTACTTATAACATTGCATAATTACCTGTTTGTAGAAATAACCCATCCTTGTAATTGCTTATAGAGCAATACTTAGGTAGATGATCCCATAGTATTTATTTATTCCTTAATTTGATGCCTTTTCTTCACTGGTTTATGGATTGATGTGCAGCCACTTTAGTTAATTCTGCCTATTATGTAAATTGAGGTAATCAAGTTAATAAACTGTGGTTCAGTTAAACTGAGTACTGTATATATGTAAACAAGCTAATCTAATATGACATTGAGCTTCCTAATTTCTTGAGGATTCAGTGGCATCAATAAGTGTCAATTCTTAGTGACCACATACTGTAGGTAAATTTTCTCCATGGTGATTTTTTTCCCACCCTGGTCCTTCAAGTGCACTCATCATTGCAGTACATCCACTTTGTTATTGGTTTCCCCTTCCTTATCTTCCTTCAGTTTCATTCCATCTTGCTAGGAGCTAGGTCCTAATAATAATGCATCCAAAGTATGATAATTTGAACCCATTCATTTGTGTTTCAAATTAAAACTCTGGATTCATTTATTTGGTAATCCGTTTGTTTGTTTTCTTGGCTGCCTGTGGTATTTTCAGTAGCATTCTCCAATATTCAGAAAAATTAACACTCATTCTATCCTGTTCACAATCCAACTTTTGCTCCATAGCATCACAGGGAAAACCGTAGCCTGCATGGTTCTTGATACATATAGACATATTCCAGCATCTCCAAAACCTTCATTGCCCTACTGACTATTAGACTGTGGCAAATTTCTGATTCTTTTACTTTATTGTTGATTCTGAAAGACAAAGCTACTCACTATTTCAATATCTTTACTGTCAGGTTTAACGCTGGTTGTAGTATCTGTTGTCTGTAGTTTGATTTCTTTAATTTAATCTTCATTCCATTTATTTTTTCATTACACTCAAGATATATATATATATATATATCAACATATATATATATATATATATATATATATATATATATATATATTTTATAAGAATTTTCACGGGTAAAGGTATGTAGGTCTTGGTGTATTCGGGTCTTGTTCCGTGTAAGATTGAGAATACCTTGGCGATGTTTCAACGAGATCCCACTCACCATCTTCAGGCTGGTGTCTTTGGCTTTGTGCTTCTGCCAGCAAAGCGTGATCTGAGGTGCCTTCTCTCTATAAATACTGGAGGGGAGGTGTGGTGTGCTGGCTCTGCTGTAAGCGGGTTGGTTGGCTGTGTTTTTGGCTGTGTTGTCGCTTCTTGATTGGTTGATGGAATTGGTGTTTGCTGATTGGTTGGCTTTTTTTGTAAGAGCCTGTGTGGCTGAGGTAGTGGCTGTGTGTCCTTCAGCCTTTTGTGTTTTAGCTACCTGGGTAGTGGGCTGTATGATGACCTTCTGAGTTTTCCCTAATTATAATTAGGGAAGCTATCGAAATAGAGAAACACCCCCATAACATGAATAAACGGGATGATACTTCCCACCTACCAGACATCTGGAAACTAGCCCTAATCAACAAACGAGTCCCAGCCACGAAAACCAACACCGGACCCAAAATAACACAATATGCCACCACCAATCTCCCTCACCAGACTCAAACCCAAGCCCACCCCACAGACAAAAGGCAACCACCATCCAGAAACCAGACCATAGCTGCAACTCCAGCTGCTACACGCCCCCTCCGACCCCAAAACTAAGCAAACTGACACACGCTATAAACACATAGCCAGACCTCAAACTCGGAGCCAAACCAAGGCCCAGAATGTCACATCACAGCCTTCCACCCAGGATACTACATCATGGAACTCAGGAGATTACAACACAAAACCTCAGGAGGTTGCAATACAGACAACGACCCAGGAGATAACAGCACAAGACCCAGGATGTCACAACAATAAAACTCAGAAGGTCATCATACAGCCCACTACCCAGGTAGCTAAAACACAAAAGGCTGAAGGACACACAGCCACTACCTCAGCCACAAAGGCTCTTACAAAAAAGCCAATCAATCAGCAAACACCAATTCCATCAACCAATCAAGAAGCGACAACACAGCCAAAAACACAGCCAACCAACCCGCTTACAGCAGAGCCAGCACACCACACCTCCCCTCCAGTATTTATAGAGAGAAGGCACCTCAGATCACGCTTTGCTGGCAGAAGCACAAAGCCAAAGACACCAGCCTGAAGATGGCGAGTGGGATCTCGTCAAGTGCCAAGGTATTCTCAATCTTACACGGGACAAGACCCGAATACACCAAGACCTACATATATAGTCTTCAGCTTTGTGCTTGTGCCAGACATATATATATGTCTTGGTGTATTCGGGTCTTGTCCTGTGTAAGATTGAGAGTATCTTGGCAACGTTTCGACAAAATCTCATCTG
Organism: Naja naja; assembly: GCA_009733165.1. NCBI lineage: Eukaryota > Metazoa > Chordata > Lepidosauria > Squamata > Elapidae > Naja > Naja naja. Next base: position 188,525,532 of record CM019150.1, on the reverse strand, counting down.
TCATCTTCAGGCTGGTGTCTTCAGCTTCGTTCTTCTGGGAGAAGTGTGTGATAGTGGCTGTTTTTCCCTTTTAAACTGCCAGAGTTGGCTGTGGTCTTACTTCTTGATTGGTTGATGGAGTTGATGTATGCAGATTGGTTCAACTCCATCAACCAATCAAGAAGTAACACAGCCAACTCTGGCAGTTTAAAAGGGAAAAACAGCCACTATCACTTCTCCCAGAAGACGAAGCTCACCACCAGTAACGGATGAGATTTATTGCGTTGCCAAGTTATTCTCAATCTTACAGGGACAAGACCGAAACACAGACATACATACATACATACATACATACATACATACATATGCAAATCATTGTATTTTCAGCTATCAGTTTAACATCAGCAGCATAGTGTGGATTAATGATGTTTCTTCTTCCAAACTTAAACATTCCAACACTCCACTTGTTATAATTTATTTTATAGATAACATATCTGCCCCAATACAGAAAGGATAGGACTTGTTCAGGAGACTGATGAGTAAAGAAACACAAATACAGAAGGGTACAGAAAGTAATGTGGATGTGAGTTTCTTGGCATTGTTAAGAATTTGTGTAGATCTTTTGCAATGAGATATTGTTTGGGACATTTGACTTCAACTGTTAGCCATGCTGATTGTGAATGATGGGAAATAAAATCTTAATTCTCTAGATGGCAGTAATTTGAGGAGGATTTCACTTGTTTTTTTAATTGATATACTAGTCAGCTTTAATCCTAGTCTTTTAAACAAATGCATTTGCATGAAATTAATCTGTTGCATATTTTCAAAGGAACTGGAAGCTACTATAAACAGAACAGAAACAGATATAGCAAAGAAAGAAAATAGCACCAAGCATTATGAAACTGAAACTCAAGCAATACACAAATCTTCAAATACTGTCTGGTAATGAAACACTCTTCTTGTGGGGTGTCATTCTTGCTATTAAGCTAAATTTATGAATATGAATTGGATCACTGTTGAATGTATATATCTGTAAACAACTATCTAAAAATAGCCCATATTCTGTATTGCAGTACAGAATGTAAGTATATTCTATATTCTGATAATGGATTATCAGAAATCAGAGGTGGCTTTACAAGATGCAGGAGCTTTGTGTTACAATCACACTTGTAATAACAAACAAAGCTGTCTTTTTGATGAACATGTTTATAAATCCAGAGGATAAAAAGAAAGAAAAATGTTACTCTAAATAAATCCAGAGGATAAAGAGAAAGAAAAATGTTACTCTAAACAGTGATACAGAAGGGTACAGAAAGTAATGTGGATGTGAGTTTCTTGGCATTGTTAAGAATTTGTGTAGATCTTTTGCAATGAGATATTGTTTGGGACATTTGACTTCAACTGTTAGCCATGCTGATTGTGAATGATGGGAAATAAAATCTTAATTCTCTAGATGGCAGTAATTTGAGGAGGATTTCACTTGTTTTTTTAATTGATATACTAGTCAGCTTTAATCCTAGTCTTTTAAACAAATGCATTTGCATGAAATTAATCTGTTGCATATTTTCAAAGGAACTGGAAGCTACTATAAACAGAACAGAAACAGATATAGCAAAGAAAGAAAATAGCACCAAGCATTATGAAACTGAAACTCAAGCAATACACAAACGTCTTCAAATACTGTCTGGTAATGAAACACTCTTCTTGTGGGGTGTCATTCTTGCTATTAAGCTAAATTTATGAATATGAATTGGATCACTGTTGAATGTATATATCTGTAAACAACTATCTAAAATATAGCCATATTCTGTATTGCAGTACAGAATGTAAGTATATTCTATATTCTGATAATGGATTATCAGAAATCGGGGAAATTTGGCTTTACAAGATGCAGGAGCTTTGTGTTACAATCACACTTGTAATAACAAACAAAGCTGTCTTTTTTTGATGAACATGTTTATAAATCCAGAGGATAAAGAGAAAGAAAAATGTTACTCTAAACAGTGTAGGAATTCAGGCTTTCCCAACATTTTCTAGATTAGGGAATACAAGTACTTGTTTGATGTCTATTAGAATACCCATTTTGGAGCAGATGCTATCAATCCATGTTGCATTACAATCCCGAGTCATGGTTTATAAACTACTAAATTGGTCCAGTCTGTAAGCCTTGTTTAAGATTATCCACTCACTTCTCATACAACTTTCCTTTCTTAAGTAGTTAGCTGGATTAAGGCACCAAATGTTCTTTTCTAAAACTTTTTAAACAACACCTGCTATACTTCTCCCATGAGAGGGAGAGTTCCATAGTACAAGCTTGCTGCTCTAGAATTCTCCATTCATGGCTGAATTTACTAGTGCCCCTCAACCTCTTTTATAAAAAAAAAAACCTATCACAATTTAAAATTTCTCCTCCCACTAAAACCACAATAATGGAGGACATTGAGACTCAGATTGCTAGAGCCAGAATTCCCATCTGCATTGCTGTTGGAAGAAGTAATCCAGGCAAAAGGAAAAGGGAATAGAGCTCCAAGATTTTGAGTGCAAAGCTGTCTAGCTATCTTCCTGGATTGAGGGACACTAAAATACAAACACATAACTCTGTACATATTGTGTATGTGTTTACACAACAAAAATAGCCTAGTGATTTTCAAGAAGTTGCACATAAGGTGCTGCAGCAACTCAAAAATTGTTTATTCCCATTCTTCACATATTATAAGCATGTTTTATCTGGACATAAGCCCTGCTTTGTTTCAGTAGGTTATCTTTCCTAATAAGTACTTTAAGAATCCCAGCCTCAGAAACATCTGGAGGCTTAGTGTCATAATTCAACTAAACAGTCATACAAGAAAGGAAATAGATGTTTACAGAAAGACCAGGCGTATTTTAAATGTGTGGAGCGATCCTGATGATTTCCTGCAGATGCAAGTGCTAAAGAAAAGCTGCTATTAATGGAGGAGGTTTCAAAACTGAAGAAAATGGTTGAACGCTCTACCCAGGATATTTCACACAAAGAAGCAGAACTGCTAAAAATTCAGAGAGAAATGCAAGAGAATGTGAATTCAGTGAAAGAAAAAGAACATGCTGTCTGTCTTTTGGAATCAAAAGTAAGCTATTGCAGTTAAGACATTTATCAAATGCATTTGTGAAAGAGTTATTGCTATGTTAGAGGCATATATAGTTGAATTAATTTTAATTTTAAAATGAGAGACTAGTGATGAATAGAAAATTCTTTCTTAAAGTGAAAATATTATTTATTACCTAACCTATAATTTATCTAAACTGTGTGTTTTCAGTATGCTTTTGCTGATCCAAATATTTCTGAAGAATATAATTCCATTTTTTCCTGAAGTACAAACTTTAATATATATATATAAAATTCTGAAAATTTTGGTCATTATGTAGACCTACTCATACATAAAGTAAAAATTTCTGACTCAGATTATTTGAACAAGATCAAACCTATGTTATTATTTCTTAGTTCCTGAAAATTGATTTTGGAACTTTAGTTCTATGAAATGGTCAGTGCTCTCTGTCAATTAAGCCTTTAGTCTTGTCATGAAACAACAGCCTTCATTAGTTTAATGGGAAGCCTTGAGCATTAAAATTCATGTTCGTGTCTGCTCTAATGAAAACTGATTAAAATTGATATTATTCAGAGCTAGCTCTAGTATTAAAATGAATATTGCTTCCAGAATTATGAACAGGGATGTAGTTTTCTTACCCCATCAACCTCCTCCAGCAGTGAGTGCCCATTTTAGTAAAATTGGAATTAAAATCTGGTGAAATTTGGTTTAAACACAAGAAACAAGATGCATAGATGCTAGTTATGATAAATGCAGTATCTGATAACAAATGGGCAATCTGGAAGGTTAGTGCCTAAATGCTATATAAGCAACAGATAATAAATGTATATTTCTTATGCTAGAAATGGATCACTCTATACCAGGGGTGTCAAACTTGCGGCCCACAGCCCAGATATGTCATATGCTGGCCACACCCACCCCAAGTTTAGCGAAGGGGGGGGAAGTTGCAATACATCACATGATGACAATGTGTTGTCGCAAGTTTGACACCCCTGCTCTATATTCTCACCAGAAGAATCTTTAATGATACTTAACAACAACGGCAAAGCCTGAGGGAAGGGAATGTTTAGCATTCAATTTATTATATGTTTTATTTAGTGTCAGCAGAAGAATTGGCAGTACCAAGACATGGAAAAAAACCTTTCAGAACTCAGATCACAGTGCACACAACTGCAAGCATTGCTCTATCAATTAGAAGAGAAATTATCAATGAGCTCCTTATCTCCACAAGAGACTATTGTTAAGGAACTTAGGTAAAGACATTTGTGTTATCCACCTTTTAATATTTTCAGAACTATTCAGTATCTCTTGTTCACAGTGGATGGCTAAGCATTTCTGCATAATCATCTATAGCAGGGGTGGCGAACAAGTTTGACACAAAGAGCCACAATTTTAAACTGTGAGAGTCAGAGAGCCACACCACGCTGGTCTGCAGTTGTTTCCGAGGGATGGGAGACGGATGACGCAGCCGGGCGGACTACGCTGAAATCTCTCCTCAGAGATCCTCCTCAGAAGCAGCATAACAAAATCCAAACTTGGCAAAGAGCCACAGTATACAAAATAATATAATATAATAATAATATAATAATAATATAAGAGGCAAAGACGATTCATTTTGGCCGGAGTTTATGCTCGAGTCATGGTTCTTCACCCCTGATCTATAGTATAGCATAGTATAGTAATAAAATCAGGAGATAGTGGTAGCATAGAAATAAAAAAGAACCTTATTTTTGAATGACCGATGATAGCTAATATTTAAAATGATTTATACTTAGTGAGGAAGCTGAAAAATTAAGGCAGATCCTCAAGGAAAATGAGCTTTCAGCTGATGAAGATAAGTATTTGCTCAACAAGGTGGCAGAAGATTGTGGACATCTGACAAAGGAGAATAGTCTTTTACATGCTCAAATACAGAAAGTTACCAAGCATCTAAACCAGGTAGGCCTCATCTGTTCCTCAGATTCCAATCTTGAAAAAATTAAAAGAAACCACAAAAAAAATTCAGTCCAATATTTGTTGTTCTTTCTAAATTATGAATTTCCAGAACATTGATTGACAGATCCATGCACAAGTACATAAAGAACTTTATAAATTTGAAGAATTTTACTATAGTAATAGCCATAAAGGCTAAAATAACAGAAGACTCTTAGAGGAATTCTATTATGTCTTGTGATTGGAAAAGTAGTAATAGGAATTTTATGGATTAGGAGTTGAAATCAGCAGCATATTATTACTGCTATTTTCCAAAATCATTGCTTCATATTTTCAGGATTCAGTGACAGGGAACTCGATTCTTTCTGGTATCCTGTCTCTCAACCTCTATCTTCCATGTAGCAGTGAATAAAATAATTCTTACCAAATTCTGAGTTGATCTCTTGCATGAGAAGACTGAAATTAGTTTGAGGCCTATATGAAATCAGTTGTATTCCTAGATATTCACCTCTTTCTTACAGACAAGGTGGTGCTAGTGCATGTACAACATGCTCTTTTTTTTAAAGAAATGGTAGATATTTAATTATTTGCAGCCTTATAACAATTATGTGAAGTTAAGAAGAGAAATAGCAGTAGCACATCAGGGGAACAGATACCATGATTCTTTTTACTAATACACTAACTCGTATAATTTCTGTAGGAAAGGCAGCTGAGAGAGGAGGAGACATTTTCCTATTCAAGACGAGTGTCTGAGCTAGCATCAGGAAGAGAGAAAACATGGCAACTTAAGCGAAAACTCACCCACTTGAAGAGTCTGTTACAAAACCTAAGACAGAAAGTTCTTAAAGCTCAGCAACAGGTTGTAACAATATTTTATGTAACTCAAATTCCATTGGTAGAATATAGATGTACCTGGGAAATTCAGTAATGCTGGAGATGACCTATCCCAGTGCCTGAAGGCTCTGAGCATCTGGATGGGGGAAAAAATAGGCTTCAACTGAAGTATGGTTAAGACTGGGTGGTTCTGGTTTTTAGGACCAACTGGTTTTACAACTATGCCATCTTTGATGCTGGATGTGGATACACTGTCCCAGACAGACAGCGTGACAATCTGCAGTCCTTCTAGAATCATGACTCCTGCTTGAAGAGCAGGTGGCAGTTGTAGCTAGAAGGGCCTTCACATTGTGTGCCAGTTGCATCTGTTCCTATGTTGAGGGCATCTCCTCATAGTCACTAGTCACCTATTTGGATTGTTGCAAATAATGCATTCTACATCAGAGGTGTCAAACTCGCGGTGTCACATTGCTGTCATGTGACATTTCAGGATGTTTTTCACATTCACAGAGCTGGGGTAGGCGTGGTCTACGCATGATGCATCCAGCCCTTGGGCTGCCAGTTTGACACCCCTGCTCTACGTGGTGCTGTCTTGAAGAGTACCTAAAAGTTTCAATTGGTGTAAAATATGTTAGTTGTGTGTATTCCTAGTAGAACACAGGTTAAACTTCTGCTTGGTGAGCTGCATTGGTTGCCAGTTTATTTCCAGATCAAATTCAAGGTGCTGTTTTTGACCTTTAAAGACCTACATTCCATGGAGTTAGCTATCTGAGGGATTATCTCTCCCTGATTACATGTGTTCATCTGTCCAGATCCAACACAGAGGACATGCTATGAGTCCCATTAGCTAGAGTGCTACATTTGGCAGACCCTAGGCAACAGGACTTCTCTCCTGTGGCTACTGCCCTATGGAATATTGTTTTCCCCAAGGTGAGGCTAGTTTTACAACTTTTGACTTTCTGAAGATCCCTTAAACCTGGATGTGCCATCAGCTGTGGAGACCTCGAGGCGACTGGTGAATTAGTAAGGTGGCTACATTATTACTATCCTATTTCCTTTTCAGCTTTTATAGTTATTTTTGATAATATTTATAATGTTGCTTTAGTATTTATTACCTCTTTTTAACTACATTGCTTAGAGTCACTTGTGAGATGGGCAACTATATAAAGTTGACAAATAAATTTGTTAAATTAATTAATTAAACCCAAACACAAGAGCCCATATACATTCCCTTTCTGTAGTAGAGAATTCTAGTAATATCCCTTGGATTTTGCAGAGTGTCAAATTTAAATTTAAATTAAAACAAGTTTAGTTTTTATCCTGCTCTCACTTTGTGGAAAGTATACTATTTGACAGAGTTGTCCTCAACCTGCAAAGGCTTATATTAATTTGGCATATCAATTCACCCATACATGAAGCATGTTTAAGATTGTATATAATTATACCACCATAATTAAGGATAGAATTAAGATTAAGTCTTTGAATCATTGTCTACAACGTTGTTGTAGGAATTGCCAGTAAATGTAACATGTATGTAAAATAAATGTAAATATATCCTTTCTGAACAATCTTCCTTATTCCATTAAAATCAAGGAAGCCTATAATGCAAGCATGTCAATTAACTCCTCCTGAGGTGGGGGGGCGGGTGGGCTTGCTGCTAGCATACCTTTCCCCCAGCTGTGTGGCAGCGGCCCTGCCTGGGCTTCTCGATCTCCTCTCCGGGGTGGCGGTGGAGCTCCCGGACCTTATGGTCCTGGGGGACTTCAACCTGCCTTCCCTGCGGGGGGGGGTCGGGTTTGGCCCAGGAATTCATGGCTTCTATGGAGGCCATGGGCCTGACCCAATTGATTCAAGGCCCTACTCATGGAGGGGAAATACTCTTGACCTAGTTTTTGTCTCTGAACAGTGGCAGAGTGACAAAGGGCAGGTCACTATTACGACTTTGCCTGTTCCATGGTCTGATCACTATCTCCTACGGCTGGTCTTCCAACAGGCCGTCCCCCACTGCTGGGATGAGGAGCCACTTAGATGGTTCCGCCCAGGCCTGATGGACCCTGAGAGGTTCCAGGCAGAACTGGGGTTTTTTCCTTCCTCCCTTGCCCACAGCTCTGCCAAGGATCTGGCAGTGGCCTGGCAACGGGCTGCGTCAGAGGCTCTCGACAGGGTTGTCCCCATGCGTCCCCTTACGCGCCATGGATCCCGGTTTGCCCCTTGGTATACTGAGGAGCTCCGGGAGATGAAGCCCGTCGAAGGGGTTTAGAGAGCAGGTGGAGGTCTACCCGTTCCCAGTCCGACTGAGCCCAGCTAAGAGCCTTTATTGGGACTTACCTGGTAGCTATGAGAGAGGCTAGAAGATCTTATCTCTCCACTCTCATAGCGTCCGCAGATAATTGCCCCGCGCCCTGTTTTGGGTTACTCGCCTCCTTCATTCAGAGGGGGGGCCGGACCCGCTGGGGTAAGGCTGAGGCATTTGTTCAACATCTGTCGGATAAGATTGCTCGATTCGGGACGGGTTGTCCTCCGATTTGCAGTGGTCTGAGGAAGGGGGCAGGAGTCTGGCTATTGTTATCTGGGATGAGTTCGATCTGGTCTCCGAGGATGAAGTGGACAGGATCATGCGCGAATGAGTTCCACCACATGTTTATTGGACCGTGTCCTCCTGGCTGGCTTATGCCGCCAGGGAGGTCACCTGCGGTTGGCTCCGGGCAGTTATCAACGCTTCTTTAAGGGAGGGTGTCTTTCCCGCCGCCTTGAAAGAGGCGGTGAGACCCCTCCTGAAGAAGCCTGCCCTGGACCCGACTGTGTTAGACAACTTCGTCCAGTCTCCAACCTTCGTTTTCTGGTGAAGGTTGTTGAGAGTGTGGTGGCTCAGCAGGTTCCGCTTTTCCTGGATGAAGCGGACTACCTAGATCCGTATCGGGCTTCCGACCCGGTACAGCACGGAGACGGCATTGGTCGCGCTGATGGATGATCTCTGGAGGGCTCGATAGGGTTTTTCCTCTGTCCTGGTCCTATTAGATCTCTCAGCGGCTTTCGATACCATCGACCATGGTATCCTTTGCGTCGCCTTGAGGGGTTGGGAGTGGGGGCACCGTTCTTCGGTGGTTCTCCTCCTACCTCTCGGGCGGTCGCAATCGTGTTGGCGGGGGTCAGGTCGTCCCCTAGGGGCTCTCTTGTGGGGTCCCTCAGGGTCGGTCCTTTCCCTTTGTTTAACATCTACATGAAGCCACTGGGTGAGATCATCCGTGGTTTTGGGGTGAAATTCCATCAGTACGCTGATGATACTCAGCTGTACATTTCCACCCCAGACCAGATCAGTGATGCCTCTCCCTGATGACTCGGTGTTTGGATGCGGTACGGAACTGGATGAGCGGAACATGCTCGACTCAACCCGCCAAGACTGAGTGGCTGTGCATATCGGCGTCATGGCCCAGTTTAGATTATCCATCTTTGGCCATAGGGGAGGTGTTACCCCTGTGGATAGGGCGGAATCTGGGGGTCCTCCTGGATGTACGGCCCGTTGGAGGATCAGGTGGGGGCCGCTGCCAGGGGCTTTGCCCAGCTCCGCCTTGTTCAACAACTTCGCCCTTTTCTGGACCGGGACGCCCTGCGCACGGTCACTCATGCCCTTGTTACCTCTAGGCTCGACTACTGCAACGCTCTATTTGGGACTGCCCTTGCATACCATCCGGAGATTGCAGCTGGTGCAGAATGCGGCGGCGCGGGTGGTGATGGGAGTTACCCAGTTCTCCCATACGACCCCCTCCTGCGCTGCCTTCATTGGTTACCGGTTGCGCCCGGTGAGATTCAAGGTTTTGGTGTTAACATACAAAGTCCTTCATGACATGGGTCCTCAATATTTAAGGGAGCGCTTCTTCCAATATCAAATACCGTCGCCCTGTGCGAGCTCATAGGCAAGGACTCGGGTCCTGTCGGCGGGCCAATGCCGGCTGGCGGTTCCCCACGACGAGCCTTTTCTGTGCGGCCCCTGACCTCTGGAACCAACTGCCTCTGGGGCTCCGCCTGGCCCCTGATCTCCGCACCTTTCGCCGTGAGTTAAAGACCTGGTTGTTTGACCAACCCGGGCTGTGACCCCCTTGGGGGAGGGATGGTTTTAAGGTTTTTATAATGTTTGAACTTATAATTTAATTTAATCGTTTTTTAAGTATTTATTGTTCCTGTTTTAGTTGTAAGCCGCCCCGAGTCTTCGGAGATGGGGCGGCATATAAGTTCAAATAATAAATAATAAATAAATAAATAAACTAGACATTTTTAAATGAAATTGAGGTTTAGACACTAATTAATATATTTCAAAATAACTGCAAATAGTTACTTCATCTACAAGAAGGAAAATCTACGGATCACAAAAGGCAACATCTTCATACACAACTAATTGATTTAGAAAATCAACACACCAAAGTGGAGCTGGAAAATTCTAAACTGAGAACAGAGAAAAATCATTGGGTGGAACATATTTCTCAAATACACAAACAGGTATCTTAAGCAACATACCTTTTTATTTACATTCTATGCTTTTGACATTTTGAAAAAAAAAAAACAAGACAGAACCTCTGTAACTGGCTTCCCATATTTAATAATGTCTAATATAAAATGAAGTAAATGACTGGTTATGACTCAGAATAAAATATTTATGAAAACTGCAGTTAGAGAGCCAGATACAATTCTGTGAGCGTGCAGGGAGAAGAACAAAACTAACCTATGCATTCCTGCCTGGAATTTAAACAGTTAAGTGAATGAAGATTACAAAATTAATTAGTCAGGGTTAAACTGCTTCAAAGGAGGATAATCAATGATTACTATTAGTCATGGCAGTTATTGGGATCTTCATGTTCAGAGATAACATACCATTGAATAGGAGATGCCAGGATAAGGAAAGAGCAAAACATTTGCGTTCTGCTGGATTTCCTTCAGAGGTGTGTAGCTGGGGAAAAGGATGCTGGATTATAGTATGTCAAGTTTACTAAATGACCTGAGGCTTTTTAGTTATATAACTTTCAGTAACAAAAGTTTAACTCTGGAACCATTCATAATTCTGCAGTACATGACCTGCAGTGTGATCTGAAGTTGATCTAAAAACTAATAATAAACTTCTCACTTGGGGAGGGGTGAGATTTTGGCCCACTCCTTTTTACAAAACTACTTCAGCTCATTGATGTTTTGAGGCTGTGTGAACTACTCACTTCAAGTTCTGCTATACCATTTCAGTTGGGCTAGAGAAACAATTCCAAAATGCAAACGTTCTTCTGCATCCTTTGTAGATTTGTTTAGGATCAGTTTTGTATTGCATAATTCATATTTGCTTAGGCTTTGGCTCATAGAGACACATAAACATTCTCTTGTAGAATCTGGTAATACGCAGGTATGGAACTTAGTATCTAAAAGTTATCCTGGTCCAGAGATAGCTTCTTGATCTTGAAGTGACTTTTATTGAACAGCCATTTGTGAAAAGAATAACAGCATATATACAAAAAGATTGCAATTATCATTAACTACATGGCGTGGATGATAGAAACCAAATTTGATGCAAGATTTTCTAATATGACCCTCAATAATCCTTTTTTTTTTGAGGTCCATAGAGATCTCTGGATCAAGACAATTTCACTTTCACAAACCTGTTCCATAAATAATAGGTTCTGATGGAGCCAATATGTGTGCACTATCTTTTGTGGGATAGCCTTCCAAGCTAAAACTGGGGACGCTACGGAGGAGTCCTGTGGAGGAGGAGGAGTGTCCTCAGAAATTAAATCCAGGCCTGACTAGGAAGAGACTGAAGCACCTCCCACTACTGGTTGCTCTGAACAGCTCACGGGAGCAAACATGACACAATACACAGTTTTTGTCAATCTCTTTATTAATAGAACCTTACTGAAGTTCTGATCACATTCTCACATTGAAGGTCACCATACTGCAGAATTACAGATAATGTGAAAGATTCACAGACTTCTCTCACCAGTGAATAGTATTTTGTTGCTATAATAACAAGCAGATCATTAAATCTGCTTTTCTTAGCATCTGTAGAAGGCTTCACTTTTCTTCTAGCTTCAGTGTCTGTTGCTTTTTTCCTTGACACACAAATGTAGGGGTTAAAGTCAGCCATGGAAGCTCACCGAGACATTTTAGATCAGTCATTCTCAGCCCAAACGAATTTACAAATGTGTGTGTGTGTGTGTGTGTGTAGGGGTATCTGAAAAAGGACTGCTATGTATGATCTTTTGAGCTACTGAAGGGAAGGGAAAATAAATTAATTATAAAAATGTTGCCTATTCATTAATTAAAACAGTTGGTTAAGATTTTGTTTAATTTGAGGAATTAGTTCCGCATGATGCCAAGGATGACTTATCACCCAATGATCAACTACTTTTGTAATAAAATGTGATTGGTAGGCAAAACATTCAGAAAATCGAAGACTCAGATTTACAGTGATCATATACATACATTTTAGTGACTCAACATAACTGTCCTTTTTGAAAGTTATTAGAGTAAGAAAATATTTTTTGGGTTTGCTTCGTCATATACGTTGCAGAATTTAGCTTGCCTTGATACAAAATTTAATAGCCAAGGTTTGTAAAGCATTTCTGGAAAACTATCACGATTATGGCTAAAAGTAGAGGGCTGTTATTGCCGTTCCGTAAAATTACCAGGAAAACATATAACAAAATGGTAAAGATATAAAAATGTTAAATGTTTAAGCCATGGTTAGCAATTCAACAAACCGTATTAAAGATGGCCTTCCATGCATGCTTATCAGTTCCACAAAAAGGATTCCCTCAAGAGACCTTTCTGCATATTTAATTTGACAGTGCTGTCCGGTTCTCATTCTACTGGATAGTTTGTATGACTTTAGAACTTGAGAGCCAGACTTGGAGTCAATCCCAAAAGTCTGACAACCAGCAAAGGTCTCTGCCAGATTAAAATCACCACAGATGATCACCACTGCAGCAATTATGACTGTTTTATGTTCAATAATTAAAGCTTCAGATTCCAGTTTATGCTAAGCAGCTTGCAAATAGTTTATGGATTAGGCAAATGAGGACAGGAAAACAGTTGCCAAACCAGTCTTCCTGACATAGGAAGGGTACATGAACTATGACATTTATGTAGGGGTTTCCCCCCACCCCCAATATTCTTAAGAGATGCTTTTATTAAATGTTTGGAAGAATAGATAACTCCAAGTTCATCTCCTTTTTTTCCAACTTTGTAAGCCTCTAACAACTATAAGCAGCAAATTCTAGGACTTGGGCTTCAAAAACCCTTATAGCAGTTAAGTATTATGACAAGGTTTTTGGACTAAAATCTTGGTACATAAAATTCAGTAGATAACCTCTGAAAGCATATATCATGATAAAAATTAAGGATCCAACCAAACTTTCAGAAAAAGACAGAATAGTCTATTCCAACTCTTTGTGCTGTACTAGATCCATTACAGAATTTAGAATTGGCTATTCAACCTGTTTGAAGACTTGCACTGAATGAAATGTACTTCAGATGTACTTCAGCTGACAACTCTTAGCAGAGTTCCTAAACTGGCATTTCAAGCTAATAAATGAAGTCTAATCTAAAAATGTCCAGGTAATTGGATCCAGTAGAAGAGAACAAGTTCACTCCCTTCTTTATGTAACAACACTTTAGATAGCTAAAGATTATTTTGTCTTGTTGTAGTATTCTATTTTGCAAGTTAAAACATATCCAGGTTCCTTGTAAGGTTTAATTCTAAGCCATTTTGGTAGCTCTCCCAAGAATTTGCGTATCTTTTCAGAATGTGGTGTCCAGAACTGGACACAGTATTCCAAATGGACCTGATGAAGGCAGAATGGAACAAGAGCAGAATCTGAATGCCATGCTGTTATTCACACAAAAGTAGCATTTCCTGTTTTTAGCAGCCATACCTGATTTCTGTTCAATTTGCAATCTCCTAGAATACTTTTTCATATTTCTGTCCCTACTTATGGACTTTAGACATGAGAAAATTATTCAGCTAGAAATTTGTTTTTAAATATTTCTTCAAAATGCTGATTTCTTCAGGTACTATTGAAGGAGTGTGTAGGTGCTCCTGAAAAAAACATTTATTTTTCTGAGTTTATACATGAGTACATTGTATTTTGCTGAAACCAGGTCACTGTGTCAAATATCTCATAATTACATATCTAATTCAAAATAGATTAATTTTAGTACAGTTATTGCAATATTCAGAATTAACATTTTTTCTTATTACAGATTGCTGAAAACCACAAGGAAATTAGTTTTCTGCATAACCATGTTTATAGCTTGTCATGTGATCTCAACAACTTGAAATCTGAAGTTAATATGGCCTCTATTCCTCAGAAGGAAAAGTGATCTCCAATATATTAACAACAAACTATAGTTCAATGAACTAATAAGTTGAAAAGTAATTAATTTTTCCCATATATAAATATCATTCTTTGAAGTTTCTTTAAATCAGGAAGTTGTATTTTATACATGGTACTATTTTTTAAAATCTTAGAGAAATATTTGAAGATAAACTAGTTTTTTTTGCTTTAGAAAATATTTTAGGCATTTGTATAGATACAAATATTAAAAGAAATGGTCACATATTAGTACCAGTGAAAAAATAGGACTTGCATGGTATTTTTGACATGATTATGTTCAGCATACAACAAACCTGTGCAATGTTTTCATGATCAACCATCTCAAAGAGAAAATAAATTACCTTTTTTAAAAGTCAGAAGTCTTTCGGTATTCTGCTTCCTATAAAGGATCAGATTCATCAACTCTTCACAATATCTCTAATGGTTAGTGCCATCTGAATCACTCCATTCAGCAGACATTGAGTCCAAATTAACCCATTTATAAAGAGGGGAAATCTAAGCCTTTTGTTTGTGGACAGCAGCATGAAGAGAAGAGCGAGCTTAGTGCCACGTTGCTGTTGTACATATTTTACACAATTCTTTCTACAGCATCAATTCAGTAGAGAATCTATTACTTAGCATAGCCATGCAAATAATTTGAAAGGGCACTTCCATTCCCGCAACTTTGCAAGCAGGACTATATCATGCTAAAGATTCTGTTTGACTGCTTCACAGATCTTCTCCTATCTCCTGTTTTTCTTCACAGGGAGTTTCAGCTGATCTTTTGTGCACACAAATGCATTAACTATCAAGCTGAGAAAGGGTTTATATTAAATCATTGGGTTTTACGTTTCTGTTCATTTGGCAAATTGCTACAATTGAATCTTTCCCTGCCCAGTCCTTATTAATTGCCTAGCTGTACTATTCCTTTTAGCAGTCCTACTTGATCTATCTGCTAATGAACAAAACATACATGATTATGAATATGTCAAAATCTAGACAGGAGTGTAGAAATTAAGACTGCAGTTTGGGATGCATATTAAGAGTTCCCAGGTTATTCTGGCAGACAAAACATCATTTGCAAAAAAAAAAGATAGTGATCCATGATTCAGAACGTTCAATTTAACAATACTTAGCAGCGTCTATATCCAGTTAGACAGAGCTGGTGGATTTTACCGTATACTTCTGCATAAATCGAAGCATACCAAGCTCTATTAGGTGCTAAAACAATACACATTTACAAAAAGTATTTAATATATTTTAAAATGTTATAACGCCCTGCAGACATGTATAAAGGAAAACTGAGATTCAAAGGGGCTTATATAAACTAATTTGATTGAAAAAAATAAGTAGGTAAGCAAATTTATGATTTTCAGGCTAGTAGCCAGTCTAAGCAAAGCATAATGCCATTCTTATAAAGCTATAAACAAAGTCCAGAGCTAAACTAAGGCACATACCCTTAGGAGAGGGAGATTAAAGAGGTACCATCTACATTATTTCTTGCAGTTTCTTAAATTGTATGCAGTAAATAAATTTTAAACTATGGGCTTTCTTTTTATTATGCTTCACATATTTACATGTGAATTTTTAAATTACTATATTTTGCTTTAGTTATGTACATTTTCATACCATAACAGTGAATTTAGGAAATAAAGCTTGCTTAAATAAACATGCTTTTTGCCTGAAGCTATTTTGAAGAATTGCTTAATAGTAGCATAGCTAACCGTCCAAATCCAGCTTCAACAAAGATACTAGATGGATTGGTTTTTAATAGCGATGCAGAATGTAACCCCCAGAAATCTAAGCCAATTTGAGGATTGATGTGGAAGTTAGTATTCAACAATAACTTATTTTTAATCTCTGGTTTATAAAGAACTTTTTCCAAAATATAAATTACCAATATTTTTCTTCATAACCAATAAAAAGATCAGTGTAGAGACCATGGGGTATCAGTTGTTTAAATTCAACAGTTTTCCTTGATAAAATAATTTTGATAATGCTTATGTTTTGTTAAAGGTATAGCCAAAATGCTACACTTAAGATGTAATTTTTTAAAAAGCCTGACTAGAGATGCAAAATGCACAATAATTTATATCCAAAGCCAACAAAAAATCCTGAATATGTTTACATATTTTTTTAAAAGATAACCCGAACAAATCACAACAATTCTGTAGTGTACCAAGTGTATATTTCAATTTACTGTATTTAATCTAACAACAGATTTGGTCATAATTTACCAGATATACACAAATGATTTAAGTAGCAAAAGGAGATTCGGTTTCAAGAGAGTAAGTAAAATACATTAAGAATGGAAAGCCAGGTCCAGTTTAAGCATTAAGTGAATAGTATGTTATAATAAAGCAGATTTAGGTGATTTTCGGACAAGATAGGTAGATCAATTGTAAACTATTTATGGGGAATAAATGGGATGGAAGAAATCCTTATACTATAACTTACATATTCACAGAGCAGAACATTTACTTAACGTTTAAAATACTTCCCATTCATATTATGTTTCCCCACTATTTTCTACTTTGGACCCCAACAGAATTACACATTACTCATTTCAGTCTAGAAGAGAATAAGATGTTTTCAGTTCTTAAAAACAAAACCCAAGAACTACTTATCTGTTAGGTTTACAGTGATGTGGAATCTACCAATGATGTATTTGGATAGAAAAGATTATACAATTTAATACCCATATGATTCAGTCTGTTTCATCCAGCAGAAACAGTGTCTAACATTAATCCATTGTTGTACTGAAATAAGGGATAATAAAGCTGTCTCTTTAAATATATTTTATATATATTTTATATATATATATATATATATAAACTTTGAACAGATGGAGCACCATTAAGATTCTATCTGTCAAAGCAATTAAGTTTACCACACAACTACCATAATTTAGTTCGCGGATATAAAATAGGAAAATATACTCATTTTAAAGTTAATAAACTCAAATATGGTGACCCTCAACTTATAATACAGTACTATCACACTGGCCTAGCTATGTATTATGATAAATGCTGTGCATATTTATTCACTGTGACATAGTAATATATTGAATGCAGTGTCTAAACTTCAGGTAGCTCACGTGCATTCAGGCTAGATGAAGCTGAGAATTCTAAGCATAAAAAAGGTGCAATACCCTCCCTTCCCTCAGAAAAAAGGCCTGAAATCATTGGTACAATATAACAAGTTTAGAAAAGATTTATGGCTACAAAAATTCAAGTTTCAACATCTCATCCAAAAACACAAGCAAAGAGCATTGGGGATAAATAGCTCCAGTAATTATACTAACAATTTTCTTTTTAAAAAGAAGTTCCAGCAAATTAAGCTGCCAAGTTAAACGTAGTTTGTTTGGTATATAAAAGAACCCCCAAAATAGGAGAGAAGCAAAGATTCAGTTTGTGTTTACTTTAATGAAAAGCAAAGGGGCACAAAAAAAATAGACAGCCTTATGTCTAATTTTTCACATAACAAAAACTAGACAAAAGCAGACAAATTGGGCTGGACTATTAAAATAAAAAATATCAATTACACTCCTTTTCAGATTCTAGGACTCTAAGCTTTGTGATGGATTGAGGTATACAGTAGTGAATAAAAGTAATAGCCAATAGAATAGTGCTAACAAAAACATAAATTAAAATATGGGCAGCCATGCCAAAAAGTGTCTAACATAAAGTTCTTTAAGTGACAAGGAGAAATTTCTTTCATTCCAATCACAATCTTCCTTGCAGTTTTAAATCATTATTAACATTTGGTGAAAGAGCTGTAGCATTTTGCAAACTCAAAAATACTGAAACCTAGTAACTTAGGAAATTAAATATCAGTGATTAGGTTTCCAGGACTTGTCAGCTACCATATCCTGATAAAATTAAGTGACACAGATTCATGTCATCCAGAAGCTGGATACTTAAACTATTGGGGGGAGGGCAATGGCAAGAGAGGTGAGGTAAAGCCTCCTTTTAGGAAACGCAAGCCACTATGCCAGACTAGCCACTTTTGTTCAAAAACTATGATTGGAATCAAGGGAGCCATCTCCAAAAATTGCCATTTATTTCATCCATGTTAAGAGGCACATGAATGATTAACACAGGCATAGTTAAGTACTATGCCAGATTAGGACCCAAATAGTAATATCCTATAAATAATAAAAATACATTTTTACTTTGATAATTGACTGTAGGTGTGAGGACTCTATATAATTCAACCAAATGACTGTATGCTGTACAGCCCTGTGCAAATATCTTTTAAAAAATTAATAATCCTTTTTTTGCTATAAGGCTTTAACCCTATAATTTTCACAGCAACATAACTTTCATCCAGCCTGTACCATATTTTTTCCAAGCCTTCAGTCCAAAAATTCAACATGGTCAGTCTGTATGATGTCAAAATAATAAAGCATCTATAAGATCAAATCCCCTCAGTCTTCTAAAGGCACACAGACTTCCCCAGATTCATCCCACCGAGTCTGGTCATTCTGTTCTTCTATATCATCAGGTAGCTCTTCATCAGCTTCCCCTACTTCATTTTCTTCAAACTCTTCATCTCTAGGAAAATCGGTGTCCTGTGCTTGGTCTACTCCCTCTTGCGCTCCTGGCTGAGACTTGTCTGCACAGTCAACACAAACACCGTAACGCCGAGATCCATGTCTTATTCCAACGCTGGCTGCTAGCATGAAAATCTTCTTACACACCATACATTTGTACTTTTTATCCTTTTTGTGAACCTGCATAAAGGATAGAATTATTACATCAACAGTTTGATTTATTAAAAATGATTTAGGCTTTATAATTAATCCAAACTAAGATTTTAATATACCTGAAAGCTACAAATGGGATCCACTACACCCATTTCAAAATTTTTGCACTTCACAAACAATGAAAAAATACAAGCTTGTTACTTTCTTCTTGTTATATTTTTCAGCTCTTATTTCTGCCCCAGATCCTTAGTGAGTTGAATTATAAAATATTGTAGGAGGCAATTTAAAACCTAGTATCAAAATTAAATATTACTGAATGTCTCAACAATATTACTTCCTAAAACAGACATTCAGCCAGCCTAATCTTAAATTTCTTACAGCTCTTGGGATTAAAAGGAAATAAAGTGACACCAACTTTTTTGGCTTTTTAATTACCAAGTACACATTGTAAGGTGCAAAAATCCCACGCTGTATTCTGGTTACTGAATCAGAACATGAGAGAATAGCTGAGATGTTTGTATATGCCTACTGAAACAAAATCTGAGCAAGACTGTATATATTCATCTAAATCTGGTTACTGGTTCAACCAGAGCAAAAGCAGATCTCTATTCATATATTTAGTTTATCTACAATAGTAGCCTTGCTGAACAATGAACCAGAGAAGTATTTCTATTTTAATTCTGAATATTTAAACATATTTTGTAGGATCCAATCTGGGTCAGTCACCAGGACCAGAACTTTAGTCTTCTGAGCTTTCGGACTTGTGCTGGAGCCCAACCTCAAAGAACTTCTCACCATTATCCAATTATAGATGTTGGTTTGTCCAAAAGGACAATATAATTCCAAATATTACCACAGAGAATGCTGTAGTTTGAAGCAAGCTATTTATTTAAGCACTTTAATTGTAAATTGCACAAATGTGACATCAGTTAGCAGGTTAATTCGATTCGAAACATGATATACCACAGTAATTCAAATATTAAGTTTCATTGTAGCAAATTGTAGATGATACATACCAAGGAATGTCTTTTTACATGTTCTCTACGAGTAAACAGTTTTCCACAAATATCACAGCTGAAAGACCTCACTCCTGTATGAATGAGCAAATGTCTCTTTAGTGTTCTTCTATATTTGGCTACATAGTTACAGTGTGGACACTTCAATTTATTCATGATTAGAGAAGAATCACCTAAAGATTCAAACAGAAATGATTTAATAAGTTAACAAAAATATTTTTCAAAACGTGATATAACATGTTTGTGTATGTATACATACATGTGTGTATATGAATGTCTCAACAATATTATAGGTGAAACAATATTTATAGGTGAAACTCAAAAAATTGGAATATTGTGCAAAAGTTCATTTATTTCGTAATGCAACTTAAAAGGTGAAACTAATATATGAGATAGACTCATTACATGCAAAGCAAGATAGTTCAAGCCGTGATTTGTCATAATTGTAATGATTATGGCTTACAGCTCATGAAAACCCCAAATCCACAATCTCAGAAAATTAGAGTATTACATGCAATCAGTAAAACAAGGATTGTACATAGAACAATATCAGACCTCTGAAAAGTGTAAGCATGCATATGTACTCAGTTCTTGGTTTGGGCCCCTTTTGCAGCAATTACTGCTTCAATCTGGTGTGGCATGGAAGCTATCAGCCTGTGACTCTGCTGAGGTGTTATGGAAGACCAGGATGCTTCAATAGCGGCCTTCAGCTCTTCTGCATTGTTTGGTCTCATGTCTCTCATCTTTCTCTTGGCAATGCCCCATGGATTCTCTATGGGGTTCAGGTCAGGCGAGTTTGTTGGCCAATCAAGCAGAGTAATCCCACAGTCATTGAACCAGGTTTTGGTGCTTTTAGCAGTGCGGGCAGGTGCCAACTCCTGCTGGAAAATGAAGTCAGCATCCCCATAAAGCTCGTCTGCGGAAGGAAGCATGAAGTGCTCCAAAATCTCCTGGTAGATGGCTGCGTTGACCCTGGACTTAATGAAGCACAGTGGACCAACACCAGCAGATGACATGGCTCCCCAAATCAACACAGACTGTGGAAACTTCACACTGGACTTCAAGCATCTTGCAGTCTGTGCCTCTCCATGCTTCCTCCAGACTCTGGGTCCTTGGTTTCCAAATGAGATGCAAAAGTTGCCCTCATCAGAAAAGAGGACTTTGGACCACTGAGCAACGGACCAGGTCTGTTTTTCTTTAGCCCAGGTAAGACGCTTCTGATGACATTTGAAGCCCATGTGCAGGATCCGTCTGTGTGTGGTGGCTCTTGATGCACTGATTCCAGCCTCAGTCCACTCCCTGTGAAGGTCCCCAACACTTTTGAATGGCCTTTTCCTGACAATCGTCTCCAGGCTGCGGTCATCCCTGCTGCTTGTGCATCTTTTTCTTCCACATTTTCCCCTCCACATAACATTCTATTAATGTTCTTTGATACAGCACTTTGGGAACATCCAACTTCTTTTTCAATTACCTTTTGAGGCTTTCCCTCCTTATGGAGGATGTCAATGATGGTTTTCTGCACAACAGCAGTCTTTCCCATGATTGTGATTCCTACTGAACCAGACTGAGAGACCATTTAAAGGTTCAGGAACCCTTTGCGGGTGTTATGGCTTAATTAGCTGATTAGAGTGGGACACTTTGAGCCTAGAATATGGAACCTTTTCATAATATTCTAATTTTCTGAGATTGTGGATTTGGGGTTTTCATGAGCTGTAAGCCATAATCATCACAATTATGACAAATCACGGCTTGACATATCTTGTTTTGCATGTAATGAGTCTATCTCATATATTACTTTCACCTTTTAAGTTGCATTACTGAAATAAATGAACTTTTGCACAATATTCTAATTTTTCGAGTTTCACCTGTAGTACAAAGCAAATATCTGCATAGCTGTAACACCCAAATTTATTTCATCCACATACCTTGTATGTTTACTTATAACTAGTTCATTCATTTTTAAGGCATTAAATTACTTGACTTCTGTGAGACCAAGGTTAAATAGAACATAACAGCAATTTACCATGATTGGAACAGGTTAGCAAAAGTGTGGTTTCCAACTGTTTAGTAACAGCCTACATAACAATACCATACATGGTACTTTCTGAAAAATTTTCCAGTGTTTAATTCATCCATTTTTAAGGTCATCAGAAAAAAACAGTGACAACTGCATATAGTATTTCAGTGGCTTGAAAGTGTTTAGGTAATTATCCTTATCAAATAAACAACATGAATTATACAAATTGAAAATTTTCTAATGCATACAGAAAAATGTCCTAGACAGAATGATTTCTGCAATCCCCTAATTTGTAGAGGAAGATTTTTAGAAATATTTCTTTTCAAGGCTTTCCAGAATGCTAATGCAGGTAGTCCTCAATTTACATATTTATTTAGTGACCATTCAAATTTTAAAATGGCACTGAAAAAAGTGATTTACACAACAAGAAATTTGTTTGCCATTCATATACTTCACATATGAATTGTACCAAAGTTTCAAAACTTCTGTTAATTGTGCCAGAAATTCAAAAAGCACACTTTTTAATTATAGCAGAGTTTAAGTACATTTTTAAATTATATGATTGAATGAAGGTAAGGCCACACATATGATTAGATCCTCCAAATTTTGGGAAAACTGTAAAGACAGACTAGGAAAGCTTTTTTTTCAAGTTTATTCCCTCATAAGAAATCTTTACTAGAAGGGAAACATATGCCAGGACCTTCAAAATTCTTATGGTCTGTGGACCTGCAAGTTATTATTCAACAAACGATATCTTGCTTATCGTTACCATTGCAGATTCCTTCTATGCAGTTTTAAATTTTTGAGAGAATGGTGTTCACTTTTGATACAGTACAATTGTATTACTCTTGTATAAATAGAAAATATAAAGCTTGAACAGAAGTTAATAGATTTGCTCACCATTTTCCCAGTTTTCTTTTGGCCAGGATTCAGGTAGCAATCCATACTTGAAATCATTTGAAGTCCCCTGTAGTAACCCAAACTTGAAATCATTGGTGATACTAGGAAATATTCCATACTTGAAATCATTTGAGGTACCTGTTATGAGATATTTTTTTAAAAAATTATACATTATAAGATCTATACAAAAGTCATATTAATGCAAATAAATAAACACCCATATATTGTATATAAAAACATAAGCATTCCCACAAGTAACCTAGCCCTATGAGGATTTTACCTAGGCATACTGAGATTCAAGGTTCAAAAGTGGTACATCAAACCTTGTATATGCTATACAGGTGAAACTCGAAAAATTAGAACATCATGCAAAAGTTCTTTTTTTTTAAATTGGACTTATATGCCGCTCCATCTCTGAAGACTCGGGGCGGCTCACAGTTAAAACTAAAACTAAAATTTATTTCAGTAATGCAACTTAAAAGGTGAAACTAATATATGAGATAGACTCACTACATGCAAAGCAAGATAGTTCAAGCCATGATTTGTCATAATTGTGATGATTATGGCTTCAGCTCATGAAAACCCCAAATCCACAATCTCAGAAAATTAGAATATTGTGAAAAGGTTCCATATTCTAGGCTCAGTGTCCCACTCTAATCAGCTAATTAAGCCATAACACCTGCAAAGGGTTCCTGAGCCTTTAAATGGTCTCTCAGTCTGGTTCAGTAGGAATCACAATCATGGGAAAGACTGCTGACCTGACAGTTGTGCAGAAAACCATCATTGACACCCTCATAAGGAGGGAAAGCCTCAAAAGATAATTGCAAAAGAAGTTGGATGTTCCCAAAGTGCTGTATCAAAGCACATTAATAGAAAGTTTTGTGGAAGGGAAAAGTGTGGAAGAAAAAGGTGCACAAGCAGCAGGGATGACCACAGCCTGGAGAGGATTGTCAGGAAAAGGCCATTCAAAAGTGTTGGGGACTTTCACAAGGAGTGGACTGAGGCTGGAATCAGTGCATCAAGAGCCACCACACACAGACGGATCCTGCACATGGGCTTCAAATGTCGTATTCCTCTTGTCAAGCCGCTCCTGAACAACAAACAACATCAGAAGCGTCTTACCTGGGCTAAAGAAAAACAGACCTGGTCTGTTGCTCAGTGGTCAAAAGTCCTCTTTTCTGATGAGAGCAACTTTTGCATCTCATTTGGAAACCAAGGACCCAGAGTCTGGAGGAAGAATGGAGAGGCACAGACTGCAAGATGCTTGAAGTCCAGTGTGAAGTTTCCACAGTCTGTGTTGATTTGGGGAGCCATGTCATCTGCTGGTGTTGGTCCACTGTGCTTCATTAAGTCCAGGGTCAACACAGCCATCTACCAGGAGATTTTGGAGCACTTCATGCTTCCTTCCGCAGACGAGCTTTATGGGGATGCTGACTTCATTTTCCAGCAGGACTTGGCACCTGCCCACACTGCCAAAAGCACCAAAACCTGGTTCAATGACCGTGGGATTACTGTGCTTGATTGGCCATCAAACTTGCCTGACCTGGACCCCATAGAGAATCTATGGGCATTGCCAAGAGAAAGATGAGAGACATGAGACCAAACAATGCAGAAGAGCTGAAGGCTGCTATTGAAGCATCCTGGTCTTCCATAACGCCTCAGCAGTGCCACAGGCTGATAGCTTCCATGCCACGCCACATTGAGGCAGTAATTGCTGCAAAAGGGGCCCAAACCAAGTACTGAGTACATATGCATGCTTATACTTTTCAGAGGTCTGATATTGTTCTATGTACACTCCTTGTTTTACTGATTGCATGTAATACTCTAATTTTCTGAGGTTGTGGATTTGGGGTTTTCATGAGCTGTAAGCCATAATCATTACAATTATGACAAATCATGGCTTCAACTATCTTGCTTTGCATGTAATGAGTCTATCTCATATATTAGTTCCACCTTTTAAGTTGCATTACTGAAATAAATGAACTTTTGCACAATATTCTAATTTTTTGAGTTTCGCCTGTATGCATTAACTTTACATCTTTGGGATGCAAAACACTCTACAACAGGGGTGTAAAATTCACGGCATCACATTGTCATCACATGACGTATCACGACTTTCCTCCCCTTTGCTAAACCAGGACCGGGCGTGGCCAGCACATGACACATTTAGGCCACAGGCCACGTTTGATACCCTTACTCTACAAAAATGTGACCCAAGTTCATTTGAGTATGAGTAGTAATTTGAGTAGTAGTTAACTTGACTATTATCTGGTTCTATGTGCTATATACAAGTGGCAAACTCTACATACAGTTCTACATTCAATACCCAGTCTAATCTGTAATTTGTCATGGCTATTTCATAGAGGAAACAAAAACAGATCACCTAAATTTTAACTTCCTGTTTCTATGAACTTTCTATTTGGCTATCAGGACTGACCAGAACAACTTTCAGGGACAGAGCAGATAGAAGCATCTTTTGGTTGGCAGAACCTGAGAAAGTTATGAAAGGAAGAGCTTAAAATGATGCAGGAATAGGGGAAATTTATAAACCAAGAGTCATGAATTTTGTTTTTCTGAGGAAAGCTAAGCTACAATCAGCTCTCTAAAATGGACCTGTTATTGAGGCTTAAAAAAACTTAACAAATAAAATGAAAGATTATAGTTGAAAGAGCAAATCCCAAATCGTTTACAAATCTGGAAAATACTGAAATCAAAACAAGATATAGAAAAATTAGTGCCTCCTAAGAATGTCTTGAGCTAGATATTACAAGCAATTGTATCCAAAAGCTGTATTTCAAAATCATTCAAATCTACCAGTGCTGCTTCCTACTTTAAATCAATACTATTTTTTTTTTTAGAGAAATGTTTCCTACAAAATGTCCCCTAACTCTCATGTAAGTCTCAAGATGTATACCAAAATAAATTACTGTAGTAAATAATTGCTTCCAACATTCTTTTGTGAAAGCTTTAAATGCAAAGTCCAATGTTGACTACTGGACTGTTAGAGAGCTTAGTACATTGCAATAAATAAATTTGAAAATGGCTAAGCAATAGCTAAGCAAAAATGTTACCTTGTTTTTAGATAATTTACCTTGAATTTAGATAATTCATGCATCAACTAACAACACTTTGAAACAGGTGTCAAACTCAAGGCCGAGGGGCCAGATCCAGCATGTGGGTACTTAGACCTGGCCCGTGGCACCACCTTGGAAATAGCGAAGGACTGGCCTTAAATTGCCTCTGCCAGCAAAACACAGCCCTTCCAAGCTCCGTTTTTGCTAGTAGAGGGTTGTAGGAGGCCGTCCCAGCAGAAAACAGAGCTCGGGAGCCCGTTTTCACTGGCAGAACGCTCGGGAAGCTACAGGCGCCAACACAAGTGATGTCAAGATGTCCATGCCTATCCTGGCCATGCCCACCCTGGCCCCCAGGGTCAAGCACAACCCTGATGGGGCCCTCAACGAAATTGAGTTTGTCACCCCTGCTTTAAAAGGTCCAAATCAGTTCTCATATAGCTGATCCTAGTAACTGAGCTACCTGAAATGGAGGAATTAATTACTTTTCTCATATTGAACAACTTTATGTATGAAAAAGGAAACAAACACACTTTAGAATTTACTCGTCCACTCAAAATTTCTTCATAAATAGGACACATATGAAGCTCAAATAATATTCAGTAAAGATATGCAAAATGCAGAAAAAAAGGCAAAACATTTTCACATTACAGTATACTAACTCTCACAGAATTTAACATAACAGAATAGACTACAGCCTAAATCTCAAGCTTAAGTTTATCTAATTTATTTTTCTTTCAATTTTTACACATTAATAGAAATTAAAATATTAACTTTGCAATCATGGCTAAAGTAAACAAGTCATCATTTAATTTGAATGTCTGCCCAGAAACAGTCAGGGACTAGTTATCTGGGCAAATGTGTTATATGACCTATTTGTCAAAGAGAGAGAAGTTGTAATCTATTTCCAACATTCTTTTAAATGTTCTTGGCACTTGTACTCAGAGTAGGTCCCAGGAATGAAAACCTGGAAAGCTATCATTACTAATGAAACCCATCTTCAACTAATGAATTAGTGGAGTCAGCTGTAATGAGTGAATGAAGAATGAATATTGATCTTCCTCTTATTTTCTATAGGAATCTTATTCTCTAAATATCTCACTTCAGTAATAAAAAGAACAAAGAAAAGGAAAAAGCATTGGCTTGATTTCCCTAAAGCATGGCAATTTAGCACGAATTGGTTAAAACATCTCTCCCAACAATCATTACAACTGTATCTCCTCTGCCTTTAATAGAAATATAAAATTTCTTTCAAGTTGGAATAAGTGACTTCATGTCCATGTATCTTTTTGGGGCAACAATAAGTGATTTGCCATTACAAGTAATGCTCAAGTTATGACCATAATAAAATTTGCCCAATTTTACAAACATTTTGCACCAATTATAAAGCAAGTGCTGTGTTAAGAAAACCGGTGGGTCGCTATGGGCCTGGTTTTGCTGAAAACCAAAGGGCAAACAGTTGCAAAACCATTGTGAAATGTAGTCATTACTGTGGAGGACACCTTATGAACTGGGTCATAAGTCCCCTTTTTCAGCTTTATCTTAACTCTGAATGGTCATTAAGCAACTGGTTCTAAGTTGAGGACTATCTATACTGCTGTCTTTTTTTAATTCTCCAGTCTAAACAATAGTATATTAATAGTATTCTCTACAGATCTGATTTAAAAGTAATGACCAAGTCCTGCCTTCCTTAGCTTTCAAGCCCAGAGGAGGTTGCTTGGGTGTTGCTGTTAATAGAGCAGCTCAACGAGATTGATTAATTCATGTAGGGATGGTATATATTGGTTCCAGACAACAGAAGCAAGAAAATTATACTAGGTTTAAAGAGGCTAATGTTAGGAAATAAAAAGGAAGGTAAAAAGAAGGACAAAAGGAGCTGATGCAGTTGTTGGAAACTTAACTTTGGTGTCAAATACTTAATGTTTGTTTTAATTGATATGTGCATTGTGTTGTTTTTAACTATGCTGTTTTAATTTTGATTGGGAACTATTCAGAGCGTGATATAAGATGAGTGGCTATATAAATGTTTTAAATAAATAAAATAATTGCAATTTCTTTGTACGTTTATTTTACAATTAAACTTTTTTAACTGGAAAAGCAGTGAAAGGATTCTTAAACCAGTAACACTACATTGTTTCGTTAAAACTTACCTCAATGATTTTAATGTATTTTCATTTTCAGTATAAATCCCCCTCCCCCAGCAACTTCATATATTTTGGTCTGGAATATTTATAATTTATGGACATATTCTGGGATGAAGCATAGCTGTGTTCATTGATGCCTTTTCCTTCCTGGCTTAATTCTAAGACCGGAACAAGTGAAGCACAACTATACTACTGTTTTATACAGGTAGTCTTGAACTTAGGGCCATTGTTCAGCATTGTTTGAAGTTATGACAGCACTGAATAAGTGAACCAATAGTCATGTACTCAAAATTTGGGCACTTGAACTGCAAGCATTTACAACTGCGGGGGCACTTCAACTCCCTCCCACCCACCTACTCTCCACATCTGTGCCATTTGTGAGGCAACTGCTGGCTGCACAAGGTTTTCTTCCCAAGCAGTTTCCTCACCAAGTCCTGAAGAAGTTAGCCTCATATGGCAGCAGCTACATCACAAAGGGCCAGCGCTGGCACACATTCTCAGCAATGGGAGGAAGAAAATGCCAAAGTCAGCTGGGGTGGTGTATAGCAGGGGTTCCCAACCCCTGGGCCGCAGACTGGCAATGGTGCGTGGCCTGTTGGGTACCAGGCTACACAAGTGGCAAGGCAAGTGTGCGAAACTTCATGAAGCCAGGAAGATTGAGTATCACTGATGTTCAGGATGACAGGGGTGATTGAACTGGGGCTTCCCAGGGTGCAGTGCCTTTGTATAGTGTTGCTGAGTTCCATCGTGCAAAGTGGCTTCCTGGCACACTGCAACTCTGGGACTGCAAAAAGTTCCAAAGTTGTGTACTAGGAAGCCCCTTTGGCCAGTCTGGGCTAGCCTTTGCAAAACACAAAGGTACTTCCTGGTATAGCACAGATCTATGGCTTTTAGCTTTTTGCAGCTCTAAAGCCATGAAACTACCTTTACACTGCACCAAGCCCAGCCCCAGCCTGGCCCAGCAATGCAGCACAAAGGGGCTACATGACATGCTGTAGCTGCAAAAACGTTATATTCCCAAAACTATGGCACACCAAGAAGCTCCTGAGCAACAGCATATTGTTATGCCAGCTTTCCTGACCTTCTGCCATACCATAGTCCCCCTTATGTGCACTGCACCAACCCTCTCAGGCTCCTCCCAAACCCACAAAGCACCTTTCCTCACCTGGGACTTCCATCTCTCACCGGTTAACCACCTGTTAAGTTATGTTAAGTTGCCTGTTGGGTTATGAAGGCAATTGGGAGTGCAGGTGATACAGTCAAATGATGCAACATGCTACAACTGCATTGTTTCACTGTAGAAATTCCAGTCCAAACTGTGGTTGTAAGTCAAGGATTAACAAATTACTCTTAGTATACTGAATTCTTCAATTAACTTTTGCTCAATAGACAGTATAAAAAGTATTCTTTCAATTATGAAATAATAGCACTTAGACTAATGTATTGTTTCATAATGATTTATAGCATTCTATAAGCAGAGTCAGCATATTGCCCTCAACAATCTGGGCCCTCATTTTACCGACCTAAGAAGGATGGGAGGCTGAGTCAACCTTGAGCTGGTCAGGATCGAATTCCTGGCAGTTGACAAGAGTCAGCCTGCTATACTTCATTCTAACCACTGCATTCATAATGATGGTAATATAAAAAAAACTTATTGAATTTGAAGAAAAAATCCTATATTCTCTAAGAAAATGCATAAGATACAGGAAAAATTGTTCTTGAATTTAACTTTTAAAATATATTTCTAGATTTGCTTTGTTTCCTGTTTTTCTCAGCTAATTATACTAAGATGTTTAAATACCTTCACAGATAGTGTAATATACTCTTAATATTGGTTTTGTTTTATTTAAAAGCATACACTTCTGAATTTATAAATAGTCCAAAATACAATTCTGTGTGTCATATATTTTACATTACCAAACAATTAGAGTTAGGATTTGATTTCAAATGCTATACACTTTTCAGTTTACCCAAATGCCATTATTCTGTTAGTGGTAGGCATATAAACCAGATTTCAAAGATTCTGAATTTTTTTCTCTGAATAGGCTGGCTATTGATGCTCCTAACAAAGCACTCTTATATCCTGTAGACAGAAACCAGATCTGAGCAATTCAGAGGTTCAAAAGAAGTATATATACATATAAAAAAAACAAATTGAAATGAACTGTCAAAAGCAGTATTATCATATATGCATGTTGTAAAATATGTTAGTAGTTCAAATTGGAGGTTTAGAATATTTAGAATTACTGATTCTATAAACTTCTAAAAGGAATTCCAATTCTAAACATTATTACAAAGAAACTGTTTTGGAAAGTAGGTTTAGCCATTTTAGTACAAATGTGCAACTTTAGCTCCATCTTTCTCCCTATAGTATAGTTTTTGTAATTCTGCAGTAAAACCAGTATTGCCTAGCATCAATCTTCACACCTGAGATTTATTATATATGTTCATTTAAAGGAGCTGCACATTCTATAATCTATATGTAAATGACTCAATGATTTCAAAGTTACAAGAGAAAAGGATGCTTTTGTACTTCAGAAGAAATATTAAAAATGTTAGCATCTGAAACTTTGAAAAAATAACTTTCTACTGCTTTAATTAATTATGTTTGATATACATCATGTCAGCATTTACCTGCTACTTCTTCTTTGATAAACTGCAGATCTTCTGGATATTGTACTGAAGTTTGAGTAGCTGAGCAGTCTTCTAACGGCTCATCATTACTGGGTGGTATATTGTAAACAAATCTTTTTGCACCTGGGTTTTTCCTTCTTGTTTTTCCAGGTTCTTGAAGCAATTGTCCCTGTGAACTCATATCATTCCACACAAAGACCTTTCCTTCACCTTGAGATTCATTTTCAGCCATTTCAGGTGAGCTGTCCTGGACCCAATCATTAATTTGGTAGTTTTCAGACTGGCTTTCATCAATGCAGTAGCCATCGTTTTCAGTTTTTATGTTGCTTGCCAAGTTAGTTAGATTTCTTGTAGCCCAAAAACTAGCAACTTTCTGATCCTTTGAAGATAACCCGTCTCTACTCACCAATCTTCTATTATAATCCACAACTACAGCTTCTGGGGCTTCTGATTTTATGCTTATATTTAAGGCATCTTTGATAAAATTACGACAGGATTGCACAACCTCTGTCATCTGAAGGTAGCTGGCCACTGACATAACTTCAATTGCATTCTGGCTTGTAAGCACAAGGTTACCAGAGTATAGAAAGTCCAAGATGACAGAGAAGCCTTGAACAGCAACAACATCTAAATGGGTAGTAGTGGTTTGGTTTCGATTTTCTTTGTTTGTAAAGCAATACAGAGTCTTGAAGAAACGGCTGCCAGCAACCAGAATATTTTTGTGAGCTCTGAAGACACTTCCACTCACTACAATATCGACATCACAGAGAATGCCCTTTTTCCTTTGCTCATTTAATTCTTGTAATAGTTGATAGCAGTAAGAGTTCTCATTTGGCCTAATATTATAATCACAATCTCTCTCAGCCAATTCTGATATTAATTCAGATTCCTGTAAATAAGAGAAGAGGAAGGGATTAAGATTATAGATTTGAATTGAGGCTTGACTGGTTTTACATTCTAAATGATACTTTTAGCATTAAACAACCCAATTCTAAAATATTGTGGCTTTATTTATAATATTTTATAGTTTAGTCCACTGCCATATATTTTCAGTTCAACAAAGCATGCACTGAAATTAATTTTATCACACACCAAATACAGATAGTCCTCAATTTACAATCACAATTGAGCCCCAAATATTGCTAAATGAGAGATTTGTTAAGTGAATTTTGCCCCATTTTATGACTTTTCTTGCCACAGTTAAGTGAATCACTGCAGTTGTTAACTTAGTTAATACAATTAAGTAACCTGGTTTCCTCATTGACTTTGCTGGTCAGAAGGCTGCAAAAGTTGATTATGTGACCCCAGAACACTACAACCATCATAAATATGAGTCAGTTAGCATCCGAATGTAAATCATGTGATCACGGGGATGCTGCAATGTTTTAGGTGTGAAAAGTGGTTGTGACTTTTTCAAGTGCTTTTCTAACTTTGAACAGTCACTAAGGAAACTGTTGTAAGTCAAGGACTATCTGTATGTACAAAGGATATTCAATTACATCACAAAGGATATTCAATTTTTCAGTGCCATTAAAACTTCTGCTATTAACTGGAATATAACTGCTATTTCATCGCCATATAATAAATGCCCTTGTGCAATTTGCTATTTAAAAAATATCACTGTGTCCTTGCTGAAAGATCACAACAATGAATAAGACTCCCTACTCTAGAGAAATATATATGATTTAAAAATATAAATTAGCCATAGTCTGTGCCTTGCCTCTTTTCTCCTAGTTTTAGTCTCTTTCCAAGTCACATCTCTTTAATTATTTGGTGGCTACTTAATACCTAATATCTTTTCTTAAAATTAAACCTTAAAGTTACCTAAATTATTTTCTTACTTTCCAGTTTGCTAACTGTCCTCTGCATTGGTTAAGTTTGTCTGAACCTTTTTAATATGTAATTTCCAGAACTGAACACAACATGGAATTTTTGCTTCTTATATTTTGAAAACTAGTCCTACTAATAGAACCAATATTTCCTTATGTCCTTTTCAACAAGCTCCTTAGACATCCAATTCCTATTGTACTACAATTCAAAATTATTTTTACATTTTAACATAAAGGTAGGTATTCCTCTTTTGATACTAATATACAGGTATACCGTAAAGCCAGAAACTGAACAATTGTACAATTGCTATGTTGTCCTACTATCTCACCATACTATAGAATGTTGATAATTGGAGCACATCTAATAGTTCAGCAAATAAAATTCTGCTTTGACTGGGCTCCAAAGTTCCTTTTGCATAAGAAGTTACTACCTTGAGAAACTGCTTATATGGGTTATTTTATTTCCCCTCAAATATATTACTTCATAGCTCACTGATAAATCTGCTAATTTATAAAAGTGCCTTCTTAGTGAAGGAATTTCCTCAGCTGCTGTATATTTTACTTTTAGCACTTGGCACTTAAGACTTATATACCTTTTGTTATTTTTGTACAGTATATGCTTTTGTTATTGCTGGCAATTCTATTTAATGATTTTCCCAGAGTCACTTGTTGAGCTGGGTGGCCATACAAATTGATTAAGTAAATAAATTCATAAAACATTTATTCATAGATTAGAAATCCCATGTTTACTTTATTGTAATCACAGTAAGACAGACCATCCTTGATCTAGAAGATACAGGTAATGCGGAATATGGCAGTAAGACAAGCAATAATTCAGATTCAAAAGGCAAAATGCAATTTGGCATGTGCATCAGTGCTCATGCAGCAACTGTCAGAGAAATACCTTACAGGTTGTATGTCAGTTGCAGAGGGTGGCTATGAAACCAGGAAAAACTGCAGCTGCTTTAAGGTGTTCCTGACCAATGCTTTGTCAACAGTAATGCATCTGAATACACAGCCCTATGATGCATAATATGTGATGCATATTACACATTTGCACTGACAATTGGTTAATTAACATTGAACAAGATTAAGGTTTCTTCCCTGGAATATTGGTGCTCACTGAAAATTGTTTAAAAAAAAACATTCCAGAAGAAAGCAGTGACAAACATAGTAACAATTTCTAAGACACTGTATTAATGCAATGACTAGAAGTTAAGATCAACTTGAATATCCTTTTAAAAAAACCTCTAAATTAAGACCAGTGTCATTACTATAAAGACTTAATCATCTATGACAAAAGAAACTTGCATATCCGTGTACGAGAGTGATAGTATTTAGTTAATAATATTAGAACCACAATTCATTTGTGGTTGTACCGACTCCATTTTTAAGGGCACCAAAGCAATTTTTTTCTTTTACTGTACCAATACCATATGGGATAATAGATTGAGGATTCATCCTCCTAATATCAAAATTAATTACTGCTCTGGGTTGAACTAACGTTATGTTGTCTCAGTACATCTATTCCCTACTGCTGTTTATTATGACAATTATATATTATGTTTCCCTTTTGTTTTTGCTATCCTCCATTTAAACTTCCAGATAGCCTAGTGAGGAATAAAATCCAGCATTTGTAGTTAAAACGTATTTTTCTATTCTTCAATTTGGGACCTTCAAGATATTTTGGTACTAAATTCGTAACTTCTAGACAGTGTAAAGGATACGATCTTTGGAAGAAAAGCCCTATTTTATCTGGTACTTTATACATCAAAACACAATATCAATATCTATCATTAATCAAAGAGCTCATTCAATCCCAGTAACTACTATATACCATTTTTGGTAAAAAGTGTTAGAAGTATCAGGCATTATTATCCATTCTATAGGAACTTTTTTTTAATTCTGATAATCCAGAAGCTATTTTCCTGAAAATAGCATATTTATTCCAGATTTCTACATAATCATGCATGACATAAATATGAAGGAAAGTCTGTAACTATCTGCTATTCGGTTACATACATCCTGGTTTTATAGTGAAGACACTGTTCCTTCAAGATGTCTGATATGTGAGAAGTACAAATAGGAGGATTTTAATTAGCTTAACAATCTAATCCCTAACCTGATTTTCAGATACAAGCCCTAAGATTGAAGACTTACACCCTACATCTATTTTAAGGAACTTAAACTGAAGAATGAGATCATTTTCTTGTGCCTATTTAAAATATATCCCACATACTCATCTTCCTCAAATTTGTTCAATATTAATATGTTATAAGGAATCTTTACAAAACCAAAGTAGTTTCAACCATTTTGTACAGCCTAAAAAAATCTACAGTCACATATTTAATCTTTGGAGAAAATGCATTTTTAGGATATTCATGTAGTTAGAAAATCTTTTAAGGACACAACCTAAATATAACGCAGATTATGTAATAATTTTATATTATCAGTGATACTTTTACACATAATTCAAGATTGCTTCCATCACAAATCCCTATATGTCTCAGTTATGAGTATGAAAGTTAGGACAGCTTCTTCAA
Source organism: Naja naja (assembly GCA_009733165.1). Lineage (NCBI taxonomy): Eukaryota > Metazoa > Chordata > Lepidosauria > Squamata > Elapidae > Naja > Naja naja. The sequence goes on along the minus strand of CM019150.1, from coordinate 188,490,494 downwards.
CTATCAAATATAGTATTTCTTATCAACTGTTATACTGCAATTTTAAAAAATTGTTGACGTTAATATAAATGCAGGCACTAATGAAATACAGAGAAGTATTGCATGCTAAAGGACCTACAAAGTGTAATTTGTAATTTGAGAAACAGGTTTTAACTAAAATAGTTAAAAAGTTGGATACAACCAATGCAAATAATATCACACCAGGAAATCCACAAGTTTTCAGTTGGCTGTTAAAGCCCACAAAAATCCACGCGTACTGAACCTCAACCTTATTCATAGCAATCTAATTCTGCATCTGGCATTGTATGAATTAATGTGAGAATATGGCAAATTAGAACATATTCCATTTTTTCTTTGGATTCTAAATACAGTACAATAACAAATGTATATTAGATTGCATTGAGAAATATTTTGCAAAATTCAGGGCAATAGATAATTGCTTGCTCTCCTTCTTAATCTGAAGTAAATTACACTTCACCACCAGTCTTCCCATCTTTCTAAGGCAGTGCTTCTCATCTCTGGCAACTTTACAGTGTGTTGGACTTCAACTCCAAAAATTTCCAGAATACTGGGAATTGAAATCCATACATCATAAAGTTACTAAGGCTGAGAAACACAATTCTAAGGAAATAAAACCTGAACTATCATCTCATCCTTCTTCAGTACCTCTCAGCAATATCCACAGCATACATCTAAGATACAATTAGTTTGGAGAAAATGGGATAGGCTGTCTCTGACAAGGAATGAGGAGGCATTAATATAGTACAGTGAATCATGAGAACTTAATGCTAACAAGTGAATAAATTTAAATCAGCAAGAAAGATTACTTAAATCATTAGTTTAGATAAAATTTCCTATTAAAAGATTTATTAAATGGTCAGCAATATCAAACAATATTAATATAGTACTGAATAATAGTGTTTACACTACTTAAAAATGACAACAATTGTAATCCAGCACCAAACTGGGGAACCCGATTTACATGATTTCTCCTAGTCTTCCTGTCAACGTGTTTTCTATTTTTTAATGTTTTACCAATATTTTTTTTTATAAATAAAGGAAATCACTTGAAATATTCTGAAGGTATTTTAGATTGCACTGACACTTTACTGGATGGGCTAACAGAACTTAAATACTTAGCCTGTTTTAGCTTGTATGAAAATGTTTTTTAAATAGTATTTGGTATCTTTAATTAATCTTTGTATAATATATGATGATTAATTAAAGATACCATATAACACTGATGTAGTTATTAAGCAGGCAAAACACAATTTAAGAAAGAGCTTTTTTAGTTTTTTAAAGAAGTATTTTCACTCTGGCATGTCTGCAACATATTCAGAAACAAAAGGGACCCTCACCATGGTAAATATTTTGGAAATTATTTGGAAACTTAAAAGAAATAATTATAATAAAATATAAGAAGGGATAATGAAAATAATGAAAAGAACCAGATAAGTTATTGGAACTTAAATGGATCATCTATACAACTTTAGAACAAATCTAGCGTCCATTAGGGCAGAATGCTCAGTTTAGATACAAAGAAACCAACTTTAGATCCCCAAAGTTATGATGTTTCTTTGGATAACATTAGATTAAGACATCCTACATAGGCCAGCTCACATTTATATCTTGGTACATGGTTGATTGACTATAAATTCAAAATGATCTAGTTGTTCAATATTCAAATGCTGAATGCAAAGTTCACATATTTCTTGCTGTAATCTCATCTCTCAATTTATTCACCTTCAAAAGTTTATTAAACTGTTTTCAGTTATTTGAAATGTAGCAACTTTTATCACATTATTTTTAGATTTTTAATTTTGCCTTTCTTCCAGTGACTCTAAGTGGAATACTTTCTTATTTTTCTCACAATCATCTCATGGGTAGAGAAATAATGAATGGTCCAAAATCCATTCATGAATTTCCACAACTGAGAATGAACTTGCGTTTTTATCCAACAGCTTAACCACTATATCAAGGCAGACTCTTGGTTTTAATCAGAAGGAAAATAGAAACATAGCTGGAATTTAGCTGAAAACATGCAGATTTTCAAATGAGGAAATACAACTGGTTTTAGTCTCTCTCTCTTTTTTGCTTCTGGAGTACTGTTCAGTGAGCTGTTTACTAAGCAGAAAAATCCACAACACAAAAAGGTGGGAAAAAAACACAGCATTCTTAGTAACAGAAATTTCAGCACTTTTGAAAATATCAAGCATTACAAAATAGGGGTACATAATGTGCCAGATTCAATTCTAAAAAAATATACATAGAGTGAGAACAGAACACCTTGTCTACACCTCTTTAAAAGTAGCAGTCTTTTCTCTGGATCCTATAATGCCAGCAAAACACTGATGCTTTGAAGAGTTACAGATAGATTCAAAGTTTGCCCTCCAAAACAATTTTACTTGGAATATAGTGCATTTCTCAAGAACTCTCAAAGATTTTTGAAAGATTGATGTCACTACATTTATAGATTTTTCCCATTATGAATAAACCTTACTGTATTATTTGAACTTGGCACTTAAATGGGCAAAAAGGATAGTTTGCATCACATACAGTGCCAAATACAGGGAGTACGATATATTAGACCTTACACAAACCAATTAGATACTTCTGCCTACCTAGACTTGTACACCCACAAACAATGTAAGAAACTGCATTAAGAAATACTAAAGGTAACAATTATTGAATCTCAAAACTGTTACATGCCATCCTTAAACGTTCAGTCAAAATTATCAGTTAAGTTTTCTTAAATTCAGAGAGCAGAATGAATTCCTTATTAGGGGGAGAACATGAATCAGGATTATAAAATGCCCTCAAACTCAGGCAATGCTTTAGAAACCCTTTAAAGTAACTCATACAAGGCAGGCTGCCTAACAGCCGATTGCTTTCCCTTACCACAGCCACTCAATAGACCACGTTTCTCTTCCTCCCTCCTGCCCCAATTCAACTTACCTGCTCAGCAGTAACTGGCTCATTGAGGCGATGCTCAGCTGACAGATGATGCCTGAGAAATAGGGCACGTTTATAATTGCGGGTACCCTTGCAGAGATCGTCGTGACCCCCGCTGCTGCTGCTACTGTTGTTGTTGTTGCTACTGCTGCCGTCTGTAGAAGAGGCGGTAGGGGCGGCAGCCGTGCACCATGCACAGGACACCAGTCCCGTCTTCTGAGAGTACTGTAGCCAGGGGAACTCCTTAAGCCAGCAGCTCTGGAAGGAGACGTGCAGCTTCTGCAGGAGGGACTTGGGCCGGGTTGCCAGCGGGAAGTGTTGGATACTCTCCCCCTCCCCCGCGCCTACGCTGCTGACCTCCGCCTCGTCCCCCCCAGACCGCCTGCTGCTGCTGCAGCTGCCGCCCTCTGCGCCGCTGCCATCACCCAGGCTGCCCCCCTCGCCGTCTTCCTCGTCCTCGCTGCTGTCGCTCAGCGACCCCCCGTCCTGCACCAGCTCTTTCCCTTCCAGCAGCCCCTCCAACTCATGCTCCTCCTCCTCCCCCCGGCCGCCACCCCGCCCGTTCAACGGCCGCCGCGACCAGCCCGCCCCGTCGCAGCCATTGTTTGCGGCCGCCACCAAGCCCCCGCCACGGAAGGCCAAGGTCCGACGATTCCTCTCGGCGTACATGGGGCCGACCGGGGCAGCGACGGATGGAGCAGCGCTCGCCGAGCCCAAAGGAGGGGTCGGCGAGAGCTCTTTTCCGGCACTGTCCGCGGCCTCCACCTCGGCCACCTCCAGCTCCACGGTCTCCAGCTCCACTTCCTCCTCCACCCCCTGGCCGTTCAACTGCTCGGCTTCCTGACGGACCCAGGCCTCGCCCTGGCCACTGCTGCCCCCGCTGCCGTTAGCTGTCGGGCCGCCGCCACTGCCCCCTCCTCCGGCGGTGGCGGCGCTGACCAGGCCTCCCCCCCGGAACGCCAAGGTCCTGCGGTTCATCTCGGCGAACATGGCGGGCGACCGCGCGCCCCCCGCTCGCCTGTCTCCCTCCCTCGCGCCCCCCCTCCTCCCGCTCCGGCCCAACTGTGTCTCTGCTGCCCCCACACCCCACAACTGATCGATCTGGGGGAAAAGGGGAGGCAGAAAAAGCGGCTAACCAACCGAAGCACCCACCCGGCCAGGCAGTTTCAGTCAGTCAGTTCGCCGGGCCGCTTGAAAGCGCTTTTAACGTCTGCAAGAACAAAATCTTATCCCCGCGCTCCAGCCTGCGTCGCTGGCACGGCCGCCTCCGTCGTCGCCTCCTCCTCGAGCGCTTCCCCTACAATAGATCCGGCTCCACCAGCAGCAGCCCTTCCGCCCCACCAGGCCCCGGCCCAGGTCGAATGGCAAATGAACAACGGACTGCGCCCACAATGCACTGGGGCGGCAATAGCGGCCGACGCCGCGGGGGAGGAGAGGGGGAGGGAGAAGGCGAAGGAGGGGGCGAGGAGGAGCCCGAACAGCTGGCGAGTGTCAGGTTTTATTGCGCGTCCGCGTTACGCCCGCAGCCTCGCCCGAGCTTGGCAGGAGTTTTCGGCCCCTCAAACTTTCGTCCCGAAAGGCTCGGCGCGCTCCCCCATTTTAAGGAGGCGCTGGCACCCCACCCATCGGAGGCTCACATATGAATCCCCACCCCTTTGACATCATCACCTTCCAGCGCCCAGTAGTGGACATCTTGGGTCCTTCCTCAGTGCAATTCCCTCTCAGGCCACCATGCCTCCTTGATCAGTTCTTTCGCCCGTCCCGCATACTTCCGCTACCGGTCCCGGCTCTGCCGAAAGAGGGTGTCCCCCCACCGTACGCCGCGAGGTCTTTAACATTCACCCCGCCGAGAAAAAAATTGACGCTTCCCGCGGCGCGCACCACGAGCCGTCTTCGCCGGCGCGCGCAGGAGGGGGCAGGGGCTGGACAGCCCCTTCACCTGAAGCGCACCGGACGGTCCCTCCCACGGCCTCCGAGGGGAGAGCCTCGCGTGTCCTTGAGCGCCGGCGGCCACTGGGTTGCGAGCTCGGAAAGGCCGCCCGTGGGCTTACAGTGGCGAAGCGCTGGCTGCCTCCGCTGACGAACAGCAGCGGTGTGCCAGGCCCTAGTAATTACTTGGAAATTGCACTGCCCCGAGTGCCTTTATTTTTGTTCTTGGGAAACAGGGAATTTAAATTATAAAGGTCACGCACGTGCTGCTGCTCCGCTGAGCCAAGGCTTTTCTATTGACGCGGCCGTTGCCTCTTTGGCAACCGATAGCAGCGCTCCCTTTCTACATGTTGCTACTTGAACGGCTTTCGAAATTTGGGGTTTTAAAGTTTGCGCTCCGGCGGTTTAAAAGGTTGCTAAGCGAGTTGCCGGGAGGCATAGGGATCGGCAAAAGAAAGACGAAGAAGCGTTGCAAGAAGATCCCGCGCAGCCTTGCGAGCGCCTGAAGTCCATTGAAACGAAAGGTTCCCTTTTAAAATAAGTGATTTTTAAAGGAATTGGTCGTGCCTCAAGGAGTGGGTAGAACTATAAACCGCCCGCTGCTGTTGTTTCATTGGAACTTCTCAGAATTGTATTTTCTAAGCTCCCTGCTGAATGTGGGAGCTTTTCACTAAGTCATCGGGCTTTCTCCAGAGTGTAAATGTGGAGGATCTCTGCACCCTTTATTTTCATCTCTTTCCCCCAGAAGGATTTGTTCAATAAAACGCACTTATTCATATGTTTTCACTCTTAAAACTAATTTTAAGTCACTTTACATGCGTGTGTATACACTGTATATATAATACAATTATATACATAATAATCTTAACAAATGATGACATAATGCTTCAACGAAGAAAAAAGCTTCCAACTCATTAATTTTAAAGGAAGCATTACTTCCCATAAGAGAAAGGAATATCTCTTCCACTGTAATACCCACAACTTATCATTTTTATAAGTAGCATTATCTGCACTATATCACTATCAGATTATGTTTTAATTCTAACTGATTAAATGACTTAAGTTATATAATCTGTTATTTATGGAACATACTTCATTATTAACAGGATGAGGTGGATATACATTTAAGAGTCAGGATGCATGCAGGTGCAGGGAGAAATATGGCTCACTTATTTTAATTGGGTTATTTCTATACAACTAATTCTGATGTATGTTTTCCTGAACTTGAATTTGGTGCATCCCCGAAATCAATTTTCAAGCTTTGTTTCATAACTTTTTTTATTATGATACTGTGGATCTAAATGGACTTTCTATGCTCCATAGCTTCTTGGTTCTCTGGCAAACAAGAAGCATTAAATTCTTATGCAGGAACAAAATTGTCCATGCTAGAGGGAAAGGATTTTTATGATCCCATAATGCAGCCTTCCACTGTAATATATTTCTGTCGTTTATATGGTTTGCAATAAGTGCCATACTGCCAATGATGATTTTGTAGATAGGTAGGTAGGTGCATAGATGGATGGATAGATAGCTGCAAGTATACTGTTAAATTAAAATGACATACTATATATATTAGCTTGAGAACAGTGATTTAAATATATTGATAGAATCAATATTCAGCCAGCTTCAAAACTGCAGTATGGACTCACCCTAACTGGCAAAAGCAGCAAGGAACAAAGTTGTTTAAAATGAGATTGGAATTCTGGTTATTTCCCCGATTGCTAATATGTAGGTCACTAAACTGAAGAAATATTTTTGACTAATCATGGGTTTTAACTTTTTACTCAGATATGGACTACATTTGCATATATTGGCATGTACATATATTCTGAAAAAACACATTTGTTTCATTTTGTTCACATGTAAAGTATCTCAAATATTTTAAATACACCCAATATTTGTCTAGCTTTTAAACATTTTTAAAATGTTTTGTTTAGCATTCTATGGTATATAATATAAAACCCTAAGGTTAGAGTGATATTGTCTACTATAGAGAATATATGGTCACATTTTACCTTAAGAATAGATTTCTGTTGTATGTTATCAAACTGGTGATTTAAAATGTAATCACAAGCCAATCATTTAAAATCAGCAGATCCTGATTAACTATAGCTTGAAGCAACAGTTTGCCCATTAATTATACTGGAATTTTAGGCTTCCTATACAATGGTCTTTCAAATGTAAACATTCCTTTTTCTTTACTCATAATGTTCAGTAAAAAGATCCATTGACTTAATCTGTAAAACATGTCTGTCTAGTTAGATTCCTCATCTGGATTCTAGCTAGGTACTAAAACTCCAAGTTCCTAGTTTAAACACTGCACGAACATTTGGATCATTATTTTGTACCAAATTTTTAATTTTTTTAATTGTGTAAGCCGCCTCGAGTTGCCATGGGCGAATAGACGGCAATATAAATCAAATAAATTAAATAAATAAATAGTACTTTGGGGATCAAAATGTCAGTTTGATAATGATTTGAAGTAAAAAAAATTGCTTATGTTGGCTAGATAAGTTCATAACAGGAAGATCTGAACCTGGAACTTTGCTATTCATACTGTACATCTTACTCACTGCTTAAGTCTATTTAATATACATTTAGAATTTCTAAGAATGGCAGATACTTCTCTGCAACATTTGGGGGATCAGGTTTTTTGGCAATGATGGAAATATGCTTTTGAAGTGGGAAAATATACCCTATTCATTAATAGCCACATTTTTTCTCACCTCAATTTCATTTCTTTCAATTTTCACAAAAATGTACAACCTAAAATTTGATATAATTTAGAGAAGTATTAGACTAGTAGGACCAGGGTGTAATGTGAACACAGCTTTCCTGGCAAAGGAATACCAGAGACTAAATTCTATTTTTCTTGGCTTATCACCTGTCTTACTTCAGTGATGATGTAAAGTTCTAAGTATGTGACTGGAATGCTAATTGGGTTTGCATATGGCACAAGGCAGGGTGGATAGCTAATATGCTAAAAGACCCATTTAAAATTATCATAATAGTTAGAAGAGTGGGATGAAATTAATCAAATCAAATTTAACAGAAACAAATGCAAAGTTCTTTACTAAACGAAAATCAACATGCATATGTGTTGATGCATAAGCAGGAAGATGCTGCTTATGAAAAAGGGTATTGATTAAAAACAGAATGAGAATCACCTTGGTGTAATGGTTAAGGCATCAGGCTAGAGACCAGGAGGATGTCAGTGCTAGTCCTGCTTTAGGCATTAAATGTCCATAAAAATAACTCTTTTTTATAATGGGCTGGGATTGAAGGAAGTAGAGGAAAAAGTAGATGCAAAATACAAATTACTTACAGATAGTGGTAATTAATGGCACAATGTTTATGCATTACAGTGTTTAAATACAATCACAGTTTATGTTGTGATTAATGTTCTTGCATTAATTGACATGTAGGTTGGTTTGGTCCTGACATTAAATTGAAATGCGATTGGTTTAGATTTGAATTAGCAGATTGTACACTAACCCATTCTTACTTAGCATGTTTTACAAACCCAATCAATTGGTTTATTAATTAAACCATGAGCAAGCAAGCATGGCTTAATGTAATGTGTAAACTAAGTGACAAAGTAATGAAACTTGTTCTTTAATCTGTGAAAAACTGATCAATCTCACAATAATTTCCAGCTTGAATTCTAATTAAAACTGGTTTAGAGTGAGTGAAACTGATTTTGTCCTTTGGGTAGCCTTTGGTGTACATTGATTTTAAACCACATAGAACTTCAGGGATGATGATGGCTCTTTGAATTGTTTTTGGAAGCAAACCAGAAATTAGTGCAATTGCTGAAAGACTGGGAGGTGTGAACTGCTACATCTGAATCTGATTACAAGAAGAAAAAGAATTGGATTAGAATGTCTCAGTTATATTGTGAGATGATTGCTACGGCTGTCTCTGAAGGCTAATATCAGTAACACAGAGGCAACCGGTAGCCAGTGCAGCTCGCGTAAAAGAGGTGTGACGTGGGAGTATCGGGACCCTCCCACCACAACCTGCGCCACTGCATTCTGGACAAGTTGAAGCCTCTGGATGGTCTTCAAGGGCAGCCCCATGTAAAGAGCACTGCAGTAGTCCAGACGGGAGGTGACAAGCGCATGAGTGACTGTACGCAGGGCGTCTCGGTCCAGGTAGGGGCGCAATTGTCGCACCAGACGAAGCTGGGCAAATGCCACCCTGGCCACAGTTCCCACCTGCTCCTCCAAACTGAGCCGTGAGTCCAGGAGGACACCCAAGTTGCGAGCCCTATCTATGGGGGGGCAACATCTCTCCCCACATAGCCAGAGATGGAATGTCCTGGACAATTTGAGATGCTAGTACATGGCTGCCACTCGGTCTTAGTCGGGTTGAGTTGGAGCCTGTTCCTTCCCATCCAGATCCACACTGCTTCCAGGCACCTGGACATCACATTGAGGGCGTCACTGGGTTGGTTTGGGGTGGAGATGAAAAGCTGGGTATCATCAGCATACTGGTGATACCTCACCCCAAAACCATGGATGATCTCACCCAGCGGCTTCATGTAGATGTTGAACAGGAGAGATGAGAGCACCGACCCCTGAGGCACCCCACAAAGGGGCCTCGGGGCCGATCTCTGCCTTCCTGCCAACACCACTTGCGTACTGCCCGAGAGGTAGGAGGAGAACCACTGTAAAACGGTGCCCCCCACTCCCAACCCCTCAAAGTGCCGCAGCAGGATACCATGGTCGATGGTATCAAAAGCCGCTGAGAGATCTAAAAGGACCAGGACAGAGGAGTAACCCCTATCCCGCGCCCTCCACCAGCATGACCAACGCCGTCTCCATGCTGTCCCCGGGCCTGAAACCCGATTGGTACGGATCCAGATAATCAGTCTCCTCCAGGAACACCAGGAGCTGTCACGCCACCATGCTCTCAACAACCTTTGCCACAAAGCGAAGGTTGGAGACAGGATGAAAGTTGTTCAAAATAGCTTGGTCCAAGGCAGGCTTCTTGAGGAGGGGCCTCACCACCGCCTCTTTCAAGGCAGAAGGAAAGACTCCCTCAGAGATGCGTTAACCACTGCCTGGAGCCAGCCTCATGACACTTCCCGGGCGGCATAAACCAGCCAGGAAGGACACGGGTCCAGTAAACATGTGGCAGCACTAAGCTTCCCTATGATCCTGTCCATCTCATCGGGAGTCACAGAATCAAATTCTTCCCAGATAGAATCACCAAGACCTGTCGCAACACTCCCATCGGACTCTGACCTGTTGGAGTCCAAGCCGGCCTGAATCTGAGCGATCTTGTCCATCAGATGCTGACTAAACTCCTCGGCACGTCCCTGCAAAGCATCACCACCACCACCCCAAATTAAGGAGGGAGCGGGTGACCCTGAACAGGGCAGCCGGGCGATTATCTGCGGACGCAATGAGGGCAGACAAGTACGTGCACTTCACCGCCCTCACTGCCTCAAGGTAAGACCTAATATAGGCTCTTAGTTGCGTTCGGTCAGATTCGGACCTGCTGGATCTCCAACAGCTCTCTAGGCCTCTCCTCTTCATTTCCCAGAGCTCCACGGAAAACCAGGGAGCCAACCAGGATCTGCTTTGGATGAGAGGCCGCAAAGGAACAACCCGGTCAAGTGCTCCGGAGGCAGCCTTCTGCCAGGCATCCACCAGGGACTCAACCAAGCTGTGAGCAAGAGAGGAAGGGATCATCCCAAGTGCCGTCTGGAATCTCTCCGGATCCATCAGGCACCTGGGGCAGAACCATCTCGTTGGTTCCGCCTCCCAGCGATGGGGGGTGGCATAGCAGAAGGTCAGTCGAAGGAGAGAATGATCGGTCCATGATGGGTAGTATGTTCGGAGACCCCCACCATTGCCCCGAGATAAAAAACAGGTCGAGTGTGTGTCCCCCTCATGAGTCGGGCCCTGTATTATTTGGGTCAGGTCCAAGGCTGTCATGGAGGCCATGAACTCCTGAGCATTCCCCGACACCCCCCCCAGAGAGGGCAGGTTGAAATCCCCCAGCACAATAAGCCCGGGGAACTCAACCGTTACCCCCAAGAGGACCTCAAGCAGGTCAGGCAGGGCCGTTGCCACGCAGCTGGGAGACAGGTACATGAGCAACAGGCCCAACTGACCCCCAGGGCCTGACCTCAAGAGGAGGGACTCACACCCGCCTATCTGCGGGACAGTGGTCTCCCTTGGACCAAGTACCTCCTTGATCACAACCACCACCCCCTTGCCCCTACCTGGGCCCTAGGTTGGTGCAGCACATGGAAACCTGGTGGGCATAAATCAACCAGAGGGACCCCTCCCTCTGCGCCCAACCAGTCTCCATGATGCAAGCCAGGTCTGCCCCCTCTCAATCAGATTCCTGATGATGTTCCCCACAGACCTGGCATTGACATATACCAACCTGAGTCCAGGGCCCTGATCCTCCAAGCCCCCAGGGGTGCGGGTACAAACTGGCGGGTCGGAGCGCGCCACCACTCGAAGACAGTGGGGGCGCACCCCCACAGATCGATACGGCCCACCGTCCATGCCTCTGCCACCAATCCCAGTCACCGAGGCGATGTTAATAATATGTTAATAATACCTTTATATAAACAAGTGTTCTCCCAAGGCTCTTAGCATTAATTTTCTTATCTATAGTGTGGCTACTTGGGATTTCATTAAATAAAAAATAATAATCCAAGCTATGTTTAAATATATTTTGATAGATATCTATTGATTCCTAAAAAGGGCTTTTCAAAAATGCTTGTTACATATGAATGTTAATGCCTAATATGCTATGAAAGGTTCTGGTATATCACATTTTTACTAGCTTTTCCTTTTTCATTGTAGCTCACCTCATTTCTCCCTACAAAATTGGTATAAAGACTTGCACATTAATAAACTCATGTTTAAAAACATACTTTGACAAAGCCACAGTTGATTGGATTCACACTCTACTAAATTTAAATCAAGTAAAACTTTAAGATTCCTTTGAGTCAGTTTTTGACTCCTGGTAACTGCTTGGACTAGTTCTTGCAGCTTTCTTGGCAAGGTTCTTTGGAAGTAGTTTGCCACTGATTGCATCTTAGAACTAAGAGAAAGCAACTGGCCCAAGATTCCCCAAACTGATTTCGTGCTCAAGGCAGGACTAGAACTCATGGTCATCTGGTTTACAGCTTGATGCCTTAACCACTACACCAAACTGGCTCTCAAAATTACATAACAACACATTATAATGTAATATTTGTTATACTAATTGCTAGAAGTCGTGACAGACCAATCCAAATATTCTATGAAAATGAGAGGCTATTCTATATACTCCTTTGAACTCAGTGGTATATTCATTCATGAACGGGTGCACCAAAGCCTTTTCGCATTTGGAGCTGGTACAGTCAGATAGAAGAAGGTCTTCTTAACATACTTTCCAGAATAGGCTAGGTTCTAATGTGGCAGGGAGTGGTTAGACAGATATAATGAAGTAGACAAATTGATAAATGCAACAGAGGAATGAGGGCTGGAGGAAGCAGTGATCTATGTTCCTGCACAGAAGCAAATGTTACTGAATTCAAAAGGAATGCAATCTTAAAGATTTTTTTTTCTTTTCTCTTTTTTAATTGTTGCACTGCAGGTTCTCTAATCTCAATGTCACCATTGTTCATGCTGGCTTGTCATGATGGGAATTGTAATCCAACTCCTTTGACTGCTTAGAGCACTGCATTAAGTCAAATGGACAGTAGAGCAGAAGAAAGATTGTTTCTAACTTCAGTTTTCAAAAAGGATGGGCTGCAGAACAACCACCTGGATCAGCAGGCAAGTCTGTTCTCTCAAACTGTTTGTTGTTGTTTTTTTTAATTAAAAGATCACCAAGTGCCATTGTCATTGCAGAAAGAGAAGTACGGATTGTCATGAATGGGCACTGTTCCATGATATTGGTGCAAAATGTCTCATGGAAAATATAGAAAAAGAAGACATCTATTGTTAATGGTAATTATCAAAACATACACTGGCACACAGTTCTGCCAATACAAATACAATAGTGAATGTAAAGAAAATTATGTTCACTGTAAATTTTTTTGTTGTATTTGGGCACATCTGCTTGGATTTTTTTGTGCTAAAAATGAATGAATATTGTTTCAGATTAGCTCTAGTGCCCCATCTGCAGATGAGTGGTAATATTACTTACAAAGATGCTAAAGGTGTTTTCTTTTTAATAACAAACCTTTTTGTGGGCTTGGACCTATCTGTTCCCCAACATTCAGTATTTGTTTATGCAAGCTGAGCTTTTCAAGTGTGACATTTTGTCATTTTTATCTTTGGATGGCACTTCCACCTCATTTCATTTTTTAATTTGATTCATTCACATTTCTAAAAAATATTAACTATACTCCATCAACTAATAAACATTGATTTAAAAAGTGCAGCAAGTAAAAAAAAATGTCAATAGGGGTTTTTTAATGGAAAGCTGTAACAAATTCCTCCTTCTTCCTTAACTGTATGATCAATACAAAATGTTATTGTAAAAGTCTTTTTTCATTTTTAATCATTGATCTATAATTATAAAGAAATGGAGAGTTGATGAAGTTGTCAAAGGAAAGTTTTATAAAATAACAAAGATGGGATAATTTCTTTAAAAAACAGGATAGGATATATTCAAGTAATTAAATTAGCATTAAATGGTAAATATATTTCAGGATAAGCAAGCAGAAAATTATTTATATTGAGACCTATATATCTTAACTTCAGAGGGCTAAACTTCTGATGACTAAGTAAAAAAGGATTATGATAGTTCTAGTATTTATTTTACTGAAAGTTTCAACTTGCTATTCTACAGCTCTGGGTAGAATCAAAGGTGAATTCCATCAAGCCTTTGAATCAGTCTTGAATCCTTCCTGGCAACTATGTGGACAAGTTCATGCAGCTTTCTTAGCAATGGTTTTGGAACTGATCTGCCTTTTTTCTGGAATGACAGAGAACTACTGTCCCAGCTAGACAGAGAACTAGTAATCACCCAGCTGGTTTGTGCCTAAGGCAAGGTTAAAACGCAGTTTCCTGGTTTCTAGCTCAGAGCCTTTAACTACTAAATGAAACTGGCTCTCTGTTGTGATTTTTTTTTTAATTACATTTATATGCCGCCCTTCTCCGGAGACTCAGGGCGGCTTACAATTTTTGGGATACAACCCAGTGTGCTCAGCAATAGCCTTCATTCCATTGTATATGCCTGTTTATTACTAAGCGACATTTTTACAAGGTCAGCTAATTGCCCCCAACAATCTTGGGTCCTCAATTTACCTACCCCGAGAGGATGGAAGGCTGAGTCAACCTTGAGCCTGGTGGGATTCGAGCCTACAGCAGTTGTAGGCAGCTGGAACTTAAGTGCAGGCAATTAACAGCCTGAGCCACCAAGGCCCTTGATTGTATTTGGAATGCATTGTATCCTTTTGGTTGCTTCATTAAAAAAAACAATATTGTAGAATTGAAAACAAGTACAGAAAATGATATTATTTCACATCTAAAGCAATTTATTTATTTTAATTTTATTTTATATTGGGATTTCTATGCTGCCCTATCTCCTGAAGGACTCAGGGTGGCTCACAACAATAAAAAACATACAGTACAAACCTTAAAAAATATTAAACAAACATCCCAATATACTAATTAAAACTAACAACCACCACTAAAACCCTTCCCCCTCCATCAGTCCAGGTCGGCAAGCTGGAAGAGCCATGTTTTCAGGTCAAGACAGAAGGATCGAAGGTCAGGAGCCATCCGAAGCTCCAGGGGCAACTGATTCCACAGGGTGGGCGCTCCCACAGAGAAGGCTCTACCCCTGGAGGTCGCCAGCTGACACTGTGCGTTCCCACAGACACCCCCTGTCTGTGGGAACGCACGGGACGTTGGGCAGTCGTTGTTGGCAGTAGATGTTCCCGCAAATACCCCGGCCCTAAGCCATGTAGGGCTTTATAGGTGATTACCAGCACCTTGTAGGTGATTACCAGCACCTTGAATCTCACCCAGAGGGCAACCAGCAGCCAATGCAGCCAATGCAGCTCACGCAGGAGGGGTGTAATATGGGAGTATGGGGATACTCCCATCACAACCTGTGCGGCTGCATTCTGAACCAGTTGAAGTCTCCGACTGGTCCTCAAGGGCAGCCCCATGTACCTCCAAAATCTTGTGAGGCACTCACAAGAGTTTGGAGGTTTTAGGGCTTCAAGCTGCAAGTTCTGGGCTACAAAAATTCACATGACCATCACAAGGAGGCAAAGATTTGTTTACATCACTTTCCTGGCATCTACTGGTAGTGGTAGTCAGGGTTTTTGTAGCACAAATTGTATTAAGGTTGGTTGCATTAAATGGAGCAAAATTCATTTAATAAATGTCTAACTTAGAAACATAAATTTTAGGCTCAATTGTGAGAACTGTCTGTATTTCATTCTCTTTCTTTCTCCCTGTTTAAAAAAAGAGCACTTTCAGGAACGGTTTTCTGAACAGATCAGCCTAATGTGACTGAAGCAGAAAAAAGTTCCAAGCTGATTAATTAAACTTATCTTGCTAGTTTATAGATATAAGTGACATAGAATGACCAAATCTATGAAGAAGTCAAAACATTCCACAATTGAATGAATAGCTTCTATATGCATAACAATGTTTTTGTAGCTCTGTATATTAAGCTAAACAAATAAATAGAATAGAATATAACAGTTGTGTGTGGCATTTATTAAAAGTACACTTGTAATTTCTTCCCTATGCATTTTCCTATCCATCAGTTCTACATTTTGATTAACAAAGGTCACTGAGTTTTCAAACAGAAAAAATTGACAAAGTATCTCTGAGGAAGCACAGATCTGGAGGACTGAGATTAATTCCAAGTATTATTTCCACTAGCTATGCTTCTATAAGGTAAATATAGAGCTATAGTTATGTATTTAGATTTTTAAGATACGCACAAAACACTGAATTATGAACTACATGCTGGGTTTATACCATTTGTTAGGCTAAATGTAGTAAGCGGGAGTTCTAAGTTCACACATCTTAAAGTTGCCAACTTTGGTTTAGATTGTGTGAAGACATCTAGTTTGGTACAGACACTAGGCTAGAAAACAGGAGATGGTTTATTCTAGTCCTACATTAGGCATAAAACCAGTTGGGTGACCTTGGGCCAATCGCTTTGTCTCAGCCCTAGCAAGCAGCGACAGCAAACCATTCTGAAATCTTGCCAAGAAAACTGCAGGGATTTGTCTAGGCAGTTGACAAGAGTCAATAGTGACTTGATGGCACAATAGATAGAGCAATAGAGAATGCCCAATGTACCCTTTCTCATATAAGATTCTAGGTTTCCTTTTTGCTCCTAGAGGGCCCTGACCTTTATCTTCTCAGCCTTCTGTGCCTTTTAGATGTGACTTTATGCACATGTTCATTTTTTTCTTGAACTTAAGAAAGATCTTATTTATTACTTACCTGTTTCTTTTCTCTAAATCTCCAGTTCTCCAATTTTATTCTTAGAATATAGCTACCTTATGAAGTATCTGTGAGGTAGAATAAGAATAATTGATAGATTCAGTGAATTATTCAAATGCAAATTAGAATCTGAAACTTCCAAGTCACAAGTTAACATTATAATTAATAAACATTTTTCACAAATTCATCATCTTCCAGATGTATGGACTTCAGTCTTGAAGCTAAGGCAAACCTTACTTTAAACCAGAATTTTTACTTCTTATTGTGGAGAATATAAATGACTCAAAAAGCGAACTGGTGACCTGGAAAATAAGCTTAAATTAAGAAATGTTGTGTCAATAGGCAACGGAAAGGAACAGAGAGAGGAAAATACAAAGATACTCTTGTCACACTGGATTATGACAAACAAGGAGGCAAGATGAAAATTTTTAGCTCTTTCTTTGTGATGGGTAAAAATCTGTGAGGAGGACATCAGACAATCCAAATATAAAGATTCTCTGTTTGCTTTTATCCCACATAAATTCTATTGACATATACTTATGAAATTTTAAAATCACTTATCTCCCTCAGAGAGTGATTCTGGGCAGTGTACAATAAAACGTTAAAACATAAGAATTAAAACTTATTTTTAATTTAAAATTTAAAAAAATATAATTTAGAATTTTAAAATAGGCAAAGATGAGTTCTGTTAAAAATTAGTTTAAACAGTGAAGGGAGGGCTCTCAGAGTACCAACCAGCTTCATACGAGATTATATAGTCACATTTTAACTCCTTTTCAGAAGGCCAGGAGAGTGTGAGCCTGCCTCACCTCTGGGAGGGAGAATATTCTACAGGGCTGCGGTGATGGCAGGGAAGGCTCTATTCCTAGACCTAGCTAGTCAGAATTCTTTTAACTAATGGAGTCTGCAACATAACCTCCCTGCCTGACTGGGTAGGATGGGCTAATGTAATGGGCCGAAGACAGTTCCATAACTTGGCCCCATGACATGCAGGGCTTTATAGGTCACAACCAACACCTTGGATTGGACCCAGAACAAACCAGTTCCCAACACAATTTGCAGAGCAAATGTGTTACATGCACCCTTTTGTGGGCTCCCAGAATTGCTTGCATGGCCACATTCTGCACCAACTGAAGCCTCCAAATAGTCAGTCCCAAATGGTACCATGGTCAATGGTAATGAAAACTGCCAAGAAGTCAAGAACAGAAAGGATGGATGCATTACTTTCGTCATTCCTGCTAAAGATCATCCATGAGTGCTACCAGTGCTGTTTTAGTTCCATAATCTGGTCTGAACTGAAAGAGTCCAGATAATCCTTTTCCTCTAGGATCATCTGGAGTTGAATACCATCACCTTCTCAATCACCTTCCCTAAAAACAGGAGTTGGGAAACTGGGTGAAAGTTATCCAGAATGGTAGGGACCAGCAATGTCTTCTTTAGTAGGAAGCACACACCAGCACTTCTTTGAAAAGAGTCAGAAACAATCCCTCCAGAAAGGATAAATTCACTTCACTTGGATTCACTCACATCAACCTCCTCAGGGGCATTAACCAGCCAAGAGGGGCATGAATTTAATACACAGTTGTTTATATTTTATAGGACACTCAGAATCAATTCCTCAGAATCAAAGTATTCCCAGATAACTGGATAAGTCCATTCATCAGGCACCTCTATATGACTTGCACCATTCTTGATGTCCACTTAGGAACTAATCTGAGTGATTTTATCCTTCTAATGCACAGAAAATTCCTTCACAAGACCCTGTAGATAGGCCTCCAGGCTTCCCTTTCCAAGGACAGTCTGGGTTGACCCTAAACAGGGCAGCTGGATAGAATTCTGTGGATGTAATATGTGTGGAGAAGTAGTGACACTTTGCCACTCTTACCTCCATGAGGTAAACTTTAATAGGGGCCTTAACTCATGTTTGATTAAATTTGTTATTTTCCTCCAGCAGCGCTCTAAATATCTCTTAACCCCTTTCAGCTCCTTCAACTCATCTATAAACCATGGAGAGTAATTGGAGTGGTAGGCTGAGAGAAGTCACATAAGCATGATTTTATTTATTTATTTGTTTGTTTGTTTGTTTGTTTGACTTGTATGCCGCCCCCTCTCCAAAAAGGACTTGGGGCGGCTCACAGATAAAAACAGAACAATAAATTAAGTTAGCTAAAATAGAATTAAATTACGACAAGCCAAATTAAACTAAAAACCCATTAATAAATTTAAAATTAAAAACCCATTCCCCAAGGAGTCAGCACAGCCCAGCCTGTTCAAACAACCAGGTTTTTAGGTCATGTCGGAAGGTGCGGAGGTCAGGGGCCAGGCGGAGCCCCAGAGGTAGTTGGTTCCACAGAGTGGGAGCCGCTACAGAGTAGGCCCTTCCCCGGGATACTGCCAAATGACACTGGGTCGCAGATGGCACCCCGAGAAGTCCCTGCCTATGCGCTTGTACAGGGCGGTTGGTATTCGATGCCGGCAGTAGACACTCCTGTAAATAACCCGGACCCATGTCTCGTAGGACTTTGAATGTCAATACCAGAACCTTGAATCTCATCCGGAGGGCAACTGGTAGCCAATGCAGCTCACGCAGGAGGGGTGTAACATGGGAGTACCGGGAAGCTCCCATCACAACCCGCGCAGCGGCATTCTGCACTAGCTGAAGCCTCCGGATGGTATGCAAGGGCAGTCCTAAATAGAGAGCATTGCAGTAGTCGAGCCGGGAGGTAACAAGTGCCTGAGTGACCATGCGCAGGGCATCTCAGTCCAGATATGGGCACAGCTGGCGAACCAGCCGAACCTGGGCAAATGCCCCCCTGGCCACGGCTCCCACCTGCTCCTCCAACCTGAGCCATGAGTCCAGGAGGATTCCCAAGTTCCATGCCCTGTCCATGGGGGGCAACACCTCTCCCCCCATGACCAAAGGTGGACTCTCCTGGCTGGACCGAGATATCAGTATGCACAACCACTCTGTCTTGGCTGGATTGAGCCGAAGCATGTTCCTGTCCATCCAGATCCATACCGCATCCAGACAACGGGATACCACAGAGAGGGCATCATTTATGTGGCCCGGGGTAGAGATGTAAACTGCATATCATCAGCGTACTGATGATACTTCACCCCAAAGCCACGGATGATCTCGGCCAGCAGCTTCATATAGATGTTGAACAGGAGGGACGAGAGAACTGACCCCTGAGGGACCCCACAAGTGAGAGCCCTCGGCGTTGATCTCTGCCCCCCTGCCAACACCGATTGCGAGCATCCCGAGAGGAAGGAGGAGAACCACTGCAACACAGTGCCTCCCACTCCCAACCCCCCGAGATGTTGCAAGGATACCATGGTCGATGGTATCGAAAGCCGCTGAGAGATCTAACAGGACCAGGACAGAGGAGAATCCCCTGTCCCAAGCCCTCAGGAGATCATCAACCAGTGCGACCTATGCCATCTCCATGCTATACCCAGGTCGGAAGCCCGATTGGTATGGATCCAGGTAGTCTGCTTCCTCCAGGAAAAGCGGAAACTGCTGAGCCACCACACTCTCGACAACCTTCGCTAAAAAGCAAAGGTTGGAGACTGGACGGAAGTTGTTCAATTCGGCTGGGTCCAGGGCAGGCTTCTTCAGGAGGGGCCGCACCACCGCCTCTTTCAAGGCGGCAGGGAAGACACCCTCCCTTAATGAAGCGTTGACCACTGCCCGGAGCCAACCGCACGTGACCTCCCTGGAGGCATAAACCAACCAGGAAGGGCACGGGTCCAACAAACATGCGGTGGAACTCAGTCGTCGCATAATCCTGTCCACTTCATCCTCAGAAACAGGATCAAACTCAGTCCAGATTACACTGGCCAGACCACTTGCACCCCCGGGGTCAGGCCCCTGCACATTAGAGTTCAGCCCTTCCCGGATCCGAGTGATCTTATCCTGCAGGTATTGACCAAATTCCTCAGCTCTGCCCTGCAAGGGATCCATCACTGCCCCCGGCTGTAATAGGGAGTGGGTGACCCCAAACAAGGCGGCTGGGCGGTTACCTGTGGATGCTATGAGAGTGGAGAAGTAAGCCCTCCTTGCCGCTTTCACAGCTACCAGGTAAGTCCTAATCCTGTCTAAGACTCCAGCTGACGCCCTTTTCCAGACAGCTGCCAGAGTCTCTGCAGAACTTTGTAGCAGATCAGCAGGTATTTCCTCAAGCTCCCTTTTTTTCCATATTGACTTTCTTTCTTTCTTTCTTTCTTTCTTTCTTTCTTTCTTTCTTTCTTTATTTATTTATTAATTATTTAGACTTGTATGCCGCCCTTCTCCCTAAGGACTCAGGGCAGCGAACATATAAAAAGAATACATTTACAATAAAAAATATTAAACAAATACAAGTCTATAAATTACTAAAAATGAATTAAAAACAATTAAAATTACAATAATTAATGATACAATTAAAACTACCCACCCCCGGGTCAATCCAGGCCGGCCTGCTGAAACAGCCAAGTCTTCAGGTCTCGACAAAAGGAGCGGAGATCAGGGGCCAAATGAAGATCCGCGGAGAGCTGATTCCATAGGGCGGGCGCTCCCACAGAAAAGGCCCTAGCCCTGGGGACGCTAGCCGACAATGCCTAACCGACGGTATTCCCAGGAGGCCCCTCCTGTGGGAGCACATGGGGCGATCGGAGTGTGATGCTGGCAGGAGGCGTTCCTGCAAGTACCCTGGACCCAAGCCATTTAGGGCTTTATAAGTTGTTACTAACACCTTGAAGGTGCGGATTTATCCGGATACTTTCATGGGGCATAAGTCCCAAACTCAATACAGCTGTTAATTTTGTATATACAGTTTAAAATGATCTCTGTTTTCATATTTCATAAATACAAAGCTGTGTAACTTAAAGCAGCATAATTTTCAGTATATTCTAGTATAGAATTGCATCCCTAGAAAAGGTTCTAGACCTTTGCCAGTCATACTTAGTTTCTATTCAACATTCTCTTAATGGGGAAATAATTTCTGATAGAAAATATCTTTGATTCCAGTCTACCTTGTTATAGGGGAAAAAAACCTGTCTGACCTGGCCAGTGAATTCAGATGTTTTTAAGCACTACTGTAGATATTTTGATCAAAACTAATCTTGACTGAATTCAGTGGGCTAAGTGGTTCTAGGAAAGTGATCCAGCAGGGCCCAAATAAATAATCCTTTCAATAATCTTGGAGTGTGAGAGGAAAGGTCCAAAAGGGAGTTGTAACAGCATATGTTTGGTGGGCCACAAGGTCCCACCCATGTTTGTCCATTATATAATTATATAATTCAGCTAATGGCATTAGGATGAAAGCTTGAGTGAAATCATGCTGAGTTTAATGGTTAAGATACTGAACTTGGACCTGGAAATTCAAGTTCACACTCAACTGTAAACTTCACTGGGTGATTTATCTCACTTTTTGGTAGAAATGAAATGACATAATATCCCAGATTTAACAATTGTTAATGAGAATATACAGTCTGGATAGAGAACATTGTAATACCTGGAGGCAGCAGAACAGAAGAAAAAGAACTGGAGAAAATCACAAAATACAAAGATCCGCAAATAGAAGCAGAACAACTGTGATAAAAAAAAGTAAAGATAGTACCAATAGTAATAGGCACCTTGGAAGTAGTCCCAGATCAACTGGAGCATCCTTTGAACACCATTAGCATTGACAAAATCATCATGGTCAACTGTAAATGGCAGCTTTACTTGGAACAGTTTACATCTTTTGACAATACCTTAATACCATCAAATATCACCTGCCTATCCCAGGTCCTTGGGAAGGACTTGATTAGTGGATAAAAATGCCAAATCCAGTCTAAACATCTGACTGAGTGAGTGACCGACCAACCATAATAACAGTAGTTGCTACCCTATGCTCTAAATAGAAGAATAAATGCACAAGTGAATGAACATGTGGACCACTGAATGAATGAGAAAGATCTGAAAAACTACAAAACCTCAAACAGCCTGAACATGTTTAAGGCACAGAACACTAATACACTGTGATGGAGGGACCCAGAAAGGAGTGCAAGGGAAACAAGAGTACAATATGCTGATAGAGTGCAACCTAGTTTTACTGCATTAGCACATTTTTTGTAGACCATGTGATGGATATCCCTATGCTAGTAAGGAAGAATATTCCAGCAACAAATCTACAATGTGATTGTTCTTTTCTCATATATATGTGAAGATGGGCTGCTCAGTGCAAGATTGATTTTGAGATGCAGCTATTAAATTTCCAGCTGTAGATTAAATGCTTTTTGGTTATATGATGGGCTATTCAGAAGTACAATGTAGCATTATGTGTTTCAGTCATTAAAAGCATACACAGCATAAGTTAGCCCTTAGCAAAATCTAGCCCTTAGCATATGGCTAATATAAATCATTGCATGGGATAATTCAGAGAGAGCCCGGATGGAACATATCACTCCACTTCTATGCAGTGGCTCCTACTGAACATAAGCTACAAAAAGCTGTTTAGATATGACTTGTATGAATAGCCAAGGTAAGACATAATAAAATATAATACAAAAGAGCTGTGGGCATACTTTGTGACTGCTATAATAATTTGTTGTGAGGGCTTTTAAAGAGTTAAAAGTCCAGGACTAAAAAGAGCCCTAGAAATTTTATGACCTCAGTGCAAGTTGAAATCCTAAGTAGTAGAACAGGTTTTGCTAATACATTCAAACCTAAAGGCTATGCTGCTCTCTGCCATGCAATTGTTAACTTTCTGGCAATGTTTCACCTGACCTTCTAACACTGATAGATATCAAAGGCTGAGGTTCTTTTGTTAAACAAGAAATTACCCTCTTGCATTTCTAAGTGTTATTTCTAAACAGGCCAAATGTATTTTAAATTTGAAGTGGATATATTAAAGACAGTATACTATGGATGAAATATGAGAGTTAATAGTATTTACTGATAAAGAGTTGAGAGGCAACAGCTGCATAAAACCAAATCTGAATAGAACTGTATTTTACACCTAAACATTTCTTGGAAGAGAGTACGATTTTCAATCCAGGAGGAGGAGACTATTGCTTTTAAACAAATTGTTTCCCATTTCTGAATTGAAGAGGACTGTGATTTATATAAAGCTACTCAGTTGAACGGTCTCTGACTTTAAATCCTGCTCTGTTGGGCAAGACTTGAACATTGACAAACACACCAGGGAACTCTGCTTTTCTGAAAAGTCACCATATCTTACTTTAAGGCAGGACAGAAGGACTATTTTGCAGCCATGAGCTGCATGATTTTTGTCTTTGAACAGAAAGATTCTTCTGGCTACTGAGGACCATAAGTGGGCTTGGCAGGACTTCTCAGGAGAAAGCAGGATGAAATCATCCAGTCCACTTTGTGTATGCATTTTGGAGTTCAGAAGGGAAGTTTGGAACAAAATGGCTATGCTAAACCTAGCAGGGCTTAATCAATGTATTATTTTAGTCATATAAATTTTTGCTCTTTCCAATAGGTGATGTGGTCCTAAGAGCTCCAGGAGCAACAGAAAAGAGACAGGAGACTGTATGGAATCACTAGGTCTAAATTACTCACCTCTATTTTAGTGTATGCTAGAAGAGAGGAAGAATATAAAACCAGTACCCTGGTTATGTTGGTAATTTCAACCATGATTTATCATTCCTCTGAAAAAAGCTTTCTCAGATATCATATGGAAACCTCCAAAGCTATTTTGTTCCAAGAGGCAAATACAAAAAAATGCTGAATAGTAACAACACCAAAAAGGAATACTAATAAATATGGCAGGTAGCAAAGAAAAAGAAAATGTTAAACATATTGTGATTTTCTTTATTAAAGTCAAGATTTGTACTTGTTCTTTTTGGTAGAGTTGTATGTGCTAAGTTCGCATAGAGAGGCAGGACGCGGAGTGCTTCAACTCAAAGTTTATTGTGACTTCAGCTCAGAACGGACCCAACTGGCTCAGCCGGCAGCTATTTATAGCCGGCTGCTGCGGCTGCCAGCCAATCAGAGTGCAGGGTTTTCCCGCACTTTTACAACCAATGAATTCAAACACTTTACAACAATAACCAGTCATTTTAAACTCTGCATACATAACACCCCTCCCCACTAGGTTTGGTCCATACTCAAACCCCACCTATCTAATATACTCTTGTAGATAGGTGGGGCTCTTACGGGTACGCTTGAGACCTGCGTGGTTCAGGTGTTTTGGGAATCTCACTTTGTGAGGAAGGAAATGTATCTGCCAACATTCCCTTATTAGGACTTCTTGTATTGGTAGAACCTGCTTGGTTACTACAACCTGGTCTCTCCTCCCAATCCATCTCCAACCCAATGTCACCCCTAAATCTGGTAGTGATGTGCAATCTTCTATTTGCAAAAATGGTTGTTGGTACCCTGACAGGTTTTGGGATGGTTCCTGTCGTGTTAGCTGTTACACATGGGGTTGATTCTCACTTGCTGATTACCATCATTATCTCCCCTTCCCCTAGAAGAGGCTGAGGGCATGGGATCCAGAGAGGAGCAAGGGCGATGCTCCAGAGGCAGTCTGGACCGTAACTGGTCTATGTGCCTACTCCACAAGACACCATCCTCAGTTTGAACCCTGTAAGACCTGGGGCCTGTAACCTGGGTTATCTCAGCAGGAATCCATAGTGGTTCACCCACAAGGTTCTTAGCATAAACAGAATCACCCACAGTGAATGTGCGAGTTTTGCTGGTGGAATCTAGAGGTGCGTTGGGTGTGTAAGTGGGGTGAAGGCGGTCTAGGGTAGACCTGAGTTTTCTCCCCATTAAAAGCTCGGCAGGAGTTAAGTTAGTGGATGGACTAGAGTGATGTGTTGATACTGAGTAGTTTTTCAACTTTCTCAGTGATGTCCCTGGACCCAATTGTTGGAGTTTCTCCTTGGTAAATGTACCATGCTCAGCCTGGCCGTTAGTCGAAGGATGCCCAGGGCAGTAAGGGCGTGTCTGATACCCTGCTGCTAAATATGATTCAAAAAGATTAGCAGTAAATTGAGGACCATTGTCAGAAACAAGCACATCAGGTAACCCATGAGTTACAAAAAGTTTCTTAAGTTGTTTGATAACAGCGTCTGCAGTGGTGGAAACCATGGGGATAACCTCTAACCATCTGGAGTATGCATCAACTACAATAAGAAAAGTGTGCCCTCTGGTAGGGCCAGCAAAATCAATGTGAATCCTGGACCACGGATCCCTAGGACATTCCCATTCTTGTTTGGGGGCGAGGGGTGGAGCAGGCCTTACTTGCTGACAGTTTGGGCAGGATGCAACCCAGGTTTCAACCATTTTGTCTATACCAGGCCACCATAAATAACTCCTGGCCAATCCCTTCATTCTGACAATACCTGGATGACCCTCATGTAACATTTCCAAAACCTCTTTCTGCAATTTTGCAGGAATAACCACCCTGTTACCCCACAAAATACATCCCTCAAGACAGATAATTCAGTTTGTCTGGATTTAAAAGGTTGGGAAGCTTGAGGTAGATCATGTAGTGGCCAACCCTTTTAATCCAGCCTACAATAGGAGCCAATGAAGTGTCTTTGGCAGTTTCTCTAGCAATTTCAGCAGCATGAACTGGAAGTTTGGCAACAGTTTCTAGAAAGAAGGTGTAAGTTTCAGGAGCAGGGTCCTCAGTGTAAAGGAAGTGGGCAGCGACTCAAAGCATCAGCGCGCCCAATGTCTTTTCCCAGTCTGTGAATGAGTTTATATGAATAAGCAGCAAGAAATTCAGTCCATCTCAGCATTCTTGGTGACAGGATGGTGGGCTGGTCTGTCCCCTGCCACAATGCCTAAAAGAGGTTTGTGATCTGTAACAATGGTGAACCTTCTCCCATATATGCTACTCATGGAACTTCTTGACTGCTGCCACGATAGCCAACGCCTTGTCCAGTTGACTGTAGTTTCTCTCTGCTTTGGTCAAAGTGCGAGAGTAAATGCAATAGGGGCTTCCTTCCACTGGGAAGCATGTGGCTCAACACCCCCACTCCAAAAGGGGATGCATCACAAGTCAATACTACAGGTAAATTCTCAGAAAACTGTATCAGGACACAATCAGAAGTGATTTGTCTCTTGATGTTGTTAAATGCAGCTTCTTCTTTTGTGCCCCAGACCCATGCAGATTTTTTATCCAGTAATCTGTGTAAGGGTTCTGCAGTGGTTGCTTTCTGAGGTAGAAACATATGATAGAAATTAATAAGTCCCAGGAATGCTTGCAAATCAGTTTTGCATCTAGGCCTGGGGGCTTCTTTGATTGCCTGAACTTTGGCTTCTGTGGGGTGGATGCCATGTTTATCAATCATATAACCCAAGAATTCTACTTTGTCAGTTCTGGTGTGCATTTCTTTTTTGACTTTTAACCCCGCTTTTTGAACCTGGTTAGAACTTCTCTGAGTTTCTCGTAACTGAGTGTCATTTTCAGCAGAGATTAAAACATCATCAAAATAAGGCACCACCCCAGGCAACCCTTGTAGCATCCTTTCCATGAGGCTTTGAAAGATGCCTGGCACCACACTTACTCCGAATTGTAACCTCTTGCATTTGAATGCACCCTGATGGGTTACAATGGTTTGGGCTTCTGCAGTTAGATCATCTACTGTTAACTGCTGGTATGCTTGGGCCAGGTCCAATTTGGCGAAGACTGTACCCCTGCCAAGAGAATGTAATAAATGATGAACCACTGGAACCGGGTATGCTCTGCTGTAGCGATGGTTCAATGTCCCTTGTAATCCCCGAGATTTCACAGAACCGTCAGCCTTGACTGCCGTAACTATGGGTGTTTCCCACCTGGAGTGGTCTGTGGGCTCCAGCACCCCTTGGGCTATAAGTTTATCTAATTGTTCATCAATTTTTCCTTCAATGCAAAGGGTACCCTTCTGGGTTTTAATCTGATTGGTTGTACCTTGGGATCTAGGTTAAATGTGATAGGGGTCCCCAAGTACTTGCCTAATCCATCGCTGAAGACCTCTGGAAACTCAGACTTCAAAGACTCTTCCCACTCAGTGTTGCTTACGTGATTGATGCCAGTCACTTGATGCCCAGTGGTTGAACCATTCTAGTCCCAGCAAACTTGGGCGATCTTTATCCACGATGGTCAGCTGCTTTGGTGGCCTTTGAACTTCACGTTGAATTCTCTTGTTCCAACTACTGGAATCTTGTTCCCTTGGTAGTCTTTAAGAGTTAATGCTTGCTTCTTGAATGAGTCTTCTGAATGTTTGGGAGAGTCTCTGAATAGTGTCCCATGACACCATAGATAAATATGAGCCTGAGTCCACTTCCATTTGGCAAGGCCTTCCTTCAATTAGTACCTTGACATGCACTTTTCTGTTATTGATAGAAGAAGAATGACCAATAGTTACTGTCTGATGAGTTTCATTCTTCCATTTGCTTCTGTGCGCCTTCCATTTTCTCACTGAGGTTGTTGGGCTTGAATTCTTTGTCAGGAAACTTCCTTCTGTTGGTGGAGTTCTGGATGATTTGCAGACTCTTGCTAGGTGTCCTCTTTTTTCACAACGGAGGCAGATGGTATCCAGGAACTTGCATTCAGTGCGGGGTGGCTTCCCCACAACCTCTGCAGAAATCTTGCCTCTTTCTTCCCAGGTCTTTCTTTTCGCTCCATTCTGAGTCTATAAATTCCTTCCTCCACCTCACTACAGTCTGACTCAGAATCTATTTGCATCACAATGAGTTGTTGTGGATCTTTTCCACATCAGGATGGCTTGTGGCCTTGTTAATTTTCTTCATGGCTGCTGCTGAGGACTTGGTAGCTTCTGCTGAAGAGGCTTCTTCTATTGCTTCCTTCAGCGTGATCTTAGGTCTTAGTAATAACTTGCTCTGAAGCACCTTGTCTTTAAGGCCCAGAACAAATCGATCGCGATGGCCTCTTCTAAATTGTTAAATTCACATGCACCCCAATGTCTCTTAAACTTGCCACGAATCATTTACGCGCTTCCCCTGATCCCGACGGTAAAACTGTTCTTAATGAGGCACGATACTTGTGGGACGAATGCTCTTAATAACTTTTCTAAGTCAGGCCATTCCATTACCTTCACGCCTGCAGCTCCCGCCAATGCCTTCGCCATCTTGAAAACTGCTGGACCGCAGTGCGGAGAAAGACCACCCTTCCGCTTTCGAAATGGCGGCAAGATCATTTCCTCCAGATACATTGAAACGATCTGCATACGTCTCCCAGTCTTCTGCCTGGATCGAACGGGCTGGGGTGTTCAGCGCAGCCATCTCGCTTCCTTCTGTTCCGCGTTGCTTCTTCTTCAGGGAGATCCCACCTTCGCCGCCAGTGTTAAGTTTGCATGAAGAGACAGACGCGGAGTGCTTCAAGCTGTTTATTAGTGACTACAGCTCAGAACGAACTACTTTACGGGCTGCGTTGCTACTTATAGCCAGCCAGCGCGTTGCCAGCCAATCAGAGTGCAGGGTTTTCCCGCACTTTTTAAACCAATCATTTTTTACATTTTACAAGAACAGTTCAAACTAAACCAATGACTTTAAACCTGCATACATAACAGAATGTGTAAGTGGGAAGGATTTCAGGAAATGTATTTTGATAAGCAACTGAGCTATGGCTGCAGCCCTGGAAGTTTCATGTCCCAAGTTCCTCAAATCACAAGCGTTTTAGGAAATGCAACTTCAAATTTTGACTTGGATGATGTCCCAGCCATGTGATAGCAGTTTCCTAAATGTTTAACCAGTTCTATATGTGTACAGATATACACCCATAAAATCTATTTGCTCATGCAGGGAACGTCCTGATGAGATCACAATCCTAGCTTTAAATACACAATACATGCATCTTTTATTAGACATCCTGGCCCAAATAAGGGATTAGTACTTTGAAACAATAGAAATTGCTATTATTTCAAGGATTTTGCAATTACATTTTAAATATATCTTACATAAATAATTTCCTTTATAGCAATTAAAAGATGTACTGATAGAACAATATGATCCAGTCATTTTAGCAGTGCTATATGAAGTGGTTAGACATTTTAAAAGATGTTATATTTGAAATAATATTCCAGTTAATATTGATTGTTAACTATAATATAATGTGGAATAAAGAATCAGTATATTCCAGGGGTCCCCAAACTTGGCAACTTTAAGACTTGTGGACTTCAATTCCCAGAATTCTTAAAGTCTTAAAGTTACCAAGTTTGGAGACCTCTGGTACAGTTTATTGGATTCCTCAAACTTTTTATTTAAACTTCTATTGGTATCTTCAGGGTGTATATCAAAATTTGCAATTATGTCCAATGCCTTTTATTGTGCATGTTACACATAAAGGCATTTACAGGATCTATAAGCTCTGCACCTTTCATATGTGCTTATTAATATATGTTCAAAAGTTTTAAGGTTGTGTTGTGAAACTGATGCTGCCTTCATTATTTGCCTCCCTTTGATTCCCCCATATAGAAGGAAGCCAATTTGATAATAGTTTTCTTTTAATGAG
Organism: Naja naja; assembly: GCA_009733165.1. NCBI lineage: Eukaryota > Metazoa > Chordata > Lepidosauria > Squamata > Elapidae > Naja > Naja naja. Next base: position 188,460,718 of record CM019150.1, on the reverse strand, counting down.
GCAAAATATTCTAGTTTTTTAGTTATGTGAAATTACATGGGGGGGGACCACAAGCAAGTGATTAATTAAAAACAAAGGATATAACTGGTGATAGAATCAAGATGAAGAATCATATTTTAATCATCTGCCTTCATTTCAAAGACTCATTTCCCAGTATAAATTTAATTCAGAATGAAATACAGTGTTCAATTATGATATCATAGCATGAAATAATAGAAAGGGTACCTTTAAAAAATAAAGGGAACAAAGTGTTTTAAAAGACTGGACATAACAAAGAAAAAAATGACATGTCTTGTCTTTATGTTGCTTGCTTGGTATTCCCCCTCACCCCTTCTCTGTTGATATGCTATTTATTGAACTATTATCAATAGCCTGAAATACAATTAGGCAGATTATATGCTTCCTGAATGCCTCTTGGCTGCAGCTATTTTGCCTTTCTGGCTTCCCAGTTTTTCTTTCTCCATCAGCTTACTACAAAGTTTTTTTTTAAAGACAGTTGCTTCTTATGAAAAGCTACATGAGGATAATAAATTAAGATGTCTGAAGCCAAACAAAGAGACCAATTTGAACTATGACACAGCTGCTTGTAAAACATAAGGCAAATTTAAAATGACCAAGGGTCAATATGGTATGCATAGTAAAATAGAGACAGGGTGAAATATGACTTTAATGATGTTTGCTGAATGACTTTAAGGCTTAGGGGGTTGTTTTGAGTACTGTGTAAAAAATAAATTATAGCAAAACTAAAATTTCACATTACACTACATAGTGCTTTGTTTGGTCAAACTTTATTCTATCATAAATTATGGTATGGGTAGGTAGGTGGGTGGGCAGACAGATGACCGACCCTAAATATTTTTATTTGTGATTTCCTATATTCTCTAGGAGCTGAGGTCTAAAACACAGCATCTAATTTACAAAAAATCTCAGAAATCAAAGCATGTTAACCTAACAAATACGTTCTGTAAACTATATTGATGGTCTTACATTTAGATACCTCACCTCAAGTAAGGCATTGAAGTTTTTATACAGTTATAAACCTGACTTCTGGAGAACCAGAGCACCTGCTGAGGATCTTTTTTTTTGCTAACTGGAAAGCCAAACTGCTGCATTTCATCAACTGGCCTAATCTAATAACAATTCAGGTATGGGAGCTACATTGGTACAACAGACAACATGCCAACATAAAGGCTTATGACAATGTTGCCTTATCTCAATGTTATGCTACTTATTTCTATAATTTCCAACTGTTTAATAAGTGATAATAACCTTTTAAGCGTTCAGAAGCTAAGCAAAGTCAGGTCTTAATACCTGGATGCAAGATTTCCTTGGAAATCCAGCAATGGAGGCTAAACTGGAAGAAGGCAGTGGTATGTTAATAACTTTAACATACAAAGTCCTACATGACATGGGTCCTTATTATTTAAGGGAGAGACTGCTGCCGACATCGAATACTAACCGCCCTGTACGAAGTCACAGACAGGGACTCCTTGGGGTCCCATCAGCCGGGCAATGCCGGCTGGCGGTCCCCCGACGATGTGCCTATTCTGTCTGTCCCTGAACTCTGGAACCAACTTCCCTGGGGCTCCGCAGCCCCTGACCTCCGCACCTTCCGCCATGACTTGAAGACCTGGTTATTCGACCAAGCCGGGCTGTGACCTATGGGTGGGATGTTTTAGATTTGCGGTTTTTTAGTTTTGTATTAATTGGGACCATTAATTTAATTCTTTTTTAAATATTTATTGTGCCTGTTTTTATTGTAAGCCGCCCCGAGTCTTCGGAGATGGGGCGGCATATAAGTCCCATTAATAAATAAATAAATAAATAAACTACTTTGCACTATAGGTAAGACTTCAGGGAGGCTATACCTTTGCAATTATCAGCTGATTAGCTTAAGAGTTGGGTTTGTAAAGGCATTCATGGAAGATCAGGTTATTTTAAACCAAAAAGATAGATTTTTCACAATCCTTGATTTCAATCAGCAATGAAAAGCAGCAGGGAGACAGAGATAATAAGCCATTGTACCTCAAAGAATTGGTAATTAACAAGGAATTCTATCTACACAGCTATTAAAGTGAGAATTTCTTAATAGCCTAAAGAAATTAACTTTTCTTTTTTACTTCCAAATATTAGTGTTCAGTAGTAAAATGCACAATTATCCAGCACGTGGCACCAAATACCCACAATATTAAACCTGTAGGTATACATACAGTAGGTACATACCTGTAGGTATCCAGCAGGTATACATACAGTATCTTTAATGTATTAATACCATTTCAGGGATTTTTTAAATTAAATCAAACAGGTCAGAGATTGAATGGAAACATGGTGATAGTTTAGAATGCTGAAGACAAACTTGTTTTATGATTGAAAGAGAAAGTACAAACTACTTTTCATAATTACAGCATAATATTTTAAGGATATGGATTATTTCAGTAAATGAACATTTAAAATAAAACGAAGCTAATTTAATTCTAATTATTCCAAATAAATATGCAGTGGTATAATTAGGATTCTTAGGTTGACTGAAGACAGCAGGTCAATGTTGCAGATAGTATTGATAGGAAGAATATACAATAAGTACAATGATTGGTTCATTTCTAGGATGATATAGACCTCTCATTCTGTTCTTCCAAAAGTAAACATTTAACTCATTCTGATTATAGGGTAAATGTTTTTCAAGCTCAATTATCCAGATAAAGATTCTGATGTATCTTAGGTGAAGATAGTTCAATAATTTCTATAATGGATTGCTGCCATAGGAATCCAGAAGATGGCACTAAAGAGAAAAGTCTTAAGAAATGGTAATAATGTAAAATAAAAACTGCTATAGTGCACAGATCAACTTATTCTGCAAAACTGATGGTTCAAATTTACCAACCATATGCTTTATTTTAAAAAAATTATTTACTTATTTATGAAATTTATATACTCCCCATCTCACTGACAAGGCAACTTTTACAAATAAATCAGAATTCTTGTTTGAAATAAACATTTTGGAGCTGCTTTGATAATTATTCAGACATATTTTAAAACTTCATATCTGACATAACACTATTTGCACAGGATATGCAAATTGAGAGCTCTCACTTTATTTTGCATTACAGAAGAATGAAAATGCCAGGATACCCCATTATTGCTTGCAAGGATTTCAAGTCTGTGCAGCCTCTTTTATCAAGACTAAAGAAGAATTCCTTTACAGAGCATGATTATTGTATAAATGGGGTACCCTCACACTGGATCAGGTTATTTCACAAGTGTGGAATTTCAAAAAGACACCAAGTATTCCCCTGGCCAATGATTGGAAACACATTATTTGACATTTCTTTTCCAAGCTTCAGTGGCAAGAAAGGCAGAGGCTGCAATTATTTCTGTTCAGTTTTGATCTAGAGTAATATGTAAACCTAGCCATTGTGGCTTGGCTTTTTTTAAAAAAATAACCACCACAAATTGCTTTAGAACTAGAGATGCATAAATCTTTCATTTTGTCAAGCAACTGTGTTAAAAAGATTGTCTTAAGATGATGTATAAGCCCAGCAATTATTATGTTTTTATGCTATATCTTAATCATGGCTGCTTAAATAAGCCATGATTAGCTTCTTTACGCAACAGGAAAAGCCAAAACTGAGCAAATCATATTAAGTTTAACTTTAACATATGTAGAATGTAGTCTCTATGTATATTGTCCTCTGAGCTGGAATTGTATGTTATTGATGTAATGATCTTCAAATAAATAAAGAAAAAAATTAATTGCAGATTTGTTAGTTTTTATGGCTGCTATACCATGCAACTGTAGATACGTGATTTCCATTTGCTCTATTTTGATCTTGCTAAATATATATATATGGACTTTTCTCACACACACACACACACACACACACACACAGAGTGTGTTAAGATTTACCTATCAGTCATATCTGATTCTAGGGCATGGTGCTCATCTTCATTTCTTGGCGAGGGAGCCAGCATTGTCTGAAGACATTTTCTGTGGCCATGTGGCCAGCATGACTATATGCCAAAGGTGCATGTAATACTGTTACCTTCCCACCAAAGTAGTATCTATTAATCTATTTGCATTTGTGTTCTGCTTATTACGCTCTGGATGGGTATAAAGCAGACAGAGCAATTCCACAAAGCATCTATACAAAGTCTTTTTTATTGGTTCATCAGGCATCCTGTCAACTCACAGTTATGACGAGGTTCTTCTTAAGGTCCAATCCTTTGCATTTCTGAATTGTGGGGTAGAAAGATATTAAACTCTCATCCCTATGATGATAACCATGATGATAATTGTAGTGACCACATGGTATAGGATTCAGGCTAGAGTGAGGGAGCCTCCCCCAACCCAACAAGGGTCAATTTAGTAACCAATCAGGATTACAGATGTGACCACATGACATGGACTACATTTCCCAGGATACCTTAACTACATTTACCATGATGCATTCCCTTAAGGGGACAGCTCTCAATTCCTAACTACCTATCCCAAATCCCATTAACTCTAAACTGGCTGGACAGCACAATTTGCGTGTTTTCAAATTGCTAGGTGAGCAGGAGCTGGGGCAAGTATTTATTTTTTTATTTATTTTGTCAATTGCTCACAAGGATAAACATAGTTGTGAATACATGAAATGAATACATATAAGAAAAATAAAAGAAACAATAGGACAGGGACTGTAGGCACGTTGGTGCACTTATGCACGTCCCCTACAGACCTCTTAGGAAAGGGGTGAGGTCAATAGTAGACGGTCTAAGGTTAAAGTTTTTGGAGTTAGGGGAAGAAACCACAGAATCAGGTAGCGTATTCCAGACATTGACCACTCTGTTGCTGAAGTCGTATTTCCTGCAATCAAGTTTGGTGCGGTTAACCTTGTGTTTGTATCTATTGTGTGCTCTTGTATTGTTATGATTGAAGCTGAAGTATTCATTGACCAGAAGGACATTGCAATGTATGATTTTATATACTATACTTAGATCGGACTGAAGGCAGCTTAGTTCTAGGTTTTCTAGGACTAGAATTTCAAGTCTGGTGGTATAAGGTATTCTGCAACGAGTAGAGGAGTGTAGAACTCTTCTTGTGAAATATTTCTGGACTTTCTCTACTGTGTTAATATCAGATACGTGATGTGGGTTCCAGACTGATGAGCTGTATTCGAGTATTGGTCTAGCAAATGTTTTGTATGCCCTAGTTAGGAGTGTGATATTACCAGAGAAAAAGTTACGTAGTATTAGGTTAACAACTCTTAATGCCTTTTTGGCTATGTAGTTGCAGTGGGCTCTAGCACTTAGATCATTAGAGATGAGTATTCCAAGGTCCTTGACAGAGTTTGGATCATCAATGTAATGTAATGTAATGTAATGTAATGTAATGTAATGTAATGGCAGCTCACCCCTTTGCACAACATTTGGGTCTCAAACCTGGGCTGTTAGCTCTTCAGCTGACAAGCTCAGTGTCTTTAACTGCTGAGCCATCATGCCCCCATGATACACACATACACACACACACACACACACACGAAAACCTTCCATAGATAGACTTCTTGTGGGAATTAGCAAAGGCTCAATCCATCACACTGCATGCATGCATATGCTTCATTACAACATATCTAGGCTACAGCCTAGAGTTTGACTTGGAATACTCCACTTCCAAATCATTGCTAAAAATGACTGAAAGTATATTCTTAGCAGTGTTCTAAAGCTGCACTTTCAAGCACATTCAGAACAAGAATACTTCCTGAGATACGGATTGAACTTTTTAAGATGAGTAGAACTACAGCTTTATTTATTTCAGGTCTAGGAGAATACAAGAACAGCAGGACAAGAGCACATCTCTGAATAAATTTAATAATTGCTACAAAGGCTTTTATTCTCTCTATCTCACTGAATATCAGTGAGAGTTTCTGTGGTCAAGAAATGCATTGGATTAGATCTGATAATATTCTTTCCAATCCAATAGAACGTAGAAAATAAATTATATAAAGGCACTCTGGATTCTGTCTTTCAGCAGGATAGCTCCCCGAAATTGAACAGAGCCAGAACCAATTAGGTGTGGCAACAAAGCCAAAGAAGTGTTTGAAAGCGAGCCAGCTCCAGCATAGCAATGCAAAGAAAAACATTCCTTTTCACTGTCCTCTCCCTTTTCCTTTTTTTGATTCAGAGAATCAAGTTATGGTGTATATCATTTATTATTCTAATTATACACTTTATTATGATTATGCTCACTAACTGTTTGCTATTGTTAATCCCTGTGGTTAATACCAGGAAATGAAGCAGAAAACAATACTCTAATCAAGGAACTACCCAGGAGAAAACCACACCCCCATCAACACTGGCAGGACACAGTACTGACAGAAAAAGGAAGCAAACTTTGCACTCACTCGCATTTATGATGATGCCTATTATAGTCAGGTCATGAAATGTCTGCAAGCCAACAACTAAGCTCAGTTATTATTTATCAATATAAAACCACACAAACTGAGTTCCCTTGTAGACAGAGGTAAAGGCAGAGCTCTTTCTAGCGGTGTCCATTTTCAAGCAAGACCCTCTGCAGCAAACCTAAGACATATCCAGAAGAGCAGCACTTTGGAACAGACACAGAAGCTTCACCCAATTCATGTAATCAAGAATTGGAGCATATAAAACATGACAGGTAGAAAATAAATAAATAAAATCTCTCTGGAGGTCAGGGATTCTCTAAAGTAGACCTGGGACTAGAAGGCAGGGGAATGGAGGAGAGGAACAGAACTCTGATCACATAATGTAGGATTTTGCCTATTACTATTCCTATTAAATAAATTTCTTACAAACATTGAATCAAACTATCTTATGCCTCACAAGCTGCTAAGAGATCCTGAATCACACTACCGCATTGTGCTGAAACCAACAGGAATACTTCAGGTCTAAATCTGAATGAAATCTCAGGTTTCTTTGCAACTTTCCCTTTAAATTAAAAGGCAGTGCAATTGCAGAGGGATATGGAAGTGGCTATGGCAACAACTCTCCTGAGCTATCAAATTAGACACAGAAGAGAATGAACATCAACCATGTATGTGGAATTTTTCTGCACAGCCTTATTTCTAAGTACTGTGGATGTGTAAATATTAAATATTTATTGAACGTTAAGCAGGGAAATAAATGAAATCTGATGTTTTGTACATTATGCATCATAATTTTATGGACAACTTTTTGATGTGAAAAGAATAAGTAGTCGGACTTATCTAGAGATTAAAAACATCATTTCCCAACCTTATTTTTTGACCTCTTACAATTAGCTTCTTCTCTTAGGGGTCTATCTAACAACACAAACTTGATTTAACTGAACTAACCCTATATTTCAACTTGAACAGGATTATTTAAAGAGCCGAGAAAGACTAAGAAGTAATGACAAGCGAAAATTAAGAGCAGTAAATAAAAGTAAATTTAAATAAATTATGTAAATGCTCCTTCCCATTCTGTTCATGCAAACCATGTTTGTTTCCACAGATCATATAAACCTGGGGGTCCTCCTGGATGCACGGCTCCGGCTGGAGGAGCAGGTGGGGACCGTCGCCAGGGGGGCCTTTGCCCAGGTCTGGCTGGTTCGCCAGCTTCGCCTGTTTCTGGACCGAGATGCCCTGCGTACAGTCACTCATGCCCTTGTTACTTCGCGACTCGACTATGGCAACGCTCTCTATTTAGGACTGCCCTTGCATACCATCTGGAGATTGCAGCTGGTGCAGAACGCGGCGGTGCGGGTGGTGATGGGAGTTTCCCGGTTCTCCCATGTTACCCCCCTCCTGCGCTGCCTGCATTGGTTGCCGGTTGCACTCCGGGTGAGATTCAAGGTTTTAACTTTAACATACTAAGTCCTTCATGGCATGGGTCCTTATTATTTAAGGGAGCGTTTCCTGCCGACATCGAGTACTAACCGCCCTGTGCGAGCACATAGACAAGGACTCCTTGGGGTCCGTTGGCGGGCAATGCCAGTTGGCGGTCCCCGACGACGAGCCTATTCTGTCATGCCCCTGACCTCTGGAACCAACTTCCTTGGAGCTCCGCCTGGCCCCTGACCTCCGCACCTTCCGCCATGACTTGAAGACCTGCTTGTTTAACCAATCCGGGCGGTGACCCTTTGGGTGGGGTGGTTCTTATTTCTGTATTTTGTAATTATATTCTTTGGGGCTTGCTTAGTTTAATTCTTTTTAATTATTTATTGTTGTCGTTGTTTTAATTGTGAGCCACCCCGAGTCTTCGGAGATGGGCGGCATACAAGTCCCACAAATAAATAAATAAAATAAATAAATTCAGAGTCTTTAAACTTCTGCAGTCCTTCAGAATCTCATCAACCCCATCCAATGACAATTAATCATTTTCCACACAACACACTCTTTTTTCATCTATTCATTTTGCAATTCAATCTGCATTCATTTTTTATACATGGAGAGATTCAATGTATTCTTCAATCTATTCTTTATAGATATTTCCCAGAATTTTTCTAGTTTTCTAGTCTAGTCTACACTTGGGTGTCCTCCTGGACGCACGGCTCAGTATGGAGGATCAGGTGGGAGCCGTGACCAGGAGAGCATTTGCCCAGGTTCGCCTGGTGTGCCAGCTGCGCCCCTATCTGGACTGAGATGCCTTATGTACGATTACTCATGCACTCGTTACCTCCTGTGTTGACTACTGCAATGCTCTCTATATGGGGCTGCCCTTGCGGACCACTCGGAGGCTTCAACTGGTGCAGAATGCGGCCGCACGGGTTGTGATGGGAGTATCCCAATACTCCCATGTTACATCCCTCCTGCGTGAGCTGCATTGGTTGCCGGTTGCCCTCCGGGTGAGATTCAAGGTGCTGGTACTTACCTATAAAGCCCTACATGGCTTAGGACTGGGATATTTGTGAGAACAACTCCTGCCAGCAACGCCTGCCCATTGCCCAGTGCGCTCCCACAGACAGGGCCTCCTTGGGGTGCCGTCAGTTAGACAGTGTCGGCTGGCGACCCCCAGGGGTAGGGCCTTCTCTGTGGGAGCACCCACCCTGTGGAACCAGTTACCCCTGGAGCTATGGTTGGCCCCTGAGCTTCGTTCCTTCTGTCGCAACCTGAAGACATGGTTTTTCCAACAGGCCGGCCTGGATTGAGGGGGTGGGTTTTTTACGGGTTTTTATCAGTTGTTTCTTTGTGGTTTTAAACATTTGTTTGGGTTTGTTATTTAATACCTTTTAAATATTTTTTAAATTTTGTATTGTGTATTTTTATTGTGAGCCGCTCTGAGTCCTTTGGGAGATAGGGCGGCATAAAAATCCAAACAAATTAATAAATAAAATAAATAGAGAGGCAAAGAGTTAATCTAGCTCTAGTGACTCAAGGGTCATTGTCACTTAAGGGAATACTGAATGGATTTTATCAATGAAACTCTGGGAATGTGTATTCTGGTGTCTGAACTACAGACTACAATTACAACAGGTAGAGTGCACTGGGTGGCCAGTGAGCTTTATGGTCAAATGGTGACTTGAATCTGGATCTCCCCAGTCCAAGTTAAATACCTTAACAGTAACCATTGCAATACACAGCTTAAAGAGACATGCAACAGATCAGGAAGTCAAGATTATCTATGCTTGCTCAGAACATTTTTTAGCTAAGTAGCACATAGAAATATAGTAGGAAAGTGCAACTTTGTCTTGGAAAATCAAAGACCTGTAGTCCGATGGTCAGTACTGGTAGAAGTAGAGATAAACATGCCATTGTAATCATGCACCCTAAGATAACTAAGGCAGTGACAGCTAATGTTATCAGTGTGACTGAAAATACAGATTGTAGGAATCAACTTCTGATCTCAAGGCTAGGTATGGATAAGAAGGAACCCTAATCCTTTGGATTTAATGTAATTAAAAACAAAGGATTAGGGTTCCTTCTTATCCATACCAAGCCCTACTTCGCTCCTTCTACTTGGCTCTTCTAGCTAATGAGAATACCTAGAGCGTCTTCTTAAGTTTCTGCTCTGTTACTTTCCCAAAAAATTCATTTCTGTGTCTTCATAATGTGCCTATTATTTTGTCCCAGACCATACATGAGGCAGCTAATAGTCCTGAACTGCTCCCAATAAAACAGCAGATGGGGAGACACACTAATTCCTATCAGACAGGTTTCATGCACCCCCCCCCAAACAACTGAGGAGAGGAGAATGTGATTATGCAGCAGAAAATCAACTACGTGGATCAGATCCCTTCTCCTGTCCAGTGAACCAGGAGAATCTTCCTGATTTATCTTGTCTGATTTATAAGGCAACCTCTACCGCACTATAGAACATTGATAGTCTCCTATTACCATACGTTAGCCATAAGCACAGCACTTGAATTGTGGGGTGGGGAAGTGTCCACTACGTCATAGTTGTTGTCGGAGCTGTTAGTAACACTGTGTTATAAATACAGCCTCAGTGCTTTTACTTTGCTCTTCTAGCTAATGAGAGTACTTAGAGCTTCTTCTTAAGTTTCTGTTCTGTTACTTAAAAAAAATCAATGACTTGAAATTACAGTTAGAAACTGGTTTCCCGTTTCTGGCTGGTTTGCTACTATAATGAAAATATAGGCCACATCTGAGGTCACATATCACATTAAGCCATTAGGTGATTTATTTCTTTAGCATGAAGTGTGAACCAACTGTGATTTATAGATCATGGTTTATTGTTTCAGATTTAATTGTTGTTTTATATTATGTATGTCTCTGAATAATTACAGAGAAATCCTCATTAAACTCAGTGGAATTTACTGTTAAATAAAAATATACAGTTGCATTTGAGTTCCTGTTGGCATAAAAGGAATGTACTTATATACTTGTACTTTTGGGGCTTGCTGATTTTACTTTATTGTTGCAGCTTCATGCTTGGATGAAAGCGCAAGGAGCTACTATAGAAAGTGTCAGGGGAAAGGAGTGGAAATGATGAAACCATCCATGCATCAGAAAAGAACTTCTATTTATAGAAACAGATTTTTGGATCCAAGCTTTTAAAAGCTTCTAGAAGTGTTTAAATCCAGAAAATGTAGGGCAAGCTACTAAGATATATCAGGGAAAAACTTGAATCCTTCAGATCTTTACCTTTAAATGTTGAAGATAAAACTTCAAAATCTGTCCTAAATTTGATCACAAAACAAAATAAATTAATTCTTTTAATGCATTTCTATACATTTACATTACTTCATATGTTCAAGGCAGTTTCCTCACTTGCCATTAATAGAGAGAATAAAAAAGATCAAATCACAAAACAAGCAAACATGAAATAAGAGTGAATAAGTTGAGAACAAGTCATATTAGATGGTATTGATTTGAATACCATCAAGTTTAAAGATAATGAAATTATAAAGCTGTACTATATTTTGATGGGAAGGAAGGATGCCTCACAAAGACAGCAAGATGAGAATCAGTGAACAGGTTAGCATTCTCTAGAGTTAGAGAATTTCTCATTTCTTCTTTTATTTCTTTGGCTTATTTTCTCTGATTTGTATATCACTGCTTACTCTGAAAGAGCCAGTTTGGCTCAGTGGTTAAGGCATCAGACTAGAAAGCCAAACACTGGGATTTCTAGTTCTGCTGTATCCATGATAACTGGGTGACCAGTCACTCTCTCAATCCAATTCACCTCACAAAGTTGTTTTGGGGAAAATAGGAGGAGGAAGGACTATTAGGTATGTTTGCCACCTTGAGTTATTCATAAAAAGAATAAAGCTGGGATACAAATCAATAAAAAGGGAAAGAGGCTGGCTTTCTGAGTATATTTATTTCTAATGGAGAAAAAAAGCTGTGCATCACATGTAAACAGCTGAAGGCCTCAATTAAGATTAGACAGGGCCATGCAAGTGGGATAGGATTATATCATGCAGGTGGCTCACTTTTTGTTTTTCATAGTTTTTATGAGGATATGCTTGCTTTAGGTCTTATGTTTACCATTTTTCCATCTTAAAAGGTTTTCAGAATGATACTGTTTTTCATTGGATGGGTACTAGGGCTGCAAAATCAGGTTTGGGAGCCAAATAAGGCCTCAGATAGCCTAGAGCTGAATCACTCTAAATTCCACTGTCATCTAGCTCTGGATGCAGATCCAGAGTTTGCAGTCTGAAACTCCTTGGAGAAATGGATGATGAAATTTAATATTAGTAAAGAGTTAGATTGGATGTAAACAGTTCTACTTGCACCATTCATAATTCAGTGTACTTAAAAACAGTGGAACACATCACTGTGGGCAAGTTTTTTAATGCATGCATTACAAATGTATATACATTTACACTGAAAGTATTTTTTCACTTTGGGTTCATTTTGGTCCCTTCCAATCCATCTTGGCTCTTGGCAGCTGTCTGGACAAGTCTAGAGTTTGGGGCTCCTACTATAATGGTTGGAAATATCCAGCAGGTACTTTCTAAACTAAAGAAGTGATGGCCAGATTCAGTTTATGCTGGAACTCTTCTTCGCTCCAATCTTAGATAAGTGGGAAGCAACATTTTGCACTGAAAGTGCTTGCCCGCGTTCATTTTATCCATGCACGTTTACTTCTAGTATTGTTGGTAGGGGCGGAGTTGTTGCACACGCTGCCTTTCGCCACTTTTAATTTTTCCTGATAGGGCAAGTCTTGTTCGGAGCCAGGCCCTCTTGAAACGGATGTCAACAATGCCGGCGGCCTATTTTTTTCTTAGACTCTAACCTGGGCTCTCGCTCCCTCACCTGCCGCTGCTTACCTTCCCGCCTTAGGCTCAGGCGGGGCTAGTAGACGGTCAGGTGGCTCTTCCGCCTCCCCGGCTGACGTGGACGCTAACGGGAATCCGCCCTATAAACAGGCACGGCGAAGCGAAAGGCGAGACCGGCGCGGTGCTGTGGCGCGTGTTGGCGGGCGGTTCCCAGGGTGGTAGGCTGCAGTTGGTGCCTAGACGTCGCCGCCCTCCGTTCTGGGAGGGAGGAAGAGTCCGCGAGAGGCCGACGGGGGGATGGCTGCGGAGACGAACGCCGGCAGCCAGCAAGGTAAGGGGAGCGGGGCGTTTTATTTTATTTTTTTCTGGCCGCCGTTCCTTTTCTTTGGGTTCCCGCGGAGGGTCTTCCGTGGGGAAGCAACTGTGCGCATTGGAAAGCTTTGGGTAACCACTCCGCGTTACACTTCGGGATGGGTTTGCCTCGGCGGGAGGAAGCGTAGCTCCCACCATGCAGCTCGGAAAGCCGCCGCCGCCTGCTCTCCCACCACCCTGCGACCCCGGCCTTGGGCTCCGAACAGCGTTTCCGAGCGAGAGGCGTGGCGCGCGTTGGGTGCCTCTTTCGCCCGAGGCCTTAGGCTGCTCCGCCTTTGGCCACAGCCAGGGCGACGCCGTTGTGACTGAAGCCCAAGGATATAGCTCGGCACAAGGCAGCAGTTCGGGACTGCGAGTTTTGGCGAGCAACCAGCGGCGGTGTGTTTGCAAGCTCTCCGTGCCTTGGTTCGCTCCCGCACCTCCTCTTCCTCTTGCCGTGGTGCTTGTTGCATCCAGGAAGTGGGAACTGCCCGGTTTTTACGAGGTGCTACCAGAACGTGGACTCACGGGTGTTATCTAGGCGGGGAACGATTTCCAAAACTTGAGAGACACTCCCCTAAGAAACAACACCCGAATTTAGAAACTGCACCTTGGAAAGCTTTGAGCTCCAGGGGTAGAACAGGAACAGCTGTTTTCCTTCTTGCTACAGGGTGAGGACATTGCCAGAGGTGTGGCTACCGCCCTACAAAGGGCCAGGACTTAGTACAATAGAACTTTCCTTCTATTTGTTAGCAAGTTACCTTTTCTGGGCTTTCTCAGCTTTCGGTATATATGGTAATAGCACTGATGCCTTCCACTTTTGTATAACGTTTCTTCCACCCTTTGTGTCACACATACAGTATTGCTTTCTGGAAGCCGCAAAGCTAGGTAAAACCTACCCTGATACTGTGGGTTGGTCTTACCATTGCTTCTGCCAAATTTCAGATTACAGCAGACTTGAAACTCTTGGTGGGCCCAAAGACCAGTATGAACAACTTGCAGGAAGCTGAGATTGCTGATTAACAAACTGACTTAGACTGAATTTGGGTGGGGAAACCCATAGTCCTTACTTTTTTCTTCCCAAAGAGAGTACTGCCTGTGTGAATGAAAAATCTAATAAAATTAGCAGCTGGACTTTTTGCTATAAAGTTTACTAGATGAAAATAAACATTAATGCTTTGTAGGATTTTTTTTAAAGAGGAAGAGAATCCAGGAATACTTAGAACTGGGACACCATATGAGTTGCTTCTTCCACCCGGCACATTGTTAGGTGTATAGGTGTGCATTTCTGCACATGCAGGGAACCTTTAATTAAATCCATCTTTTAGTATTAACCAAAACTTATATTTGAATTTTTTTTCTAAAGATCACACATTAAATTCATTGTCATGATTTAGTGAATTCTGATCGTTCTCAATCATAAACTAAGCATATTGAATGAATTTGTGCAATATAATGATCAAAATGTGTGTATGCACTATACTGATATTCTAAAAAAAATTACATTTAGAAGTAGGGAATTATAGTTCCCAATATACCCTCCTGAAGATTATGGAAATTGTAAAGTAGCACATCTGAAAAGCAACAATAATATGTAAACCTTGCATTCAGACCTAGTGGTTGCTGTGGCTTTTGATTTCCATATAAAGTTACTAAGTTAAATAGGCAGCCATATAAATCTTGTAAGTAAAGTATCTTACATTTTTCATATATGAAGTGCAGAACACAGATAAAAGATTCACTTTGTATGGGGAAGACAGACTGTGCCATACTCACTTTTTCTGTGTGGATAAATTGAAACTAAAGAAGGATTATCCATCATTTAATACCAATATTGTATAGAATCATTTCTGTTTCAGAGTCTCAGAAGCTCTTTATGAAAGTGCAGCTGAAAATGCAGCTGATTTGCTAGGTCCTTGGCCTCTGAAAGAAATAATGGTATATTGTTTAAGACTTGGAATAACTCGCAGTTTTCATGATGAACTAACTGCACATATTGGATTTGCACAGCAGGCTAACCTTAAATGTGGTTGCTTACTTTATGGCTCTGTGTGTTGTATAAATCGATAGTGGTTGGCTATTAATGTTAATACATAGACTTTTTAACAGCATATGTGTGGTAGCCGTTTTAATAACTAAATCATTGTTAGATTTGTATGTGCCTTCAGGTCAATTTTTTGTTCATAGTAACTTTGTGGACTAGTCCCTGTGGTTTTCTTGGCAAAGATTTTTAGTAGTGGTTTACCACTGCCTTGAGGCTGAGAGAAAATCATTGGCCCAAGGTAACCCAATAAGATGGGGCTAGAACTCATTATCTCCTGATTTCTAAATTGATGTGTACCTAGAAGTTGAGTTGTGGCAACTGGACTTCTTTTTTAGAAAAGAACTTTCAGACAACTCTTATCTGGATGATGAGAATCTTCATCAACATGTTGATATACTCTTTCCCCCCCAATTTATATATATAAATGGGTAAAATGCTAAAATGGATGAATTTCTCCTACATATACTCTATACAGGTAGCCCTTGACTAATGACTGGTGGCTTTCTGACCATTTGAATTTATAACCATTTGAATTTACAATGGACCACATCCCCTGCCCAAAAGTACTTATGGCCTGGTTCTGATGCCCCCCACCCCATGGTCACATTACTGCATTTCAGGTACTTGATATCCACCTTGCATTTATGGCCATTTGCAGCAATCTGTGGTCATATGACCATGATTTACAACGTTTTTGCCAAAAACTAGGGTTTACTTCTGGTTTTTAGCATGCTTCATAGCAAACAGTAGGTTCTCAAGAGTCACTTAATGATCATGGTGATTTGCTAAATGACCACTGGCAAAAAAGTCATAAAATTGGTTGATTATGTGATGACTCACTTTATGACTATCATGACTTATGATCATAATGGGCAGGTTCCATTATGGTCACAAGTTGAGGACTGTGTAGTATCTCAAATCTGTAGCTTGAAGAAATTGGTTTGGTTTAATGAGATAGTAATAAATATTGATTGGCAAACCTTTTATGTTTTGTTGCCAAGAAAACAGCACAAGCCAACTTGGAATTTTTATTTTAGTAATAATTTAGCTGATCTGCATCTTCTCATAATAATATGTATTGTACTAATAACTCGAAGGCTATTATTAGTAACAGAATCCTCAACATAGAATGCATTCTCAAGTCTTTGTCTTCTATGTTGTTTTAATACCATATTAACCCCAAAGGAAATTAACCCTACATTAATGATGGCACAGAGGGAGACTGTGGAAAAGAAAAAGAAACATAGAAAAAAGCCTTGTGTAAATGTGTAATGTCCATTACACAATGGGGATCAGTAGTAACCACTGTGCTCGATTGAGTCATTTCAATATTTGTGCAATCTACAAAAACCAGCTTTTTAAAATTAAATTACATTTTTCAGTATTTTTCAACCAAAGAGGAAAGCAGTTCCTTCCATTCCTTACTTGTCTAATATAATAGGTGTGTCTTTAATGTTTGCTTTTTTTACTTTCTTTGTTATTAAGCCCTATTAAATGTTTTAACTCAGGGGTGTCAAACTGGCGCCTGTGGGCCGGATGCGTCACTCACAGGCCATGCCCATCCCAGCTCTACAAAGGGAATAAATGTCGCGATACATCACGTGACGGCAACATGACACAGCGAGCTTGACACCAATGTTTTAACTCTTTTTAAATGGTAAATACACAATTTAAACTAGTTTCTTAATCTGAATGATCATTCTTTACAACAATGTACCAAGAGGATTGGAAGTCATAATTGTGGTTATAGGCTGGAAGCGCTGTTCAACACATAATTGTGGTTATAGGCTGGAAATGCTGTTTGTGAGCTTAACTATGATTAAGATTAAACAAGGTTCCAAGCTGGGCTTGTGTAAAAACAACAGGGTTTTCTAAATCTCACTTTTTAGTAGGCTGTTTAAAGAGGAGGGTTTAACAAAAACACAGTTAAAGGTAAAGGTTTTCCTCATGCATACGTGCTAGTCATTTCTGGCTCTAGGGGGCAGTGCTCATATCTGTTACAAAGCCGAAGAGCTAGCGCAGTCTGAAGATGTCTCCATGGTCATGTGACTGGCATGACTAAATGCCAAAGGCTCACGGAACACTGTTACCTTCCCACTAAAGTGGTCCCTATTTTTCTACTTGCATTTTTACATGCTTTCGAACTGCTAGGTTGGTAGAAGCTGAGAAAAGTAACAGGAGCTCACTCCATTATGCAGCGCTAGGGATTTGAACCGCCAAACTGCCAACCTTTCTGATTGACAAGCTCAGTGTATTAGCCACTGCGCCACTGCATGCCTAAAAACACAGTAAACTACTATAAATGCTCATTTAAATTTCAAAGAGAATGAATTTCTCTTGTACTATTGCATTATTTTGACAGAATATGCTCCTAGGAAATACTATAGTTTTTCCAAATTTATGGTAGAGCAAATCTTGTCCTTCAAAATAGTCTTTCAGACGATTATTTTTTCCGAAAACTTATCTAAAGTACCGAGAATAGTATAAGTGGTGGTGCAGTGGTTAGAATGCAATATTGCAGGCTACCTCTGCTGACTGCCAGCTGCCAGCAGTTTGGCAGTTTGAGTCTCAGCGGCTCAAAGTTGACTCAGCCTTCCATCCTTCCGAGGTTGGAAAAATGAGGACCCAGATTGTTGGTGGCAATATGCTGACTCTGTAAACTGCTTAGAGAGGGCTGTAAAGCGCTGTGAAACGGTATATAAGTCTAAGTGCTATTGCTATTTGTATAAGTGGAAAGCTTTCTAGGGAATATGTGAACAAGTTTTGCTAG
Organism: Naja naja; assembly: GCA_009733165.1. Lineage (NCBI taxonomy): Eukaryota > Metazoa > Chordata > Lepidosauria > Squamata > Elapidae > Naja > Naja naja. Next base: position 188,442,901 of record CM019150.1, on the reverse strand, counting down.
ACAAATGAACACTTAGAGTTTATGTGCATTTTTTATGGAGCAGACTTTGGCAATATATGAAGCAAGTCACATTTCATTAGCTTGTTTAACAGCCCAGATTAAACTTCCTGTTAAATTTGTACAGCTACAAATGATTATTGCATAGCATTTCCCACTTATACTTGCACTGAATTTTTGTTTGCTTTTGAATGGCACCACAAGTATGGAAAAAAGTAGATTCCATAACGTTTTTTTTTAAAATTACATTTATATGCCACCCTTCTCCGAAGACTCAGGGCGGCTTACAATTTCTGGGATACAACCCAGTGTGCTCAGCAATAGCCTTCATTCCATTGTATATGCCTGCTTATTACTAAGCGGCATTTTTACAAGGTCAGCTAATTGCCCCCAACAATCTTGGGTCCTCAATTTACCTACCCCGAGAGTATGGAAGGCTGAGTCAACCTTGAGCCTGGTGGGATTCGAGCCTACAGTAATTGTAGACAGCTGGATCTTAAGAGCAGGAATTTAATAGCCTGAGCCACCATTTATAATAGCCACCACTATTTATTAGCCATGCTTACTGAAGCCGATAGCCAAAGTCCAAGAATAGGTGAATGGCACAAAAGAGTTGCATAGCCTCATTTATTAAACTATATGGACATCCTATATGGACATAGCATTTCAAGTAAACAAGGAATGTCTAACACGAAGGCCTATCATCTTACCAAAAATACCCTCCAGATTTGTTGGGACCATTTATAGAAATTATATCCAGCATAGATGGATTTGGTCTTAATACACCTGAAGAAGGGCTGAATTGGTGCTGGCCATGGTTTGTTGGAGGTATGACTTTTTAAACTCTTTAAGGATTCTAAGATAATGGATAAAACTATGAGTGCATTTTGATTCTGTCTTCTTCATTTCAAAGAGCTCAAAGTGACTTGCAGACCCCTATTTCAGTGCTGCGGGATCTTGGTTTCTCTATCAATATTATAAAGAGCCAATTTACCCTGTAGGATGTTGAGATAAGGACTCCATTTTGCCACACGCCAACACCAAAGATATAGCCATCACCTGCCAGCAAAGGTTGTTGGGAGACAGGCCTCTATTCAGGCCAACCTGTAACAATTCCAATACGCTAGCCACCAAGGCCTGTAAAGGTTGAATGGTAACTTTGGAGCACCAACTAGAAAAGACTTGCCATGTAGCATCATAAATATGGATGGTCGAGGATCTCCTGGAGGCCTGAATGGTCCTGATAACCTTGTTGGAGAGATGGGCACATTTTAGGATGCCCCACTCAATCGCCAAACTGTCAGATGTAGTCACTGGGGCTCCAGATGACTCAGGGATCCCTGGAGGAGAGAGACATCCTCTTCAGGAATCCACCAAGGCTGGGCAACTGAGACACCCATTAAATCCGTAAACCAGGGGTGCCGTGGCCAATAGGGAGCCACTAATACCACTTCCGCTTTCTCTGTCAAAATGGTTTGAACCACTGCCGCCAGCAAAGGCAAAGGAGGGAAAGCGTATATCAAACCTGGAGGCCATGTACAGCATAAGGCATTGGTCCCTTCTGCCCCAGGGGTAGCGAATCTGGTAAAAAACCTGGGCAACTGGGCATTAAATGGAGTGGCAAACAAATCTACTACTGGCAACCCAAATCTCTGAGTATTCTAAGTAAAGAGCAAAGGATGCAGGCTCCACTCAGAGTGGTCTATAGCAGCTAGACTGAGCCAATCTGCCTGCACATTATCCAAGCCAGAGATGTTCAGCTCAGATGGATAGAAGGTGCCGCTCTGCCCATCTGCCCAAAGCCTCCACTTCTGTCATAAGGGATTTGGACCTGGTGCCCCCCTGCCTATTAATGTGAGCTTTAGTGGCCACATTGTCAGTCATGACAAGAAAATGCTCCCCAGAGATCAGAGAAAATTTTTGAAGAGCTAAATGAACCGCCCTTAGCTCCAACCAATTAATGTTATGACCCTGTTCCTTAACAGACCATAAGCCTTGGACCATGTGAGACTCCAGATGAGCGCCCCAATCCGACAAAGAGGCATCAGTTGTAAGGATGAGGCTGTCCTCCACCTTAAAGGACTAGCCTTTAGAAATGGCATTGGACAGCCACCAGTGAAAGGAAAGCAAAACTTGCTTGGGTAATCTCACCTTCATTAAGGAATGACTCCTACCAGACTTCTGGTGAAGCAATAAAAACCATTGAAGGGCCCTGGCGTGGAGCCTGGCCCAGGGAACAGTGCCAATACAAGAAATCATCTTACCCAGAAGCTGGGAGAGATGAGCTAAGGGAATAGAACCCATACTACGGAAACTCCTGGCCAACCCCTGTAGGCTGTCCCTCCTTTCCTGAGAAAGGAAAAGCTGACACCCTTCTGTGTCAATTATGGCCCTCAAATGAAGAAGACAAATTGACATGGTAAATTGGCTCTTTATAATATTGATAGAGAAACCAAGATCCTGCAGCACTGAAATAGTGGTCTGCAAGTCACTTTGAACTCTTTGAAACGAAGAAGACAGAATCAAATTGTCATCTAAATAACAAAGCAGATGCACTGGAAAGGAATGAAGATGTACTGCTAAGGGAGCCAAAACTTTGGTGAAAACTCTAGGGGCAGAGGACAAACCAAAGGGAAGAGCTCTATATTGATAGTGCTGTCCCTGATAAGAAAACCTTAAGAACTTCCTATGGGAAAGACAAATGGGAACATGTAGGCAAGCTTCTGTCTAATCAATAGACGTGAGGAAGTCCCCCTGCCTAATGCCCTCCAGAATGGTCGAGGGAATGCATTTTAAAATGCCTGTACACAATAAACTTATTGAATCGTTTCAGGTCAAGAATTGTTCACACACACACACACACGGAGGCTTTGGGGATAATGAATATTCTGGAGTAAAACCCCGTTTCCCATTGGTCCAGAGGGACCTCTTGGATGGCTCTGAGATCCAGCAGGTGCTGGATAGCTGACTCCATGAGCCGCCTTCTACCTGAATCCCTAGAAACGGGACAGGAGATGAAAAACCTCAAAGGAGTGGAGTAGAATTCAAGTGAAAGATCTGATCTCACAGTGCTTAACATCTAGGCATCAGAAGTTATCTCTCCCCATTTGTCGACTACCGATGGGAAAGGAATGGGCAATGCTAGCATTGGCAACGGTACGGGCGACTTCCTTCTCCTTGAAAGGATCGCTTGGCCTGCCTGCCCTTGCCTGAACGATTTGGAGGAGGCTCAGGATGCTGGTAAGGGGCCTTGGCTGTAAGCTGGAGCTGGATTCACCCCTAAAAGAAGGGCACTTGTAGTACAGAGCAGATCTATGCTCTGGTCTCTTGAAGAGGGATGGATGCACCTTCCTCTTATCTTTGGTTTCGACCAGGAGCAGATCCAAGGAGAGCTTGTCTCCTTGAACTGGAGTAGAGGCCAGCTTCCACTTTCTTCTTCCATCAGCCTGCTAATTGTGCAAACCAGCACATGCGCCTGGTGGCCACCGAAGAAGCAATAGCTTTAGTGGCAAATCTGGCCCCATGCAGGGTGGCATCAGTTGTGAACTCAGTTGCAGCCATGATCTTATTGATGTCCTGATGGGCATGAATATCTGTAGTTTGGATCCTGTCCTGCAACGGGATGTTTAATTTTTTTAACTATCTCCCCCCCCCCAAGATAATATTTTGCTATAACTTCTGACTTCCAACAAGTTAATAGCAGCAAATTATTAATAGATTTTAGTGATAAAATAGTGTCTCTTTGGACAGCTCTCTGTCCAAAGAACTGGAATTACAAACTTGAGAAGAAACAACTCTGATTCCCAGTAACAAGGAAGAATACAGTTCTATTTTGTATAACTGCTAAACATGCATTCCTACAATGCAAGAAATAGATGTAATTGCTTAATTTTTTTTGCGGGGATAATGGCTGCAAAACTCAGCTTGTGTTTTGGGGAGAAAAAAAATCTATTCCATTAATCAAGCATGAAGTCTTACACAGATGGCTGATAGAATAGATTATGTCTAATAATCCTTTTGTGTCCTAAAAGATTAAGGATATTCTGGTGCAACAGCAGTCAGCTGACACTTGAAAAAAAAAACCCTGAAAATTCTTGGTATTATCCAGCAAGGGATAAGGCTTTCCAGGATCATAGGTATTTAATGTCTAAAGACCATTCTGGTGTATTGAGGCCCCATAAACCACATATTTCTGGTTTGTTGCCTGCATTAGTCCATGTAACAAGTAATTCTGCGGTGACATTTCAATCTGGATCAGATCAGCTTCAGACATACTTCAGGGCAAAGGCACAGTGGTGCAAAACGAGTAAGAAAGATGGATGTGTCACTAGGTACAGGAAAGGAGAAGTGTTCATGCATTCTGAAATCCCTGTGATGGACTGGCGAGATATGGATCTGTATGAAGATTACAAATCTCCTTTTGATTTTGACACTGGAGTTAATAAAAGCTATCTTTATTTACTTCCCAGCATGACTTTCTCCCCTCCTGAATCTCCTGTACTGAAGAATTCTGGTAACTCTCTTGTGTTTTAATATATGTAATGTTCTAAAAATGAGTACTATTGTAGTAGGAGATAAGAGCTCAGCTTGCTTTTAGCATTTAATAAAAGTTTCTGATTCATCCGTTGGAAATGAAAACTATCATACTGTAAAAAGATTCTCAATATTTAGAAACAAGCCTTTTTTGTATTGTAATCTTAGTGTGTACAGGGATATTATTGCTTAGTTAGAAACTATTGAAAGCCTAGTTTAGAACATGAATATATGAAATGGAATCTTATTTGATATTGCCGTGCAACTCCTAACCTGCCTTGAGTCTCTTAGGGTTGGAGAACAGTTGGTTTCTGATTCATGAGAAATAGAAATGACTGTATATCCAAAATATAATTATTGAAAACTAGCGTTCCAAATGTATTAGATTTGAGTTCTCTTTTAGGGATTAAATAAAACTCATCTTAGATGATGGATTCAGCTGTTTAGGAAATTCATAACGTACTATTTAGATATAAGTAACAAGTTGCACCGTTTTTAGATTTTTTGCTAATAAAAATGTTCAGGCACCATTTGTTATATTTTGCAATTTTTGCCTATTTGGTTAATGAGCAATAGTGCTCTTCTAAGTGATTTTGAGGTCTTTTGATTGATATATAATTTGATTTTCCTATGTGATTACAACAACTTCAGAGTGGCTGGTAGCCTAGAGGTATAATTTAGCTTCAGAGCAGGAAGTTGTAGATCTGATGACAAACTCAATGTTTGTTTCATCTCTCTTTTGCCCCTGAATCTTTACAATGATGCAAATTGTGCTTTGGATAGTTTCCAGTATTACTCAGTAGCAACATTTATAAATAGTATTAAATAAACATTAATTAGCATTAATTTCTAAATCAGGAGCAACAAATTTTAATGTTGCCCAGTGGCAGTGCTTAAATAGTCTCAGACAATGTGGTCCATGGTGTAGAATGCTAATGAATGGTAATTCAGCAACCTCTGTAGCACTCCACATTTTATATACCCCTGCTACATGTAGGCACCTTAATTTCTAAATGGATTGAGTGAAACTTTTGTAAATTTTGAATATTAGAAAATGCTCATTATGAAGTTGTAGGAATTTACAAATATGGCAATAATTTCAGTGGCCCAGAGTCACCTGGCAATGAGAATGGGCAGCAAACAAATTTAATTAATCGATAATTATAAAAAGCATATTCCAAACAACTTGCAGGAAATTAGCATATCAGATTTGAGAATATTTTGTCTTCCTACTTTTCTTCATGGTAAGAGGAAGAGGGATTTATGATTGGAAAATTCTACCACAACTTTTTTCAGCTACATATAATAGTTTGTATATTATTCATAATAAATAGTACCCCATTATTTTTCAGTTACTGAAAAAATAATGTATCTTGCCATTGCAACTTGAATTTTTCACGTTTGCACTATGTGAATGACTTCAGATTTAAGTTTTCTGTAATTAACATATGAAGTATCTTAGAATACTGTCTTTCTATCCATAAGCAGGATAATTTTTCAAAACCAATACATGATGATATCACAGGAGAAAATTAAGTTTGGAAATAAGGTAAATCTAGCCAAGAACTAGCCAAAGAGAAATATTTTGGTAAAAAAATAATAATTGCCTAGTACATCCCTGTTGAATTTTGACTTGGAATGTTGCAGAATTATATTCTAATCCACCTCTCTCTTTCTGATCACTTGACTTAACAGCAAGTACATGTGGCCCACCCTTTGTTTCCCAGTGTACACATTCAAAGACACAGCATATTACTTTACTAAGAATAAAGTTGCCTCATATGATCAATGCGTACAGGCATCTCGGCCCAGTCAGTTGATTCCATCTTTGGTCATAGGGGGAGAGGTGTGCCCCCTGTGGACAGGGCTCGGAACCTGGGAGTCCTCCTGGATTCACGGCTTAGTTTGGAGGAGCAGGTGGGGGCCGTGACCAGGGGGGGCTTTTGCCCAGGCCCATATCTGGACCGAGATGCCCTTCGCACCATCACTCATGCACTTGTGACATCCCAACTTGACTACTACTATTTAGGACTGCCCTTGCATACCATCCGGAGGTTCAACTGGTGCAGAATGCGGCTGCGTGGGTTGTGATGGGAGTTTCCCGATACTCCCATGTTACACCCCTCCTGCGCGAGCTGCATTGGTTACCGGTTGCCCTCCGGGTGAGATTCAAGGTGTTGGTGTTAACATTCAAAGTCCTTTACGATTTGGGTCTGGGGTACTTGCGGGAGCATCTCCTGCCAATATCAAACACCGATTGTCCTGTGCGCGTGCACAGACAGGGACTCCTCGGGGTGCCGTCGGCTAGACAATGTCAGCTGGCGGTGCCTCGGGGAAGGGCCTGTTCTGTTGTGGCCCCCGCCTTGTGGAACCAACTCCCTTTGGAGCTCCGTTTGGCTCCTGATCTTCGCTCTTTCTGCTGCGATCTGAAGACCTGGTTGTTTGAACAGGCTGAGCTGGACTGACCTCCTGGGGTTTTGAAATTATTTTAACGGTTTTTAGTGATTGAGCTTGTCAGATTTAATCTTTTTTAAAATATTTATTGTTGAATTGTGTTGGGACTGTGTTTTAATTGTGAGCCGCCCCAAGTCCTCACGGAGAGGGGGCGGCATACAAGTCCAATTATAAAATAAATAAATAAATAAATGCTGGTAAAGGGACTAGAAAGAATTCCAGAGGTCACTTTCAGTTTGCTGTAGCATGCTCAGAATATTTTCTCATTTCTGTCTGCTACATAGTGAAAATTACTTTAAGATTTCATAGCACATGCAGATCTCTAACCTATAGCAAAATGACCTGATGTTTTTACTCCCTTGTATATCACTTTTACTCATTTTGATTAGGTAGCCCTATAATGGAATAAATAGTGCTTTTTTGTGACATGATCTTTTCATAGCTCCTTTAGGCATGGAAGAACAGATTCTCTGGATCATCACCTGCTTAATCCATAGCTAGAAAAACTTTAAATTGCTGCTGTTGGAATGCTCTGTATGAATGACAGAGTCTTGATGTTGTTTTGATGCTCTTTGTTAATATTTAAGTATTTTCTTCAATAGTTTCTGATTCCAGGGAATTCTTGGGTGTCTTGGAAACATATTTGGGGGCACTGAGAAGAGAGTGGCTTGATAAAAAGAAAAAGACTGGAATTGTAGTTCACTTTCTGTAAAAGCATCTTTTCTCATACCTTGTAATTCTTGTTTGTTAGTTTGTTCATTTCATTCATTCATTCAATGTAATTATACTCTAGGCTTCAGTTTGGTCATAAACTCAATCCTATTGCAAATGGGTAGCATGCCATGCAGGTAACCTCTGACTCTTTTCAAATCACAGGGACTCTAATAAATTGTCATGCTATTAATTTCTTCTGGTCTGGAAACAAATAGTTTGGTGTGTCACTTCTTCATTTTTTGTCACATTAATTGTCATTGCTCTAAAATGAGAGCAGTACAAAAAAAAATCAGTGGCAGGAGTATATTATGAGAAGGGGAGGAGGATGGGCATTCTCTTTGCGGTATCTTGTGTCCAGAGATAAGTGTGTGCTCATTGTTGACAGTTACTGCAATACGCTGTGTCATGAATCTCTCCAGTTCTGCTTGTTAGTTCAGTGGCTACTTTTAAGGCCAAAGGGGCTAGTTTTTTGAAAGTCTGAAATGAGAAATCTTGAGAGGACAGTAAGACTGGAGAGGGAAGCTGCACAGTAGAACCAAAATCTAAATATCACAAGTGACTTAATTTTTTTCCCTCTTAAACAAAGCAGGTCACTATTAGGAATGTTTTACTATTTTAGCTGATCACTATCAAATACGGCTGGCCTTTCTTCAGTCTTTATTAAACTCTTTTTTTTAAGCAGGACATCTTGGTTTTTCATCAAAAGTAATTTTCAAATTTTCCCCAACAGGAATTCATGCTTCTGCTGTTCCCCCCTCCTTCTATAAATAAATACATTTACTAGCAGTGGGTGGAGATTATATGCTGCAATGCATGTAGGACTTTGCCACCTCATTTGCAGCTCCGCAGCACCCCAAGATAGTTGCCAAATTTCGATGGAGTGACTATAAGATCAAACTAAATGGAAAATGGACTGTGGCATCCACTCAAAATATGATCAACTTACTGGGGGCGACAAGGGGTGACAGCTTCTACAGCCTACTGGCAAATCAGGATATCATGAGTCATAGTTAGACCAATAGGAAAGTTGCTTATCCTTGACCTAAAAGAAAAGGATCATGCTTGCAGCTATTGCTGCTGTAATTGCTTTGCAATATAATAATCAGTTATATTCTTAGTGGTAGAGTAACTGGTTCAGGTTCACTTATAGGATTGGCACCTAGATATAGGGAGCCCTCAGTGAAACATCAATTTGTGGTCTAATGCTTTGTTTACAGATCATAATGAAAATTACAATGGGGCTAGGAAGTTCTGTTCAGGCATACTTTCAATTTTCACTTTAAATGAGAACAGGCCATTGACGTCATGTGGATCAGAAAGGGTAGCTAAGTAAAATCGTTTGGCATGGCTTACTATTAGATAGGGCAGGGGGAGGAGCAGCCATCAATAGTGTGTTCTAGCCCTCACAGCTATTTATGATGAAATGTGCTACTTGAAACTAAGTTCTCTTTCTGGGTTTTTATTAGAATTGATTCTTGACTTGGCACTTAAATTACAAAAACAACAACAACACCTGTTTCTTTGCCCCTGACTTACTATTTTTATAATTTCCCTAAAACAAGCTTTAGGTAGTTGAACTTCGCATTTGATACTAAGCTTTTTTCACACCTTGCAGTACATCAGTCCTTTTTTCATACCTAGCCTGTCCTAATGGCTTCCATTCTGCCTCACTGCAGAACACCTTTGTAGTGTGATGCCAGGTTGACAATTCTGATTTGCTTTTTAAAGGTCTGCTGAAAAATGAAGCCATTCCTGAAGGGGAAGATGCGGTTGCTGCAATTGATGTAGAAGCTCTCTCTGAAGAAGAACAAGAAGAGCTTAGAAGGGAGCTTGCTAAGGTAAATTTAATTTGTAATGGTAAAACTTTTTGTGCAATCTTTAACACTAATTAGGAACATTTACTTATACACCTGTATTTGGCAAACATAAAGTGATTGAATTAACAGATTGTGCAAAGCCGTGTTGTATTTAACCATGATTTAAGAAATCATGGTAGTCTGGAAGCCACACTTCTGCTTTCTGTGCTTCTGAAGGGCTGCAAGGATTATGCCTAGAGATGTCATCAGAATGGGAGGATCTAAAGTTTAACCCCATTTAACTCTATTGGAGGTTCTGCGCTACAAGAACAATTGCCTGCATGTTGACTGTGAACTGTTCATGGGGACTTGCATATTATTATTTACATAATGTATGTATTGTCAATGTGCTTTTTTTCTGATGTTGCTGTGAATAAAATAAGCTTGGTTTTCCAAGAAGGTCTGAATGGTATGATACCTCCTTTAGGCAAGTCATACAGCATGTGGCTCCCTCAACATTCACGGCATGCGGGGGAGCTAAAATGTTAAATATCTCTTTTATGTTTTGGGTGAGTTGGAATGAAATGGGAGGCTTAAAGGTATCTATTTCAACTTTCATAATCAACAGAATTTTACAAATTAAACTGATTCCTCATTTAGTGGAGCAGCGAAGCAAATGAATGCCCTAAACCCCTGATTGGCTCAAGGCACCCATTTTCTTTTTAAAATAAACCAAGTCTTCTCCTAACTCTTCCCTATGAACTTAAAAAAGCCATCTGTCTAATGGTGACACCCCAAGCTATACTTCCTACAGACTGCTCTTCTGTAGAAAACATCATAATTAAAGGTCATTTCGGGATCTCTGTCTAAATAGTTATGGGTTACATTAGGGACCAACTCTTGCCTATTCGTGTCTGCCCATCCTATCTGGGCCAGCAGGACGGGCATGATTTGGGTCCCATTGGTTAAGAAATGCCCGTGGGTGGAACCTAGAAAATGTGCTTTTTCTGCCCTTATGCATCTTATGGAAAATCCTCCTCCTGGAGATTAGGATGGCCCTAACCCTCCTAGCCTTTTTTGAGGTCCTAAAGGCCTGTCTCGGGGCCTCGACCCCTGACTATGAAAGGACCGACCTCCTTGCTGTGTTAGAGTTGGTGATTATAATATTTTCCTCAGCTGCTATGCATTTTAATTTTTGTATTTGGAGTAGTTATTTTTTTACTTGAAACTGTTCTCTGCTCCCAGCCACTTGTTGACATAGAAGTTATACAAATTAATTAGATAAATATATGATGGTGGTGTAGATTCTTAGTAAGGTTCAGATTTGATAAAGCATTTATGCAAGTTTATGATATGTAAAGGTTTTTTTGCTTAAATTTATGAAACATAGTGTACATACTACCTGTGAACTAGAATACAGAGGTTGAATACCAGATACTTATTGAATTGGCTTAATGTATTTGATTCCGTTCTATTTAGTATGTTAAAATCTGTGTTAAAATATACACACAAATCTGAAAGAAATGCTAGTAATTGTGTGAAATAGAGCATTTTCCCTATATGTAACATTCTTTTCATTGCTTCTCTTTATGGATTCTGTCCCATAGGTAGAAGAAGAAATCCAGACTTTGTCACAGGTGTTAGCTGCCAAAGAGAAGCATCTAGCTGAAATAAAGAGGAAACTAGGCATCACTTCACTGCAGGAACTGAAACAAAATATTTCTAAAGGATGGCAAGATGTAACTTCAACAAATGCGTATGTTTATCTTGCTATTTGAGAGTGATGTGAAAGTACTTGAGTTTAATTAGTTGAGTTCTTTGGATATTGTCCAGAAAAATCTATAATTTGAAATCTAAGGGGGCAGGGTTTTTTGTTTTTGTTTTAAAGTGATCTAGTGGAGTGGGAAGTTGAATTATCTGCATGGACATCTGATTATTGCTTTTTTCTAGTGTACAAACATGGTTATTAAACAAGCCACTATAGTCTAATTTAGACAAAATGTGAGACCATAGATCATGTATTATAATTGTAAAACCAAGGTTCACACATTACAGGTACACAAAACCAAACAAAACACATGATGATTTAGTAGGATGTGTGAATATAGTTGTTGTCTGTGGGTTTTTCTTCCATTAGGAGAGCTTTTAAATGTTTAACATGTACATACTATCTATGTCATGGCAATTTTATTAGTTAAAGTAGAATGGCAGATGATTTCGAGGCAGGTAATATTTAGAATTCTAAACAAGTATATCAACCTTGTCCAATTTATACTACTACTACTACTAAATAAAGACTTCAATTTTTAAAAATGTTGCTAGCTGAAGGCCAATCATTGTTTAAGATGAAAGCAATCTGACTTTTCTTGTACATAGTTGTCTTTTAAAAAATCAAATACAATAACAAACCCTGGCAACAGATCAGTAACCTTAATTTATCTTAATAGATGACAGGAAAACTTCATTTAGAATTCAATCTAAAGCTGACGTTCAGTGGAAATTCTAGTTTATTAAAAGGCTTTATTATGCTTGTCATGGGGTACAATACATCTTAACTTTAAACATCCAGAAAGGGAAATAGTTGAATATTTACATCCTGAACCTTTAAGGTTCAGGGGGTAGAAAAACTGTGATAACAGAAATTGACTGACTTTCCCAATCTAGGTATAAGAAGACATCAGAAACATTGTCTCAGGCTGGACAGAAAGCATCTGCTGCTTTCTCAACAGTGGGTTCTGCCATCACAAAGAAGCTGGAAGATGTGAAGTATGTTTTATTTCTACCCCAGTTATTTATGTTGTAATGGAGCTTAATTGTGCCAGTTTTTTTTAAAGCCTAATGTGGTCTGTGCTGCAGAATCTCTAGAATTGTAGAAGAATACAAACCCTTTCTTTCTCAGCAGACTGTCACAGACAGGCAACAGAGCTCTAACGGTGACATCAATAGCTTCTCTATGCTTTTCCTGTGTTATTACTTGCAATTAAACAACTGATTAAGATTTTATTGATGTTGTAATACACTCAAAAGAATTTGGTTGCCATATAGATGTGAAGCATAATAAACAAAAACAATGATTGAAGGACAGTAAAAGGCCTTAGAGTTTTTGCTTTTATGATTGATATAATGTTGATTCAAGTAATTGTGATTGCTATAGATGTAATTTTGATTCTAACACAAAACACTAAGTATTGGTTTTTATTAGAACTTTTCTTGTACATGATTGGTTGAGAATTTTGCAATTTACACTGAGTTAGATGGCTAGCGGAGACTTGACCAAAATATATTTGCATGAACTCCCCATTTCTACAAGCTTCTCTTAAAGCACAAATTAACAAAAGGAAATAAGCTGAAATTTGAATTAGGAGCAGTAGGCAGCACAGCCTATAAAAACAGAAGGTTTTCTCAGCATTAGCATGTTATGAATGTTGTGAACTCCCCTGCATGAACTTTGAAAACTCCCAATCATCCTCACTTAGAATTAAAATGTTAATATGGTTTTGAATTATTGTACAGTTGATGAGGATTTGCAGAAAAATGCTTCTGTACCGGGATGCGAGATTTTTATGTGTCCTGGCAAACTGATATTATATAGACTACAGCTCTGAATTCCATTCCCTAGCATTAGGCTATAGATTTGCAGGTTGAAAGTAGGACAGTTATTAATAAAACCAGGGGTGGGTTTCTACCGGTTCTGTCCGGCTCTGTAGAACTGGTAGTTCTGAAGAGCAGCAGACATAGAACCGGTTCTATGTCTGTTGATATTTTGGCCCACCCACCCACCTAGGTTGTTACCTGATCTTTATTTCCTGCTTTTTCAAGTTCAGCTGCTGTGCAAGGCACATCTGCAGTGGAAAAGCAGGAAAAAAGTGTTGTTTCAAACACTGCTGAGGAAGATTTACAGGAAGATTTACAGGTGTGCACGCAGCATGCAGAGAAGCACATTGTAAATCACGAAGATTTACAGGAAGATTTACGGGTGTGCATGCAGCATGCAGAGAAGCACATTGTACATCACCAAACATCGTAAAACATCGTAAATCACCACAAACCGGTAGTTAACCCTGTCGGATCCCACCCCTGAATAAAACTGAATATAACAACATATTTAGATAAAGCAAAATTTATATGTTCAAAGCTGGAATCATCTGGTTGATACACCAGCACAAATCAAACAAATCACTATTTTATTTTAATGCAGAAATAATCTGTTCTGACACTATTTTCTTGAAATCTTCAGATATGTACATATTTACAATACTTTGAAAAAGTATATAGTATATTCTATACTTTTATATAGAATCATATTCTTATTTCTAAATGTTGCTTATTATCCTACAGAGTGTGGGCATTTCTTTCAAATATCTAAAATGTTTGGAAAAAGTATGAGCCATTATATAAAGGCCCCTGAAACTCCTGTATTCTTTTACAAATTCTACCATTACAGATCTGTCAAAAAATATCTGTTCTCTTCAGGAACATGCTAATCAGTCTTTATAACCAGATTTTCCTTTCTTTTAATGCTGCCATTTAGTATACGCTGTCTACAGCATTCAATTAGTATGCCTGCTATGAGGTAAAGTATATATTTTGCTAGAGTGCCCAGATTTGCTATAATGTGAATAGTAATGGCTCTCAGTTTGGTTGCTACAATTATACCAGGATATTAAATATATAAAAATTATCAGATTTCTATATAAGCTGTTTGGCCACTCACCTGTATTTAAAGTAAGAGATACACTGAAAATGTAACCAATAGTTTGTTTAGTGGGAGAAAACCTATTTGTAAAGGTACAGCTTTGAACTTTATTCAGAGAAAAAATCATGTAACTGTAGAATTCAGTAAACAAATCCAGAATGAGGTTGATAACCCTTTTAAAAATTAGTACAATCCTCATTGCTAACCAGATTGTGATGAGGAAGAAGGGTGCTTACTAAATTTGAAGTATCAGAGGTTATATCTTAAATGCTATGCAATATTATTTAATTTTGTTTGTAGGCTCCCCCTATTTTGCCTGAGGTTGTATATATATTTCTAACTTGAAAATCTTTTTTTCCCTTTTTTTAATTAGAAATTCTCCAACATTCAAGTCATTTGAAGAAAAAGTGGAAAACTTAAAGGTAAATTTTAACAATAAAATGTGTTGCTAAAGGAGAAGAAATTGGTTACCAAGGAATTGATTAACCAAAAATACTGATAGTTTAACACTTACATTTCTCCCAACTATGGAATGAATTTTACATTTAGCACTATTGCAACTGGAAGATGGAATAGAGAAGAGCTTTTCTTCTTAAAAGTAGAACAAAGTAGATTCAGCATGAATACCTTTGGAAATATTGTACTGTAGTGGAATAGTGCTTTTATTCCATTTTGGGACATTTTAGCTTTATTAGTACATAATATGATGTCAGGATTCTGAAAAGTATGAATCCACCCAGTAGTACTAAATACTTTTACCCATGAAACCAACTAAAGCCGTGTTAGGAATTCTGTAGCAGATCTGAATTACTGGAAAATTTTTAGAATTGTTTTTGGGTAGGAGATTCTGAATTGACACTCTTAGCAAGCCAAGATGAGAGGCTTCCTAGGTGTAATAGTTTCATTCAAAGAATTGCGCAAATAAAAGTA
This sequence comes from Naja naja, assembly GCA_009733165.1. Taxonomy (NCBI): domain Eukaryota; kingdom Metazoa; phylum Chordata; class Lepidosauria; order Squamata; family Elapidae; genus Naja; species Naja naja. The sequence continues at coordinate 188,427,781 of CM019150.1, read as the reverse complement.
GTGTCCTAACAAAAAATGGGGCGTAAATATATTCCAATGGAAAAACTGCCCTCTTCAGTATTAGAGGTCTTTTTTAAAATCCTCCAGTATTTTGCCACAAATTACTGCAAAGCTGTTGAATTGCCATATTTCCCAGAAAAATGCTAAAAGGGTACTTTTGATGGGTGGGTGGGTGTTCTATAGTTGGATGGAAACCTTAAATTGTTTTGTTGCCTTAAATTGGTAAATGACTGCTAAATATATAAGTGTATCCTCATCTACATGCTGGCTGAGGAATTCTGGGAGCTGATGTTGCAGTTGCTAAAGACAAAAAATACTGGTCTAAAATACAGATTATTTACAGTATTCACAGATTATCCTCATAAAAATTTTAAATTGCCCTTTTAGTCTAAAGTTGGGGGAAATAAGCCTGCTGGAGCTGACTTTGGAGATGTCTTGAATTCTGCTGCCAACGCCAGTGCCACAGAAGCTACTCCAAAGCAGACGGAAGAGGAGACTCAATGATTGCTTCACCTTTGTACTGTCCACTGCCAGATGCTGCAAGCAAATGCTGAAGCACATCACCTCTGCTTTTGACTCCCCAGTATGTTCTTCTGTTTAGCACTTAGCTTTCCAAATATTTAATAGTCTCTTGAGGTTCAGAGTATTTTTGAAATAGGAAAATACACTTGCCTTTGTTAATCTGCAGGACAGGAATTTTTATGTATTTTGAGGATTAGGCTTAATTCCAGTCTAGGTAATCACTAAGTTACTGCATTACAAAAAATTAAAAACCGAGCTGGAACATTATGCACATGTGACATTTACATTATGAACCATCACTCATGTCTGCTTTCACAGACAAACTTTGAAAGTCATTGTCTAGCCATGTGGATACTCTTAATTGATACTCTTTCACTATATTCTTTGGCCAAATAAATTGGCTTGGGTTTTGCAATGGCTACTGTATCACTTTTTTTTCAGTTTTCAAAGCTGAAGAAGGGAGCTTCCAAGCATGTCATCTGTGATTTATTGGTGTTTTCCAAAAAATATTTCTTTTGACAGATCCCAGCCTGAGACACATTTTTCCTTGGAGGTTACAGGTGGACTTAATTCAGTTTTTGCCTTGTCTATGGGAAGCTGCAGAAGTAAAATGATCTTATAGGCATGAAGCAGATGATAAATGTAAAAGCCTAATACAGCACAGTAGTGCTTTCAAATCATTCCATGCTATTAAAAGTGTTATATGTTTATTCCTCTCTTGTGAATTTAAATCATGGGACAGTATATTCCAACCTCTCAATGATAATTGGTTGAAGCTGTGGGCAGTTTGTACACTTATGTATGTGGATTCTGGGAGTTTGCATCTAAGAAAAGGCCTTCAGTGAAATAGGAGCCTATCTAAATTGAAAATGCATGTTGAAGCTTGAGAATATATTTAAATATTGTAATCATAGGTTAATTTCATGTATAAAATATTAAATTTGTTGCTCTAAAAAGATTTGATTTTGCAGAAGCAAAACATACTCCAACTTTATATGTTCATTTTCTGGCACCTTATAAAAAAAGTTTTGCATATGTTTTTGCTATTTTTAATCACCAAGCTTAAACTGAACTAGAACACATCCTTAAGATACACCATAACTTGGGCTTTGTCTTTATAGCTGCACCAAAAAGGTTACACATCATATAAATCAATTTACGCTGTATTTGACAGCTTTCTGTAGCATTTCAGATTTAATCTGAATACTTGATTACGTATACAATAAAATGCATTGTATCGTCAAACACAAAAGGCTACCTGAATGTTTTCAAACATGGTTCTATATTCCATACAGTTCATTGTATGCATATTTACTTTGAATTCAGTTGCGTATTAGTTACCTTTAAAATACTATTAATCCAGATGTTTCACTTTCCATTTTTACTTCTAAGTCTTTCTTTTGGTTCCCAAATGGGTCATTTTTAGAAAACAACACTTTTGTTCATAGAAAAGTAATTAGATATTATGGCATTCTCATTAATCCAGTATGTGTATACTTAATTCTCTGCATAATATATACAATCAAAGGCTTTTCTGTAAACAGTAATCCAAAGGGAAACTTTATTTTTAAAATATATTACTCGCTCTACATTATTCATTCAGTGTTAATTGTAATTTTTAACACACTGTGTATTGTTCCCAGGATCTGCTTGTCATGATGTAAACTTGTTTTAGAGAGTTGTCAGTTTTCTGATTTTTCATATATCAGCTCAAACCTTTTTTTTTCTTGCACATGCAGCTTTTAGTTATTTCTCTTGCTTCATTATGCCTCCTAGCTCTATTCCACCGCTCTTTCCCCAGCTCCATTGGGACTAAGTTCTGCTGGGTATGGCTTTTTAACAAAGAGAATCCCTTCTTAACTGTTCCAATTTGTTTTTGTTTACAACAACCTTGTTCAGTTGAATTTTTCCCTATTTTTATAATCTGGCTGTACTGAATTATTGCTCTTCCACACACATACAAATTCTGCACTGCAATTGTAGTTAGAACTTTTGTAAAACAAATATTAACTTCCAACTGGTATATTAGAGCTTAGATAGTACCCTAAAGAATTTTGAAATGGAAATGTATTTTGATGCAGCCTGATACTGAGACACCATAATGTAGAATATACAGATATGAGAATGAATGAAAATATATTTGCTTTAGGAAATTGGTATTCCCCACAGGTGTACAAGCAAGCCCTCAGTTATATCCAATAATTAATACAGACAGATAACATCAAACATTTGATATTCCAAGAATGGATTTACAGATAAGTATTACATTTTGTCCTTTTGCCAATTTATTGATGGCTTGAATGGCTTTAGGTGGCATATTAAAGGTACTAAATCCAGGATCTCCCCTTTGAAAAGCTTACTTGTCCTCCAGGTACTTCAGGCACTATGGTAACATTCACTACTGTGCTACTTATAATCTGCTTAACCATGTTTAATTAAGATTTACCCCATCCAATCAATTGAATTGCCCAACACAATACAAGCTGGTTTGTGGTTCAGTTTGTCAGGAATATAACAATTTTAGATTTCAGAAAATCAATTCTTGCTATAATTAACTTCCAAGTAAAAACCACAAGGCGGCAGTAGTTGAACAAAAATAAAGACTGAACTGAAATAACAGAGTATACCTTTTAAAACTTTGATAACCTAGACACAATTGATTTGGTTATTCTGAATTATTAAGCAACAGGATGTTCATACATGTGCAGTTACTTTTGGCTTTAAGTTTTACAGTATAATTATCAACCATAGCTTAATTCTGGATATTTCTGAGAAAAGTTCATGAATGTTAAAAAGTTGAGTGGAAGACTGACATTTACTGATATTTGAGAAACAGAGAAGCTGATGGAGCCAGAAGGCAAGGAATTTGGGAGGGGAAAATCTGAAATTCACTTATGCTCTAAGTGGTCCACTGATGATAAATACCATTGATTGATTTATTAGGACGCTTACTATTGCAGTGTGACACTTTCAACATCACGAATAGCCTAGAGATTAAGGCATAGGGCTAGAAAGCTGGAAAGTGAGTTAATGTCCTGTCTTAACCATGAAAGCTGACTGGATGACTGGACCAGTCACATTCTCTCAGCCCAGCCCGCCTCGAGATTTGCTATGGGGAAAATAGGAAGGTTTGCTGGATATTTCACAGCCTTGGAGTTATTTGTAAAAAATAAACGTATACAAACCAAGATTTGAGAATTCCCACTCTCCCTCCTAATTCCTGGCTTTTCTGAACACCTACTATGTCGCCCTAGATAAAGACAGACTAGCTGAGCTCCCAAATGTGTATCACGTAACCACACTCGGCGAGAGCGTAGTAACTTCATGAAGAAAGCAGCTGATCGTCAAAAGCTCCGCACCTCAAGCGGAACGAAGGAATCGGGTTCTGTTCAACCCGAGAGTTTCCCTATGACATTTGGTGAACTTCCGCTATATTCCAGACACAGCCTGAGAAGCCACTCCTGCTCAGAATCTCTATGATTGTTGTGTTGAGACGGGTTGGAGAGTTACCGCTTCTGGTGTGGGCGGAGTTTGGCTAGCCGCGCTCGGCTTCAGTCATGGTAGTCGCCGGTCTCTTAACTGCTGCTGTTGGGCGAGCCCTACATCGGGGAGCTGCTTCGGTAGGAAGACGCGTCTCCTGCCCCAATCCTGGGGTGATGCTTAGCTGTCGCCGGGAGGCTTCTTCAAAAGAAGGGGAAGTTGGCGGCGATAGCGGAAGCAAGGTACAGCTCCGTGCATCCTTTCTTATTCTTCCCCCGGCTTTCTTTTCGTGTGTCCACCTTTCTTCCGGAACTGGAGAAGGGCCGCCTTAACGGGTCCTTTAACGCTCTTGAGCCTCTCCGCCTAAATGCTTTGTCCGGGGGCGGCCTGAGGCTGACCCTGAATTAATTCGGTACCTGGAGGCTGTACGGAGAAACGTCTTCCGTCTTGCCTAGGCTCGAAGACAACTTTATAATCTCTCTAATGCTGGGCACCCTTTACAATACTTTCCCGCGGCTTTAACTGTTGTGATCTTTGTTATCATAAGAACAGCTTCCTCTCATTATATTTGATATAAGTTGCCCTTGTTTTTTTTTCTCTTAGGACCCATCTTCTCTGCTTGAGCAGGGGGCTGGACTAGAAGACCTCCAAGGTCCCTTCCAGCTCCTACCAATTCTAATTCTTATTCTTATTCCTATTCCTCTCTCTAGCACGCTGTCCATCTATCCTTGAACTCAGAAAACAAAACTCTTTTCATGATTGTCAACGACAGTGACTTTACAAGGCGTATGGCTTGACATGTTGACATATTTATTAATCCAGATGTTTCACACTACATTTGTTACTTCTAAGTCTTTCTTTTGGTTTCCAAATGGGTCATTTTAGAGGTTCATAGAAAAGTAATTAGATATTATGACATACTCATTAGTCCAATATGTGTATATAATTTTCTGGCATAATCTATACAATCAAAGGCTTTTCTGTAAGTAATAATTCAAAAGGAAACTTTGTTTTTAAAATATATTGCTTGCTCTCCATTATTCATTCAATGTTAACTATCTGGTTTTATGTTTTTCAGCCTTTCCAAAATTTGTTCATTTAATTTATTTGTATCCACATACGGCACTATTCTTTTTAGTAAACAAAATCATCATCTAAAGAATTTGTGCAATACAGTAATTTGTGTGGTCCTTTTGCTTTTCTCTTGTTAGTTTAAGAATACCTTAAGTACACCTGCCTTCTAATTTCTAGGCTCAGAGAGATTGGTTCCACATCTGTTGACATAGAGCTATTCCACAAAGATTTTCAGTCTACCTTCTGAAATTGTTTTTGTAGTTGGCTCATACACTTCTGCAACAATTTGATAGAAAATGACCTGTTATTTATTGCTAAGCATATAATTAAGTAGTGCATTTTAGTGTTATTGCCACTTCATTCCATTTGGGTTTCATACCCTAGATTACAGGCGTCAAACTCGTCACATCACATTGCTGTCACATGACATTTTGTGATGTTTTTCCCATTTGCGGAGCTGGGGTGAGTGTGGCCTGCGCATGACGCATCTGGCCCACTGGCTGCCAATTTGACACCCCTGGCCCTAGATTGTATAATTTAAACTTGTCTGTGCTGCTCAGCCTAGTTTATTCCTAAAATATCCAGACATATTTGTTTTTAACATGCATTATTTCATGATCTGAGGCTGAATGTTGGCAGTTGAAATTAGAGCCTTGTAGCCTGATCATCTCTGGCAGTCCTACAGCATTCAGTGAAGTAAATACTTTTGGCAAACCAGATTACAGACTTAGGTTGCACATTTACATTAGTTTGTCTGACTCTTTAAAAAGTGTGAAGTTTAGGTTCCAAGACAAGCATTTGAGGATATTTATTTTTACTTGAAAGTAAATTCCACTATAACAGCAGGGCATTCTAAATTTAGAAGGGAATATTTGTAGTTCAGGGTTGAACGATGGGGCTCCTTGGTGCTTTCTAAGCTTGACTGTTTTCTTGCAGACATTTCATCACCAAAGTCTGATTATATTGTCCAATTTGGTAATGAAATGTCTGCAAAAAAACAACCAAGTTCAGAGGGCACCAAGGCCCCCACTATTCTAAATTTATTTTTTGAAGTAGAAACCATTCTTACAATTATTTCAAACAATGATTAAAATGCATAGCATATAACTGGTAATACCATAAAAGAAAGGTGATGTAAAGCTTTGTGGGGAGAGATTTTGAAAAAGCCCTGTTGTTTCATTGTATGACTAGGCAATTCTTCACTAGAAATGTTTAAAATGCAGAAGTGATATAAGAACTTTTTTTTTTAAGCAGCCTTATATTTTTCTAAGCTTGCATGCCCACTTTGTAAAATGCCCTTCCCCACAGATGTACATGTTCATACAACAGGTACAAAATTAGTATGATATCACATTGTCTAGCCTTTAAGGCAGGGGTGTCAAACTCAGGTTGTCACGACATCATCACGTGACATATCGCAACTTTTCCCCTTCACTAAGCCTGGCATGGGCATGGCCCATGGGCCACAAAGTTGACAGCCCTGTTTTAAGGTATTCTGTAGCTGTATTTTACACTGCCTGCTGTTTTTTAACTATTACGAAATGGACCTTGAGCACAAAAGGGAAAGATACATTATAAAGGTAATAAATGATTACAATCAAGTGTGCATCCTCCTGAGATCAGATAGGCTATAGTAGTTCATGATCCTTAATCCTGAGATAGGAAGAACACTCTTAGCAACTTCAACTCTGCAGAACTCTTTATCTAGGAATAAAGAAGTATAAGACTACCCACATCTCCATCAAGATCAATGGTCTATGAATAAAAGAATGAATGAATGATTCAGATTATTCATATGATTCCTGCTGTTTCTTGATACCTTTAATTTCTCTCTAAAATAAAAATGTCTCTGTAAAAATTACACTGAATGTTAATAGATCTGATCATTTCCTAAATTAAAAGGACTGCTTTCTCTAGGTGCCGTCCAAGAATGTGGAATCCTTTGCATCAATGTTGAGGTCCTGTCCTTTCATTCAGATGGGACCTGCCAAAGACAAAATTGTCACAGGAAACATTTTTTACATTTTAGAAGATGATCTGTACATTGATTTTGGTGGCAAATTTCATTGTGTTTGCAAGAGACCAGCAGATGGCAAGTAAGTATATCATGGTATAGATATTTAGTATGCACAAATCTAAATAGCATGCCTTATAGTGAACTATTTGTATGGTTATTGTTGAATAATATCTCTTCAAACTTCCTAAATATTTCATTTTTTAAAAAAATACTGAGCATTTTAGTGAGCATAAGAGGTCATGCATGCGCAAGGCTTCAATGGCAAAAAGGATCTTTTACTTCTTTCTTCCTCTTAAACATGGCAACATTTATACAGAATATCATTTTCCTGATGAATTGACATCCAGAAGAACAGAACATTAAATTGATATTCAACATTGGTTTTTGCATTTTGCCTAACCCAGGCCAAAATTTTGCATTTTAAAGGGAGAGAAAGGTATGAGGCAAGCCTCCAGAAAGAGGCTCAGGAAATAGAAAATAATCGCTGAGAAGATCAAGCGTGAGAGAAGAACAAAAAATACTTTTGCAGAGGAAGGGGAGAAAGGGACTCTAGGGCTATGTTAAAGGAAGCAGAAGGAAAGAGCAGAAATTGAGGAGGAAGAGTCCATAAATAAGAGCCACTTATTAGTTCCTTGTTCAAGTTTGAACCTAGCTAGAAAACTATTTATGGTTTGTCTCCCAAGTGAAAAGATTGCCCAAAATTGATGGTATTACTCTTCTCCTTTGAGATAGACCAGGTTAGGAAACAGATTTTATTCACTGGAACACTTATTGAGCTAGCCTATAGTAACACAGTCTTTAAAGCCTCAGGATTTCCCTCCTTATATTCTGGTGCTTTGTTCTTAATCTTGGCAACTTGAAGATGTACTAACATCCTGGGGCTTAAGATCCACACTTCTTCAAGTTGCCAAGGTTGAGAAACACTGCTCCAACAGAGCCAGTTTGAGGGGGATTTTCCCCTAATGTTTTAAAGGCTGTAATGCTTAAATGCCTTTCCCAGGCTTATATATTTTGTAACTGTTGCTGCATAGCTTCCCCAAGGTTATTTCTTTGGAGCTCCACAATTGCTCCCTCCTAAATCATTCTGCTCTTACTCCTACTGTGAATTGAAGTTATTATAATAACCTTAGCTGTACTGATAGCTGTGTGGAGAAGGTGCAAAGATAAGAGCTCCTCATGTTATTAATACATTTGGGGGCAGTTTCTTCTAGTTGAATTGGAATAAGCAGGCCCTTTTTCACAACACCCAATGTGGGTACAAACTTTACCGCTTCGTAGCTACTATGCAGACAACACAAATTCAAAGAAAAAATAAATAGGAAAACATATAAGATTATGAGTTCTTAAATTCTTTCCAACACCTGTACCAACAGTGGCCTTAAGAAGCATCTATATTTTCTTTTGTGTACTATACTAACATGTCTATATTTGTGTTTCTTTTTCTCATGTTGCTCTTTGTGGTTTGTTGGTATGCATGCACTAAGAAGCACAAGTCCTCTGTGCCATGGGACCAGGAGGTGTAGAACAGTTATTAACAGCTTTTTGAAAACTGTCCAAATGCTGTTCCATAGAACTGCCCTGGGGAATATTTTTTAAGATGCTTTTGTCTGGAGTTCAGATCTAGATTTTGTCCATTTTCAAACCTGAACTTTCTTTTGCTGACTGTTCCAGCTTTGCCTAATTTGGTCCTGTTCTGTTCAGAGCATTTTCTGAGAGAGATCTGCTGTTGACTAGAAGGACGGGCCAAGTTCTGAACTCCTTTACACAATTTCTTCCAGTGTTCTGTTCAGATGTAAATAATAAAACTAATTAAAAGGAAGAGAAAAGGGGGAAAAGAAATTCCACTTTTGTGAATTATACTAGATTTTGAAGGGCATTAGACCTATACCTACATGGACTAACCTAAATGGTACCAGCAATTTGATCTGGACATAATAACTTGTTTCAAAAGCCATCTCTCTTGGAATGCGTTCTTGATAGGTTTTCCCTGAAATCATAACTTGGCTTTAATTTTTTTTCCAGTAAAATTGCTGAAGGTCCACCACACTATATCCAAATTTGTAGTATAAGTTTTTCAGGATTCCTGAATCTCCTGTTATTTTTTCATGGTGTATATTCATTTAAAAATAGCTATAATTATCAATAGTGGCCATCTTTAAATGGTCATATTCTAACTGTGTAAGTTGTGTGTGTGTGCACTATGTGTTTTATTTACCACACCATTCATATGTCTCTGAGTGATGTATAATCATATAAAAACAATAAAATCAACAAAGGAAATCAATTCAGCCTAGAAAAAAATGTAAAAACATGTATCCACAAGCATTATACAGGGATCACTAGAGAGAAGGTTACTGCTTCTTCTAGTCTTGTGAACTTCACAAGAGGGAATCTCTAATGATAATTAAAAGTCAACTTTGGCAAGGTAATGCTTCATGTAGCCCAGTATTGTGACATAAAAGAAGTAACTCAATTGGACTTCAGAATTGCAGCAACCTCAAAAGTGGTACTTTTTTGCTGTGGAGAAATGGTTTTACTAGTCTGGCTGTTGATTTCTGGACATACCTCCAAAGATTGTCTCATGTATAAAATGCTACATAAGCCAGTGGGGTGATCAGGATGTAAGTTCAGATGAGTGAAGCAATCTAGATTTATTTGTTATATATGTTGTTGTTATTAATGGTCTTATAATAACATATTACAAAATAAAACAACTAAAATATAAAAATTGGTAAGCTGCCTACAGTCACAAAATGAGAATGGGCAAAATGAATAAGATCAAAAAGCAATACAAGATTAAATTTATTTATTTATTTTATTAATGGGACTTATATGCCGCCCCATCTCCGAAGACTCGGGGCGGCTTACAATAAAACGAGCACAATAAATACTTAAAAAAGAATTAAACTAATGGTCCCAATTAAATACAAAACTTAAAATCTGTCAAAATCTAAAACCACCCCACCCATGGGTCACAGCCCGGATTGGTCAAATAACCAGGTCTTCAGGTCATGGCGGAAGGTGCGGAGGTTGGGGGCCAGGCGGAGCCCCAGGGGAAGACATTATATTACACAACAATATAAACTACAAAAGAATAAGACAAATGTGTCAAGATGCCTCCTGAATTCATTACGTTTCCTAATTTCCTCTATATTTCCTATATATGATGGGTATTTATGGCTTCCTTATTTGTTTCACTGTGCAACAAGAGCAAAGAGGCAATGTGAATATATAAAGTTCATGTTTTCTTACAGTAGCATTTGAACATCAAATGAGGTCATTATCAAATAAGAATGTGAAAAAAATAATTTTCTCTGAAATAGTATTTCACATAATGATACCGCCCTTTCTGTGGAGGGATAGACTGGCTGAGCCAGGGGGTCAAATGGAGAATTAGTCTGGAATCCCTATGTGGGCACCAGAGGGTGAAGTCAGACCCCTCTTGAATGCGGTTGAACCTTATCTAGTCTCACCCAGGTGCAAACTATCATTCTGAGAAGATTCCTATGTATAGGCTAGAGCAGGGGTGTCAAACTTGCATCATGGTGGCGTCACGTGATGTATTGGGACTTTTTCCCTTTTGCTGAACTGGGTGTGGGCATGGTCAGCGCATGATGCATCTGGCCCGCGGGCCGTGAGTTTTACAGTCCTGGGCTAGAATAATAAAACAACTAATTGAAAACTTCACCTGTGGGTTTGGTTGTTTGTTCCTGACACTTTCAACTTATAAATGATTACATTTGCTGGCAAGAATGCTTTTCTATATTTTCCTTTAATGCACCTTTCCCCTTTTTAACAAAGAGAGAAAGCATGGCATTGACTTTTGTTAGTGATTTTTAGTTGTGTCAGAACTGCTGCCACTTAAACCTCTAAGTAGAAACTCCTTGGCTCCATTTGTTGAGAAGGGCATAGTTTTATTAGAAGGCTAGTGTATTGCAGTAGTGCAGTACACTTTTCTAATATATACCTTTCTCAACAAATGGAGCCAAGGATCATTTCTGTTTAGAGGTTTAAGTGGTGGCACAGTGACTTTTAGTAATTTTTGTTGACTGATAAAAATGGTTTGTTTTATTTGTTCTTAGTCATAGTCCACTAAAGTCTCAGATCTTTGGTAAGATTGTTCTCCTTGTGCTATTTTCATGGATTAAGAAATTGAAGGAAGAAATAGCAACTATTTATGTTTAAAGAAGGTTAGATTCAAGAAGGTGGCTTTTAAAAAGCTGCTTTTACAGGGTTATTCACAGTAACTCTTTGCCCAAACAATGCATGTGGTGCCTCTATGTCTACTGTCAAACACTAGAGTGCATTTTTTACAGACTAGCTATGTGATTGCAGACTGAATCTATGCATTTTTCAGCAAATAGCTCCCAGGATTATTTATAGTAATGTACACTTAGGAAATTATAACTTTTTATCTCTTGTGGACCTCATCTTATTTGTTTAAATGCCTTACAGTGCACTTTTTGTTTGCCACCCACTGCGTTGTTCTGCAGTAGTTATTTTCAATCTCAAACCGAGGTGCTGCAGTTCAGTATTTCACAAAGATGGTGTTGCTGAACTGGGTGAGACCATAAATCTATAAATATTTTTGGACTATTTTTTTTAATAGTTGTAGGCAGCTAGCAGAATTCACACCTGGAGACAAAATGCAAGTCATTACAAATCACCTTCCCCAGAATAGACATTATAATTAATAAATAATTCAGTTTTCTTTAAATAGTAGAATTACATATGACGGGGTAGCATACAGGGGTAGCCAATACATTAAAAAGGCTAAAGACTTTAGCACCATTTTATTGCACCAGATGTAGATGTAAACATCTAAAAAAAAATCTATGATGCAGATGTAATATTTATTTATGAGTATGTTTCTAGTAAGAAATTGCACAACTATGAAATTCTACTCAACTTTTAACCAATCGTTATAAATGGTACATTAACATAAAAAGTAAATTCTAATTCGATGCTGCAAAGTTAATCACTCTTGAGACTAAAAAGTAATAAGTGTTATCAAAGTATATAGTCAATTGAAACTTAAAAAAAACAAAAATGTGCTTGGGTTTATGAAATCTTAGCCATTTAAGAAAAAATAAAAGACTATGCAAAAGCTTTATGTTTCATAGAATCGCATCAGTTAAAAAGTTAGGTTTCTAAGTTAAAAAGTCAGTTTCTAAGTTAGGAAAAGCATGCAGAACATGCCTTCTGGAATTCTTTACAATAATTTTTTTTTCTGGATCATGTGACCAAGGAAGAAGGAGGGGTTAGAATGGAAATGCTGGCAGGGCTTCAAGCCACAGCCCAATCATTTATCCCAAAGGGTTGCATTGGCAGGATAGTTTTACTCTACAACCTCTTGTGTACAGGCTGAATTTCAAACTTGAATCTTTCTATTGCAGACTTCTGTCCCACCCCTCACCCCACTTTTCACCAAATTTGCTTCTTGTTATGGAGGCTTCAGGAGTTACCTTGCTGACATGCAGAGAATCCTGAGCCTGCCTCTACATTATTTCTTTGCAATATTATTTTGGATTAGAAGGAATAAAGATGGCAATTCAGTGAGATGAAATGGAGCAACATGGAGGAATGATGCATAATTGGTTAGCAAGTTCAGTTAAGATTTTATATACCACATTGTGTTGCAAATCACATATACACATTTTAAGGGCATAAAAAATGTAAAGTGCAGTTTTGAATTTGTAAAATTTTTAGTACTGGTAACTTGACATCAAAAACATTTTTACACTAAGTCTTTTTAAAAGGGTGATTGCTGTCCAGAGGGGATAAGAACGAGATTTTGGAAGTATGTATAGTATATATCAATAGGAGAGATTTGTGAATGATCCAACTATTGATGGAATATGCAGCCTTTGGAAAGTTAGCCTGGGAGATTGAAGTGCTTGGGCCGAAAAGCATTCGGTAGCCTTGTTTTGGGAATCCAGGACAAAGTGGAGATACTTCATATAATAATATCGAGAGGTTAGAAATCATCCAATTCTTTTCCCCTGTGTAGAATTACTCTTTTCTCTCCCACAACCCGTTTTGAATTTGTGTGTTAATACTTAAGGAGAATACAGGAAGACTATTCTCTGTACTTTTCTTCCTAACTTTTCCTCTCTCTCTCTTCAAAAGTGCATCCAGTCTATCAGTGAAATGCAAAAATATGCTCAGATTTGATATAAGCAGTCATCTTGGATCCTGGTCCTTTTTGATGAGAAATCATATCAGAGAGAAAATCTTTCCCTCCTTCCTTAATCTGACAGCTGTGTAACCTGGGAGTTCTGAAGAAGGCTACTGTTGGAGTTGCCTGATGTTTTGAACAAGAACACTACTGTTATAAACTGGGGATACTCAGCAATGTCTGGTTTCAGGTCTGTACCTGTAATTGATATAATAAGTAGGTGGCATAGCTACTAAAGAAGAAAATTGCGGAATGGGAGAGACCAATGTAGTTGGAATAGTGGTATTTTTAGATATGACTACTTGTTTTCTTTATTAATTACATACCTATTATATATTATATCAGTTGCACACATTTATTTTGTTCTTGTGCTCAACAAAATGACTGTAGAGCAGTTTTTCCACTGATTATACTTACTGAAAATTTGTGGGAGTTTTAAGCTGAATGTCCAACATTGGGTCTAAAACTTTTGGTGAACACACTGTAGAGCCCACTTAATCCCATTTTAGTATTTTGTTATGGAGGTTAAGCAAGTTTTTTTCAGCATAAGCATATTGTTTTCTTGAAATTGTTAAAATGTAAAGTGTATTCTATTGTTCTTGATCAAATTAAAATATAGTTTATCCAACACAGAGACCATCTGAATGTCCATAGGACATTCTCAAAGAAAGGGGAGGCAGCCAACTAGTCCTCTTTGCTCTAATTTCTACTAATTCAAGAAAATCTACTTAAGAATGACTTTCTTAACTGCAACAACTAATAATTTTCAGAAAGATTCTGTGAGTGTTCCTTAAAAAAAAAAAGGACCATGCATACCAATTGTTTGTGTACTAAGCTGCCTGTACCTAATTCACTTTCCCCCGCTTTCTACTGACAGTTTTTTAAATATGTGCCCAGAATTCTGGTGTACTTCTCTTATTTTCAATTCTCAGATGTCCCAATGTTGTTTACTGATGGTACCAGAGGAGAAACATTTTTTTTATAAAACATTTTTTATTTTTATAACAAAAACAAAAAATAAAACCATCTTTCAGTTATACAGTGTGTCGACTGGGTACATATATCTTGTGCACATATTAATATTTGTATAATTTCTTACTAAATTTACATTCATGTTACAGCCTATTCAGCATTATATATCATAACAATATCATTTAGTTTCTTTATTTTCCAACCATTTATAAAATAAATTCCAAATCATATAATACTCCATTTCTTCTTCTCTAATTGCCAATGTTAATCTACTCATTTCTGCACATTCCAATATTTTCTTAATCACCTCCTCCTCTACCGGAATCTTTTCATTTTTCTAATTTTGAGAAAATACAATTCTAGCTGCTGTTAATATATATATAATTAAATATATTTTTTCTTTACTATAATTCTCAGGTAGGACCCCCAGTAAAAATATGTCAGGTTTTAAAAGAGAAACATTTTCAAGGAAAAGGAACCTCAAGCTAATATTCTAATAGGCAAAATTGTTCTGAGTAGTACAGCTGGAGCTTCAATATAAGTCCAGAGGTACTGTGGGAGTAATTAAGGTGGGAGAGAGTCAACTGGTGACTTTAGGCTTTTCATTGACCTTGTCATGTGCATATGGATATTCTTTTGGCTGCAGGAAAGAGTGCAGAGCTATTCTTCCTCCTTCATTTCCTAGGCTCTTTAGCCCGCATTGAGCCAGGAACAGTGGCTGAGGACAAAAGCTGTATACACTGTACAAACAGTGCACCAAAGCAGCAGTACACTGAGTCATTCTTCGCTCTGTGTGAGAACTGAGGGGGACTCTATTCACTTCCTTTGTGCTGGTGTCTGTCAACAGCGCTGTTTGAGGCAAGGCCTATTGTGCTGGCCAATGTTTCTTATTGACCCAAGTCTGTGCCTGCAATGTTCCCAGGGTCGAAGTTGCGAGTGAGAGAATGTTTGAAAAGGGGTAATCATAGGGTAAATGCATTTTGCTGCATTGTCATCTGACCTATTAAATCTAAACTGTGGTCTATGTTAATGCAAACAGGTAATTATGTAGTCACAGCTGCAGCTATTGACATCTGGTTACCTCCCAAAGGGGGGAAAATATGTGGTTTTCTCTGCCATGTCTAGGCTCTTAAAGTTTGACTTTAATGATATTAAATATAAAGAGAGGGTGGATTAATATGATAGACAGGTCAACAAGGTAGATACTTTTATATATGTAAGAAAGGATAGCAGTGTTCATTCATATTACCTTTCTCTTGTTTTTTTAGTGATTTTCCTTTAATAAAAATTAAGAAATTGTATCAGTTGAATTGGGGAAGTAAATGTTATAATGTACTTTCCCACTCTTTTCATATTTTAATACTATTGTGATTTCTAGTCACATAACTGACATACTGCTGTGGCCCACATATGTGTTATACCGTCCCTCTATATTAAGTTCCTATGGTAGGAGCTGAATACTTAAAGGCAATATTACATGCAGGCTTCAATCCTTTAAGAAGCAAGTATGCTGCGGTAATAATAACATTTTGGCAATAAATTATATGATTGCTTGCCTTTTAGGGTAATGTAAGGTTGACACACATACCATTTGAAAATCCTGCTCTGATACAAAGTAGTATTTCCTGCCTATTCTTAGAACACAAAGACAACTATTTTAAAAAGCAACACTTTTTCATTAGCGCCTAATAGTATATAGAATTTGAGGATGAAAGAGACTTTCCATTTGGAAAATAAGGCTGCAAATGTTTAGGCTTACAAGAACATAAAATAATGGTCTAAATAATTATAGATAGAAATTTCATATGACTGTTCATCAGCTTTCTTTTTTATATAAACCTGATAGACTTTAATAATAAAAAAAGATATCACAAATACATTATTCAATACATCAGATAGAATCATAGAGGTATATGATGAGTCTTCTCCATACGAATAAAAATTTGTGGGTGCTTTCAAGACTTGTCCTTTTGCTAGAGGTTTTGAAAGTAATCTGAGGGATTTAGAATTCTTGTGATAACTGCAGCTGATTTAATTTTGACAGGGATTGCCTAGTCCAGGGCTGTCCAACTCATGGGCGGCAGGTCGGATGCCTCACGTGCTGGCCCTGACCCTGCCCACTTTAGTGAAGGGGGGGAAGTTCTGACATGTCATGTGATGACGACGCAACGACGTGAGTTTGACACCCCTGGCCTAGTCAAACTAATCCACATAGTGGTAAATTCAAAACTGGACTTGAGAATGATCTAGGAACCACAGCTAATTCAGTAGCATCTTCTTCAAATATTCAACTCTAGCACTGAAGCTCTATGATTTTGTTATTAATTGATTTACTATATTTGTTAACCACTCTATTCATCTAGTGGTCACAAGCAAAGTTTTTCATGGTTTGGAATTCTCCATGTTGACCTTGAAGTGGAGATTAGGATGTAATACTTGTTAATTCATCTAGTTCTTTGGTACATTTATATCCCAACTTTTCTCCAGGAACATATACAGCTCTGCTCCAATTCTTCTCACAGCAGGATTCCTATGGAATAGGTTCTACAAACTTTCCTGACATGGTTGGTTAAGTGAATCATTGCAATTATTAACACAGTAGTTAAGTGAATCTGGCTTCCCCATTGACGTTGCTGGTCAGAAGATCGCAAAAGGTGATCATATGACCCTGGGGCACTGCAACTGTCATAAATATGAACCAGTTGCCAAGCATCTGAATTTTACTCACTATTCATGGGGATGCTGCAACGGTCATAAGTCCCTTTTTTCAATCCTGTGGTAACTTCAAACAGTCACTAAACAAATGTTTGTAAGTCGAGGATTACTTGCAAAATATCTAGGCCTGCTTTAATTTCATTAGCATAGACTACTTTTCCCCCTATTCTTATAACTAAAATAGCAGATTCACCTTGGCATGTCACTAGATGAAACTAATCAGGTGGGATTCAAATTTTTTAACCGGTTCTGTGGGCGTGGCTAGTGGACATGGCCATGTGACTGGGTGGGCGTGGGTTTTTTGCAGCAACCCGCCAAAAATTGAGGCCTTCTGCACCTCAGGAAAGCCTCCTGGGGGAGCATTTTTGCTCCCAAAAGGCTTCCCCCCCACGCTCCATTTTGGGGCCTTCTGGACCTCTAGGAAGTCTCCTGGGGGAGCATTCCTGGGGGCCAGGAAGAAAAAAAAAACAGCCTGGAGTGGGCATGGAGCATCCCCCCCACACTCCATTTTGGGGCCTTCTGGGCCTCAGGGAAGCCTACTAGGAGGTGTTTTTGCTCCCAGAAAGCTTCCCTAGAGTGCAGGAAGGCAAAAAATGGAGTGGGGAGGAGCTGCATCTTTTGCCTTCCTGAGCCTCAGGAAGCCTCCTGCACGAAGCAGTAAGACGGGAATCCTGGCACAGCTGATCATAGCAACAGCTGATCGTCGGGAGGTGGAAAAAAAAAACCTGAAGGAGTGACTGGGCAGGGAAGAACACAATCAGCTTTGTCGGGCATGCGTCCAATGTTGCACATGTGGATAAGGACTGACTGGGAGGGGAGGGGCGGGCGGGACCAGCCAGGGGCACGATTTCTCCAAACTGTGCAGAATCCCACCCCCGAAACTAAATCATTTTGCTCTGGATGCCTTGTCTAAAGAATAACATGTTGCTTTAAGCTTGCTTGCAATGCTGTTTGGAATAAATAACTTTCTTGCTTTTATAGAGAATACTAACAGATTTTGGCAGAAAGCCATCAATTGTAAAATGGGTGTTTCTTAAGACAATAGAAGAAATTTGTAATATTTGTTGTTAGAAAGTCTTTTCTGTTGCAGATCTTTCCTTATACTTGCCTATAAGTTCCTTCCCCACCAGATTGAACCCCTTAACACAAGCTTTTGGAGGTTGGTTTTACTGTGAGAGTTTAACATAGTTTCATTAAAATCACATAATGTTTGGTGATCCATTGCTTTTTGCCATACTTTGGAATCAAGGCAACATGTTTGAAATGCTCGTTGCTAGGAAACAACAGTAGAAGAGGCTCTATTTATAAGCTGGAAATTGCTTATGATTGGTCAGTGCTGGACACAAAATGCAGAAGTAGAAAGGCATTGATCCATAAGGCCTTCCATATTTTATTAGGCCCAAGATCATCTACATAAAAACTGATTGTTACTTACTTAATGAACAAATTATTACATAGTATGTTCCTGAAAAGCAATGGTGATACAGGTACAATCTTAATCAATCCAATCTCATGGATATTAGATTGCTTCTTAAAGCAGACTCCTTGATTAAAAAGAAACAATAAATGTTTGCCTTGAAGAGAGTACTGTTCACAAAATTGAGAACTTCATTAGGAACGGATGAATGCAATTTTTCTTGATTTATTTCTGAATCAAAAGAAATACTAATGGAATTATGAGATACTTGATGACATCTGCTCCTCGATATTCACTAATGTATGCCACTGTGCTATTAAGCATGAGATGCAATATTGCAGACAGCAGTATTGAAAACAAAGGAAAAACTAATGTGATATGCTTAACCTATGCAGCTGTTCCTTGGTATCTTGCACTGTGAGAGCACCTTTCTGACAGATTCTCAGGCCCCACTGTAAGGTCAAAGCAACCTTAGGACTATAACTACGTTGTCTAAGCTGGCAGCTGTATGATTCAGTCGCTGCAGTCTGATACCAAGTTTATGGTTTCTAATGAAATTGAATGTAGTTAATTACTTTGTCCACAAGCAAGAAAAGCTTACATATAGCCAAAATTTAGACCTGTTGAAATCTAACAAGATAGAGTATCTAGTGTGATTTTGAAAAAGCAACGTGAGTACCAATTATATGGTGATATCTTCCCTGTAGTCTTATGAATTACTCCCAGATGAGGAAACACAAGAATGGGTGTACAGTGACCAGGTCTCTGCTAGTGGGAAGCAGAATTGAGTTCCTGAATCAGGAACTTTATCATTGATCCAGATTTTGACCCATGGCAATTTTGCTGCCTCAGATGGGTGAAAGCTCTGAAGTATGGGAACAAGAATGGTCTGTTTGGGAATAAGTTGGTGTATTGAATAACTTGGTTCTGAAAATTGTAATCAGTGCCAGTTGTACCAGGGATGGAGGATTAGAGCTTCCTGAATTGTCTCTTCTCGACACAGTGTGATTTTAATTCCTAGTGGCAAATTATTATTTATGCTTTGTGCTTTTTTCAAAACTATACAAACCTCAACCTGTGCCTGGTGTAGACAATATTGTTTGTCCATGAAAGTTAATTACTGGTAGGAAGTTTATTGCATATTAACATAAACTAAAGTAAGACGATGGATTTAGTTGATTGGATGTGGATGATGGTTTTACATTTGAACAGTTTATTATCTCATTCTGTCTTGAGTATTCAGAAAAGATGGCAAACACTGCACAGAAACTCAAAGTATTCTTGCCTCTTATGTGTATTGTGGCTAATTGCTTACATATGGGCAAAATGGGATAACGTAAATTAGGAAATACTTCTGCAGAATCATAAATGACAGGTATTAAAAACTCAGAGTATTTCTATTTTGTATAATTATAAATATTAATTATTGAAAAGGGAGACTATATTTGAAAGTAGGGGTAATAAAAGTTGCCTCGGTGATACACAAATCAAATCAAATCAAATATTGTTTCCGCCAGCTGGTCAAACTACTTCGTTATGATGCAAGTATATGTTAATAATTCTGATGTTTTATAATTGAGACTCAGTTGTTTTAAAATCTTCTGTGAATGAAAAACCTGGCTTGTTGGAGGAACGGGTTTAGCTTAGTCTCTTTCCATTAATTAAGAATTCAGTTTCATTATAAATATAGGGCTTTTAGGGAAGATTTCAATCTGCTGCCTTGTCTGAAGTGGTAATGTTTTCCTTTCAGATCAGTTGAGAGGCATCCTACTTAAACATAAAACAATAATCAATACAAATTCAGTGAAAGAAATTAGCACAGCTATGCTAACCCATCTACTATGGAACATTTCACTCTTAAAATGGCCATTTGCAAATGTTCTAGAAGTAGTGTAACTTCAATATGAATCTGTTCCAAGTGTTTGAGAAAAGATCTAATTTTAAAATAGCACCTCTGGATCACTCAAGATGAGGTTTTTTTGAGGTAAGAGTATTTCTGGAATACTTGAAATATCTCATTTGAGGTCAGAGAGTAACCCATTTTATGGTTGGAATGCTTCAATGCTTTTTACACCCCTGTAAAATGAATCACTTTCCTCTTCAAGATCATGTTCACAGGTATAGTCCTCTCTTTGTTCATGGATTTAACATAGATGTTTTTGCTCTTTTGGAAGTCCAGAAGAACAATTTGAAGCTCTCAAATCTTTTACTTAAAGTTATCCTCAAATCTAATCTATTGTACAAGTGTTCAACTTATGACCATTTCCTTGGTGACTGTTCTAAGTTATGATTGTGCTGAAAAGTGAATTACTGCCAGTTCTTCTGCTTTACAACTGTCGCTACCTGCTTGCAATTGTGTGGTAATGAATTGAGTTCTTGACAACTAGCATGTATCTATGATGATTGCAGGGTCCCAGGTTCACGTGATTGCCATTTGTGACTTTACCACCTGGCTTCTGACAAGCGGAGTCAGTGAGGGATGCTGTGTTTGCTTAACAGCTGCAAAATTCATTTAACAACTACAGCAAAATATATAAAATTGGGCATGGTCATGTGATGATTCATTGAACAACTGCATCACTTATCATTTAGAAATTTTGGTCCCAATTTAGATCATGTTAGAACTACCTGTAAAATTGTAACTTGGAAATATTTGGGAACAAATTTTCTTGCACAATATGGTTGAAATGGTTCCTGTTTATAACTTGTTGAATGATGTTAAAATAATATGAGAATGATTAAAGAGAATGATCTGTTAAAATAATACCAAGTAAATAGATCTCTTTTCCTGATTTTTTTCAGTTGTTATCCACTTGTGTTTTCCTTATAATATATGTATGAGTAAGACATGATGGCTCAGTGGCTAAGATGCTGAGCGTGTCCATCAGAAGATTGGCAGTTCAGCGGTTTGAATCCCTAGCGCTGCGTAACGGAGTGAGCTCCCATTACTTGTCCCAGTTTCTGACAACTTAGCAGTTTGAAAGCACATAAAAAATGCAAGTAGAAAAATAGGGACTACTTTGATGGGAAGGTAACAGTGCTCCATGCGCCTTCAGTGTTTAGTCATGCCGGCCACATGACCACAGAGACGTCTTCGGACAGCACTGGCTCTTTGGCTTAGAAATGGACTAGCACGCATGTGCAGGAGAACCTTTACCTTTAAGTACATATTAGCCTTTTTAACTATTTTCATTATCTTATTTGAGGAGACTTGGGAGCCTAATTATTTAGATAAATTTCAACATCAATTCAGACCTTTTGTGGTGATAACAGTTTAGTGCTTGCATGTTGGGTCAGATATACAGATTTGTGAGTACATCAAGGACATAACTCTAGGGATTTTTAAAATTAAATACAGTAAAACTTCTGAAAATTGACCAAGGGACTAAACAAAAGTGGTCAACATGCAGAGGTCAACATATGGAACAACTGTCATGATATGTACACATGCCTCATCTTATTGTACATATTTTATTAGAAAATGTCATGTAGAAACACACAGAATGAAAAAACAGGAAAGTCACACAATACTGTATCATACAAAATCAACACATTTACATACAGTATTGTTTTCTCATAGATTGGTCTTTCTTTCTGGAAAAAAGAGACAATATTAGTCTGTTTCTTATTCTTTTTATGAAGGAACATAGAAAGTACTCTTAATGCTGGCTATACCATTCAGCCTACCTGGGCATTTCCCCCCAGCAAATGACTTTAACTGCATTATCAAATGACTGACATCCTCTTCTTTGGAATATCTGCAATTTCTGTGTTCTCACTTAATTCTTCTGCTTCATCAGTTGCTTCCAGCACTTTCTGCTGGGTTGTAGCCCGGTCAATATTGATTGGAAAGTTGCTTCTGGGTCAGGGTTAGGGTTAGGATTTTGTTTCTGCAGATGGACCAGAAGTTTGTGTTTTAGCAATGACCCACTGCAGAAGTTGGGCTTGGAAGTGCATTATGAATGTTTTGATTGTGCCTTGGTCAAGAGGTTGAAGTTTTGATGTAGTGTTTGGAAGCAAAAATTTCAATTTCACAATTGTAAGATGATTCGCTTGGGGATGGCTAGGATAATTGTTCACTACAAGAAAAATGGACCGTTTCTTCCTCTTCATTTCTCAGTCAATACCTCTGATCCACTCCTCAAATAGGGCACCAGTCATCCATGCAGATTTGTTAGATTTCCAGGTGACAGGAAGGTCTTTGGGCTGTAGGTTCTTGAATGAGAGTGGCTTTGCTGATTTACCAATCATCAACGGTTTTAGATTCTCTCCGGTTAAACTAGCACACAGCAGAACTGTGAAATGTTCTTTAGAAAGTTTTCCACTCTTACATTTGTCACCCCTTATAGCGAGGCTCCTGTCAGGCATCTCCTGAAAGAGTCCACACTTGTCAGCGCCGAATCAGTGTCAACAATATTGTATTCTTTGATATTCTTCTTGAAAGAATTCATTGCTACCAATTCTTGCCCTTGGTACAGACTGGACTCAACTGATCAAGTAATAGAGAGTAATTTAATACCATGTGTCAAGGGTCCAGGTGGCCAAGATACAACTTACAGAGGCAGTCAGTAGAGAGCGGTTGGCTTTCTGTTGTGTACATACAGGGTATGTCCAGTGTATGAAAATTAGATCAACTTAGGGAGATGGTGAATGTAGGGAGGTGGCCAACTATGGAGGTTTTACTGTACTTGTTTTGTGAATTCACCAACAGTTTATAATTAGAACATACAGTTAATTAAAGTAAAAAAAATACTATATTGATATGGCTGCTTTAAGGAGTTGCAAACAGATGGTATGAAGTTCTTTCAAAGAAATGCTGTTCCTGTGTCTGCCAAATTTCCCTCTATATCCATTTTTTTAAAAAATTCACATTTATATGCCACCCTTCTCTGGAGACTCAGGGCGGCTTACAATCTTTGGAGCACAACCCAATGTGCTCAGCAACAGCCTTCATTCTATTGTAGATCCCTGCTTATTACTAGGGCTTTTTGCCTCCCCCCCCAGCGGCATTTTTACAAAGTCAGCTTATTGCCCCCAGTAATCTTGGGTCCTCAATTTACCTACCCCGGGAGGATAGAAGGCTGAGTCAACCTTGAGCCTGGTGGGATTCAAGCCTGCACTAATTGCAGGCAGCTGGAGCTAAGTGCTAGGTGTTTAACAGCCTGCACCACCAAGGCTCTTCAATATTTGATTGCAGAACACCAGTTCAAGCCATTTATTTATCTACTTATGTTGACTGTTGGAATCTGATAATTCATTCATAGATAATAAATGTTTCCAATAGTTAATAGGATGCTAAACATTTTTATGGCTTGCCGCTTTTGACAGTTCTGTATGCATGTCACAGTTAACTGATTTGTGTAATGAGTATTAATTAAGTTTGAAAATCGTACTTCTCCATTTGTTTTGACCATTTCTTTGCTTACTCTTGGTTAAATGAAATCTTCTTTCAATATTTGAACTGACTATCAGCTCCCAATATGTGGACAGCCTTGTCTTTTTGCAACTTCCTGTCAAATTCTCAAGTAACATAAGGTTTGGAATGAAAAAGAAGAGGGATTAGCGAAAAACCTAAAAATACAATGTGTAACATAAAGCGATGCTGTCAGTGGTAATTGGTCAAAGCTTACCACTAAGCCTCTTTAGACTTTGTTACTTCATTCAGTTTTTTCTAAGAAATACTGCAGAGAACTCCAGAGTTTGTCTTCAAAACAGAAAATCTGGAGAGAGGCCAAGAACACAACAGGATATTTAATATACTATTGTATTCATTTTTTTTCTATATGGTAATACTGCTCATTGTTCAGATGAGTCTTCAGTGACAATGCATTATACTTTTGAACTTCTTGTAGGTTTTAATACAAACTTTCTGGGTAAAGATTATTTTCAAGTGTAAGTAGTTAAACCATGAAAAGGACTTGGTATGATGAAAAATGCCTTTTGTTATAGAAGAGGAAATCTTTACTTTTTAATGCTTTTTCTCTATGATCTTCAAAAAGTCCTTTAAAAAATGAATGTTGCAGTTAATGTTTTGGAATAAACACGTAAGGATACTCCATTTTTCACTTTATCAATTTAAATGTTTTTACTTTGATTACAGTATAAATATCTCTGTTGTCTTATAAATGAATATTTTTCTTCAGGAGAAGAAAATAATATTGAATATTTTCCTGAAGTTTAAACAATTATGGATCAGTTCCTAGTCTATTCCTAACTGTTCTTAATAGAAGCAGTAAATGAAAGTTTAATAAATATCACACTTAAGTAAAATATAGTCGGTGTCATTTCATGCTTTACATGATAAGAATACATTGCAATATAGCGAATGTTGGGCTTTTCCATATCTGATGGCAAAGATGACAGAAGCTCTTACTTATAGTTTAAATTGACTGCAGTGTCTGAATTTAGCAAATCATTTTTAAACCTAAATATGGTTCATTTAAAATGAGCTTTGTACAAATAGTGGAATACAAAGCAATGAATATGAGTGAAGGTTAAGATTTAATCAGTATACAGCTAGTCCTTGACTTACAATCATTAGTTTAGCGACCATTTGAAATTACAAAGGCACTGAAAAAAGTGACTGGTCACCACACCTACAGCTATTGCAGAATTCCCACAATCAAGTGATCAAACTTGCCACTTGTCAACTGGCATGTACAGTATATATGTCCCAGCAGCATGTGATTGACATTTGTAATCTTCCCAGCTGGCTTCCAACAAGCCAAGTCAATAGGGGAAGCCAGATTCGCTTAATGGTTGTGTGATTCACTTGTTGCAGTAATTCATTTAAATCACAAATGGCAAAGAAAGGTAAGAAAATCAGGTGTGTCTCACTTAACAACTGTTTTGCTTAGCAGTGGAACTTCTGGTCCCAAAAGTTGGCGTAACTTGAGAACTATATGTACTAAACTGCATTGAAACTGGAAGTCAATATTGTACTAATAAACATTTGCAAAGTTTGTAAAAGAAAAAATAAGGCAAATTACCCTTGTCTCAAATTATGGGTGGTTAATATCAGAACACAGCCACAAATCTAGGATTAGGATTAAGGTTTGAAAAGCTAAAATATTGGATTATAAATTACTCTCTGCTTATTTTATTCTAATTTTGTCAATAGTTCCAGGTGTTAGTTTCTTTTTCAAAAATAAAACTCTAACAGAACTTTATATTTGGCTCAGTGACGTGACACTGAAAGTCTTTTTTATAATCTTGCACCAATTTAATGTATTGGAGTAAATCATCATAATGCTGTTTTATTACAATTCTAAAAAGCATCTGATAAGGTTGGCTGAAACAATTTCAATAAATTATCATCCAAGTTCTGAATGAACTTAAATGATTAAAAATATGATTTAAAATATAAGTGGATATGAGTCAGAAAAACTCTTCCTTAAAACTGCAAAAATTGTGTTCAGTTTAATTATCTATTGTGCTTTTAAAAATTAAATGAAGTTCTCAGAGAAGAAGCCTAGGAGCCAGTTGAAAATATTAACAATCATAATTTATTATCCACTGCCTAAATGGTTTCCAATATATAGGAAAGTAAGAAATAAAAGGCCTAACAGGATATGAAAAAAGCTACAAATGATAAAATGAGGTCTTTATATGGAAAGTTGTGCATTGAATGCTTCAGTGATAAATATTGATCTCCAATGTCACTTTGGACACATGAAATGGGGACTTCTGTTTTTTATATTAGCAGCTTTTATGTAGAGATTTAAAATGTTTGTAAGATTACAGTAATTATCAAAGCTTGCACAAGCAACGCTATTCTACATTTCACATCATAGTTAGTGCCTATTCTCATGCTTCAGTCTAAATCAATCATTGCTTCATTTCCAAATCAGGCATCTTCTTTATCATAGAGCCTGTTTTTAATATTCTTTAGGTGCATAGAGGTACAGAAGTAAGAGATTGGATGACTCCAGTGTATGAGTAGATAAAATCACTTTATGTGACTACTTTTTTCCTCTTTTGTTAGAGTGTGAGAAAATAATTCTGTAGCCCAAGGGGTATTTCTAGATTGCTGGTACCACTAATACGTGCCTCAAATCTTTTGTGAAGGAGTAAAGCCTCTCTGTTCTTTTTATTGAGAAGTGTGCTAGAATTTCACCTGCCACTTAAATGTAGATAAATGTCTTTGTTTAGAAAAGTTTGTTTGAAAAAGTAGTTGAAAGTGAAATGAATTATCTCTTAGGTGTTTGGTGTGTACACAGACGCAATTCGATATTGTGGGAAAGCTGAAAGCAGTTCTGAGATGTCAAATAAAAGAGCTACTGAGATGCAATTAATCTTGCTCTCACTTAGATTTAGCTATTATTGTGTGGTTTGTTGTGTTTGCTGATAAGCCTAGCTAGACCTTTCCCCCCATCTTACAGTGATAGTCTCTAAACATGATAAGAAGATAGTTATACCAGACATTTGAAATGACATAATCTTTTAAATTCATTAAGTGATTTTTCATAGACTGACCTTTCTTTCAGTGATAGTTTACTATGTGCTCCAGAAAGACACTGAATATTGAAATTTAATCTGCTTTGAATGTTTTCTGTGAATCTTTTTTTTTTAAAAAAATACTGTAGTTATAATCTCCTTTTGAAAAAAAACCAGAAAATATTCTGGAGGGTTGGAGAACCTTCCAGAAAAGAGGTGCAATAGCATTAGGACTGCAAAGAGGAAGAGAAATTGGCAAACTGTATTGCCCATTCAATTGCAAGCAAAGAGGCTTTATTGTATTCCAAATCCCAGTATCAAGTTGTCCATTAGCAAAACAATCAGTTCTTAATTGTATCAAATATTTAAACATAATAATATTGGTAGAACGTGTCAACCTTGCACAGTAAACCAAACCAGCAGTATACGCTTCAAATAATTTGCCAAGCACAAAATTTCAGTTTTGCTAGATGTGTAGGTTTTGATATTTTTAAAGGAGATTGCAAAACCATAATCAGATTACTTACTATTATTATGAATAGTTTATATAATTCTCATTAAAACTTTCACCAATAGAGCTGGATGGATCTCTTGAGTTTAGATTTCAAAAATCTATATTTAACAGTATGGTAGAGTAAAAATCCTAAATTAACCAATTGGGGCCTATAGGTGGTGCTGTAATAAATGGAATGCACAATAATACACAAAGAGTTTATGGATACAGTGTTACATGCCTGATTTAAAACAGGATATTAGTTTATTTTACAAATACATGCCAAATTAATTGCATGGCTATGATTGCCCAATAAAAATAATGTTATATCCTGCTCTGTTTATTGTGATGGTCCCCTATTTTCTAGACTACTATATTACATGGTTGAGTGTCAGTCTAGCCTAGCATACGGTAGTATAATTTGTGGCTAAGCTCTAAAATATAACAAATCTTCCTTAACAGTCATACGTAACTGAAGGACTTTATAATGGGAGCTCATTAATCTTTTAAATCCATCTGGTGCAGTGAAAAGACAGACTTGAAATTAAGGGAAAACCTATATGATTTATGATAATAATAGAAAGCTATTTTAGATTCTGATACTTCTATATAAAATTAGCTGAAGATATATAATATTTGGCATATGTAATATTTTTCAAATAACAAGTCTATAAAAAGACACATTTGCTATGTTTTTAAAAGGGAATACAAAAAAGCCAGTTTTGATTTACTTTCAGTTGCCCAAACATTATGGTATTTAAAAAAATAGTTCAGATATTAAACTGAATTAAAAAATTCTTTTTTAAAATAAGATTAATGTAAGCCTAATTTTGTACAGGCAGTCCTCAATTTATGACACGTCACTTAAAAGGTTGTCTGCCACAAAAAGGTTGTAAAATTAGTAAAATTGGCCATGTGACTGGCCCACTTTACAAATGTCAGAGTTACAACCATAATGGGAATGACTACACTATGGTCATAACTCAAGGACTACCTGTATTGAAAACAGCATCAGGGTTTTCTCTCAGCTGTTTATAATACATCTCTGCATTTAAATAGTGCATCCCTTTTGTTCACCCTTATTATGTTTAAGATAGGTTCTTCTAAATATTTTTTCTTCCATTCAGTCATTTTGGTTAGTTTAATAGAAACAGATATGTTTGGTGAAATCTTAATAGTGTGGGCTAAGTTGTTTTGAACTGAAGGGAAATTGATCATATATATTTAATACACTTGAAATGTAATATATAATACAAGTATTGCATATTCATTGAGACTGAAAAATGTGGCAAAGGACAATCTCATAGCAAAGCCCTAGGCCAGAAAAATCCTGAGCCTAAATAGCTGAAATCAATAAACTTTCTTTGAATGACTGTATATTCTTTTCTTTCTTTTGTCTTCATCTTTTTTTTACTCTAAGGAGCTTATTCTGAGAAAGCTTATTTGATGCCATTTATCAGTACAGAATTTATTGTTCTCTTTTTGCTAGAAGACTGATCTTTTTGCAAGCAAAGGCAATTTGTAATGAACTGATAATGATAATTTAACAGCCTTAACCAATTGCCCGTGATCTGCAATTTAAGGCTGGCTATTCCTTTGGCATCCTTGACCTCAGGAGTTTATTATTTACTTGAACAATTGCCAGGAGCCCAATAGGGAGATTTCTGAATGAGCCTAGCTAACCTTGGAAGTTCTAATATATATTTCAACTTAATTTCATTACAGCCAAATAAAAACAAAGATCAACAAATTAAAGAGAAATGCAGTCTGTTAAAATGTGAGGTATAAATGATAAATGCCTTTATTTTTAGCTTTTTCTGACCAGACTCTGGATCCTGAAAATTGGGATAGAGCTTTCAAAAATCTTTCTCAAAACTGGACTGTAAAAACTTTCCTGGTCTTAATGCAGTCTATCTCTCTCTGTCTTTCTTTCTTCCTTCCTTCCTTCCTTCCTTCCTTCCTTCCTTCCTTCCTTCCTTCCTTCCTTCCTTCCTTCCTTCCTTCCCTCCCTCCTCCTCCCTCCCTCCCTCCTTCTTTCTTTCTTTCTCCTCTTCTACTAAATTCTACACAGCTTACAAACTGTGCACAACCATCAGAACATAAATATTTATACAGTAGTAGTGCTTCAAAACCCATTCTTTTCACTATTTTTTCAAAATAAAGTCTCACCTAAGTGACAGGTTATAACTCAAAAAGTCTACCTATCCATTGTTCTCCTGAGGTATAGCAGTCATGTACCCTCCTTCTAGGTGCATTGTGTAGGGTGTGTAGATTCTACTTAGAGTTACTGAAGACAACACCATTGCATTACATCTGAAAAATATGTGTTTGGTTTGGTTTGTCTTTATAAAATAATCCTTTTGCTAAAGGCTAATAAACACCCAAATAGCCAAAAACAAAGTATAAACATTCATAAAGCACATAATAAAACAATTTTGTACCATCTCTTTATAGGTTACAGTATGTAGCATGCATTTATAAATCAGTGCTCAACTCCTATAAAATCTTGATAATCTGAATGTGTATTTTGGTTGGCTTTTCCCATTAAACTTCTTTGAATTGCTGGATATGGACTCTGTTTTCAAAGTATATCTTATCATTAGAATTAGACTGTATACTTTTTTCCACCTTGGTCCTTCTACTATTTAGAAATGAGTTTTCTTAACTTCTCTTGCAATTGTTTAACAAAAAATAATAATCCAGATTAATTAAGTGTAAAAATAATTTCAGATTAACAACAGCAGTAGAAGTTAAACTTAATACAAACTATTAAATAGATAAATGACTAATATGAAAAAATATTCTAGGAGCCATGGTGGCACAGTGGTTGGAAAGCAGTATTGCAGACTAACTCTGCCCACAGCCAATAATTCAATCCTAATCAGTTCATGATTGACTCAGCCTTCCATCCTTCTGAGGTAGGTAAAATAAGGAGCCTGATTGATGGGGTTAATATGCTGACTGTAAACTGCTTAGAAGGGGCTATAGAGCACTATGAAGCAGTATATATTATTGCTATTGCTATAAAGAAATATGAATACATGTGGTTGAATGCTAGGCATTGAAATTTTAAAATACATGTCAGTGAATAGGAAAGGAATGAAGGAATTCTTTCTCATTGGACTATTGTGCATCAGAGGACTTTTAAAAGTTGGGCTGCTACAGTTCTGAGCACACAGATGTTCGTTCCTTTTGGCATTCATACAGTACTAGTCTGTATAGGGATTTTACAGGCATAGAATGTGAGCTTCTTTGTCAAAGACAAAGTGTTGCCTGTGGTGGGAACTGTTACACTGATGGGAATGTAGTATAATGTATTGTTTTAGTTTTATATCCCTTCTCCCTCCCCCACTCCATTCCTTGTAGACAGTAGATTTGTTTTGTAGGCAGTGAATTGTTTCACCCAGGCCTGGCTAATAACATAACCTTCAAGCACATAGGGAGGTACTTCACATGGTAGATAGTCATGTGGCTTGTTTCAGGTCTGTGTGCTGAATGTAGATTTTTAAGCTCAGGACTTAACAACTTGGAAAATGAAATTAATATGTAATCTGATCTTTTAAAAGGGAGTATCTCTTTGAGTTGATTGTATAATTTCTTTAAAGAGAAAAGGCTAGTTGCAAAGAAAGTACTCAGAAAACATAAATGGTTAAGTTTAAATGACAATAAATGCATATTTTGGTGGAGATAATAATGGTTGTAGAAGAGCATGAAAAGTATTAAATAAGGAGCTTCCAGCAGAGTGAATTGATAATGCACACAATGAAGTCATTAGGGATAAAGGTTAAGGAAAAGAATGCTGGAGGGAGTGTTTTAAAGATTTTTGTGAAAATAACTGTGATAATCTGAAGAGTGGAATTCAAATTAGTCCTATAAATAGTAGTTCCCAAAAATATGGATGAAAAGGAAGACATAAATATTATGAAGTGTTGAAAATGGTTAAGGCTGCAGGCACAGATGATATAGAAGAAATGTTAAAATGTGATTTGCTTGTAAAGTAGTTGTGCAATTCATTGAATCTCTGCAGAGAGCGATCCATGCGTGCAAGTTGGAAAATCGTGGTTATATAAAGAGTAATGTTTATATAACCAAAAACTACAAGTAAATAAAGTTGATAAGCAAGCATGCCCCTGAGGTGTTTTTTTTTAATAGAAGAAAAGTGATTATAAGGGCACTAAAGGAGATAATGAATAAAATGTATGAATGTGAGAAAGAACACTCATAAATCTTGACTGTATCTTCACAGAGTATGATAAAGGGAATGGCTTGGATAATGGAATGTTTTGTGTCAATATGGAAGGTAAAGTTAGTTTTTAAATGCAGTAAGAATAATGTATAATGGAAGTAAAATGTATCAGAATATATAGAAAGCTTGGTAAATGGGTCTAGTAGAAGCAAGATTGTGTGAACTCCCCTCACTTGTTCCATATGTTTATGGATAAATATACAAAATGTATTGTGAACTGTTACAAGTGATGCATCTTCATTAAAATAGGTGAAAACAGATGAATATAAGAGCGTGTTTCTGCCCACTTTGTTACACGGAAGTGAGGTTGGATGCATCAAGAGAAATAGAAATGGTTTGTTTAAGAAATGTTCATTTCTCTTCTTAGAAAAGATGATACAAAATAGAACTTAGGAAGTTCTGCCTTCCTTCAATCATCTATTAATGGTTCATCACTTTCTCCTTGCTATAGAGTAAGGCCTTTTTAGTTCACCTTAATTCTATTTGTTGTGGTAACTTTTAGTGTATCTCACAAGCCTCTACTCTTTATGAGCTTTCTGCTTTTCTGCTGTCTCATATCCTTCTTTGTTATGTACCTCTATTTTCATTTCCCGTGCACATCCCTTTTTTCTTCAGCATATTAGAAACCTCTGAATGTCTGGCTTCCAGATTTTTCCTATTTTTCTTTCTTGTGGGGTTTACAATGAATTAATGTTGGCTGACTACAAAACAAATGATTTCATGTGATGGATATGTTTCTCAATGTACAGTTTTTGAGTTGAACATCATACTTCTTTGTAGATTTATTGGGAATGGTATGGATGTGGTTTGCCATTGCTTTTTTCTATGGTGTATTTCAAATATTTAGTTAAACCTCCATCCATTATATTCTGTGATGATCTTCCATCTATATACGTACAAGTCCAGTCTTGCCTTTAAAAACAGACAAAATCAGCTCAACTCCCAAAAGTCATTTAGGAGTCATAATACACCTCAAAACACCATTTATAAACCCCCACATATTGTGAAATGTTGAAAATACCACCCTGCTGAATTCATTGTGATCTCTGAAGAATGGTTAATCAGTGAAGGCTTCATGTGGCTCTTTGGTTTCCTTTTTGATGTTTTCCTATTTCTTACTTGCGGGACAGCCAGCAATAATGTCCTTCTCTGAATGTCACCTTCTGTGTTTGAGTGTCAGCAAAGTGGAAGCAATGTGAGTCAAAAACAGATTCTTGATTCAAACCTAGGAGACATCAAAAATAAAAATGCTGAAATACCGTTAAGTACTTCCAGTATCTGGAAAGTATTCCTGACTTCTCTTGCAAACTGAGCCTTTAAGAGCATGAATATGGCTCTAAACCTGAATGACTAAAGGAAACTGAGCTGTATCTTTCATAGAACTGCTTGTCATCATTACGTTCCCTTGTGTGAGACCTGATTCTGTTGAATTTCAACTGCAAAGGAAGCTTACGAACAAATCCATTCATTAACTGAAATTTCAGCTTTACAAGAAACCCTAAAGTGCAGTGAAAGTATTGACTTCTTTTGTCAGTTCTGTATATAACAGCATATTATCCTCCCCTGCCCACCCCACCCCCACACAGTGAGAACCACTTCAGTAGGTGGGGTGGGTGTTGTTGTTTTTTTGCCACTTCTTCAGAATGGAACATCTATTAACAGGCAAGTCACCAAATAGGCTAATTGAAATATTAGTTAATTAAAAAGAAAATTATCAAATTAGTCTTAGAAGGGCATGCGAACCACTTACACTCAGGTTAATGCTTTATTACATATTAAATATAAATAAATTATTTTCAGCAGCTTTTGAATTAAATGGATGCTATTAAATACTAAGGTGTTACAAATGCTTTTGAATGGTATGTGATTTCCATCATGCCTGAACATTAAAATTGCTGAGTGTAACTGATGAAGCTCAAATCTAACTGTATAAAAGCTTCCTGCTATCTGTTCTTTCCACACAGAAACATTTTTTAAAAATTGAAAATAGGGCCGCACGTTGTTGTTGTGGCATAGCATGCTTAGGAGACATGAATTCATCAGCTTTTAACTTTCCCTCTGTGCAGAGTACAATTGAATAGAAGTAGTCCTCATCTTACAACAGTCCACTTCGTGATCGTTTGAAGTTAAGCCACTGAAGAAAGTGACTTTTGACCATTTTTCAGACTTATGAATGTTTCAGCCTCCCCATGGTCACGTGGTTTATATTTGGATGCTTGATAACTGACTCACATTTATGATGATTGCAGTGTCCCTGGGTCATATGATCCCCTTTTGCAAAATCAATGGGGAAACCACTGATTTTGCAAAATCAAGCAACATCAATGGGGAAACCAACTTCAATGCGGAAACCAACTGGGTTACTAATTTAACAACTGCAGTGATTCACTTAACAAATGTGGCAAGAAAAGTCGTAAAACGGGGCAAAACTCACTTAATAAATTTCTCACTTAGCAGCATAAATTTTGGGTTCAATTCTGGCTGTAAGTCGAGGACTACCTGTACAGCAATATGAGCTGCTTATAATGACAAGTAAATGAAACTGATGTGTGTTTCCTAACTCTTTCCTTTTTATTGTAATAGATACTCCCCAAAATTGAGCCCAACATTTCTTTTGCTAAGCAAGGCACTTGTTAAGTGGGTCATGCCTCATTTTATGACCCTTTTCAATGGTTGTGAGGTGGATCGTTGCAGTTGTTAAGTGAGTAATGTGGTTGTTAAATGAATCTGGCTTCCCCATTGATTTTGCTTGTCAGAAGACAGCTGGAAATGGTGATCAAATCTCCCCAGGATTCTGCAACCATGTAAATATATGCAGGTGGCCAAGCACC
This sequence comes from Naja naja, assembly GCA_009733165.1. Taxonomy (NCBI): domain Eukaryota; kingdom Metazoa; phylum Chordata; class Lepidosauria; order Squamata; family Elapidae; genus Naja; species Naja naja. Next base: position 188,393,400 of record CM019150.1, on the reverse strand, counting down.
CAAATTTTGATCATTTTGTGTGGATGCTACAACAGTTGTAAGCTTGAGAACAGGTCATAAGTCATACTTTTCAGGGCTGTTGTCACTTCAGTCTCTAAATGGATGGTTGTCAGTCCAGGACTATCTGTACCAAAAATGCGCATGTCACTTAATAAATGAAAGAAGATTTGCTATCCTACATAACAATAGCTGAAATCTTTTAACGGTACAATAACATATACATTTGAAGTGAGAATAATTCAGTAAGATCCAAGTATTTGGCATGGTGGTAAATTTTACTAGGTTCCAGAGATCCAGAAGTGTCTAGAGAAGGCTACAGTCTCCTTGTAATAAATTTTAAAAAGCTAAGTTATATACAGTTAATGTTTAAGTATACTTATTGACATGTTTTTCTGTGTACCTCTGCAGCTATGTCCAGATCTCATAAAATTTGCTGTTTCAAAAGAAATAACATTAGAACAGAATAAGCAACATTCCACAAGTGTTCCTGGTGACAGATGCCATTCTCTGGAACAGAGTGGGGATGCTTATAGATGTAATTTGGATAATAAAACATCCCAGAAGAAACGATATGGCAACACTTCTATACTCCTGCCAAAAGAATTGCACTAGACCTTCTGATCTCGGCTTGAAAGAAACGTTACTAATTAAACTAGGACTGATCTGGATTACTCTGTGATGCATTAACAAGACTTTCCAGTGTCAGAGTTAAAGCAGCTAATCCTAAGGACCATGGGAAACTGTGCTGCTGATAGAATCTGGAATCTCAGTAAATATATTTCTAGTTTTATATAGTCCCTTTTGGCTATATAATATTACATTGTAAAAGGTTAGCAGAATAAAGCTCTAGAGTAACTTGATCTAATTTATGAAATGTTGGAAGATTGTTTAATACATTAGGATTCTCATACGTTGCAATGCACGGCTGCCTAAAGTGACACATGAATTCTGCGAACCCTGAATAGATTGAACTAAATAATAAATAATGAGCAAGTAATAAATAAAACTGTGAATGGCACGTGGTTTTAACAGATGGCTTAACCTGTAGGTTTAGCCATCTGTCAAAACTACTGGGCTTTGCTCCCCTCACCCCACCCTTTGTCACAGGTTTAGCTGTCTTAGAAGTCCCTGAGATTGTGCGCCCCATGTTGTCCGGACAAGTCAACTGCTAACTTGCCAAAACATGTGGGGGAAAGCAGAATTCATTCTGATAGCTCTCTGGCTTTACATGTGCAGCTCTTCAGTATTCGTATTTCTTGCCTCCCTAAAGATGCGCTCAAAGATTGAAATGCGGTTAGTTACGTTTTTTGTTAAATAATAACTCTTTCCAATACTTTAGTACTAGTGCCAAATGTAAAAGGGCCTCTGGTAGCTGTGGTCCTGGAAAAAGCATCTTCTTTCCCACTCAACTCTACCAGTAATACCCGTCTTCATATACAGTAGTATGCTGCCGTAATACTGCCATTGGGCAGTAACTATTGTAGCAAATTTGCTTTAAAAAATGTGGAAGGGCCTTTCTGTTTTTTAGTTGCCTAGATCAGGGGTGTCAAACTCACTGCCTGCAAGCCGGATGCATCACATGCTGGCCCTGTCCCCTCCTAGTTTAGCGAAGAGGAAAAAAGTCCCGATACATCACGTGATGACACCATGACAATGCAAGTTTGACACCCCTGGCCTTAGATGATGCAGTATGATTGGTGGCTCTGCTCCATTAGAAAAAAAATGCATCTCTAGAGGAAGTGGGTGATGGGCTTAAAGACCCTGCTGCAACGTTAAGAGAGAGGCCTAAGCTTACTTAATCAGCTTTCAATTCACACATCTTCCTTTGCACTTTGCTGTTGGCTGTTTCACTAATAGTTCTCCTGAGGGCTCACTTCAGTTGCTGGCTGAAACAGTACAAACTAAGAGCACTGCACATATAAACCCCATTCCGTTTCTATCTGGCCACATGTTTGGCACTGCACTGAACCAATGATTCTGTTCCTACCCCCTACAAGTTTTATGCAGAGAATTTCCAGTTGGTGGTGGCATTGAGCAAGGATACCCTAGCAGTTATGAAGGCAACCCTCCTTCACTTGGCAAAAGTCTAGCTTAAGCAAGGTGGTGATAACAGGAATGAAAGTCTCAGGAATAGAACAGCTGGCAGGGCTGCTGCAATTCTATTCTCCAGTTCTCCCTCTCTTCAGGTTCAGCCTGCAGTGCTCCTACATCATCACCATTACTGTTGCCTTATGACAAGAGGCTAGGCCACCTGTCCTCTCAGTGTGCTCCAAATTGGCATTGTGCTGCCCACCCTCAACAAAAGCTCACTTGCAGAGGCACTGCTCTGCTCCCTTCCTAAAACCTGGAAGAAATGCTGCTGATAAAACTTGCTCTGAATTTTACTGCTTTTTTCCCCCTTGAACCAGCTTCCTTGGTCTGGCAAAGGCAAGCCAGTTGGTTAGCACTCTAGCTTTGTATGCGAGACCTTCCCCCCTGTATGCCCATTTGCAACCCCATCAAAGTGACCATCTGTAGCCCCTGAGAGGAGGGAGTTGTAACCTCTGTTTCAGAGCCTCTATATTAGAAGACAAAATTATAGAAGCTAGGACAAGCGGGAGAGAATACTTTCATATATTAAAGAAAAATATTGACCCAAATAAATACATTTGGAGAATGGCATGTTTAGAGATGTAGAAAATGTCATCTAAGAATTTAAGTTAAAACTTATTTCATGAACTGAGAATGGATATACATGTGAGAAGGGTCTATTTTACCCATTTGAATTGGGACTCCATAATGAAGGTTGGATTTTGTGATTGACAATAACAGCAAATCTAATTTATTTATTCACTAATAATTAATTTTCTGAACATTATGGCATGCTACATTAATAATTTTAAATCACTTGTTAGGAGAGAAGGAATGTTCCTGTGTGAATGCATGTTTCAGGGACCCCTGATTATTTGGAAGGATTGTGTTGTTCAGTGTGATACCTCCGAGGACATCTTCATTTCAGTGTGCTTTGTATTTATTGTGTCAAAGACATGAATTCTTCTTTCTTGGGATGAGAGCAGTTACTGGAGTGAATTGGCACATGCTAAGGAATGTCTTGGGGCAGGGGGAAATGTCAAGAAACCTGTCCAAAGGAAAAGCTTTTAAATTACCTCTTCATGCAGAAATGCAAAATCAGATTTAATTGCTCTCTTCCTGTCCTGTTCAGACAAGCAGACTCCTTTTGGTACATAGTAAAAAAGAGTCATAATGGTAAGAGCTGGGATTTGTTTAGCTCTAGTAATCCGGGGGAAAATATGGTAATAAGTATGAAAGAACAAAAAACGCAGCTGGGATGGGAGGTGGGGACTGAACTTTTAACATTCTGGCATGGGCATGTGTGATATCTGCCAAATCAGGTTTAAAGATGAAATATCACATTCTTTGGTAACTGTTTGGGAATTCTTGGGTTCCAAATGGTGACAGTGACCAACCCAATGATTTTAATACCAGAATAATTTCTATTGTAGATTGCCTTAGCTTTGGTTAAAATTAGAATTTGTCTCTTAATTTGATGGTTTGTGTCATCATCTCTTTCTCTTTCCATTAATTAAACAGATAAAAATTGCTGACAAAATTCCCTTCCATGTGTATTTTGCCCTAGGAAGGGACTTGGCCATCACTTCCAAGAATTTCTCCACTCTCATTCAAGCAAAAGGAGCCATTAACAGCTGCACTCATTTCAGTATTGTTGTTATAAGAAGCAATTATCTGTGAGATACAGAGTGTTTTCTTTTAACTCTAATAATAGGAAGCAAATAAATCTTAAAGTGGAGCATTAGACTACTTCAGTGTGCTCATACTTTTTTTTACAGATTCCCCCACCTACATTGCCTTTGGGGATGATTCTCTGAGAGAAATCAATCGCACAGAAAGTATAATCTGTCCAAATATTTGCTTAAAATTTCTCTTAGGAAGGAAGAATAGTATTTATGAAAATAATACTATGGCTTCTGCTTAGATACATTATTATAACAGGCAACTTAAGAATGTGCATATGTATGCATTGATAAAAATACACTGTACATAACATTCATTTTTTTCAGCATCTTATTGCATATGCATCAAAATCTCATTTGCTAGGAAAGTGCTGGAAGTAATGTTCATGTTGTCGTTTCCCCAAGTGAAAGCTGGATCACTGCCAGAACTTAGCCTGCCAAGGGAAGCATAAGAATTACCGTCATCCCTGCTTTGGAAGCATCTGCAGTTCTGTTGCCCATTTGCCAGCCCTCTGGCATTATCTAATCCCACAGGCTGATTATCTGCTGCCTTTATTCTCTCTCCCACTGGCTTCACTCCATCTTCCCTAGCTAAAGGAAGGGGGGGAGGGGAACAGCAGGGTAAATAAGGTAAGACCAGCATCACCAGGGCCTCCTTACCCTCCACAGGTGTTTGTAAATGCATAAGAGAGCAACCAATTTGGGAAAAGTCGGCAAGGATGGGGTGCAACAGTGTCTCTTAGCAAGCCCTAACAAACTTTCCTGGAGCAGGAGGGGGCGCTGAACTTTTCATTGTGAAAGGGGGTAGAACTCCTTGCCTGGATGTTTGAAAGAAAGATCCACTGTTAGTGCAGTTTTCACCATCCATGCTTTAACTCTGCCATTCATGGCCAGCGTGGGGCCAAGTGAATACATTGCTACAGTATATTCTCCATAGAACTCTCTGCTAGGACTCTTCCTTGCTAGTCACATGTAAGCACCCACATGGATGGGTGTAGAGCATCACTTGGGGCCTGTTTCCTTCCTTCTAAGTTACCTCCCCTGCTCATCCTGAAGTAGATGCTCCCAGTTCCAGCCCCAGAAGGCTACTTTCATAGCGGTCCTTATGCAGTAGAAGAAGTTGAGCCAGGCTCCCTATGTGGCTTAACAATTTTGCAAGAATTTTACACCAGCTTCATGGCTGCCCTGTTGCTGAAGGGATCAGAACCTAGGTCAAGTGAAAGGTTCTTTCTTTCTACTTCTGGGGAGAGACGCAACTGTATTGTCTCTGCCCACTGATTAGATCTGCCTTTTCCTCTCTTCTAACACAGCCAAAGGGAGGATGCTAACACAGCCAAAGGGAGCCCTTCAATGATTAGAGGCTTTTTTTTAGAATAGAATAGAATTCTTTATTGACCAAGTGTGATTGGACATGCAAGGAATTTGTCTTGGTGCAAATGCTCTCAGTGTACATAAAAGATACATTCGTCAAGAGTCAAGAATCAGAAGGTACAACACTTAATAATAGTCATAGGGTACAATAAGCAATCAAATCATGCTAGGAAACAGTCAGTATAGATTGTAAGGATACAAGCAACAAAGTTACAGTCATACAGTCACCAGTGGGAGGAGATGGGTGATAAGGAGAGATGAGAAGGTTAATAGTAATAGTGGTGCAGACTTTGTAAATAGTTGGACATTGTTGAGGTAATTATTTGTTTAGCAGAGTGATGGTGTTTGGGAAAAAACTGTTCTTGTGTCTAGTTGTTCTGGTGTGCAGTGCTCTATAGTGTCGTTTTGAGGGAAGGAGTTGAAACATTTTATGTCCGTGATGTGAGGAGTCTGTAAATATTTTCACAGCCCTCTTTTTGACTCGTGCAGTATACAGGCCGTTGATGAAAGGGGAGGTTGGTAATAATTGTTTTTTCTGCAGTCCTAATTATCCTCTGAAGTCTGTGTCTGTCCTGTTGGGTTGCAGAACCAAACCAGACAGTTATAGAGGTGCAGATGACAGACTCAGTAATTCCTCTGTAGGCTTCTTTCAAAGAGAGAGAGTATAGAGTCAGTTTGGTACTTGGTTTTCTTTGGTACATTGTTTTAAGAAGTACCCTGATTCATAATCTGGGGTGAGTTAATAAGTTTACTTCCAGGTGGACTGATACCCATGCTTGAGCATTAAGATATCTAGGGCTCTTGGGAAGGGAAAAAGATTGTCTTAGTTAGAAAGTGAGTATGGACGACAGTTTTCTGTCCTCCATTTTTATCCAAACTGCCACTGATTGCAGAAAAGAGTTAGAAGCAAAGCAGGATACTTGGAATTCTGCTTTTAAGAAGTTGAACTAGAGAAGTCTAGCAGGACATTTATGCAAATGAGTATGATTCCAATTACCATATTCATCTCAATAATTGCAGTCTGCACAAGTGTGTGGGCTGTTACTTGGTATGAGGATGGGAAAGCTGTAGAATTCCTCATTTTTAGAGCAGTTAGCTGAAAAACATATAAGTTTGAAATTGTCAATCATACCTTAAGTAGATGATTTTAAATCCAGAAAATTCCAATTCACATCTTTGCCTCAACTTGATTCATTTGCTTTTAGCTTAGCTTGAACCTACCTATTATGGCCTACTTTATGTGCAAATCAGGCTGTTGTGCTTGGTTCAGCAAACCATGGTTTTTATCCTTCTGACAGTATAACTCATTGCTTCTGACACCTCTTGAAATAAGGCTAGTTTTGCCAAACCATTTTAGACTAAACAAAATTATCTTTACATTGTGAGAGGAAAAATGGCTTATTGTTTAAAGTATTGTATCTTGTTGAAGATTACAAAAGATGTATATGATGAATGGAATTTAGCAACATAGACTCACAACAGTCAAGTTTAAAATGCCACCTCAGAATATATAAGTTTATATGTCATTACGCTTTTTTCTTTCTTCACCAGAAAATATGAAACTGGATCTAAAGTCCGCCTGAAACTTATTGACCTTGAACTCTCCTCCAGATTCTTGGGAGCAACAAATGATACAACCTTATTGGAAGCTGATGCTGTGCTTTTGGGACTAATGGAAGGAAAAGAAAGTAAAAATAAATAGTAAATGTTTGTTCTTTTAAAACAATATATTGTCACTAAATACCTATTTGTACAGAATATTCCATTTGAATTAAAATATTGAAATCATTCACAATTATTTTGTGTTTAAAATAAATTTAAATGTAAAGATAAACTTTTGTAGATTATTTATTATTGGCAATAAAATTTATTCTCTTTATTTCAATTTTACATTTATACTAAAAATGAGAAATGTGGTAGATTTTTCCAGATTTCATTATCTTACAATTACATCAAATTTTGGCGGGTAAAATATACCAGATGAGTATAGACATCATTTATTTAAATCATGGTTTTCTAATTCAAATGAGTATAAATTTTAGAGATGAGCAAAATCATGCTGACTTTTTTTGGCTTAATTCTACTTAATTGTGCTCCATACTTCATAATCATTCCTTTTTTAATTGCTCTTGGTTTTTCTCTATCTGTTGGTTAGTTAGCAGATTGGAATATGGAAATCACAAATAAGCCTCATCAAGCCTCAGATACAAACAGTGAGCCTCAATAAAACATGTTGAGTTATAGTTTCAACTCTAAAATATTGCATGTAGGCCATATCCTCCCCCCCTCTTCAATCCCATTTGTTAGAGGTTCTTAAACTTGCTTCATTGGACTTTTATTATGATAAAATCAATTTGTCCAACCGCTCCTCCACATTTATGACTAGTTATTTCATTGTGGTTAGGATTAGGCAGAAATGGATCACTTTTAAAAATTAAGTACATTTAAATATCAAACAAAACATTAGTAGAATGTTAACAGCTTTATATTTTTTAAAAATAGTAAAATTTGAAACTTGTTTTTAATGGAGGGATGAGCTTGCTTACTTTTGTATAATTCCTTTAATCTTCTTCAAGGATGCTAGCATAATCCATTTATTTTGCTTGTTTAGCCTCTTTTATTCACTTCCAAGACAACGTTTTATTTCGGTCAACATCATTCTGCATTTTCCATGCCTCTTTAACTATTCTTTGCTCTGTTTAAAACATTTTTCACAACTATATTTCTCCCTCCCTCCCTCTGTCTCTCTCTATCTCTGTCTCTCTCTCTCCCCCTTTCTGTCTCTCTCTAAATCATGGGTGTCATGTTGTCATGTGACGTATTGCAACTTTTTCCCCCTTTGCTAAACCAGGGATGGGCATGGCCAGTGAGTGATGTATCCGGCCCATGGCCCACGAGTTTGACACCACTACGACAGATAGATAGATAGATAGATAGATAGATAGATAGATAGATAGATAGATAGATAGATTACTCCTATGGCACTCTAATACAGATCTTGTTATTCTAGTCCAAGCAGCTTTCACATCCTTTTCTTATACCCACTTTCTATTCATTCTATTGGGAGACTATCTTCAGAATATGTTTTCATAAGACTTGTTTGTCATCTTCCTTTATTTCACCCTAGTTTCTTTACCTTTCATTCCTTTGTTTTCTTGTCCATTTCTTCCAGATCTAGTCTTGACACCACCAAAATAGATTGCTGTCCTATATCAATATATTTTCTAAAACGCAGTGCCTAGAACTGGACTTAAGATTCGATCAATACAGAATAGAATTACCTTGAACTTCTTATTGTACTTTTGTTGATGCAGTTTAGGGCTGCATTTGCTGTTTTAGTTTAGTTTATAATCCAAGACACCTAGATCCATTTCATATGTTCTGCTGGCCCGTATTCTTCTCAGTCGCATATTAATGTATTTGAGTCTCCTACACAAAAACCCAAATTGTATTTCTTCGCCTTAGTATTCATATTTTTAGTTTTCCTAACTTGTCAATATCCTCCTGAACCTTGGTATTGTCCCCCGTTTGCTTTCCCTATTATTTTTGTGTCAATCACACATTTAATAACTGCTACCACTGTATAATAGAAGGCCCACAACTTCTTAAATACATGTTTAAAATAGGCAGGGCTATGATCCAATTATTATACTCAAATCTTTACTTTTTATCCTTCCTTGAGAATATCTCTGTGTTGAAGAAAATAGGGCCTAGATTAGAGTTGTGCACATGCTACGCAAAAAAACCCCAGAAAGTTCAGTTGCCTCTTGAAAACGCACTTTTGGGACACTCAGAAACATTGACATACACTTGTGGGGTATAGTTGTTCATCCAGCTCTATATTCCTCTTCAGGTGACATCTGCAAGTACATTCAGACTTTTAGGGATTCCTAGCATGGAAACTTATCCATATGATTCATGGAAGCCATTATATGCTGCCCTGGGATGCTGGTATACATATTTGAATATAAATGTAAATAAATTAATGATGTGTTTGTTGTTTATTTTGTATACCTCTCTTTCTGCCTTGTTTCCATGGTAAGAAAGCCAGGCAGGGGAGGGAAAAAGCCTGAGCAGCCCTATCTACTTTTGAGTGGGAAGTTTGTGTCTCTCCATCTTGTACCAGACAAAGCAAGCTGCCTGCTTTGGGGCAAAGGAAACAGGAGCTGTGAAAGAGCAACGGCTGCCTGGAATCGCTTTCTGCTGTGCCCTTTGGCCTTTGGTCTGCAGCTTCCCTGCACACGTTGGATCACAGGGGAGCTGAAGTTTCATTTACTGACTGAGCAACTTTGGGAGAAAAAAAAAGCCCTGTTCCCAATTAGTGTTGCAAGTTGCCCAGATCAATGGTGGGTTAAATTGAGCTGCCCACTCAAGTGGGGGGCGTAGCGTGCAATGAAAGGAGAGGAAAGAGCTGGTGTGTGTGCGTGCATGTGCATGGGTGGGTGGGGGTATGCGTGCATCTCTTTCAAGAGCACTGGATTCTTTCAAGCGAGCTGCATTCTTGTGTGAAAAACAACTGCCACAATACTTAAGTTGTAACCTTCTCACCCCTGACGGCATGGGAAAGTGTACTCTTCAGCTGTTAGCGGGAAGAGAGGCCGCCGTAGTCATGAGAAATTTGGATAAAAAATGCAGCTTCAAGCTTGCCCTCCTCTTTTGCACATGTCATCTTGCCTATCAAACAGCTTAATTGGAAATTTAGTTGTGCTTTTCATTAAGAGCCTTGAAAATCCAAGGGCCAATAATTTCTCTGGGGGCTTTTATTTGGAAGTGGGGGCATTACTGTAGTTGTTAGGAACTTATTTATAATAGGATTCAGAAGAATGCAACAGACAAACAGAAAGCTGGGTGCACTGACCACTGATTTATTCTTGTTCTGTTTTCAACTACAAGGTTTTAATTCATTTTCAATAATTGATTTTTTTCCTAGCTTATGTTTCACTTATGATCATTGAAAATGTATTTCACAACCAATTATTAGAAAAATATCTATACAGTTATAATATTGTATAAAATAGATATAAAAAAAGGGTTTTTTTCTTGGAACTATTTTGCAAATTATCTTTAGAAAATAAGTATTCACTCCTTCAGGATTCTGGAGGGGGCTGTCTGGCTCACAAAAAAAATCTTGATGAAATCATTCATATGTAAAAATGCAGCGACACAACACTGGAGTGTTACTTTTTAATATCAATCAATTCTATATCGAATATACATGGAAAGGATGAGGGTGAGAGATTAAAGCCACTATCCCAATCATTTCCAAGGGCAAAAGCTTCCAGGAAGGCCTCTGGCTTAGCCTTGCACCTGTTTCCAGCTCATTATTAGGACTTTTCTAGATCAAGGGTCTACAGCTGTTGCCGGCATGTTGAGCTGTCCTCTCTGCTGCTTCACTGCCCTGTGAGAGTCATGGAACTTTAAACCTCCATGAAAAGAACACCTGTGCCACCATCTTGGGATCCTTCTCTCGTGTGAACCTAGCAGCTCACATGGAAGTTATTCTAAATTTTACAAATAGCACAGATGAGTGGGTGGGTGGGTGGGTTGGGAAGATGCCTAAACAGTACATATCCCAGGAAGTTGCACTTCTCAGCATTTTAAAGTAAGATAGAAAGCTGAATGGTGCCCAGGGGACCTCCAGATATAGGATCTGTATACAACCAGTTCCAATTTACTACTTTGAAGTGATAAATCAGTGAACAATAGCCATAATTATAGAACAGCTGTGGAAATACTGATTAGACAAAAGTGGATAACCCTGGCAGTGCTGTAAATCCCATGGCTATGTAATTGTGGTGTGAGTTACATATTGAATTTCCCTGGAAGGGAAATTAGTTCCCAATTCACTCATCCATCCAAATTTACCTTTAGACAGTGGTTTTAAGATTTGCTGAAAGTGTGTTAATGGGAGCTTATGAGGTTCTTTTTTCTATTATTCCTTTTGGGGGGAAATTCCCTTAAATTCAGGTCCATGTTTCTTTTATGTATGTTTATTAAATAATAAGGATATGCAGTGATCCATGTTTGAAAGGGAAACAACTCAGACTTGCCAGTACTTCCTTTCATCAAATGCATCTTTTCATGAGACCTTTGACTGCTGGGTACAACGAAAAGAAAATGACTCCTTTTGAAGGGCTGCTTGGAAGGGTAGCATGCAAACCAGATGTGATCTAAATCATTTTCCCCTTTTGAATTCAGATTGCTCCATAGTCCTAGAAGGCAATAATTAAGAATTATCCTGGAGTTAAGTTTCATCAATGCCTAACCAATGCTGTCAATAATGAACCAGTTATTTACTACTGGTTTGATTAATAAAGAAGTTGTCTCAAAGCATGAAATTCAGAGCTTTTATAGCATAATATACATATTTATGAGAAGTAAATCCTAATGCATTCTGTAATCCATTTCAATGTTACAGAATAACCCGCTTCTATTCAGAAGTGTCCCACTGTATATGTGTGAGTGTATACACACACACACATAGAGTGTACCTTGGTACTTGACTGCTTCAAAACTCATTGAATTGGGTACTTGATGCATTTTGACACAAAAATGTCCTGGTACTCGTAGTTTGTTTGTTATTCAGTGCACTGCGATAGGAAGAAAGGAATGGTCACGGAGAACAGACAGGAAGTCAACCATGCCGGGAAGGTCACTAACATAGGAAAAGGGAGAGACAGGAAGTCCTTCCCAGCTGAAACAGGATCATGAGATAATCATGTAGTTTGGTACTCATTTTAGTATTTATCGCACCTCTGGAACCAATTAAGTACACCAAGGTACCATATATATGTGTGTGTATACACACACACGCACACACACATATATATACATACACATACATACATGCATATATACATACATACATACATACATAAATAATCAGTGTGGTGGCCTAATGGTGAAGATGCTCACCTCCCACTTGGAAGGTTGAGTGTTCAATCCTAGTTAGTGGCAGTTGTTACTCTTTTAGGGTAGAGAAGGAAACAAGAATATCTGCGAACTCCAGGTACGCATCAGGAAGGGCATCCATCCAGTAACTGCTCAGCTCCATGTAGTCACCCCAGGTAAAGGTAAAGGTTCTCCTCACACATATGTGCTAGTTGTTTCCGGCTCTAGGGGGAGGTGCTCATCTCCGTTACAAAGCCAAAGTGCCAGCACTGTCCAAAGACACCTCCATGGTCATGTGGCCAGCATGACTAAACACCGAAGGCACACTGAGTGCTGTTACCTTCCCACCAAAGTGGTCCCTATTTTTCTACTTGCATTTTTACATGCTTTCGAACTGCTAGGTTGGCAGAATCTGGGAGAAGTAGCTGCTTTCTGACTGACAAGCTCAGTGTCTTATCCACGGAACCACCGTGTCCCTAGCAGTCAACCCAACTCTATTCAAATAGGGACCACAGGATCATAAAAAGGGAATTTTTTAAGTCTAATGTAATATATACATATATTAATACTGTAATCTGCGAGAAATCCTCTTTAGCATATTTACATGCTAAAAGTCATTAAATATATATTTAAGATTATATATAAAAGCCAATATATAAAGTAGTAAACTTAGAGATAACCTTACATTCCAGTTTCAGTGTAAATCCTACATTATTTTGCATAAACCTCTGATTTAAAATGAACTTCCTTCTATTTTTTTCTTCTTCTTGAAGGTCTCAAGTGATGACGCTCCAACAACTTCCGAGGGCAAGCTGTTCCATTGGTTGATTCTTCACACATATGTTCCATACTCTGCTAGTCCCCACCCCCAATCATGACCAGTGAAGGGATGAATAAACTGGTTGACCCAGAAACCCAGCTATCCCTTCCTGGATCTCTGTCTTTCCCTGGCAGTATGGCCTCTGCTTCTGAGCTTTTAATCTGGAACACATACAAATCATGACTACTTGGAGTTCTGATAGAACATATTTCAGCAAGCCTTCCCAACATAGCCTTGTACACAGTATATTTCCAATTCTTCCAGGAAACAAGCCTATTGTTACAAATCAGTTTGGTATTATATTTATGAGAGCCTGTTTGGTACACCAGTAATGGTTAAAACATCAGGCTTAAAACTGAGAAACTGATTTCTAGAGTTGTCTTAGACACAAAGCTTGTTGGGTGACCTTGGGCTAGTCATTCTTTCTCAACCCTAGGAAGCAGACAGTGGAAAGCCACTTCTGAAATCTTGCCTAGAAAACTGCAGGGACTTGTCTAGCCAATCACCAGGAGTCAATGCTTACTTGAAGGCATCAAATAATTATTATAGCATTTCTTATAGTTACCATAGAGGAGGATATATGGAGTTCAGGGTTGAACTGTGGAACCCATTCAACTAGATAATATCATCAGTGAACTGATGATGTTACCTAGTTGAATAAGGAAATATCTGTAAGCAAATAACCAAACTCAGAACACCAAGAACTCCACTTCTTACAGTATTGGTTCTTGTTCAAAGAACAAATAGCTGCCAATATTAAGGAATTAGACGGATCTCACAAATGGGAGCACATCATACTTTGTTAAAGTTAATGTTCAGTCTTAAAGTGATGCCAAACTTACCACTTGGCACAAGGACAGTTATTTTTTCATTCTTAATTTATCTGCAATGCAAGAATCAGTAACATTTGGTGGGGAGTGGAAAAGGGGGCAGGGAATCAAAGCTTCCCTCACCAAGCATTATTTTGGTAACTAAAATCCTAACCATTTCCCATCTATCTGCAGTGATGCTGGAAAGTATGGTAGTCGTAGTCCTAATTCATCTGTAGGGCAGAAGATTGAGAGACACTACAATAAATAGTTATATTGCACAAGTCCAAGAAAGAAACTTGAACAGATACTCCCCTTTGCAATGTGCTCATTGTCACGGAAGAAAACAAGCCTAAAGGAATCCTGTCAGTAACCTATTGGCCTGAATATGATTTGCTCTAGCTAAATTGATGAGTTGCAGGACCCATCTATCTAGCAATAATTTGATGGTGCTGCAATGCAGCCAAGTTCAGATGAATAGCTTCCTCTACCTCATTACTCAGCTTCATCATTAACTGCAGATCTATGATACACATTCTGTGCACATAGATGAACACACACCTTTCATTATAGGATGCTGTCAGATAGAAGGAAATTTACACATAGGTCTGGGAAGCAGCTCTGTTGACCTGCAGAAACTTGGTTGGTGGCTTGATCTGGAATGGCAAAGCCTTAACTCATTCGCATCCATCTCTCATTTCTGGAGCACTGCCCATTTGCACACTTGTTTTCTTGCTCAAGGACAATCTTCACACTAGGAGGCCAATATCCTGCCATTCCCAAACCCACAGATAAAGAACAGCATCACAGAAGACTGATGCATTGACTAGCAAGCCACATTCAACCTCTTTGGGGATGTCTTACATCTCCACTTGGTTATGCTGAGATAAGGCTCATTGATTCTCACCATCTCACCTGCTGCCTTGGATTCATGTTCCAGGCAGTTAACATAAGAATGACTTAGTTTGCATATATCTTATTTTGAGTTGAAGTGAACATGGGAAACAGCTTCCTTCAGGAAAACCACCCTGGTGGTAGATGTTCTACCATGATGGACTTAAGCTCTTTGTTCCTGGTTTTCTTGGCTTAATTTTTTTTTCAGAATGAGAAACAACTGTAAAAATAAAAGTAACTGGTACACTTCCTCACACAAACAACAAGAAATAACAAGGAAGTTTGCATAGTGACATACCCTGGCCTTTTCTGTAATCTCTATGCTTGTGGCACATGATTATGTATTTTCTTCCTCCCAATGCCCCCTTATGTGAGAAGACAGATCTGGACACTGATTTGAACACCTGTCTACAAAGCCGTAATTTTCCATTGAAATTATATAAGCAGATGGGGAGATGTCTGTACCACTTATAGAAGGTCCAGTGGGCACACCTTAAATTAGCCATGTGGTGAGTCTTTTACCACAGACACACCAATTCTCATCTGAACAGCTGACACAATCCTGAATAATTTATTGTGTGCAAATGGTAAAACTTGTCTTTGACATCTGAACCAGATTCCAACTGCCACTTGATAGTTATGATAATTGCTAGTTTGTGCTGACAGAAGTAGAACCAGCAATTCTACTGAGAGCAAATAATTAAGAAATAGTGTCCATGTTTATCATTTTTCATTCAAAGATGTTACTTTTCTCTTTGGTAAAGAAACATTTAAATGAATACAAAGAACTATACCTGGAAGTTTTCAAATGATCCATCCAATCAGATCTATAATCACATGAAAATCACATTTTGCCAATCTCACAAATGGAATCAGATTTATCTAAAAATTATGGCAGATAGTCAAATAGGACAACAGATATGTTTGTTGAAGGTTTATGTATTCCTGCTGCCTCTCTCTGATGTTCAAGAACTAAGAAGTTGCAAAGATTAACTGGGTTAGGCAACATGATTTTTCTACAGTCTTCCATAGGAACTAAACATTTGTATTGAGTTTTTTTCTTAGCTATTAGGACTTTTTTGCCTAACTAGCTCAATACCCATGCTTTGCTACGAAACTATGTGGTTGGGCTTAGTTTTTGGGGAGGAAAATAAGGGGGAAAAATTCTGCCTCTGCCTACCATCATCCATTGGTATTCATCTGGCTAGTGTCCTGTCAGTGTGTGAGAGAGTTGAGGGCTGTTTGGAAAGTGAAACAGTATTTGCTGTGTGAGCAAGAAGGTGTTAAATAATATTAATTGGCCTGGATCTTTAAACCTATATCTATTTCACAGAGTCATTCAATAAATTGCAATGCCAAGTTGTGCCAGATCAAAACAGATTTATTTATAACAGAACAATCAATAAATATATTATTCTTAAATATATACAGAGTCTTTTCTTCTTTCGTTCCTCTTAAACAGTCCTTCAAGGAACTAGAAGTTTCTATGAGAGATTCACAGTTCTTCCTCTCAGAACCTCTTCTTAGATATAGCTAACCTCTTTAGAAAGTCCCTTTCTCTTTAGGTTATAGATCTTCTCTCAGATCTCTTTGCTATATCTTCTCATACACAGACCTCAGTCTGTCAGATCCCAATATCTCCTCAGAGTCTTGGATCTTCTCAGTATCTCCAATCTCCCTCAGACAAAATGAGTCCCCACAGAATCTCCTTAGAATCTTCTCATTTTCTTTCTCTCTTATTGAAAATGACAGTTGACAGCCCTTTTATACTTAGGGGCGTGTCCTACAGTATCACAGTGAGGTGCTCAATGCCACCCTGTCATTGGTGACTTTGATCACCTCATCAAACTCCACTAATTTGTAAACTGCATAGTAACTCCAGAAAGTTCTACTTTCTGACAGAAGGAGACAGCAAGGAGCCTGGGCATGGCTTAGCTCAACTGTTTTGTACTAAAGCTGCTTGGTGCTGTGAAACTAAAACTGAACCTGAACCTCGTCTCCTCTGCTTGTATTTTGCATTTCTTTTCAGGTGGGGAGGTGGAGTAGAACTCCTTAGCATCAGAGAATGTTAATAATAATATACTAAATACTAATGCTCTAGTGGTCATTTCGAAAAATCCTTTCTTAGTGATCACCTAGAAGCCAAGAGGAACATACATGCCAAATTTCAAGTTTGTAGGCTTTACAGTTCTGTAGATTTTGTGATGATGCGTGAGTGGTATTTCACTTTTTATATATAGATTTTAGCAACATTTCTCCACCTGCTTTCTTCTGGAACATTCTTACTTCCACTCGCTAGCTTGAAACTTCCTAGAAATTAAAACAGAAGTTCATTGCAATATTTTAAATAAAATGGCAGATTAATGAACTTATTGTGTATGTCTATACATTTTGCATGAATAATGTATATTCATTAAGCTTTCTAACAGGTAAATACTTATCATTTAAATAGAATGGAATAGGGAGTGAATCATGCTGAAGTATTTAATATTTTTGTAGACTGCAGAAGTACAGATTCAAAATGGTAGGTGGTTATATACAATTCTTTTATAATTGTGTGTGTGTGTGCACATACTCAAGGCAGGGGGTATATGTAGACACATTTCTGCCTGGAGGTAGGAGAATGAAGCAAACTTGGAAATTAAAAAGATTAATTTAGACCCAGCTGTGCAGCATTTGATGAATTGGTTTATAAAAGAGAGTTTAAAAGGCATGATTATGAGCACATAAAAATGTGGCAGGACGTTTTTACCTTGTATTTACCTAATGAAAAGGTAATGCTATGAAAATCTGTCAGCTTAACTGACTAACAAATTAGAAGTAGAAGCTGCCATTTTAAATTTTTTAAAGAAATTACTATTTGGAAGAGGTTGCATTTATTCAAGTTCCCGCTAAGTGCCAGTAGTACAGTATTTTGTTCTTGTGAAGAAAATCAATATTTTGAAATAAGAAAAGTTCTGTACCTATATCTATATTTATCCATCCATTTATTTATTCCCCATATATTCCAGTTTGTCATTGTCTGCATAGTAGCTAGCAGCATTTTAAAAGGTTAAAGAACATATGTTCAAAATCAAGACCATTTATACTGATCTGTAAAAACACTAAAATATATTTTATCATTAATATTCCTATCAACAAAGCAATCCACAGGGAACACCAAACTTTTGATGGAGAACGACTGTACCCAAAACTAGACCATTCTCATGCTTGAAAGACAGAAAATACAAGAGGTAGCTGGAAGATGGGGAAAAGGAGGATAGCTACAAGCAGCTTCATATCTGATACTCAGGTCCTCTGGTCAATCTGTGTTTTTTTTAAACAGCTCATTTAAAATGATAAACACCTTTCTGGTATTACCCCTATGGAGGTGGCAAAGATGCAGCTTTGAAGAGGAGGATCTCATACCCAGATGGACTATCTTCCTAGGCCTAGTGCAGGGGCCTGCAACCTTAAACACTCAAAGAGCCATTTGGACCGGTTTCCCACAGAAAAGAAAACACTGGGAGCCACAAAACGTGGATGGGTGTGGCCAACTTGACATCACTCCCACCCAGTCACATGACCCTTCCAGCCATGCCTACCCAGGTTTTGTGGCTCCTAGTTTTCTTTTCTGTGGGAAATGGGTATCTCTCTGTGTCTCTCTCTCTGCTCTCTCTTTCTCTCCCTGTCTCTCTCTCTCTGTCTCTTTCTCTGTCTCATCTATCTATCCCTCCCTCCCTCCATCTATCTAACCATGCATCTATCCATCCCTCTATCCCTCCCTCCCCTCCCTCCCCCCTCCATGTATCCATCCATCTATCCCTTCTATCCCATCTATCTATCTATCTATCTATCTATCTATCTATCTATCTATCCCTCCATCCCTGAATCCAGTCATTCATCCATCCATCTCTCCCTCCCTCCCTTCCTCTATCTATCCCTCCATCCATCTATCCCACCATCTATCTATTCATCCATCCATCCATCCATCCATATCCCTCTATCCCTCTATCCATCTGTCTGTCTGTCTGTCTGTCTGTCTGTCTGTCTATCTATCTATCTATCTATCTATCTATCTATCTATCTATCGATCCATCTATCCCACCATCCATCCCTGCATCCCTCCATCTACCTATCCATCCCCCCATATATGCATCCATCCATCCACCCATACACCCACACAAAGACATAGAGAGAGGGGAAAACTGGCTGACTAGCGAGTGTCTTTGGTGAGGGCACTCTGGCTTTCTCTGAACCTGACCCCCTGGGGTGGATGTGCGAGGTTCAATGGGCCAGCCCCCTTTTCTCACTGCCCTGAGCTTCTTAAAGCCATGGCTGGGTGCTGCGGGCCTGTCCCCCTTTCCAATGTCCCCTCCTCTGAGATCCAATTCCCACTATGCCAGCCCTCGTGTTAGGGAGGCTGGCATTGGTTGCAAGGCACACCTAGCATCAACAAGGGTTGGAAGGCTGGCCCAGAACCAACAAGCAGCAAGAGTGAGGCACCGGAGAATCAGCCCCGGCTGCTTCTCCATCCCCCACTGTCACTGTTACCTTCTCAGGCCAGGTGAGGGGTGGGGCCAGCCAGTGATGGGATAGGGAAGCGCAGCAGAAGGCCCAAAGAGCCGCATGCGGCTCCAGAGCTGCGGGTTGCTGACATCTGGCTTAGTGGGAACCTCCAGTGGTCTTGGGAGACAGTTTAAATGGTTGTCTTAGAGTGAAACAAGAAGTTCAGGATCATACAATTCTTCCACTTTAGGACTCCAATGTCTGGGAATTTGACTTCCCTTTTGCCCACTCAACTATTCGAGCATGATGGACAATGTTATTTTTAATTGGCAAAAGCAGGAGAGTGCAAAAGTTGGCTTGAAACTCAACATTAAGAAAACTAAGATCTTGGCATCTGGCCTTCTCAATTCATGGCAAATAGAGATTTTATTTTCCTGGGCTCCAAAATCACTGCAGATGGGGACTGCAGCCAAGAAATTAAAAGACACTTGCTCCTGGGGAGGAAATCTATGACAAATCTAAACAGCATACTAAAAAGCAGAGACATCACCCTGCCAACAAAAGTGCATATAGTCAAGGCTATGGTTTTCCCAGTTGCAATGTATGGCTGTGAAAGTTGGACCATAAGAAAGGGCGAGCACCAAAGAGTTGAGGCCTTTGAACTATGGTGCTGGAGAAGACTCCTGCGAGTCCCTTGGACTGCAAGGCAATCAAACCGGCCAGTCCTACAGGAGATCAACCCTGACTGCTCTTTAGAAGGCCAGATCCTGAAGATGAAACTCAAATACTTTGGCCACCTGATGAGAAGGAAGGACTCACTGGAGAAGAGCCTAATGCTGAGAAAGATTGAGGGTAATAGAAGAAGGGGATGACAGAGAATGAGGTGGCTGGATGAGTCACTGAAGCAGTAGGCATGAGCTTAAATGGACCCCAGAACATGGTAGAGGACAGGAAGACCTGGAGGAACATTGTCCATGGGGTCACGATGGGTCAGACACGACTTCACAACTAACAACAACAAAAAGCAAGGCCCTTGGATCATCTTCTAAGAATGAATGGAAACTATTGCAAACAGTGAAACTGAATGTGACTGAATTACTTTCTACCCCACCCTGTCTGCTCCATGTACTTTTTTTTAAAGAAAAGCATTCCTTTGTCATATAAGCCAATCTGTCTTTGATGACAAGTTGTGTATTTTAGCTGAAACTCAGGACGAAGAAATCCTCTCTGTCTTAATTGTCTGTTTCTCCCCCTCCTCCCATCCCACCATGGACTTTCTCTTTCCTTGCCATTACACTGGACTCTGTTCAAATCGGACTTTTGTAGAGAGGAAAAGAGAACCTCTTTGATTTACTATTTTGCTTGAGCTTCAATCAGAAATGGTTTTTCTTTTCTTGGTACAGCATCCTGTCCTTGGAGTCCATCCTGAGGTATCATCTGAAAGAGCCTAGTTTGGAGATAAGCATCAATGCTAGCCAATGACTATTGCTGCAGTATTTGTTTCTCCTTTCCTCTGGAAAAATGTTTTCCCAAACATTTGTTGTCCTACAATTGTATTCCAGTGGCTATGTTGTTGCTTCTTTTTCCTTTTAACTAATGGGATGCATACACAAATCTTGTTTCTCAAAAAGTGTGGAAATAGAAAATCAAAGAGAACATCAAACAAGGGAATGAATTTCTGTTCTGTTAGAAATTTTTGAATCCATGATTCTCTTTCCTATTAACTTTACCTGCCTTAAAGTTATGTTTCATTGGCATTAAGACAAATGACTCTCTTTTCTGTGCTCAGAACTTAGATCTGTCTTCTTCACTGCTTTCCTAACTGCATTTTTAAAATGTTGGGTCATCTTCCCTGGGAAGGGCAAGCCCATATGTTTTCCTCATCAACTTAAGATGAGAGAAGAACCAAGATAATATTGAAGGTTGGGGCACAGAATGAACATTGGAAGGCAAACAAGAATATGTGCAACAAGATATAGAATCCATGTATCTATTAATCCATGTATCTATGGATTCTCCAGAAAACATCTTGTCTAGGACCCACTATAGCAGGGCAAAAATGGAAAGGGATCACACCACATTTGCAATTGTTTCATTCTTAAGAATAGAGTATACCCTGGTAACTAGGACCAGCATCCAATCACATATATGCTTAGTGCATTAGTAGATAGAATTTCTCCTGCCAGGACCTTAATCTGCACTGTTTCTTTTTATAGGACTATTGCTTTTTCAAGAGTTTTCACTTAGTGCCATTTGTTTCAGTCAATGACTGTAGACATGATCTATCAAGACAGTGAGACAGTTATCAGGAAAGGCTAACACCCACAATACTTGTACAGTTACCAACTAATATCTCAATTACAGAGCA
The DNA here is from genome assembly GCA_009733165.1 of Naja naja. Lineage (NCBI taxonomy): Eukaryota > Metazoa > Chordata > Lepidosauria > Squamata > Elapidae > Naja > Naja naja. The sequence goes on along the minus strand of CM019150.1, from coordinate 188,372,007 downwards.
TCAAGTTCAAGTACACTTCACTCCCAAACAATTCACAAAACTTTGAGCAGGATGAGTCCTGGATGATCAACTGACTACAGAACCCTTTCAACTTGTCTATGAAAAGTTCCTTTATTTATTTATTTAGCATTATTACATTAGTCAGGGGACTACAATGTGAATGGAGAGTAGTAGTTGGCTGCCAAATTAGCTCTATTGTGTTACATGCTCTCATGCTTCCCAAGGTACATCACAGGAAGGTGAGCTAGCTTTGTACCAGAAAGTGAGAGCAAGGGTGAGCTAACTTCACACCTCTCTTCCTATAGCATCACCCAAGGTCCTCTCCCTCCACCACAGCAGCCTCACAAAGAGGCATTGCAACCAGGAAGGTTTAGAGCCGGTAGGAATTTGATTGCCTGCATGAAGCACCAGCTCCTCTTCCCACCTATTTATCTACTTGCATAGAATATGCTTTTGAACTGCTAGGTGGGCAGAAGCTGAGAAACTGAAGCAAGTGACAGGAGCTCACCCCACCAAGCAGTGTTAGGGCTTGAATTGCAGGAACAAAGACCATCTCCAGCGTCATTAAGCCCCTGAGCCACCACACCTCAAAAGTTGCCTTAAGTCAGTAGGAAACTTAGCAATCATGATTACACTGCTGTTATTGCAAGTAGTGAGGAAAGCAATATTTCAATCACCAACTTGAGCTTGGTAAAATTTTTGCAGCTACCTATTACATAGTGTATTCACCTAAATTCTTCAATTAATAATGCCATATGAGTGGGTCTGAAAAGGAAATGTTAGTTGACTTCATCCAGTCTCTGTTCAAAATATATTAATTCTGGTATTAACCTTTAAAGCCCTGCATGGCTTGGGTCCGGGGTACTTGCAGGAGCTCCTCCTACCAGCATTGAGGTCCATGCCTGGTACGCTCCCACAGGCAGGCCCTCCTGGGGGTGCCATCGGCCAGACAGTGTCAGTTGGCGGTCCCCTGGGGGAGGGCCTTCTCTGTGGGGTCGCCACCCTTTGGAACCAGCTACCCCTGGAGCTGTGTTTGGCCCCAGACCTGTGCTCCTTCCGCCGTGATCTCAAGACTTGGCTGTTTGCACAGGCCGGCCTGGATTGAGCAGGGTTGGGGATTTTAATTAAGGGTAGTTTAATTTACAATTGGATTAGAGTAAATTTGATAAATTTTGTATTTATTTGTATATATATTTCAGTGTAAGCCGCCCCAAGTCCCCCCCCCGGGAGATGGGGTGGCATATAAATCCAATTAAATAAATAAATAAATAAATAAATAAGCAATGTTTTGCTCATTAGGGATGAGGGAATTGAAGATGCAACATGGATGGAACTGAATCTGGATGAAAATGAGTTTTCTCCCCGGTATATAAAATGAGTGTCCTCTCTTTTTTTGGGGTAGATTACTGTTTTTCTGTTTCCTCTTTCAAAATGAAATGTGAAGCACTACCAATATTCTGCAATTAGTCAATGAGTTTCAGAGATTGCATGCTGTCTGAACTCACTGTTCAAATTCTGAATAGTGTATATTACTACTACTACTATTATTATTATTATTATTATTATTATTATTATTTAATCTTTAGTGAGATTCACAGCCTTTGGGGCTGGTTGGTATCTCAACAGCTTGAGTCCTAACCAAGGATCTAGGAACTGTTCAGGTAGCGTTGGAGGATATAAGCTGTTCCAAGTAGGGTGGTTTTTTGTAAAATCAGGATATTTAAGTCTGATAAATTCAGGATTTCCAAATAGCGAGGCAGCCCTTTAGGTATTGCTCCAAGGGCTCCAATTACAATTGGAATAACACACAATTTCTTTTTCCAAAGTCGCTCAATTTCAATTTGCAAGTCCCGATACTTTGTGATTTTTTCTTGCTGCGTGTCTAAAATTCACCAGGTATTGCAATGTCAATGAACCAAATCCTTTTCTTCTCAACTACTATTATATTATATATTATTGTTATTATTGTTATTGTTGTTGTTGTTGTTGTTATCATCTCTTAACCGTCTTTTACTTTCTCTATTTTTGATTAGAATCATAAAGTATATTTTTCCAATTCCTTTTGGAGTCTTATTCTATTACATTCATTCCAGTGAGAAAGACACCAATATCACTGACTGCTAAAATCAGTATGCTCTTCCTAAGAACATTTCCTTGAGCAGTCAAACTCTTCTTTTCAAAGTAGCAAGATATTTACATCATATAAAAGTCCCCAAACCCTGAAGCGCACTAACTTCAGCACGCTGCAGTGCACTTCCCACAATATTGAAGGCCAATATATATGTACCTACTACGGTATATACTGTACTATACTTTCTAGAAGGACTGATGGACCTATATCCATAACACCTCACCTGATAAAATAACTGGGAAACACCAATCTTTTTTATGTACAATTGCTATTATCACATCAGTCTGATGTAGTGGTTTTGAATGTAGCTAAATTTTGTTACACTGTCTGCAAAATTAAGAAGACTTTGCCACTGACAATCCACCACTAATTGTAATACATTATTTTGTCTTTTAATTTTTTAATACTTTTTATTTGTAATGCGGATCTCCAACCATAAGTAATTATATAAGGCAAGTTTGATCCCTGGTGACTAAATGCAGACATCCATTAGAAAAAAAATAAATGTAGCTTAGAACTGATTTTTTGTGTTCTTGGTGCTCTGTGAGTTTGTTATTTTCTTACAGATGCTTCATAATGAGCCTAGATAACATTGCAGCAAAAGGATAATGGGACAAATGTAATGGATATATTCCTGCAATTGTTTTGTTCAACAGTTCATAAATGTTTTGTTATGGATCTTGGGGGACTGTTTCTTATTATTTTTCAAATTCATCTATAGTTTGGAAAATAACAATAACAGCTAGAGTTCTTTGGTAGCTTTTTGTCCAGATATCAACTAAAGTTAGACTGATTACTTCTCATCTTATTGCAGGCAAGGTCAGCCTGGGGCTGCAACTGCTAAGACTATGTGCTGGGTAAACCTAGCTACTATGGCTTGTCCAATGAACTATTGTTAAAAACAAATCAAACCTCAGTGGTATGTGTGAATTTTGCCAGTCTTAGTTGTGGATAATATAAATACTTTTGGTTTCAGTTAAGTTTAAGCACAAGTTTTCCTAATCAGCTATGGCTCTCATGTGTTACCAAAGATACATCTGATGATGGGGAGTTGCTTTTTCCCCTCATATCTCTCCACTTAAACTTTCCACTAGAAAATGATCTTATATGGCAAGAAAGAAACTCAGACTTGGATTTGTCTTTAAAAAAGAAGAATCTTAATGAAGAATTCTTAAGGAAGAATCCAAGTGGATGCTAATGACAATATTAAACCATAGGCTCAAATGATATGTCAGCTGGTGGTGTTATACCTCATTGGAATTACTGCAAAAACTGAGCAATGGTTTCATTTCTAAGTACATACACTCATCCAAATCTTACATTGGATTACAGAACTGCATACAGGGAATTTGATCAATGTCCACTCTAATTGGTTGGATCACATGCAGAGGTGGTATTCAGCAGGTTCTGACCAGTTCTGGAGAACCGGTAGTGGAAATTTTGAGTAGTTCGGAGAACTGGCAAATACTACCTCTGACTGGCCCAACTCCCATCTATTCTCTGCCTCCCAAGTTCCAGCTGATCAGCTGGGTCTTCTTTTATTGTCCTGCACAGGAGAATGGAGCTGGAAAGCAGGTTAGTGGGGTGGGGAGGGAATGGGATTTTGCAGTAACCTTCCCCCTGGAGTGGAGTCGGAATGGAGATTTTACAGTATCCTTCTCCTGCCACACCCACCAAGCCACACCCACAGAACTGGTAGTAAAAAATTTTGAATCCCACCACTGATCACATGAGCTGAGATTCTCCTTATAATGTCATGAATTTGTAGGCAAGTTCACCCATTTAAATTCACTGTTCAATAAAAGTTGATTTATCTGTCTTTCTCCCTGACACTGTTCTGCATTTTTAAAAGCGGTCACTTATATTTTGATGACCCGCATAAGAGGTTTGAGCATGCACTCTCAGTTCAAGCTTTAGGGTGGGCTTTTATTTCACTGTCCCTATCAGTAAATGACATGGAGGTCTGTTGGTTTGTCAACTCTCTCAGACTCCTTCCTGCTCTAAAGTAAGCCCAGCAGTGAAAGCGAAGAAAGAAAAAAGGGAGGGGTAGACTACCCCTTGATAAATAACCTTTCCATATTAAATGCCCATCAATCTGACATAAACAATTAGCTGTCAGGTGCTTGGCTTTGCAAGCAGAGGCCAATTTTCAGATTAGTGCTAATTGCAGGGAGGGCTGACACATCAACTCTGAGAGCCAGTAGCTTACAGTGCCCATAGAAGCAGACTTCAATAGCAAGAGCAAGGGAGGGCCAAGGCTGCCTGTCTCCAGATTGCTGGCAGTTTGACTGTAGACTAAAGTAATGGAGCTGGCAGGGTGGAATCAATTACTGGCCAATGAAGATTTTCCCACAGGTCGGGGCTTGGGAAAAAGAAGGACGTTCCTGCTGCCTAGACAGCTGGCATGGACTGTCCAGTGGGAAAGGAGCCGGCAGAATGAGAAAAAGAGGGACAGTTTTCTGTGATAAAAACAATGACAGACTATAAATTATGAAAAGGGTACTTGGCAAAAGAAAAAAGAAAAAAAAGTGGAAGTTTGCTGCCTCTGCCTTTTCTCTCTGCTGTACTCAGAACAATTTGAAGATTTTTGCACTGACTTTAGGCAGTGTGGCAGTAGACAAACCCCCAATTTAGCTCTTGCATTTTGGTTTTAATAAGGTACACGTGTGCTTCTTTGCAGATCTTTTGGAGAGTAGTTTGTGTGATAAGATTAATTTGCCTGATGTTTGATATATATTACATTCAAGGACTAAGTACTTTCTCGTCCCATTTCCAGTCTATCTTGCTTCTGAGGAATTTAAGGGACATACACGAGAAACTTCCTTCTTTTACTTAGAGCTACTGTATCAGATTTTGTCTGCACAAATCTAGATTACCACTAAATAGCAGCAAAGAGATATAGAAAAATTTAACTCTTTGCTGCCCTTTAGTGAGCATCTGAATTGTTGCAGGCTAGGTTGGAATGAGTATCAGTAATCACCCCAACTCAACTACTGACCTTTTATAGGTAAGTGGGGAGTTGAACTTGATTTTTCCTGGTCCAGCTGCCCACAACTTTTTCTTCAATGTCCCTGGGTATGTATGAATTGAGAATTATGGCTTAAAATGTTCTAGCAGTAACTGTAATGTACATTTAGTAGCATGCACTAAGCTAGGTTTCTCCAAAAATTTTGGCCCTCAGATATGGTTGGACAAAAGTTCACACAACTGGCCTTCCTAGCAGACAGTACTGGCAGTATGGTGCTCCATATCTAGAGGTCAATGCACATTATAAGCATATCAAGCAACAAAACATATATCCCTTGTAATGGCAGTATTTTTGCAACTATTGTTCATTTCATCCTGAAAACCTGATTATAATTGACATTGAATGATTAAAATTAGCCCTTTTATTTTGTGATGCTTAATTAATTCTTAATTTTCATTAGCAACACTTTACTAACAATTCAACTTCAAGCAAATGTAGCTAGATACAGAAAGAAGTGGAGGGCATAAAAATCAAGCAAGGAGGCACAAAGGAGCAGAGAAGGTTTTTTTTTAAGGATCATCTGTGATGGGGCCACTTGTTCTATTATAGGGCAAACAATAGAATATTTAGGTAGCACAGATATTAAAGTTACACTACAGATACATTGCAAAAGTATTGTTTTGCTCTTTGAGGAGATCTCTGCATGCACAAGGGTATTTTTAATATTTGAACTTTTTAAAATAAACGAATATCAGAATATCGGTAGTCCACAGGTTATGACCACAATTTATGACCACAATTGAACCCAAAATTTCTGTTGTTAAGTGAGACAGATTTGAAGTGAATTTTGTCCCATTTTATGACCTCAAGTTGTTAAGTGAATCACTGCAACTGTTAAGTTAGTAATACGGTTGTTAAGTGAATCTGGCTTCCCTATTGACTTTGCTTGTCAGGAGGTCTCAAAAGGGGAATCACATGACCCTGGGAACACTGCAACGGTCATAAATATGAGACAGTTGCCAAGCATCTGAATTTTGATCACATGACCATGAGCATGACCGCTGCAATGGTCGTGCGAAAAACAGTCATAAGTCCCTTGCTCAGTGCCGTTGTAACTTTGAACGGTCACTAAATGTTAACTATTATAAGTTGAGGGCCACCTGTACTTTTAAGACTGTTCCCTTTTTTAAACTGTTGCCCAACAGTGCTCACCAGTCTGAAGTTAGAATAACTATTTCACTAGGAGAGACCTCTTGGAAGTGTTTCCTCTGACTGACATTTGTATAGGCAGAATGTTTCACCCTCTGCTGGGAAAAGAATTTGTGAGGAACAATACAATCTAGAGTCTAGAGGCATGCAGTTAATAAAATGGGAAGATAGCAGCTTTCTGATTTCCACCTGTAAGAGGAAAGCAAAAGAGAAGATGTAAAAGAGCAACTACTGGGAAAGCTGAAAAGCTTCATACTGGTATTTTGAACGTTGTGTAAAAACATCTATGGAGATTCTCCAGGCCATGGTTGTCCCAAAGGTGCTTTTTTTCAAGAGGCAACTGAACTTTCTGGTTTTTTCTGTGAAGACATTTTGCTTCTCATCCAAGAAGCTTCTTCAACTCTGACTGGATGATTTCATCCTTCCATTCCCCACCATCCAGTCAGAGCTGAAGAAGCTTCTTGGAGAAGAAGTGAAACATCTTCAAAAAACAACAACAACCCAGAAAGTCCAGTTGCCTCTTGAAAAAGCATCTTTGAGACATTGTGTAAAAATCCTCAGAGCCTTCTTTCTCTCTCTCTTTTTTTTAATTACATTTATATGCTACCCTTCTCCGAAGACTCAGGGCGGCTTACAATTTTTTGGAGCACAACCCAATGCGCTCAGCAATAGCCTTCATTCCATTGTATATGCCTGCTTATTACTAAGCAGCATTTTTACAAAGTCAGCTTATTGCCCCCAACAATCTTGGGTCCTCAATTTACCTACCCCGAGAGGATGGAAGGCTGAGTCAACCTTGAGCCTGGTGGGATTCGAGCCTGCACTAATTGCAGGCAGCTGGAACTTAATTCTCTTAAGAAACATTTAAGCAACACACAACCAACCCTTGCTTGGCTTTTGTGAAACCTGCAAGTCTAACCCAGGGACGGGGGGACGAGACAACAGCAACAATGAGTTGCTTAACAGGACATGTTTTCTCAAGGACATGAATTATTCCAGGATAATGCTTAGGAAACAATGGAAAGCTTGCTGGCAGAGAGAAACAATTCTGAGAATGAGAAATGGTACGACTTAAACGTGAACTTCCTGATCTCAGCTTGCTGAAAGGTGCTCTTCTGAAATGGTGCCACCCACCCTATCAAGTTGAGAATTCTTTTCGGAACTACCGCACCTCCATTGTTGCTAGCACAGCTGCTGTTTAACTGACACAATGGCAGGACTCGTGCATAGGACACAAACAGCTGCTGCTCATAGGACTGTGTTGGATTCCTCCAAATGGTGAATGTAAGCCATGGAGAATATCTTCCAAGGAACCCCACCCACCCAATAAAATATTTTTAGTAAGTAGTTAGTTTCAGTTTCGCATGATGCATTAAAATGGATGGAGCTTCAAGTTCATCATTGTGGCTGCCATCTTGACTTTTTCAATCATTCCTGAGGACATGTCTGATATAAAGAGATGTTGCGAGTATGTGTGCTGACTCATATGGTTTGAGAAGACTTTTTTTTTTAAAAAGTGTATAAATTCAATAAAATCCAGTTTAGCATCTCTAAATAGCCCATTTTATTTTATTTTCCTTTACCTTTGCTTTTTACAAGTTAATTAATAAGAGAAAAATCTATTTAAGTGAAGCTTGATTCCTGGGATCTACACAGAAAGAAGTTTTCTTGGCAAGAATATGGAAGAGGTTTGCTGTTATCTGCTTCATTCTATCCTATCCTATCCTATCCTATCCTACCCTTTCCCGTCCTGCCTCATGAGGTAATCTGTATAGGAAGAAGAGAAACTTAGAAATGAAAGTTGTCTTATCCTAGGATGTCTGGATACGTTTTTGGAAGAAAGTACATTGTACTAGAAACAAAGTGTGATTATAAAGCAGCTGATCTGTTCTGTATATTTAAAAGGAGCTTGACAGAACAGTTCCTTGTCATCTTTGGGTTTAAAAAAAAAGTAGCAGGAAGAATGAAGTTAAACGGGACATGAGGAAGAAAGCATGCTGTTACTAGAATAGCTTCCTCAGTCTGAAGCTTTCAGATGTTTTGGATTTCAACTCCCACAGTCTAGATCTAGCATGGAATTTTGGTATGAGAATGAAATAAAACACAAGCAAATGGGTACCAGGTCCATGAAAGCTGTCCTAAAACTTGACGTTTTTCTTAATTTACTGTCTTAACTGTGTGCATTCAAGGGTGATAAAGCCATGGCTTTGTCCATCTGTGCCTATGAAGGAGGAGCAATTTCAGGTCAGCTGATGTCCACATGCAATGCAATATTTTGTAGAAGTAATCTCATGAAAAGTTCACGATCACCATATGTTTCTTATTCTGTGCTATACAAAATAAGTTCAAAACTGGATTCTGTAATTAAGACACAGGGTCTTGTTATTAAGTTGTGTTATCTCACACTTATTATATTCAGCTTTGCTGAAAGAGGGGGAATCGTTCAGAAAACTCCTATTCCAGCACTCTCACACATTACATTTTGAGCATTGAAGAACAAAAATAAAAATTATTTGGAATTCAGAATTCTCCCATGGTTCATAAACCAAGAGCAGCTATTAAAGATTAGTGCAGGCTCTAAAACTGAATAAGTACACTCATTATGGTGTTTCAAAAGAAAGGTAATTATCATAAGACTTCTGCTGATTCAGCATCCTATGTCCAGTTAGATGCCTCCAGGAAGACCACACATGACACAATTGGACCATATTTGTCTCATCCCCAGCAACTGATACATTAAAATTAAGTTGCCCATTTCTTATTTCTCTTCACAAAAACCAAACTGCAGGACAGTACTTGGGGTTGAGGTATTTGCAGTCCTGGAACATGAAAAGTCTTGTTTGGTGATATGTAGGGGTGGGGTTCAACCAGTGTTACAACTGGTTTGGTGAGAGTGCGTATTACAAAAAATCATCAGCTGTACCGCCTGGACAGCTGACAAGCACTGCGCGCAGGTGCGCAGTGTTTGAAAATCCTCTTCTTTCTTGCTTTTTCAACCTCAGCTGTGCCGCGCAAAGCAGCTGAGGTTGAAAAAGCAGGAAATAAAGGACAGACAAGAGCCTGGGTGGATGTGTGGGCCAAATAGACGACCACAAGGTCATCACAGCGAACTGGTTTGATGTCAGCTGTTCTACGGAGCTACCGGTTCTATAGAACCGGGCCGAACCGGTAGCATCCCACCCCTGGTGATATGTTGAATGCTTATCTCTCTCCCCCTCTCCCAATTTCAGCTCAAAAAGGAATCCTAAACAACTTCAAACTCACTACAGGGGAGCTAGATAGTTCTTGTTCTGTCAGAAACTTTTGTGAAATATCAGAACAGATTACAGGACAGTAGTTAGTTATTATGGGCATTGTGCTTAGTATCTTTTGGAGGAACTTGTACTCTATGATTTGGCAAGGTTCACTAAGAGCTGTCTATTCTAGCAGCTAATTCCAGAATTTAACTATCTTTTATGAGCAGAAGGCCAATGGTTAATGCTGAGCTCTTAAAACTCAACCTCTGATATAGAGGTTTAATATAAACTACCTTGGATTTTTTTCATTTACAGTAAAAATGGTACATTAAAAACACACTTTACTCTCTTAACACAGAAACTGTAAAGAATAAAATCTTCCTTTCATTACCATCTCAGTCTATCTTCTCATAAGATAGTAAAAAGATAGTTAAGATCTAGCATTTAACATTATGTTTCAAATTCAACGTATTAGTAGCAGCAACAATAAAACTATTCCAAAATTAATTTTAGCTATTTATCAAGATTATTTCTAGCTAAATACAACCCTAATTCTTCCAGGTTCTATTAAGAGTCACTTTGAAATCACTTTAAAGGAGATCCGTGTGTACAGCTTCTTTCAGTACAGCGCAACCCTTGACATTCTTATTGTTTAATCCTTTAAACCATTATTGCTTACGACCAAATAAATAGCGGTGGGATGCATTTTTCCTCCTGTTCTACTGATCCTCTAGCTTAAGCAAAGGCACTTCAGCAGCATTTTGCGAATCATTTGATCAGTCCAGAGGCATCTGTTGCATTTCCTTGGCCATTATGGACGGAAATAAAAGCCATTCAAATAATCCCCAAGCAACTTCATTCCTCTATGGCCCTTCAAAGACTTAAGACTTCTTAAACAGCATTGCAGGGTTTGGAGACATTTCATCAAAAGGTCTCTGCTACCCTTCCCAGGTTTTGGAGCAAAAGGGCAAACTTCCATGCTGAAAAACAGTGTTTAATGAGCACATCATCTTCTGTAAAATGATGGTTCCAGTGAAAATATAATATTGGGGAACTGAAAATAAAAATGCCTGGCACTCCTTTTCTAGTTTGTGGATAGAAATGTTAATGTGGAAGAATGGAATTTATTATTATGGTGTAAATAATTTCCTCTGTCATGATGACACTTTCCTCTGTCATGATGATGATAATGCTGATAGCTCTCATTAAATTTGTCCAAGGAGGCTGTAAAATAATTGTACAAGGATATGTATGAACCCTTGTTAAAAGGCTTTTCTTGGATCCAATGGTGGTGAAAAGTTCCCTAAATGATAATCTCAATCCTTCTCAGTCAAGTTTTAGGCTGGGCATGGAATGGAGGCAACTTTTGTTGTACTAATATATTTGGTTGAAATTGTATGGGGATCTGAATGCAATACTGCACTTATCATGGTCCGATTAAATCTTTCTGCAACTCTCAGTAGTATCAATTATGGTATCCGGTTAGACCAGGGGTTGGGAACTGATGCTACTGCTTTGCAGCATTTCTGCCTTTGTTCAATGGATGGTTCTAGACCAGCCGTGGGCAAACTACAGCCCGGGGGCCAGATCCGCCCCTTTCAGCTGTTCTATCCAGCCCGCGGAGCCGAAAGAGCAGAGGGTTCGCTTGCTCTCCCAGAAGGTTACGTGAAGTAATCTAACTTTGAATTTATATTAGTTCACACAAACACTCCATCCATGCTTTTGTTCCGGCCCTCTGGTCCAGTTTAAGAACCCATTGTGGCCCTCGAGTCAAAAAGTTTGCCCACCCCTGTTCTAGACAATGATGAGAAGTTGAGTTAGCCTTGTGGACTGCACCAAGAATTAACCCTCCCCCCGCTTTGTTTAATATCCATGTAAATCCACTGAGAGAAGACATACATCAGTTTGGGTTCTTTACTGATGCTATTGAACTTTACATCTCCACCCTAATCTATGGAATTGAAACAGGTGAGATTTTATCCTGTTCTCTGGAAGTTGTGAGAGTCTAGATGTAATAAAACAGGCTAAAATTAAAGCAAGGAAAAGTTCTTGTGAGGTTCTTGCATTGCTCCAGTGGTGCTCTAGTACTCCGCAAAGGAACAGGTTTATGATTTGGGTTCCTCCTGGGTTTGTACATCTAGCTTGAACAGCAAGTTGAGTCATGCCAGTGAGAGGACCTTGTAGCAGTCACCCAAGGCCTGGTCATTGCTTGGTTAGATTACTGTAAAGAATTCTACATGGATCTGCCTTTAAAGGTCTTTACTTGATCTGCAGCCGCAGCCCAGCCAAATCGGGTCTGTTATGAGCTGTAGTCACTAATAAACTCTTCACTGAAGCACTCCACATCTGACTCTTCATGCAAACTTAACACTGGCGACGAAGGTGGGATCCTTCCTGAAGAGAAGACGATGTGGAAAACAAGCTGAGAGAGATGGCTGCACTGAACACCCCCCCAGCCCTGTTCGATCTGACGGCAGAAGACTGGGACTCGTATGCGGATTGTTTCCAAATGTATTTGGAGGGAAACGATCTCGCCGACATTTCCGAGAAGCGGAAGAGGGCGGTCTTTCTCACGCACTGCGGTCCGGCAGTTTTCAAGATGGCGAAGACATTGGCGGGAGCTGCAGATGTGAAGGTAATGGAATGGCCTGATTTAGAAAAGCTTTTAAGAGCCCATTACGCCCCACAAGTATCGTGTCTCATTAAGAGACACGAGTTTTACCATCGGGATCAAGGGGAAAGCGAAAATGTTAACGACTTCGTGGCAAGTTTAAGAGACATTAGTGCATGCAAGTTTAACAACTTGGAAGAAGCCATGCGCGATCGATTTGTTCTAGGCCTAAAAGACAAGGTGCTTCAGAGCAATTATTATTAAAACCTAAGATCACATTGAAGGAAGCCATAGAAGAGGCCTCCTAAGCAGAAGCCACCAAGTTCTCAGCAGCAGCCATGAAGAAAATTAACAAGGCCTCAAGCCATCCTGATGTGGAAAAGTCCACAACAACTCATTGCAAGCAAATAGATTCTGAATCAGACTGTAGTGAGGTGGAGGAAGGAATTTATAGACTCAGAATGGAGAGGAAAAAGAAAGACCTGGGAAGAAAGAGGCAAGATTTTTACTGCAGAGGTTTTGGGGAAGCCACCCCACACTGAATGCAAGTTTCTTGATACCATCTGCTTCCGTTGTGAAAAAAAAAGGTCACCTAGCAAGAGTCTGCAAATCATCCAGAACTCCACCCCACAGAAGGAAGTTTCCTGACAAAGAATTCAAGCCTAACAACTTCAGTGAGAAAATGGGGCGCAACACAGAAGCAAATGGGAAGAATGAAACTCATCAAACAGTCACCATTGGTCATTCTTCACCCTTAAGAAGCAGAAAAGTACACGTGAAGGTACTAATTGAAGGAAGGCCTTGCCAAATGGAAGTGGACTCAGGCTCCTATTTATCTATGGTGTCATGGGACACTATTCACAGACTACTCCCAAACATTCAGAAGAAACATTTCCAGAAGCAAGCACTGACTCTTAAAGACTACCAAGGGAACAAGATTCCAGTAGTTGGAACAAGAGAATTCAATGTGAAGTTCAAAGGCCACACCAAATGTTTGCCCCTGACCATCGTGGAAAAGGATTGCCCAAGCTTGCTGGGACTTGAGTGGTTCAATCCATTAGGCATCGAGGTGACTGGCATCAATCATGTGAGCAACACTGAATGGGAGGAAGCCTTGAAGTCTGAATTAACAGAGGTCTTCAGTGATGGATTGGGCAAGTATATGGGGACCCCTATCACTTTCAACCTAGATCCCAAGGTGCCCCAATTCATTTAAAGCCCAGAAGGGTCCCATTTGCCTTAAAGGAAAAAATTGATGCACAATTAGATAAACTAATAGCTCAAGGAGTTTTAGAGCCCACTGACCACTCCAAATGGGAGACACCCAAAGTCACACCAGTCAAGACTGATGGGTCAGTAAGAATCTGTGGAGACTATAAGGGACATTGAACCATGCGCTTCAACAGAGCATATCCAGTTCCAGTGGTGCATCATTTATTACATTCACTTGGCAGGGTACAGTCTTTGCCAAATTGGATCTGGCCCAGGCATATCAACAACTAATAGTTGATGATGCCACTGCAGAGGCCCAAACCATTGTGACTCATAGAGGTGCCTTCAAATGTAAAAGGTTACAGTTTGGAGTAAGCGTGGCACCAGGCATCTTCCAAAGCCTTATGGAAAGGATGCTCCAAGGACTGCCAGGGGTAGTGCCTTACTTTGATGATGTGTTAATCTCTGCTGAAAATGACACTCAATTACAAGAGAGACTCAGAGAAGTCCTTACCAGATTCAAGAAAGCGGGTTAAAAGTCAAGGAAGAAAAATGCACTCTTAGAACTGACAAGGTTGAGTTCTTGGGCTATATGATTGACAAGCCTGGCATCCACCCTACAGATGCCAAGGTTCAAGCAATCAAAGAAGCCCCTAGACCAAAATGCAAAACAGATTTGCAAGCCTTCCTTGGACTTATTAACTTTTATCACATGTTCCTACCTCAGAAGGCAACCATTGCAGAACCATTACACAGATTACTGGACAAAAAATCTGCTTGGGTCTGGGGCAGGAAGGAACAATCAGCATTTAACAGTATTAAGAGACTAATCACATCTGATACTGTATTGATACAGTTCTCTGACAATTTGCCTGTTGTACTGACTTGTGATGCATCCCCTTTTGGAGTGGGGGGGGGTTTGAGCCACAGGCTTCCCAGCAGGAGGGAAGCCCCTATTGCATTTTACTCTCCCACTTTGACCAAAGCAGAGAGGAATTACAGCCAATTGGACAAGGAAGCATTGGCAATTGTTGCAGCTGTCAAGAAATTCCATGAGTATCTATATGGGAGAACATTTACCATTGTCACAGATCACAAACCTTTGTTAGGCATTGTGGCAGGAGACAAACCCACACCCACTATCCTGTCACCAAGAATGCTGAGGTGGACTGAATTTATTGCTGCTTATTCATACAAGCTCATCCACAAGCCTGGCAAAGTCATTGGTCATGCTGATGCTTTGAGTCGCTGCCCACTTCCGTTTCACACTGAGGACTTTGAACCTGAGGCGCACACCTTTTTCCTAGAAACTGTTGCCAAGCTTCCAGTACACGCTGCTGAAATTGCCAGAGAGACTGCCAAAGACACTTTATTGGCTCCTGTTATAGGCTGAATTAAAAAAGGTTGGCCTTTTCAAGATCTACCTCACCTTGCCCAACCTTTTAAATCCAGGCAAACTGAATTATCTGTATTAAGAGGATGTATTTTGTGGGGTAACAGGGTGATTATTCCTGCAAAACTGCAAAAAAAGGTTTTGGAAATGTTACATGAGGGTCATCCAGGTATTGTAAGGATGAAGGGATTGGTCAGGAGTTATGTATGGTGGCCAGGTATTGACAAAATGGTTGAAAACTGGGTTGCATCTTGTCCCAACTGTCAGGCAGTCAGGCCTGGCCCACCTCTCGCCCCCACACAGGAATGGGAATGTCCTAGGGGCCCATGGTCTAGGATTCACATTGATTTCGCTGGCCCTACCAGAGGGCATACCTTCCTTATTATAGTAGATGAATATCCCAAATGGCTAGAGGTCATCCCTATGGCATCCACCACAACTGATGCTGTCATCAAGCAGCTTAAAAGCTTTTGTAACCCACGGGTTACCTGATTCTTGTCTCTGACAATGGCCCTCAATTTACATCCAACCTTTTTGAATCCTATCTAGCACAACAGGGTATCAGACATGCCCTGACTGCCCCTGGGCACCTTCAGCTAACGGCCGGGCTGAACGTTAGGCGATTTACCAAGGAAAAACTTCAGCTATTGGGTCCTGGGGACATCACTGAGAAAATTGAAAAACTTCTTAGTGTACATCACTCCTAACCCATCAACTAACTTATTCCCAGCAGAGTTGTTGATGGGTAGGAACTTAGGTCTTCCCTTGACGCTTCATCCCACTTACGCACCAACGCACCCACTAGATTCCACTAGCAAAGTTCGCACATTCAGTGTGGGTGATTCTGTTTATGCTAAGAACCTTATGGGTGAACCTTCATGGATTCCTGCTGAAATAACTCAAATCACAGGGCCTCGTTCTTACAGGATGCAAACAGAGGATGGAGTCCTCTGGAGCAGGCACATTGATCAGCTTAGATCCAGGTTACCTCAGGAACATCGCAATTGTTCCTCTCTAGTTCCCATACCTAATGCCTTTCTAGAGGGGAAGGGGGGAGCATGAGGATAATCAGCAAGCAAGAATCAACCCCATGTGTAGCAGCCATTACGACAGGAACCATCCCAAAACCTGTCACAATGCCAAAATCCATCCTTACAAGTGGAAGATTGCACATCACTACCTGACTTGGGTGCTGACATTGGTTTGAGATGGGTTGGGAGGAGAGACCAGATTGTAACAATCAAACAGGGTCTTCTTTCACTGGAAGCCCGAGTAGGGAAATGTCAACAGACACATTCCTCCTCACTGGGTGAGAACATTAAAACTTCTGAACCATGTAGGTCTAAGTACACGTAAGAGCCCCACCTATTTAAAAGAATACATTAGATAGGTTGGGGTTGAGTATGGACTGAACCTAGGGGGAGGGTGTTATGTATGCAGGTTTGAATGTCATTGGTTTAGTTTGAACTGTTCTTGTAAATAAAATGTCATAAATGATTGGTTAAAAAGTGCGGGAAAATCCTGCTCTTGCTGGCTGGCAAACTGCGGCTGCTGGCTATAAGTAGCAGCCGCAGCCCAGCCAAATCGGGTCTGTTATGAGCTGTAGTCACTAATAAACTCTTCACTGAAGCACTCTGCGTCTGACTCTTCATGCAAACTTAACAGTTCTCACCATTAAAAGTTTCTCCTTAGTTCCAGATTGCTTCTCTCCTTGATAAGTATCCATCCATTGTTTCTTGTTCTGCCTACAGGTGCTTTGGTAAATAAGTTGGGCCCCTCCTCTTTGTGGCAACCTCTCAAATATAGAAATATTGCTATCATGTCACCCCATGTCATTCTTTTCTCTAGACTAGCCAAACCCAAATCCTGCAACTGTTCCATATATAGATATATATATATATATATATAATATATATATATATATATATATTTGTTTTCGTAGATTTTCAGGTTTAAAAGTATGTAGGTCTTGGTGATTCGGGTCTTGTCCCGTGTAAGATTGAGAATACCTGGCAACGTTTCGAGAATCTCATCCGTCATCTTCAGGCTGGTGTCTTCAGCTTCGTTTCCAGGAGAACGCAAGCTGAAGACACCAGCCTGAAGATGACGGATGAGATTTCGTCGAAACGCTGCCAAGGTATTCTCAATCTTACAGGGACAAGACCGAATACACCAAGACCATATATATATATATATATATATATATATATTCACATTTATATGCTGCCCTTCTTCGGAGACTCAGGGCGGCTTACAATCTTTGGAGCACAACTCAATGTGCTCAGCAATAGCCTTCATTCCATTGTATATGCCTGCTTATTACTAGGGCTTTTGACTCCCCACAAGCGGCATTTTTACAAAGTCAGCTTATTGCCCCCAACAATCTTGGGTCCTCAATTTACCTACCCCAGGGGGGAAGGAAGGCTGAGTCAACCTTGAACCTGGTGGGATTTGAGCCTGCACTAATTGCAGGCAGCTGGAGCTAAGTGGTAGGTGTTTAACAGTCTGCACCACCGAGGCTCTTAATATTTTATATTTTATTATATTTTAGTCTCCAGTCCTTTAATTGTCTCTTCTTAGCACTTTTCAACATCTTTTTGTAATGTGATGACCAAAAGTGGATGCAGTATTCCAGGTGTGGCCTTACTAAGGCTTAATATTTTTTGTATTTTGTTTTGTATTGTTTAAACAGAATGTAGGAATCTTAGTAGCTTACATATTCCTGTAAAATTCCCAAGAGACCTATGAGATTGCAGTGGGGTATAAATGTCGTTAATAAAGGCAGATTGAGTCTCCAAAGCCTTCTCTCTGTGAAATTTTCCCCTTGAAGGGAGTTACAGTTTTTTGATTTTTGGATCATACTCTTATGATCATAATGGAGTCCAAAATTTCTGTTATATGTTGTGATGGTCTAAATTTGAGGCACTCATTGACTGATCCAATTTTATGAGTTTTTTTTTTACCAATCCTTAAGCAAATGTGGCAGTCATTCAGTGAACCTATGTTCACAATGGGCATTTTTTCTGGAAATTGAATTATCTCTGT
Source organism: Naja naja (assembly GCA_009733165.1). Lineage (NCBI taxonomy): Eukaryota > Metazoa > Chordata > Lepidosauria > Squamata > Elapidae > Naja > Naja naja. Next base: position 188,354,202 of record CM019150.1, on the reverse strand, counting down.
AAATGGTTAGGAGGGATTAAATTGGATGGGACATTTGTATAAGAGGTTTCAAGGGCAAACTAGATCTGATTTCTTTTACATCTGTTTCAGATTCTAAGAACTGCCTAGTTTAGCTGCCTTTAGCTTTTGTGACTCAGAACAGAATCCACTAAATAAGTTAGTATTTCAAGTTATTGAATGCCAAATATTGGGTACTTAAACTGGGGGGCAAACGGTCAATCAAAATCAACTGCTAGATCCTAGTTTTTGACCTGCAAATATCTCCAACTCACTGTTAGTCTAAAAATGGACACTTTTCCGAAATAAGTTTGAGCTAAAGAGCCGTGGTGGTGCAATGGTTAGAATGCGGCATTGCAGGCTAACTCTGCCAATTACCAGGAGTTCGATCCTCATAGGCTCAAGGTTGATTCAGCCTTCTATCCTTTCTAGGTTGGTAAACTGAGGAACCAGAGTGCTGAGAGCAATATGTTGACCAGTGGAGGGATTCAATTTTTTTTACTACTGGTTCTGTGGGCATAGCTTGGTGGGTATGGCAGGGAAAAATCTGTAAAATCTCCAGTCAGAGGTGGTATGTGCTGGTTCTCCGAACTATTAAAAATTTCTGCTACCGGTTCTCCAGAACTGGTCAGAATCTGCTGAATGCCACCTCTGATGCTGACTCTGTAAACCACTTAAAGAGGACTGTAAAGCACAATGAAGCAGTATATAAGTCTAAGTGCTATTGCTATTGTTATTGTTTCAAACCAACTCTGGAGCGGAATCCAATTTAGGGGACTGAAGGGAATCACCCAAGCCATGTCTGCAGAGTATAGAGAAAAAGGTTAAATTGTGGCACAAAGGTGTGATAGAAGGTCTACCATTGAAGCACATTAAAAAAAACCTCCCCCCTTTTTTCACAATCACATAATTGTAGCTGTCATCTTAACTGTTTTTACCATATCCTGTCCCAGGAGGATGACCAATTCTTCCATGGCAATTTTTCTTTTAGTACTGAGAAGTTATCAGGGATGGCAACCACCACACAACTGGCTTCAAACAGTTTGGGTATGTGGAATAAGAAAAGAAAGTGGCACCATGTGGAAGTACTCAGTGCTTGGATCTATATTGCTAGATTTCCAGATCTATAGTAATCTGGAAGTTGATTTATATTTCTTAGGCAAGGACGAATTGGAGCTGATCATTCTTGATTTTTTTTTCCTGGAATGAATTATTCTAAGAGTTCAAAAATAATTCCTAAACCTCCAGTAACAGCTTATGAATCACATTCAGAATGTGCAGGCCAGCCCATTCCTGGAAAGAAAGAATATTCCAGAACAAACTTATCTGTTTTGCATATTTTCACATGCAGGTTACCTATGAAATTTAGCAGGTAAATAGTTCTGTCTCCTGGCCTATTTTTGTTGATTTGGCTCCCGGTAGTATTTTTCAAGTGTGCTGCTTAAGCCCAAAGCTGATCATGCAAGAGAGATCCGATCCCTACAGGAACACTACAGAAAAACAAAAATGAACCTGAAAAGACATGTTGGCCTTCAATGCCCAGAATCCCTCAATACACTGTTTGGGGATTCTGGGAGTTGAAAGTTGACATGCCTGGAAGCGATCAGATTGGAGAAGTCTGCGGTATTGTCAGAAGGGCCCAGCATAAGATCTGGGGGAAGAAGGATGCTCCTGTGAAAAGTTGTTGCTACAGACGGGCCCTACCTTGCCTGATTGATGGTGTAAATCTATAGAGAGAGGTTGTTTGAGGGGAGTCTGTCAGATTGACAGTGCAAATGTCTAATACACACAGCCTGTGAGAGAGGAGTCTGCCGACGGGTGGGAGAACGCTGGCTGAGGGTTGGTCACACGGAGATTGAATTACAGTTGAATTAGATCAGAGCTGTGGGAAACATCACCTCCTAAACACACACAGTCTCCGGGGAGGGAGAGAGGCAGGGAGGGAGGAAGCGGGGGGGGAGAGACAGAGGCGGGCAGCTGGGGTGAAGGACTGAGAGCAGCTCACAGAAGCTAGGAACTAACTTAATTACTACAGACCTGGTTGCATCATAGTTGCCCGTCTTGGGAGACTTTGCTCTCTGCAACTAAAAGGCTCTGTGGTGGCAGACTGAAGATATGAAGGGCAGGGCACGCTTCATATAAAACCTTTGTTTCCAAGCTGGGGGAGAGGGAAGAGGGAGAGAGAGAGAGAGAAAACATCGCGGTGGGAGTGAAAACATTAGGAACAGCAGGGAAAAGATCTGCTCAGGCTTTTCAGCCAGGCAGCTGTAAAGGTCAGACTCCAAAGGGGATTTTGTGGCTAGTGCTACCTTTGAAGATCTGGTATTTTAGAGTGGCTTAGATTTCTGCAGGGAAAAAACCAAAATCTTCATGCCCACCCGGGCTTCCCCTTCGCTCTCCTGACTGAACCCACCCTCCTGTTCTTCTCTTTCAGCCTCATGTTTTGTGATGACACACCGCAAAGCGGGACAATGCACCAGCACCTCAGGGCTGGGATCACAGCATGCGGAAAGACGTGAGGGTGGGGGGTAGGCTGGAGGAGAGGACAGAAGAAAGCTGGAACTTTTAAAGCTCGATTAGGGGAGGGCAAAAAGTCACTTGGCGCTGAAATGAGTTCACCCAGCAGGGATGAGAGCGGGACTTCCAGGAGACAGCAGGGCAGCATTTGTTTCCTTGTCTGGCACAGAAAACGCTGGCTTAGGATGAAGTATAAAATGCATGGCATTCTCTAGTGCAATTGCACCTCAGGCGCCTTAAAAACGACCCCTTTTCTCTCTCAGCATCATTCTGCAAGAGCTTGGCAGGGTGGGGGGTGGGGAGGAAACAGTCTCCCTCCTGTTCATTTTCCCGTCCTCTTAATCTCCTGGGTTTGCACATGTCTTTGTGGGCAGGGATGAGAACCTGACCTCTAAACCCTTGTTAATAGAATATTGGGTTTGTTTTTATTATGCAACCCACTTTCAGGACAATCCTCCTTTATTTGACTTCCAATTGCCTTGGCTTGGCAAACCTCTCCCTCTTTTCCCCACCCCACTTTTCTTTCCTTCTATTTGAAAATAAGCCACTGGTATCAAATGTGATTTTGAGTTGAAGTTAGTGGCACCATTTTAAGAAACTTAAACATTGCTCAAGGGGTTTTTTTGGATTGTTGTTCAAATCAAAACAGGCCCAAGCTTATGCGCTTTCCTTTTTTTATGCAGATGCTTTCGTTCTTGATTAATAATGATGGTGAAGGAAACTCCACAGTTATATATTCACAGTGTTGCCTTTATTCCTTGACATTTCACGAGGTTGTTCTTGGATTCAGCTGATCCCAGAACTTCCTGTCTCAAGTTGTCCCAACTTACAAATATTACCAGGATGATTCACAGCATATCTCTGTAGTTTCACCCTGTCAGGCATACATTCAAGAAATGCAGCTTGAGAAGTGATAACTATAGAGTGCAAAGGTAGCCATTTCTGCTCTTTCTGGGAAGAATGGGAACTAGCAGGAGAACATCTAATAAAGCTCAACCCAGAGTGGCACAATGTTTCTTGCAGGTTGCATGGTGACATCTCCCCCCTGACACTAGTATAGTCCCAGAACCTTGAAATGTTGCTGCTCCCTTCAGTAGTAAATTCCACCAACATATCTCAATGTCAAACTGTTCACAGATAAAATGGTGTGTGGGAATGATCTTGGGAAACAAGGAAAGAGATGAAGCCAAGGGAACAGTCAGATAAAAGGCAGATTAATGTGGGCAGGGCAAGATGCTCAGAAGAGACCTCCCTTGGTTTTTGGGGTGTAAGGGGATAGGGACTGAGGCCAGAAATGTATTTTCAAACTTGCCAGATTTTGTTAGAGTGCAGTAGAATTAGTTGGCCATGATTTCTGCCTGGTCTACCTCACAAGGCTGACATAATAAAGCTAGATATAAGATTTAAACTGGTAACTTGGAAGGATTAGACAGAGTTTGAAAAACTAATGATAAATGAAACATATTTATGAATTTAAGATTTAAAATGCATGAATGAACTTAGAGAGAGTTAAATATTTTAGAAGTGGTTGGTTTGATTTAAATTGCATGTGTTTCATTTGACAAGTAGCCTACCATGATAAAAATGGGCTGGATATTTGCTGGTTTTTAAAACAAATAATAGTTTGGAACTGTTTATCTTGAATTTTAAGAAAAAATATGGGAGACAACTGGCTGCTTCTGAAAGCAGATTTATTTATTCTTGCATATATTACAAAGTATCTTTTTTTCTTTTTTTAACTGTTTATTCTGGACCAACACAAAATATATTCTTGTGCCATTTACTTTCCACTGTTTATTTGAGAAAGAATTTCTTGAAAAATTACTTTTTTTAATTTGAAGAGTAATGACAGCAAATCTAGCACTGTGCTTAAAGTTTTTGACACAGATTATTGGAAACAAGTTCAAATCCTGCTCAATTAAATTGGTGTGTACCTTTGAACATTACTTTGCAGGACTATTGTGAAATATAAAACATGGAAAGGAATAGGAGCACTGTGTATATACTTTAAATTCCAAGAAAAAAAATTGGGATGTGAATGAAGCAACAGATAAGTGTTTATCTAAATTCCAGTAAAACCTTTTAAAGTTATCATTTGTGGCTCAATGAACCAAAATTTACTTTAGATGAACATATAGCTTATTCCCACATAGAATAAATAATGGAAGGACATTTTAATCTATATAGAACTTGTAGGTCAGAGGGATAAGGTGGCCCAGTGCTCAACTGATTCAGAACATAGCAATGTGTAAATCAAGTAGGGAATTCAAGTCTTTGATGTGAGGGACAACTGAAGAGCTTGAAATCAGCACATGAGTGAGAGAGATTAACTTCTCCATATTATAATGTAGCAAAGTCAGTTATTTGTTTCTTCGACAAGCAGAAAAGGATACTCCTGAAATGGAGCAGCATGCTTTGCCCTTAGTCAGTTTGTGCACGCTTGTCCATCAGAGCTGGAGGCTTATGACATTGGGAAACCATACGTGTCCTTCAGCTGCTTGGCTGACTCCAGATCATGTATCTTCCATAGAAAACCCAGGCCAGGTGTTGCAAGGAGGGAGATGGAAAGAGTTTCTTTAACAACCCACTGGGAATAACCATCTGGTGAAAAACTAGAGGGAGTAAAGCAAGCAAGCATTGTGTGGGTGCTTGTTAGGATGGGGAGAAAGTGGCTCTGCTTGACCAGTAGAGCTAGGATTTGGAGAACATTTTATCCATCTTGTCTTCTCCAATAAATTTTTCATTGGTTGTACAATGGAATTTCCTATAATCTTATGAATTAGGAAGGGGAGGAAATGATCCGAAAGCTTGCAGGTATATCATATTCCTCTAAATATTTATTCTCATTTAAATGCTACAGCTTCTCTAAAGAATGCTATGTGATGCAGTTTGGCAACTGTGTTAAGAATTAGTTGTCTTCTTTATAGGTTTTACAGGAAAAAGTGAAGATCTGTTAAATCAGATATACTAGGAAATTCTATCCATGTTTACACAGAAATCAATTTTTGCTGTCGTCATTCGGGCTAACTTAAGTATGCTTAACGTAACAGCTCAGATCTGTTATGTACATACATTTTTGTATTTTCATATGGGTTGAGTCACATAATCGCTGTGCTGCTGAAGCTTCCTTCTTGATGCTACCTGACTTGTTTGCAACCAGAAACTATCAGTTTTGCATAATACATGAATTTCTCTTGGTGTGTATTGACAAACTCTGAAGAATGAACAGCTTTTGCTTTATGCAAGAGTAAGATAACCTGGTCATTCTAAATCATACTCACAAAAGACATTACTGTCAGAAAGACCTTAGGAATCTTCCCATGTGTTAGACACAAAATTAAGTTGATAATTTCATCAGCTATATAGAATAGAATAGAATAGAATAGAATAGAATAGAATAGAATAGAATAGAATACCTTTATTGTCATTGCATTCTACAAATACAATGAAATTTGAAAACTACTCCAGCACAGTGCCCCAAACACCACATCACAATCACACTACAGAGTATTTAAAAATTAAAATAATAATAATAATAATAATAATAATAATAACCTAGTCTAAAACCTATCTAAAACATATAGTAAGTTAGATAGTTTAAAAATGCCACTATATACATAGGACTAAATCACATATGCATTGTTTGATTCAAGACAATTATTGCCTTGGAAAAGAAACTGTTTCTCAGTCTATTAGTCCTCATTTTAAGACACCTATAGTGTCTCCCTGATGGTAACAGTTCAAAATATGAATGACCAGGATGAGAATGGTCTGTAGAGATTTTTAGTGCTCTAGAGAGGAGTCTGGTCTTCGCAATCTCTTCCAAAGAAGAAAGAGAGCAACTGATGATTTTCTGTGCTGTTTATAACTCTCTGGAGCATCTTCTTATCCACTACAGAGCACCCAGCATATCACACCATTACACAGTATGCCAAAATGCTCTCGATGGTAGAATAGTAAAAAGTAACCAGCAACTGGGGAGGGAGGAGCTGGCGTCGCGGCAGTACGATGTGCGATCTTAACTCTCTAAGAGCGCCGTTGATATCTCCGTTGTTGGACGGTCCTAATGGACCTAAACCGTCCCGTAGAGATGGTGATTGGTAAGGGCATGTTCTGCTGATCTCAGGGACATCGCGAAGTCCCTGGTAGATCCAGGAGAATCCCTTTTGCCGGCAGCGGAGAGGCAGCCATTAAAGCTGCTGAAGCTGGGACAGCTCTGGAATGGAAGAGATTGAGAGAAAGTGTGTCAGGTTGGTGAGATGATTTTCTATTTACTATTATTTTGAGAGAACACCCTAAAAGACTTAAAGGGAAATCAAAAGTGAAGATAAAAGAGATCAAGCAGAGAAATTAAGCTGAGTTTTAACTGAAGGTTTTTCTTTCTTTCTTTTTACCGGAACTTGGAATTTGGAAAAAGCTTCTTAAATATAGACTGGACTGATCTTTTCTAATTTTTATTATTATTTTTTGACTAATTCTTTTTTGTTGAGAGTCTGCTTTGATTAAGGCTTTTCTTTTTTATTTGAGGTGTATTTTTTTCTCTTTCTTTTTAAAAGACTTTACTTTTTTTTTCTCTGTTCCTGGCTTTGGATACATGAGGGGAAGTGAAAGTTAAGAGAAATAAGTAGCACTGCCATCTAGAGGTTTGGGTATTTTGTTTTCTTTTCTTTCTTACTTGTTTATGTATGAGAGCTACATTTAAGGACTCCGAGCTTTTTACTGAAAAGATAGTGGGATGAGCATGGTAGATTGTTTATACAGGTGCTCCTCTGTGTAACTATTGATAGCCAGAGTCTGGAGTTGAAGTTGAAAGAAAGAAAGAAGATTGAAGTGACCTTGAAAAGACTGGAACGGGAAAGTTTGAATTGATTTACTTTAGAGCCTTGGACATTTAGTGGTAGTGACTCGCCTTTTGGAACGATTTTTTTTTCACTTCCCCACTAGCTGGATTTTTATGCTGGGATTTTAGCTCTTTAACCCAGGAATCAGATTAGATATTCTTTCTTTACCCATTCCTTTTTATTCTATTTTTGGGGTTTTTTTCTTTTTTAAATCAAGGGAACTATATAGATTATTAGTGAGGTTTTTTTTATTATTTTTCTTTTTTTCTCCCTTTATTTCCTTTTAAAAATTTTTCATATTTTTTCATCCTTTTCTCTTTTTAGATTTTTTAAATTATTTTTTTCTCTTTTTCTTTGCACATAATTGGAACCAATTGCATTAAGGTGTATAAGAACCTGAAGATCCCCCCCTTTTTTTTCCTTCTTCCATTTTTTCCCTTTTTTGGGTATTTGTTATTGGGGTAGCAGTTGCCTATTCCTGTCCTTTTTTCTTTTTCTTTTTTTTCTTTCTCATTTTTGTCTTCTTCTGGATTTTTTTTTACTTGTTAACAACTACAAAATGAGTAGAAAGACAACAGCTCCAGCTTCTCAAATAGCAACTGCTTCCTCCTCAACATCTGGAGGACAATGATCAATACAGATGATATTACAACAGGAGAAGGAGAAGGAAGTGACATTGCAGATGATTATGCAAGGAATCCCAAAAATACAAGCAAAAACAGATAATATTGAAAAGAAAATGGAGAATATTGAGGAAAGAATGGAAAAGACAGATGAGAAAGTTGAGAATATTCAACAGATGATGATGAAATATGAGGAAAAACTTAAGAAAATTGAAGGACAAGAAGAACAAAGAGACAAGAAAATTGGAGATATTAACACCAGCTTGAGCAAAGTTGAAAAAGGCAGGAGTGAAACATTGGGATGGGAGATTGACAGGTCAGAATTCTACCTGAGATTTCAAAATGTGGAGGAAGAAAAGGGTGAAAACCTTGCTGAAAAAAATGACAGAAATACTGGCAGAGGCACTAGAGATAACCGAAGAGAAAATGATGGATGGAATGGATGAAGTGTTCCGTGTCTATACAAGATATGCAATGAGGAACAAGCTACCAAGAGAAATTCATATTAGATTTACTAAGAAAATTATTAAAACTCAGATACCACACAGGTACGTTAAAGTATAAGGATAAAGAAATTGTGGTGCTGAAACAAGTACCAAGAAGAGTAAGAGAGATGAGAAGAGAATACCTTTTTCTGACTAAAGAGTTACTTAAAAGAAGAGTAAATTACAGATGGTTGATACCAGAAGGTCTCTTGTTCACTTGGCAGGAACAAAGACACAGAATTGACACAGTTGAAAAAGCGGAGTTATTTTATTTAGAATACCTCAGAGGAAAGGAGGAAGATACAAGAAAAGAAGAGTCTTTGATTGAATTTCAAGAGGAGTGTATAGCAGCAATTGAAAAAGAAAAAGAACGTGCAGTAGGTGGTGTACCCAGAGAGCAACCAGAAGTAAGATCCACTAGAGCAACAAAACCCTCTTATAAAGTTTAAAATGGATGAGAGAAAACTGATTACAATGAATATAAATGGACTTAATTTAGCTACTAAAAGAAGGAAAGTATTCCATAAATTAGAGAAATTAAAGTTTGATATAATTTGTCTGCAAGAAGTACATATTAAAAAACAACATGAATACATATTGAAACAAAAAAAGTTAGGGAAATTATTCACATCATTGGCACAATGTAAAAAAAGAGGTGTGGTCCTATATATTAGAGACACAATTCCGGCAGAATCAATTTATACAGATGATGATGGAAGGATTTTGATGGTGGAAATAATGGACAATAATATAAAAACACTTTTAATAGCAATTTATGCTCCAAATGATAATCAAGAAGAATTCTACAAGAAATTGCATATGAAAATAATTGAACTGGACTATGTTAATGTTTGTATGATGGGAGATTTCAATGGAATAATTAATGAGCAGTTGGATTATAAAACACGGAAATCAACAAAGAAAACTAGAAAGACACTACCAAAATCCTTTTTTCAAATGATAGAGGAGAGAGAGAAATGTGGAAAATAAGCAATATACTTTCTATTCAAATAGGCATGCATCATAGTCTAGAATAGATATGATATGGATATCAACAGAATTATTTTCTAATATACAAGAAATTGAAATAGGAGCAAATATTTGGGCAGATCATAATCCAATGACAGTTACTTGGAAAGGACAAAAGAGGAGATCTAGATGGACTTTAAATAATATGATATTAAAGGAAAAAGACTTTAAACAGAAAATTGAGAGAAAATTGGTTTTCTTCTTTAAAGAAAACAAAAAAGAGGATACATCATTACAGATCTCTGGGACATGATGAAGGCCTACACAGGAGGTTTGATAATAGAATATACAAAAAAAAGAAATATAAAACAGAAAAGGACTTTTAAAATACTGGAAGATGACTACAAGAAACTGGAAAAAGAATTACAGAAATCTCCGCAAAAAAGACATTAAAATTAAAATGGACATAATTAAACATAAAATGGGATTAATGGGAAAAGAGGAGATAGCTCAAAAGATTAAAAATGCTAAACAGAATTATTTTGAAGATGCAAATAAACCAGGAAGGTGGTTAGCTTATAAACTGAGAAAGGAAAGAGAATCAAGGAGGATTAGCCACCTAATAGATGAAGAAGGACATGTCTGCTATGGAAGTGAAGAAAAGAAAAGAATCATACAAGACTATTATGGAAAATTGTATTATCAAGAGAATATTCAAGAAGAAAAAATTAAACAATATTTACAGAATGCAAAATTACCACAGATACCAAAAGACATTGAAATAATGTTAGAAGGAACATAACAATGATGGAATTAACAGAAGCTTTAAAGAAACAAAATACATGGAAAGCACCAGGTCCAGATGGATTGCCAGTGGAATTTTATAAGACCTTCCAGGAGGTGTTGAATCTTCAATTATTAGAAGTTATGAATGAAGTTATGTCAAAGAAGAGAATACCCAAGACATGATCAGAAGCATATATCACACTTATACCGAAGGAAGATACAGATCCACAGCAAGTTAAAAACTATAGACTTATTTCCTATTAAATTCAGATTATAAAATTTTTGCTTCAATTTTGGCAGAAAGATTGAAAAGACATTTAAATAATTTTATCCATGCTGATCAAAATGGATTTCTGCCAAAGAGACAAATTAAACATAATATGAGAATAATTCTGGATACTTTGGAATATTATGAGATACATCCTGAAAAGCAAATGGCTTTGACATTTCTAGATGCTCAAAAAGCCTTTGATAATGTGAGTTGGCATTTTACATTGTTACAACTGGCACAAATGGGCTTTGGTAAAAATTTTATCCAAACCATTGAAACGATATATCATAAACAAACCGCAAAGGTCATGATAAATGGAGAATTGACAGAATCTATAGATATAAGAAAAGGGACTAGACAAGGTTGTCCACTGTCGCCTCTGCTATTTGTGTTAACACTGGAAGTGTTGAATAGGAATATTAGAGAAGACAAAGAAATAAAAGGAATGAAAATTAAAAAGGAAGAGTATAAGTTGCAAGCTTTTGCAGATGACCTGGTATTTATATTAGAGGATCCATTGGAAACAGCACCCAAATTAATAGAAAGGATAGAAGAGTATGGAAAGGTAGTAGGTTTGAAAATTAATACGTTAGCAAGACAAAAGAAAGAGTTGGAAGAAGTCTTAGAAATACAGGTCAGAAATAAGGTTAAGTATTTGGTGGCTCAGGCTGTAAATGCCTGCTCTTAAGATCCAGCTGTCTACAATTACTGTAGGCTCGAATCCCACCAGGCTCAAGGTTGACTCAGCCTTCCATCCTCTCGGGGTAGGTAAATTGAGGACCCAAGATTGTTGGGGGCAATTAGCTGACCTTGTAAAAATGCCGCTTAGTAATAAGCAGGCATATACAATGGAATGAAGGCTATTGCTGAGCACACTGGGTTGTATCCCAAAAAATTGTAAGCCGCCCTGAGTCTTCGGAGAAGGGTGGCATATAAATGTAATTTAAAAAAAAGTATTTAGGGATACATATTACACCAAGATGTAGCACATTGAAGGAGGACAATTATATTAAACTCAAACAGCAGATTGCGACAGTTTTGGCAAAATGGAAAAATTTACAATTATCATTGATTGGAAGAATATCAACAATTAAGATGAATGTATTGCCTAGAATTTTATATTTATTCCAGACAAGTCCAATTAGATTAGGGAAAGAGTTTTTTTGAAGATTTAAATAAAATTGTGTTGAAATATATCTGGCAGGGCAAGAAAGCGAGAATAAAACTTAAACTGTTGCAAGATGCAAGAATAAGAGGAGGGTTCGCTTTGCCCAACTGGGAACTATGTTATCAGGCAGCAAATTTGATGTGGGTAAAGGAATGGATAACATTAAGGAACAGTAGACTATTGACCTTAGAAGGACATGACCTGCTGTTGGGGTGGCATGCTTTTCTTTGGTATAAGGGAACTAAAACACAAGGGTACTTCAGAAGACATTATATTCAAAAGGCTTTGTTTTTAAATTGGGAGAAGATAAAAAAGCAATATTACTTAAAAATTCCATTATGGATATCTACTATTGAAGCTTTTTCATATCCAATAATATATAAAAAGGAACAAACAGTTAGATATGGTGAGATACTGAATGAAAAGGATGAACTTAAATCTATGCAAGCGTTGGAAGAACAAGGCACAAAAATGAATTGGATTTCATATTTGCACATACAATCTAGATTTGATGAAGATATTGAATTAGAAGGTATTTATGATAAGTTGACTGACTTAGATAAAATTTTGATAGGTACTGATGAAAATGTAATTAAAAAACTTTATGGACATTTATTAGAATTTAAAATGGAGGAGGAGCAAGTTAAAGAAATGATGATTGCTTGGGGGAAAAATTTTGGATATGGGATTGATTTAGAGAAATGGCAAAAATTATGGTCTCAAAATTATAAAATGACAATGTCAACTCCTTATAAAGAAAATCTGTATAAGGTGTTTTACAGGTGGCACTTACCCCCGACGAGAATTGCGAGAATATTTAAGAATAAATTGGATAAATGTTGGAAATGTCATCAGATACCTGGCTCGTATTACCATATGTGGTGGACGTGTTTGGATGCAAAAAGATATTGGACTAAAATCCACACATGGCTGGAAAAAATGATAAAACAACATATAGACTTTATACCGGACATATTTTTATTGGGAATTATACTGGACACCTACAATAAAGAATTGAAATATTTGATTGTAAATGTGTTGACAGTGGCTAGGATTGTATTTGCTAAGCATTAGAAAAATGAAAAAATACCTATGCAGGAGAAGTTATTAAGAAAATCATGGACTGTGCTGAAATGAGTAAATTGACATTTGAAATTAGCGAACAAGAAGATAAACAATTTTACATGATATGGGATTTGTTTTATCAATGGTTGGATAAAAAGACATGGTAATGTAATACATCAGGAAATCTTAGAATAGAAGCTTAATAGATTGATATAAAATATAATATAAATATATATATATAACCATTGGATGAAAGTGTAACATAAACTTAATAATAAAATTGAGAATATCTTGTATAAATGATGGAATAATTTAGTCATGAATGATTAATAACTGATAAATATATAAGCATATCTTAGATTGACAATATGAGAATTTATTCAAACTGTGAGTGATGACTATGAAAGGATAGCACAAAAGATTTGTAACCACCTGACACACTGTATGTATATAAAATGGAGGATGGTTTTATGTTTTTTATGTTTTGTCTGTACTTGTTTGTTTTAAAAAATAAAAATCTTTTAAAAAAAGTAACCAGCAATTTCTCACCCAGACCACTCTTTTTCAGCAGCCTCAGAAAGTGCAGGCGCTGTTGGGCCTTCTTTGCCATGGCCATAGTGTGGACTGACCAAGCAAGGTTGTTGGAAATATGAGTTCCTAGAAATTTAAAACTATGAACTCTTTCCACACAATCTCCATTGATATATAGTGGGAGAGGCTCTGCTTTGCATCGTCTGAAGTCTATAATCAATTCTTTGGTCTTTTTGATGTTATTATTATTATTATTATTTATTTAGACTTGTATGCCGCCCTTCTCCCTAAGGACTCAGGGTGGCGAACATATAAAAAGAGAATACAATTACAATAAAAAAATATTAAACAGCTACAAGTCTATAAATAACTAAAAGTTAAATTAAAACAATTTAAAATTACAGTAATTAAAACAATGCAATTAAAACAACCCACCCCCGGGTCAGTCCAGGCCGGCCTGCTGAAACAGCCAAGTCTTCAGGTCTCGACAAAAGGAGTGGAGATCAGGGGCCAAACGAAGATCTGTGGGCAGCTGATTCCATAGGGCGGGCGCTCCCACAGAAAATGCCCTAGCCCTGGGGACCGCCAGCCGACAATGCCTAACTGACGGTATTCTCAGGAGGCCCCTCCTGTGGGAGCACACAGGGCGATTGGAATGTGATGCTGGCAGGAGGCGTTCCCGCAAGTACCCTGGACCCTGGACCCATGTTCAGGGTGAGGTTATGACTCTTGCCCCACAAGACCAGTCTGAGAACCACTGACCTATAGGCTGTCTCGTCTTCTCCTGGTATGAGTCCCACCAACGTGGTGTCATCTACAAATTTTATTATAGAGTTAGTGGGACAAGAGGGAGCTGGTCCTGCAAAGCTGGAGACACTGAAAAATCCTCACAGGTTCCATCTGCACAACAATTCAATTTCCACTTTCTAGGAGAAATTTTAATTCGTTATACAAAATTCCTAATCATATGTTTAATGGAAGATATACAGGATGCAAAGGTGTATCAAGAGACAGAGTAAATTTAAGGCAAAATTACTAGTATGGCTTCTATATTTAAAATGGGAGCGCATACCTTCATCATCATTATTTCACTTTGCCTCGGTAAGCATAATGGATTAGGAGAGCCTTGGTGTACTGTGCATTTCAAGCATTTAATCCAATTAAAACTGGTTGTAAGAACAGCATCAGTTTATACAGCGCTGATCACAAAGCTGACACTGATTCTTTTCAAATACAAAAATTGTTTTATTGAAGTAGTAGATGTTTATTATGCAAGTTATATCTCAGGATCAGCTGGAGTGTTCCTAGTAAAGATATTATGGTATAAAAGCAGTTGATAGAATTGATGCCTGAAACCCAAGCAGTGATTGACAACCAGTCAGAATGATATGGCTTTGTGCCCATATATACAGCATCAGAAAAGATCTGAGTTCATCCCACATACATTCTTCTCACCAGATCCCATGTCAATGCAGCTATTATTTATAGTTTTTGAATGCTTCCTTGACTGGACAGTGCTTATTTATCTGATCATCTTAAATGCTGAACAATATTTGACCACCTCTGTGGGTAAAGCCTGGGGCATTTGTCCTATTATCCCCTCCCCACTTTTAAAGAAAGGCCCCCCTTTTTTTGCTGTATGCACATTTTACTGGAACTAATTTTCAAAGCAACATGATTGTGGGGGAAGGGAAGGAAGGACTTTTCAGTAGAGCAATGAATTAATCATCTTGCTCTAGCAGGTTGCTAAAGAACAAGTAGTGACAGCTGCAAGAAGCCACTCAAAAGTTTGGAATGCTAAAAGCTGACCCAGCTGGGGCAGATTAGTAAAATGTGGGAAGGTGAGACAGTCAAAGGTGCACCATAAATTATTTTTATTACATGCAGGGCAGCATGGCAACTTATTGTATTCTTCTTTCTGGCAGATAAGGAGCTAGGAGACTAAGAACTCTTCCTCCTTAAGTGTTTGATCGAAGGATGCCATTTTTTTTTCTATCTACCCAAAGCAGATTCTTCTACCTTGAATTCTTGTCTGACAAACTTGGGATTTTTCTTTTCAGACACCTGCACGCTGAGAAAAGCTTTGTTCTGTTTTGGCTTGTCAGGCAGCTGTTCAAGGCAAAGCAGCATTCAATATGGGCAATTTTAATTTGACCTAATGAAATATGGTACAAGAAGTCAAACTGTATTAAAAGTGTAACTTGTTTTTTTTATCCTAATGACATGCTTGGCAACTGCTTATCAGCCCAAGAAAGGGGTGAATAGAGAAATGAGGCTGTGTTTATTTAGCAGTTAACAGAAATTTCTGCCTAGGCATGCATTAATGTTTATAACAAGCTTTAGATGACCAAAGTGACAAAAAATTGACTCGATCTGGTTTCACACAACTTTTTCCTTACTGAAAATAATGGAATTTCAATGCATTTAATTGCTGATGGCTTATGGTATGGATTGATTATACAATACAATATGCAATACTTTCCATAGTCCCAGTTGCTGCCAGTGTATGTTGCATTTCCCCAAAGGGGATGAACAGAGATAGCTGTTGAAAGTAAGAATTCACTGTATTGGCCACTACAATTAAATCTTAAGGTCCCCCCCCCCACTAAAACTACACAGGGGAGAGGAGCAGACAAAACTAAGAACAAAGCAAATCCTTGGATTACAAAAGGGCAGAAAGCAATGCATGAGGAAATCCCCTAGGACAACAGAGAACACTTTCCCTTGTGAATTCAGGAAATTCCTGGTACCCCTTTTTTAAAAAAAAATCCTTTTCTTTCTTAAAGATATTACCACTGATCCATCCAGACTGCTAAGCAGAGGGAGAGTAGGAAAGCTTTGTTAAATTCACTTTCAATTTCCTGCCATTTTAGATATACACTACACAACTGGTGGGGTAAGCCTAAAACACAATATCTTTTAAGAACTCTTGCTATCATTTTCAAAATCTCAGTTTCTCCCCACCCCCTTGTTCACAATGCAACCCCACCCTGCTATTTAAAAATAAACAGTAAATATCACCTGTGGATACTGGTAGTTTATTTACTCCTGAAATAAAGAGCATGGAACGTAAAAGATATAATATAGAAAGTAGATAAAGACTCTTGCTAATCTCTTTCAATCTTAAAGGAGCAGCAGAAACTCCAGGATAGTCAAAAAGGAGAGTTAAAAATCAAGATGGCAGCCATGACAGTATGCTTGAAGCACCACACCTTTTTATGTGCCAGCAGGATTTTGATCGTATGGTTGCTGCTGCTGTTGTGGATTTTTTGATCTCCACTCTACAAATATCCCTGATGAATTTTGTAAGGGAAATCGAGAAACACAAAAATATCTAATCAATCATGCGTTTTTGTCTCTTGCATAAACCTTGAATGTTCTTTTCAGAGTTTTACAAGTACGTATAGAGATTCGTACATTTATTGCAGGCAGGTCTTCATTTGGGACTCTGGCTATACCTTGTTGAACCCTGGTATCTATATATACCTACCGAGATACTTTGAATCCTTCAGGTAGCCTTGCTGGAAGGCAAAAAACCAAAACCAAAACCAAACCTCAACCAAACAGCACAGTGATAGTTTCATAAGAAGTCAGAAAACCTGAAGTGCTATAATCATGTTTAAAATTTCCAAATGGGTTTCACAGCTAAATAACTGTGTATTATCTGATGTCACTTATTTGAAATTAAAATTATATTCATAAATAAAAATCCATCAGATTCATATCAGCTCATAGGGTAAGAGTAGTTCCTTCTGATGACATTGAAGCAATTCTACAAGTTGCTACTAGTTTTAGGTTATTCAGTTCCTAGCAGATCAATATATATGTGTACAATATATTAGGCTAGTACCAGCTGTAATTATTTCTAATGTAATGTAAATGTTTAATATATAAAAAGCTTGACAATAGTGAGCTATTTTTAGAAAAAGGAAGTATATCAGAATCAAGAAGAGCTTTCATTTTCTCATTTGTGTTTTAAAAACGGTTAGCTTTTTAGTATCAGAGATTCCTTTCAAGAATTGGTGGGTGATTTGTTTTAACATGCATGTCCTGACTTAGCCCTTTTCTTTGGAATTAACAGGATATAAGGCTTACATTCAGCAAGCGGTATAACTTTGTTCAAATCCTGATTTTGTTATAAAGGAATGTTTACCATAATTTGTTTGACATGTGATTTCTACCCTAAATCTGCCTATTTGATTTTACAGTATTTTACGACACGAAGTTATCTGTTTATTACTCAAACTCTAGTTTTCTCTTTGTAAAAAAACAATTCTTCTGAAAAATGCCAATAACTATAGCTTTCAGGAATTCCATGGGAGAGAGGTGAAGGCATTTCTATAGTCCTTGCCCCATTTTTAGGTGTGAGTATTTGTGATACACCTACAAAGGGGACAAAATTCAGCCACAAATGCTATCTTGATTGAAGATGTCCTGATAGCCATGGTCAGCTGGATGAACTTTACAGTACCTTTTATCTTGGCTTGTATTCCATGCCCTTCACTAGCAGATTTCAATTTTTTAAAAATGTGTTTTAGTTTGTTTTAAAATATGTCTACCTGTTTATTATCAATAAAGGATCAAGGTTTCTTTATAAAGTTTCTCCCTTCTTCTCAGCTTCTCTGAAACCTGGAAATTCAGGACAGTAAGACACATGAAGAGATCAAACAATGAGAGGAGAAAAAAGTGATACACTGAAAATACTTTAATGAATAGGTTTCATATATTTCTGCATGCAAACATCAATAAAAATTATACTTCATAATGAAGCTGTCTCCCAGGGAATTAAGGACAATTACAAAAGAGTAAAGTCTGTTGAACATAGTAGGGAATAAGTCCTATAAAACAATTTAAAAAAATACATGCAGAGAAATGCAATGAAAAACATGCTTTACAGATTGTGTTATATCATATTTTGTTTTTAAATGGTTATGTATTTATTTCAGAAGATGGCATTATGGATCAGAGGTTAAAGATGCTGAGCTTGTCACCTGGAAAGTCGACAACCTGGGTTCCTGACCCGGGTGTTATGTGACGGGGAGAGCTCCCATTACTTGCCCCAACTCCTGCCAACCAAGCAATTCGAAAGCATGCAAATGCAAGTAGATAAATAAGTACCACTTTGGAGGAAGATAACAGTGTTCTGTGCGCTTTGGTGTATAGTCATGCTGGCCACGACCACAGAAGTGTCTTTGGACAATGCTGGCTCACTCGGATAAAAAACAAACGAACACACCCTAGAGTCGGACATGACTGGGGAACCTTTACCTTTATTTACCAAATTTATATGGCTGTTCAGCTCAAACGTGGCAACTCTGTGCTTACAATATTAAAAATTATTGTAAAACCTCATAAATTCCCTACCCACCCCTCTAGTAGAGACCATACACTCCCAGCAGCCACTCGATTAACTCTGCATCAACCAGGGGGCCTTAGGCCTGCTGATAAAATCACATCTCCAGGGCTTTCCGGAAAAGTAACAAAATGCCAATCTTATCTCTTTGGGAAAGATTCTTCAAAGGGAAGAAGCCACCACAGAGAAGGGCTTTTTCCTTGGTTTCACTAGATGTACCACTCTAATAGATGGGACCTGCAACACACCTTATCTTCCTACTCTGATGGACTGGGTAGATGTAACTGTGGAGAGATAGTCCTTCAAATAACCTGCCCACAAGCTATATTGGGCTTTAAAGGTGACAACCAGCACTTTAAAATACACATGGAAGGAGATCAACAAGTAATACAGCTCCTGCAAGAGGTGCACAAATCTTGACTTGCATAGAACTTTGTGGACCATTGCATTTTGAACCAACAAAAGCTTCCACATGCTTTTCAAGGGCATTACAGTAGTCCAAACAGGAAGTGACTAGGGCATGGGTGACTGTGTGGTCGGTGTGTTGGTCCAGGAATGGGTGTAATTGGTACATAACTTGTAGTTGTACAATGGCCCACTTTTGTGAGTTCTAAAGAACCTCCAGATAATACACAAGGTCTATCTGGGGCAATCGAACCCTATGTACAACTAACAATGGCAATTCTGAGAACCAAGGAGCACTGAACCCAAAGCCATTCTGCCAGGGTTCAGTTTTAGCTTATTGCTCCTTATCCAGACCTCAGCAGCCTCTAGGAACTTGGAAAGGGTGTTTGTGGCACCGCTTAACTCACTGCAGACAGAGATGTACAATATGGTTGCTGATGCTCTCTTACCCATGACAATTGATGATCTCATCCAGCAGTTTCATGCAGATATTAAACCAGAGTGGAGAAAGCACAGACTCCTGCAGGACCTAAATTACTACCTTCGGGTCCTGCATCACAGGATTTACATTTGTGGGCTTTGCAATTGACTCGCCAGAAGCAAAGTTAATTGAGAAGGCAGAAATAACATCTGAAGTCTTTGTCACATCTCTCTTAGCAACTAAGTTACTGGTTTCAATTGTGGTTGCTAAGTGAGGGCTAGTATAGTTCCATGGGAAGCATCCTAGAGATAGTAAAGGGAGGAGCAAGAAGCTGACTTACTAGTCTGATTTCTGATAAAGTTTTGTGTTTTGTCACATCTGACATATTAGCCATTTTACAAACAGCAATTCCCTTTCCTATGGCAGTATTTTGCAAAAATGTCCATAATATAGTTTTAAAACTCCAAATGAGCAACCCACATCCCAAAAGATTGGAGGCCCCCAATCTATCTATCATTAAAGGTCTATTAAAGGTCACATAGTGCATATCCAAAGGTTGCATATCCAAAGGACGGATAGTATTTAGTAAGAGCATTCCAGCTAATATCTCTTTTGCCTTTCTTCTTCCTATCTTTATTTATTTATTTATTTATTTATTTTGTCAAGCGATTATAAGGTAACAGGTATAAGTATAAACATAGTTATGAATACATGAAATGGATACATATAAGAAAAATAAAAAGAAACAATAGGACAGGAATGGTAGGCACGTTGGTGCACTTATGCACGCCCCTATCTTAGTTTTAGCTTCGGAAGTATAGCCAGTTCTTTTGTTTAAAAAAAAATCAGAATATGGAGCTTTTACTCTAAGCATTATAGCCAAACAAATCTGAAAATTTACCTGCACATTTAACTAGGTTAACCACAAAGGCTATTTCTCTCTTCTGGATCTTTGCTTGCAAGGGAAACAAGGGGTTGGATCAGTTTTCTTATAGCCTCTAGGAAATGATCCTTCAGCTGTTGCTGTAACCACAGATCTCCTCAGAAAGGCAGTGGCTCCAGCTAATTAGCACACGTGATGGAATAGGAAACAAAAGCCAAAACAATAGTAGCGTGGGAACACAGCATGAACAACAATTACACCACTTCTAAAATAAATCCATCCAACAATAGGCTATAACCTGCAAGTCAATAATTTGGGAATAATATTGAAAGTTTTGGATTATTGCTGTAGCCTTACTGCCTCATACAATAGAGCAGGGGTGTCAAACTCACGGTTGAATGAATCATGCGCTGGTCACACCCATGCCCAGTTTAGTGAAGGGGAAAAAAGTAGCAATATGCCATGTGACACAATAGTCAATAAGACAAAGTGGGATTCCTTTGTCTAGTACGGATCTGTTGCCTCTACTTTTAATTCTAGGTGGTGTCCACGAAGGAGCGGGTCCTTGACTGTGCAGTTGCACTTGGACTCAGCTATTGGTAGATGGGCAGGTGAAGGCCATGCCAGGAAAGGTGATGAGTAGCTTCAACTGGTGCAGTAGTTGGAAGTTTACTTGGAATTGAAGGCCTTGTCAGTGATGACTTATGCCCTTCTTACTATGTGTCTAGATTATCACAATGCACTTTATACATGGCAATACTTGTGAACACCACTCAGCAATTGCAGTTAATCCAAAATGCAGTGCGCCCACTATCACTATTGACCAGGGAGAATACACAGGGCATTATCCCCGTAGTTCATATTGGAACAGCTTATAGAAAAAGTTGGATATTTTTTTCTGCATGGCCCTACTTTATTTTGGCTTATTATAAGCAGTTAATATTTTTGTCTGCTTTAAAAAAAAAGGTATTTGGGTTTTTTAATTGTTATTATTATATGGACTTGTATGCCGCACCATCTCCGAAGACTCGGGGCGGCTCACAACTAAAAACAGCAACAATAAATAATTAAAAAGAGATTAAACTAATTCACAAGCCCAGAAATTACAAAACAAGAATTTACAATAATTAAAATAATTTAAAAACCCATCCCCCCCCAGGGCGGGGTCACAGCCCGGATTGGTCGAACAACCAGGTCATCAAATCATGGCGGAAGGTGCAGAGGTCAGGGGCCAGAGCCCCAGGGCAGTTGGTTCCAGAGGTCAGGGGCGCAACAGGATAGGCTCGTCACCGGGGACCGCCAGCCGGCATTGACTTGCCGACGGGACCCCGAGACTTGGGACAGGGCGGTTGGACTATATCGGCAGGAGTCGCTCCCTTAGATATTGAGGACCCATGTCGTAAAGGACTTTGTATGTTAAAACCAAAACCTTGAATCTCACCCGGAGTGCAACCGGCAATGGGAGGGGGGTAATATGGGAGAATCGGGAAATTCCCATCACCACCTGCGCCGCCGCATTCTGCACCAGCTGCAGTCTCCAGATGGTATGCAAGGGCAGTCCTAAATAGAGCGTTGCAGTAGTCGAGTCTAGAGGTAATATTTTTTTAACATATTGTTTCTAACTTCACCTACTTTGACATCATAAACCCACTGCTTGTATGTGGCACTCGGATAACTCCCTTCCCTCCATTGATTTGGTCATTGGGCAATGAAGAATTGCTTGCCTCTTATTGCCTCCAGCAGAAATATGGGTATCAGTCAGTGATTTGGGAATGTCAGCAACCCAAAGGAGAATAACAGGTTGACAGAAGAACTTCAGTGCTCTTCTTTTTTTGAGCAGAAAAATCGTGCAAGAGAAATACGCTTTCAAAGTTAATTTAGCGTACTTGCAAGAGCAAAGGTCAATAGTAGTGGGTTTCCTTTTCAGGATGCCTTAAAACATCCCTCTCTCTTTTTAGTGTTATTTTGACTGAGTCATAAAACAGCCTCCTGGAGGAGGAAATAGAAAAGGACAGGAAATGCATCCAAAAATAAACATTGACCTCCAATGTTGGCTAAGAAAATGTCACTTTTAGGGCTGACCCTGTGTTTCCCGGAAAACAGTTCAGATGCCTTATTAGCTGGGAACCCCAAACAATCGAGCTTCCCCTAAAGATTTAGGTAGTGTTTTCTGTATCTAAGGTGCATAAGGAGAATTGAAACAACAGGGGTCTGGGAAATTGGCCAGTCCCTCAAGTTTGCTGCATTCAGAGTTTTAGCTTCTGAAACTACTCTTTGGGGATATGAGCACCATATGGGAAAGAAATCCGCCAGATCTAAACATCTGATCTTGCTTAGGCCCCAAACTCAAGATCAGAAGGACAGTTTTAAAGGACTTTTAAACAATAAAGCAGCCATTCCCAACTTAATTCTCTTCAGATATGTTGAGCTACAGCTCTCCTCTTCAATAGCCGAGCCATTGGTCACACAGTCTGGGAATAAGAGAAAATACTGGGTATCAGGCTTGCTTGAAAATAATTTCATTTTGGTCTGTTGTCCTATAGAACACAATTACAGTATCCAAAATTAGGTATCAGGCTAGGATCTAGTAAAATAGCCTTTCAGTTCCAGGGAACAATTCCCTTCGGTGCCTAATTCATCTGCAAGTACTTATGCTAACATGCCTAGATATTGTCTCCATAACTTCCTTTTGAAGTTTCTGTGAGAAGCTAAAAGAATCTGAGGTCTCTTAGGTCAATCAGAGCAGACAGCATAGAAGCAGATGTGTTCTTTGTAAAATCATTGTATGTAATTTCCATTTAACACAAATATTTTTAGGAGCATATATACATATGGATTTCTACTTAGTCAGCTTTTGGGTGCTAACACCCAAGTGGCAGTGAAAGCTGGACATTACATGACACAGAACTATAATTGTGTGGGTGTATAAATGGATCAGTCTACAAGAAAGCGGTAAATGCTGAATTTTCAATTTGTTGCTTGTGATCAATGCTTGTGATCATCTTTAGAATCCAATCTATATTAGTACATTTTTAAATCATGATTCAGATCTGTGAGGATTCTGATGGATTTCTGATGGCTTGAGGCCAACTCATTACAAGGTAGTCCTCAACTTACAACACTTCACTTAGTGACCGAAGTTACAATGGCACTTAAAAAGTGATTTATAACCCTTTTTCACACTTACGACTGTTGCAGCATCCCCATGGTCACTTGGTTTACATTCGGATGCTTGACAACTGACTTGCATTTATGATGGTTGCAGGCCTTGGGATCATATGATCACCTCATGCTACCTTCTGACCAGCAAAGTCAATGGGGAAACCAGATTCACTTACAAACCATCTTACTAATTTAACAACTGCAGCAACTCACTTAACAAATGCGGCAAGGAAAGTTGTACAATGGGGCAAAACTTAACACATTTCTCACTTAGCGACATAAATTTTGGGCTCAATTGTGGCCCTAAGTGGAGGAGGACTACCTGCAGTTCCTCGGCGCAGCCAAGTTTATGTTAACCTCAACAGCCTATATCCAGGCTGCTTTTAATTTACAAAAATAGAAGTGGAGGGTCTGCATTATGAAAGGGTCTAATACAACTCGTTTATTTCTTGCACCCTTGGCGAGCGGAGTTCTTCTGAGCGAACAGATTCCAACGAAAAGCCCTACCTATTGCATTTATTAATGTCTGCTGAGGTAAAGCGAGCTAGTTAGGAGTACAGCCTGAAACCGTCAAACTATGCTGAACCTGCAAGGATTCCTCGCAAACGGCAGGCCCGCAGGCCAGAGGATTCGGAGTTGCCAAAGCCTGCCTCGGACCGCCCCCGGTTCGACGGAGAGACGCGGCGCTTTGTGAAGCCGGTGGTAGAGCGCAGGGCAGCCAAAGCCGGCGGCCCGAGTGCCATCGCCGCTCCACCCCGCGCCCAGGGGAGGTTCACACGCGGCAGCCGCCGCTCATGCACGCCCCGCTCAGCGCCGCCGCCGCCGCCAGCCCAGCTTGGCCGCCAGCCGGGTACAGAGCAACTTTCCCACGGCCGCCCAGCCACGCGTGTGGCTCTGCTAGCGCCCAACTGGCCTCCGGCCCAGCCAATTGCAGGAAGGAGAGGCGGCGGGTACACAAGAGGGCGGCGGGGGTGGGGGGTGGGGAGGACGGCGGCTTCCGAACTCGGCTGTGGAGCCAACCCGAACCCTGTCGGCCAATCGGAACCAGGAGTAAGGCAGGGCGTGTCATTGAGTGACTTTCGGGTCGACGGGGATTGGCCGGCCCCGGCGAGGTTTCACCAATCAGATGAGGCGGGAGAGCGAATGGTTACACAGGAGTCGAACGCGGCCGGGAGCGCCTGGCGCGCCTCTCTGACTGCCCACCCCTCCCTCGGGTAAGAGGCGAAGCGTGGGAACGGGATGGGGGAGACGAAGCCGGAGGGAGCGCGGTGGCGGCTGCAAGGAGCGCACTGAGCTGGCACCAGGGAACCGCTGCCACCCACTCGCTCATTCACACGGACGGGAAGCGGAACTCTTCCCCCGTCTCCAAATCTTTCTGTTTGGAGTGGTTGTCTGGAGGGTCCGGCAGCATGAAGCGGGCGCACCCGGACTACAGCTCCTCCGACAGCGAGTTGGACGAACCCATCGAAGTGGAGAAGGAGAGCGCGGACGAGAACGGGTGAGAGCGCCGGATAAATCGGTCGCAAGCGTAGACAGGCAGGCAGGCAGGCAGGTAGGGTGGCTCCCTGGCCCCTCGACTTGCCGCCGCGGCATTAGCTTCAGGGTTGAAGCCTGTGGCGTGGATGCTGCGTGGTATCTCGGCTCCGGGTAGGGCAACACCGTATACCCATAGAAAGAACCTCCCCCGCTCTGATCATAAAGCTAAAGTTATGCTCACTTGCCTAAACCTCGTCGAACCCAGCGAAACTCACCTCCGAACCAATCGGTTTCGAATCGGATACCTCTACTCACTTAGAAAGCCGGCTAGCGCTGTACTGGAGTGAGTAAGATTTATTTCCGAATGAACTTAGTATCTAAAGCGAGAAACGGGGAAGGGCAGTCAGAGCTGCCTGGGCACCCAGTTTCCCTTAGAAGTTACGACCAAGAAAGAGCACTCTGCACATGCTTGAGGCAGCCTTTCTGGGTTTTAACCCTTTTTCCAAGACTTTAACCGCTGACTAATACATATTGGTTGGCATGGGACTGGCTCTAGCAGGTCTTGGCTATCAAAGCAGGAAGAAATGGATGGTGTTGGGCATCAGGGTTACCTGGTAATAACATTACCATCTATTCTGTACCCATTTGCACACCTACATGTACGTCTAGTATAGTAATTTGTAGGGGTGGTTTATTGTGTCCCATTTTCTGTTTTGGATCTGTACTGACTTCTTCCTTCTTGCTGTTTTTAGAAATTTGAGCTCTGCTCCAGGTTCAATGTCGCCAAACACCACTTCCCAGATCTTGGCAAGAAAAAGACGTAGAGGCGTAAGTCCCCACCCCCACCCCTTGAATTGCTCTGATATGTGAAAACTCCCCCCCTCCCAATCCCCACATTGCCCAGTATTGTCTCTGGGGAGAAAAACACAAACATCCTTTCGTTTCAGATTATTGAGAAGCGTCGCCGTGATCGGATCAACAATAGCCTATCTGAGTTGAGGAGGCTGGTGCCTAGTGCTTTCGAAAAGCAGGTAAGTTTGAGGCAGTTCAGTGCTACAATTTAGTCTTGTTCTTTGGCTGTCTTTGTGCTTGGCTGGAGCCCAACTGCCTTTGCAATGACATTTGTCTTTGCTTTTTTAGGGCTCAGCCAAATTGGAGAAAGCTGAAATCTTGCAGATGACAGTAGATCATCTGAAAATGTTGCACACAGCAGGAGGGAAAGGTAAGATTTGTGTGTGTGTGTGTGTGTGTGTGTGTGTGTAGCATTGAAAGGCTGTCTTGGCGGTTAATTATAGGAACTGCAGATCAACAGGATTAGCTGGAAGCTGAGACTGAGAAAGTAGCTGTGTTCTCCCAGGGGTATTCCTGATATTGTTTAAGCAACACTATTGTGATTGTGGGAGCTCAAAAGATTTGCAGAAGTACAATACCCTTTGTATGGAAAGAAGTTGGTGGGAGAACTCCCAAGAGAGGCTGGTGAGGATAGAGTGCTGCCTTGGTGGGTGGGGAGAATGCAAAAATTCAGTAGTAGAAAAGGAAAATGGAATGGAATCTTCTTTGAAAAGAACATTAATGGTTGGAAACTTGAAAAGAAGAAACCATATAGGAGCATTTTATAGTGTGGTTACTTAGTACTGCATTGCACAGTACAATAGGGCTAATGTGACTAGACTCTCAACTGAAACATATGCAGTGTTTGCACTTAACAAGTGAAATATTCTTTTTTTAAGTGAAATATTCATGCTATTCAGTGGCTGTAAGTCCCATTCTATATAAAGAGAGATATTTTCGTGTGTGTGTGTGTGTGTGTGTGTATGTATATATATAATTTCTTCTTTCCTACAGTCTAATAACCTGTTTGTACCAAAGGCACTTTATGAATATTGTACAGTTTCTTATTATATTTTTAGGTAGGGGCAAGTGACAAAACAAGTATAGTCATGAAATGATGCAAGTCCTATGACTTATCTACTTGGATCTACTGTTTAGATGCAAATGTGAAAGAATAAGGTTTAGAGTGTGATGTCTTAAATACACATTTTGTCATTTTTGTGGTTTGTACTACTCGATGCCTATTTTTTACGTTATCGCTGTGCTGATAACTGCTATAG
Source organism: Naja naja (assembly GCA_009733165.1). Taxonomy (NCBI): domain Eukaryota; kingdom Metazoa; phylum Chordata; class Lepidosauria; order Squamata; family Elapidae; genus Naja; species Naja naja. Next base: position 188,327,138 of record CM019150.1, on the reverse strand, counting down.
TTTTATCCTGTGAGTTTCTTAATGGGTCAAGCCCCCCTCCCCCTCGCAGGATATAGATATAATAGATTTGTAGTTACAAATCATAGAAGAGCACGGATACAAGAAAGTGGTGTAATTTCTCAACAATAATGTACTGTTTACTGATGCATCCTTGTAATAAACTGGTACACAGTAGTGCAATTTATAGGCTGTAATTTGCATCCTATTAACTGGAGAATACTCTTATTAAAAAACAGAGTTGTTGCTTCAGAGTGTTTGGATGAGAGTCCCTCATTTGGCAACATCCAGAAATGTAGGACTAAAATTTCCATACTGGTTAGAGTATGGGAATTGTAATCCAATTTATTTGAGGCTCTAGATAGTGGATTATAAGTGATGATTGCATTTTTTGCTGACCATAAATGTTTGTTAATTATATTGTGATAGTACTGTAACCAGTTCATTGTGATTTTCTGAAGTTAAAATTGCAATTACTTGAGGCCCCTTTTATCAGAGTTAGGCTGGAATTGACTGTACATTGTGACTTCTTAGAGATTATGGCCCTGTGTGTTGTGTGAGCCAAAGGGATAGGGCTAATCCAAGGGATAATTCAGTAAACAATGATTAATAAAACAATGTGCTGGGGAAACTCATGTTGGGTTTACTCATTTCTGAGTAAACATGGATAGTAAAAATGCATGTCATTCAAGGATCACTTACTTGGATGAAAGATTTATTAGGATCAATGGCCTTTTTGTCTTAGCAGAAGTTTGGGACTGCATTAAGACAAAGATTAAATTCCTACCTTGAATCTCATCATCACCTAACTGGAAAATTTTAAGCCCTGACTATTTTTCTTTTTGGCTTTATTATGTAGCTTATTAAAATCACTAAATTACAGGATCATTAAAAAAGGGCCATGTGCCATTTTTTAATCATAGTAATATTCACAGTACTCCTGTAAAGTAATCAAATACTATCATCTTCCACTCACCTCCATAATAAGTTAAGTTCTCTTCCGCTAATGAGTTTTGTGTCTGTGGACATTTAAGTTGGGTTTGGAGTTAAGAGTAGGAAACACAGAGAAGAGACAGATGAGGTTCATAGTTCAGAAGATACACGTTCTGTAGTTTGAAGTGGGTCATATTTTTCTTTTCTTCCTTTACCTATAGTTGTTATATTCTAGGCACATGTGCTGCATGTAATTGCTATCATTGCTAAAACATATTTATTATGCCGCACATCTGGATGCAGTTTCAGGACTCATCTATTTGGGTAGACAGTAGTTCTTGCAGTTTTATTCTGATTTTTAATGATATTTTATTTAGGGAAAGTGATTGTTACTTGAATGAAGTAAATATTCAAGAGAGAAATGACTCTGTGCATACATTGCCCTAAGATGAATGTGATGTATTAAGGTTTGGGCATAATACAATATGGGAAGCCAGCTATTGCAGTTTATAAATCAATCTGTAGTAAAAACGAAAGCACAGGACAATGTTAGCTGTAAACCCAGCCAATGGACGGGAACCCCCTTCTAATGACACCCCCTCTTTAATCCTTTCTTCTAGGTTATTTTGACGCTCATGCTCTCGCGATGGATTACCGAAGCCTAGGTTTTCGTGAGTGCTTGGCTGAAGTAGCCCGCTACCTTAGCATTATAGAGGGGCTGGATAGCTCTGATCCTCTTCGTGTCCGCCTTGTGTCTCACCTGAATAATTACGCCTCTCAGCGGGAAGCAGCAAGCAACTCACACAGTGGGCTCGGACAGATTCCTTGGGGCGGTGCTTTTGGACATCACCCTCACATCTCCCATCCTTTATTGCTGCCTCAGAATGGGCGTACCACTTCAAATGGTGCAGCGGCTTCCTCAGAAGGCCATCACCAGAGCAGAAATGTGCCTCCCCATGTTGAGTCCTCTTCCTTGAGACTGCCCCCTAATGGCGCCATTGGACCAGTGCTCCCTGTGGTCACTTCTGCTTCTAAGCTCTCCCCTCCCTTGCTTTCTTCTATGGCCTCCTTATCTGCATTCCCTTTTTCCTTTGGTTCGTTCCACCTATTGTCTCCTAATGCTCTTAGCCCACCTGCCTCAGCACAGTCAGCCAGTCTGGGCAAACCCTACAGACCATGGGGGACTGAGATTGGAGCCTTTTAAGAACCAGAGTTGTGTGTGTGTATGTGTGTGTGTGTGTGTGTATGGGACTGTAAATATCCATCTGAACTGTGGAGCTTCCAACTTCAGTTTGAACACTTTTAACAGCTTGGTATAAAAGGTACAGTTTCAGTTTTAACAGGATATGTCCAAAAATGTTTCTCTTCTTCCCTTCCTCATTTATTATGGCAGACTGAAGGCAGAGGCTTATCTAAATCTTTGAATCATAATAGATATTAATTTTAATGAATTATGCTGACTACTGTATGATGTTAGTCATGTTTTCAAATGATCCCATTTGTCTGAAAACACTGGTTTAAAAAAACCCCTATAATTTCTGTCTATATTATATATTATTTTTCTGTGTCCAGGACATTATTTTTCTGTGTCCAGGACTTTAACACACATGTTGCTCTGCATTGTTTGATTGTAGATCTGAGATGTTTTTAAAACAAAATACTTGGTTAGTGAAGTTCTGACTTCTATATTTCTGAACAAAACCATTGATAAATCAGATGAAACCACTGTACTGATTCTAAAATACATGCATTGTTGGCTTGTTTTATTTCCCAATATAACCCATACTTTGGGCTTTTTTGTGCTGAATTATTCCACTTTTCATGCGAACAAATTATTGCAAGAGTTGCAAAAAGTTTATAGATTGAAGTTTTTATCCTCTGCCCATTTTCTGCTTCTGCAGTTAAGGCCATTAAATGAATCAGATTTGCTGCCTAACTTCAAATAATTTATTTTCCATTGGATTTAGTGTGCCTTTTATTCGGCACTCTCAGTTGGAATTAAGACCACTAATTTAATTTGAAACCATTACGATTGCTTTCCTAGTTTTTATAAACAGAATGTTTGTAACATTAAAGTTTTTTTTCACTCTGGGTTTTTGAGAATAAGACATAATGGTGCTGCATTACCTAAGTCCTATTATTTCCCATTTATTTATGAAAATATCTTAATGCGATACTGCAATTTACATTGCTAGATTCAGCCCAGCAATCTAATGGTTAAGAGATTGGTGACCAGTTAAGTGTGAATAGTTTAGATAGCATCTCACTCCATGTGATTATTTTTAACATGCTTATAAAGCAGGACATGAGGTCATTCCAGTAACTTTTTCCTGTTCTTCCCAAATTCCTTTTGTTCGTCTCATACCTTGAAGTTATGACTCCGAAAACCAAGATGGTTTGACAAAAAGATGAGAGCTCAGTTACTTGGTTCCTGTCTCACTAGTGTAAAAATAAAACATAATCTCTGTGTTACAGTTCATCGTATACAGTCTCGGATATAACACTGGGAACTATGCAAGGATACTGTCATGTTGGGTTCTCTTCAACATGCAATTTATCTCCCTTGGAAAGGATACAAGAAAAAAAAATAAAGATTTCCACTGATAGGTTAATTCTGCTGGTGATCAGAGAAAGTTGGATACCACCAGTTGTAAATTACAGAACAAAAAAGTTTGAGAGCATCCTTTGGGAATTTAGTCATTCCTGAAAAAATAGGATAGGGCATAAGGTATAATTAGCAAGTTTTGAAAAAGTTTAAGGTTTTCCTTAATCTCTCAGTAATTCAGAACTGAAGTTTTATTTCAGGACTTCCCATGTTTATAGTTCATGGTTATTTATACATTTAATGCTCCATAACATCTTGAATTTGAAATTTTCAGTCCATAACAAAACTATACAGGAAAATGTGACATATATCCATTTAAAAGAACAAGCAAAATGAATACTGTGAATAATTTAAAAGAGATTATTTGTTTAAATCTGTATAATCAGTCCTTTTCACATAACCAAAGCTTTTGCACAATAAGAATTTGAGAATTTTACCCTGGGATCCACAGAGCAGATGAACATTAATACCATCAATAAAAATAATTACTCAATACCGCAGATTCCTGTTTCTATACAAAATGTATTCACTAAACTTTGGAAAGAGGAGTTAAACAAAATAAAACTGAGGGTATTAAAAATGATTTCCTCAGTTTGGAAAGGACTGTTGTATATATTTTGGGCTGGTTTTATATTCTTTAAAGATGCTCAACAGAGTTTCACACAATTGAACTTGAATACTTTTGTACTTGTGTTGTGCCTAAATAAAAGAATAAGAACAATCAAGTTGATGGGAAGTTTATTTAATTAAACAAGAAAAAAACTTTTCAACCTGTTGCACCATTACTGTAATTTGTCTGGGGTTGCTTTAAACTTAATGCTTTGTGTGTTATTTTCTATTGCATTTTATGCCCTTAGTTTACCAGAACTTACAAAGAAAATATGCCCCATGAACCATTTTTAAAGCTATTTGATTTTTTATGCATCAATACTTTAATTGCTTGGTTAAGATGTGTATTTAATGTGAGTTACCTACAATAACAATTTCTTTTTTACAGATTGCATATTAAATAATGTAAACTTTAAATCAGATGAGTTCAACCTTGTGGTACTGAGAGATTGGTTAAATAAAATATTTGTGTGCAAAGAGTATTGCAATAGGCAAGGCAATGCAAAATTTTGAGCTGTTATGGTTAAAGAGATTTCAATTAAAAAGTGTTAATGGAGTTCTGAGTTGCTTCCTTTCCAGTGCAGGGAATTGGAATGCTCATCCATAGAAATGAGTGGAATTAATGTCTGTATCAACATTCATTAGAAAGGAAGGGATCACAAGAGAATAAGAGGGCCACAGTCCTATACATGGATCACAATGAACTGGTGCTGGTTGTTTGCCTAGTATGCTCCTTCTTGGTAGCAAACAGCCAGCGCTAGCTCATACCTTTCCATGTATATCCTTCATAGTGTTCCTGCATACTTACTCTCTTGTAATCCTTTCCACCACATGTTTTCTGCTATGGTAATTGGGGTGAAAAAAACAGGTCAAGCACAGGAGAGATTAAAGCAGGGGTCTCAAACCCCTGGTTCATGTAAGAGTTGGGCATGCACAAGCGCTCATGAAAAACTTCATTTGTGCAAGTGACATGTGCACTAAGCCTCCATTTGCACAAATGGAGCTTTGCATGCCCAGAACCTTCCCCTTTTCCCTCTCCCACTACCTCCACTAGTCCGCGGAACTGGAAAGGTTGGGGATCACTGGTTTAAAGGGATTGCTTGTTTAAGCAATCTCTCTGCTCTGCAAGGGGATAAAAAAGATAGGGTCAGGCACAGGAGAATCCATGCTAACTGACTAATGCTGAACAGAGAGAGAGACAGAGACACTGTGAAGCTTGGAAATGTGCACCTTGGTCACAAAGTTATTTTTTCAGCATTGTAACTGCACAAGGGAGCTGATGAGCTGATAAGCAAGGTCTATCTATAATTAAAGAAAAAACACCAACAGACATAGATTATGTTTGGACACTTGCAATGAATGAGGATAATCTTGTATTGAAACTATATATCATTTCTATCCATCCATCCATCCATCCATCCATCCATCTATCTATATCTTATCTATCTAGCTATCATCTATCTATCTACTGTATCCATCCATCTACCATCTGTCTGTCTTCTCATCTAGTTACTGCAGTCACTGGTGCAATAAAAAAAGATTCCAGGACAATTCATGGTTCCAGTATTAGGTCCCCAATAGTACCTGAAGATTCTAAGCCAGTATATTTTATATTTAAGCTTATATTCTGCCTTTTGTACAGGCGCTCAAGGTGATATACTAGTGCCACAACAACAATTCTGTGAGAGAGGGCTGTTATATGCTGAAAACTGGTGGCATGGTGTTCCATCATTGTGAGGCAGGGAATACATGAAAGATACTATGTCGGCTTTAAAATAGCTTTTAAAGGAAATAAAAGTTATAACCTCCCAACTTCCCCTCAAAGCAATCCTGTTTACGTGTTTGAATCAGCCATCACTACTTCTCATCAATTAATGTATTCCTGTGGCCTGGCTCTGCAAAAACGCTGGCAATATAATGGTGCGATGAAAGATTCACATCCTAAACATCTGGACATTTTTCCTTTATCAATTAAGAGAATAACTTCCTCACAAGTTCACATAGGGTGAATTAAGAAGACTGAGAAAGCATTAACCTTGGGACCCTGGTGGAGAAATTGGATTCTAAATGGAAAACAATCCATTTGCTGAGATTTCCCTAACCTTATTGTATTCTATAATAGTAAATCTTATAAAGAAAATTGCTTTATGTAGAAGCGGAGCATGTAAAAATTTGGATTCTTTTCATCCTTTAAGAGAAAAAAGCTGCTATTGAGTTCAGACAGTAGGACGCAGTAAAATGATACTATGCACAGGGTAGCATTGTGGCAAGTTACTAGTGTTATTTTTGTTATATAAGATATAAATTAAAGACGTTTTCCTATCCCAACATTTGTGTTTCCTACATTTCTGATACAAACGATGCTCCTGAGGACAAATGAATGGACAGAAGATGTAAGTCAGGGGTGTCAAATTCGATTTCATTGAGGGCTGCATCAGGGTTGTGTTTGATCTGGGGGGGCAGGAGGGGCATGGCCAGCTCTATGTCACTCATGTCAGGGGTGTCTATGATGGCCTGAGTGCTCTACCAGTAAAAACAGCTAAAAAGGGCCACCCGTGGCCCTCCCGAGCTCCAATTTTGCTGGCAGAGGCACCAAAGGCTGATCCTTCGCTGTCTCCAGGGTGGCCCTGCAGGCCAGATCTAAGCACCACGTGGGTTGAATCTGGTCCACAGGCCTTGAGTTTGACACCCCTGATGTAAGTGATTGAAGACAAAAACTGTGAAACATGGGTATTAATGAAGATTAGTTTTTGTTTGGGTAAAATATTGATCTTCACAGGTCTGTAAAGCAAAGCAAAGCTGAAGGAAGGCCATAAACATAGTTGCGATTTTACTTAGCGATCACTTTGCCTAATGACCCAGTTGCCAGTCCCAATTGTGGTTGCTAAACTACCTGCGGCAGTTTTTTTTAAGTCACTACTTACATTTCTGAAAGTTTAAAGGATTAAGGAATTCACCTCTGAAAATTATATGATAAATAGTAGGTAGAACCATGAATTTAGTGACAGAAAGTTGTGCATTTCATTAGCTCTTTTCTGTTACTTCTTACAAACTTGGCACTAACAATAATTTTCTGCTCCTGTTCTTTAGGTTTTTTTTATAAATATCTCCCTTTACCACAGGTGAACTCAAAGCATGAAGATTATAGAAAACATATCCAATAGAAAGAGAGACTTAGTTTACCTACTACTAATAACAATAAGCTAAAAACTACTTTTAGAGTATCAAGTTTTTGCTAAAGCGTAATACCTGATGTATGTCCTTCAAGAAACCCTTCTACAAAGTAGGGAAAGGGACTGTTAACTGAAGAGGCTCTGCTTCCCATAGAAGCCACAACTGAACAAGATCTGTATTGAAAGTAAATGCTACTGTGGAAGAAAGGGGTGACATTTTTCCTATACATTACTCTATTTCAATTAATTAACTAATATACATCCCACAGATACAATTTGCATTTTAAAAGTCCTGTATAATAAATGCAAATATGTATTTATTATCCAAGGCAGACACTCTATAGTGCAATAGTTCATGGACATAGGACATATACAGCAAGGCTGAGGGAAATTGCAAATGTACCAACCATTCTTTAAACAGTTTAAAAATAGCTGTTCCCTGTATTACTTTGCAAGGAAAACAGCAGTTAAATTAAACAATGTCCCTCGCCTCATATTGATGCCTTAGTGTCTGTAGATTCTCCCTTTGAATTTTCTTTAGGCGCTATTGCATCATCGTTTTAAAGGAAGCTATCAACAACAAGAGGAAATCCTCTACTAGTCCTGAATAGTCCTTATTCAAAAGGTCCTTCCGTTCTGTTGGGAAGTGTATGTAGTCAGAATAACACTCTATGAAACATGTGAATTACTGCAGCAAGAAAAATAACTATTCCCCACCCAATGGTCAATAATCGTGGACAAGAGTAAGCAAAAAATTATTTATCTGGAGATGTTCTAGCTTCTTCTGCCTAAAATTAAATTCGACAATGAGTATTACATAGTTTATATACTGTAGTTAGGTATGTACAGAAACAAACATTATTTTAATATTTATAGCAGAAAATTTCAAAACAATGTATGGGAAATTGTGAATATTAAAGCAACAGGATACCTTGATCATGACTGTTTCACAAGAAAATGTAAAAAAGGAAGAATGAGAATCCATGTGTTACCTGCAAGTTTTCCTCAAATCCAAAACTGGCTCTGCTGCAAGCATTGTGGTGGCATTCTCATCATCATTAATAGTTTCCTATGCAAAATGGTTTTGCATGTTTAAATGTTGTATAACTTTTAAATGAAATAGTCTGCAATGAAAATGTACCATCTGGTGTTTGCACAAAAGTCTCTCTCTCTCTCTCTCTCCTTCCCTTCTTCCCTCTTCCCCCTCCCTCCTCCTCCCTCCCCCTTTCCCCCTCTCTCCTTGGAGTCTGAGGGCTTTGTGCAGTATCTTAGCTGTTCCTGGAAATGCATTCTCCTGGATACAGAATTCTGATGTTGTTCCTGGGTTGTGTTGGAGCCACTCTTCCATCTTAGGAGTCACAGCCCCAGGTATTCCTACCACGACTGGGACCACTTTGGCCTTTAATTTCCATTACAGGTGAGATATACATACAGTACATGCATACATTCTGATTTCCTTTCCCCAAGCATTCCATTACTCTGCTTGATACAGACAACACAATCATTGCTGGCCCTCCCAACTGACTGTCCCAGAAGTGCTTTTCTAAAAGGCAACTGGATTCTCTCTCTTTGAAACAATGTTTGGAAGGAAATGGAACTGAGAAGCTTCTTGGATGAGAAGTGAATCATTTTCAAAGGTAAAAAACCCAGAAAGTCCAGTAGCTGTTTGGAAAAGCACCTTTGGGACAACCTTGACCTGGATGATTGAGAATCTCCATAGATATTTTCTCAGCTGACTGTTTATAGTATGACATTTTATCTGTATGACAGCTGCAGATACTATGTACTGGAACCTATATCTCTAGTTGGTTGGGATTTCTGGCAGTTGTAATCCCAGTTCATCTATATGGTACTGAATTGTGAAGTGTGTCAATATAACTTTATCTTATGAAAGCATAAAATGATATTCCCAAGAACAGCAGTTATCAATCTGAAATCTAAGGATTACTTCTAGCCTCATGACACTTTCTAGGCCATCAGAACTCTCTATGATCATAACTCCTGAAACTGACCACACAATTTTCCACTATTGTTAGATGAGAAATATATGAAAAGTGTAATAAAATAAAATAGACAAAACAAATTAAGAGAAGAACCTTTAACCCCATCCATTTGTTGTACAATGTACTTCACCAACTTTATGCCCCCGTCAAAAAAGATATTGAATGAAGTCCTTGAACATTTGTAAATATATGCCATATAGGTCAGGGGTCTCCAACCTTGGCAACTTTAAGACTTGTGGACTTCAACTCTCAGAGAGTTGAACTCCACAAGTCTTAAAGTTGCCAAGGTTGGAGACCCCTGATATAGGTAATTTCCTATCTCATTCATATAATATCATATTCCTTGGGGACTCCTTATATGATGCAAATATGAACCAACCTTTTATTGAAGTCAAGGTTTGAAGCCATTGATGCTGATATATGTTGAACTAACATACACCAAAATATTTATCTAGACCATTTTTTGTTGACCTTTAAAGACCCACATACTATAGGATTGTTTCAGCTATACTAGTAATTTAAATTGGAGACACGGAGACAGATTGCATGACAAATGCTCTTCTTACGAGCTATACCTGCCCTTTTTTGTTGTCCTGCTTTTCCAGTTCATAACTCGGTTGCTAGTAAGCATTCAGTGAAAGTAAAAAGTGTCACAGTTACAGAGTGCAATGCCCTGAAAGATACAAAGGCCAAATGCTTATTTAATTCATTTCATTTTCTTCTTGCATCCTATGTCGAAGTATTTTTTTCTTCTTGTTTAAACATGTTCTAAGGTTTCACCAAACACATAGCTTAAAATTTAGTTCTTCATTCCTGAACTACTACTAGACATGGGCTGTTATTATATTGAACATTAAAGTAGTTGTGATGAAGGATATATATTCGCCTAGTTACCCATTAACCCATAACCTAGATCAGGTCTACTCCCTTCACATTCTTGGAAAAAAAACATTGGTTTGACAAGCTAAAATCTGTGTAACATTTATACAGAATTTTATGGTCAGTTCCCACCAATTAGATACATGATGTCAATTTTTAGAAGCAATAGTGTTTAGGAACAATAGTTCAGCATGGAAAAAGAATGGATTCTAAAAGATTTGTTTTGCAAAGCAGGATTTTTCACCCGAAGAATAACAGAAAATATTTGAACTCAGTTTCACAAGAATTGGCTATTGTACAATTTTGCCTATGTGGCTTACACGTATTTAATATGTGTAGTAAAGAATAACTCTGGCTGCAGAGAAAAATAAATATTGCTCCATTACTGACATTATCCCCATATAAATTTCAAGGCTGAAGTAGCCCATCATAATGTGATCTTCGGTGGTCTTTAAAACAGACAATGCTAAATAAAAGATAAATATTTTGGATACCAACTTCTTTTTCTTTTTTCCACAGCATTAAGCCCCTTTTGGTCCCCAAAAACGTTCTTATAAAAGAAATATTTTTCTGATAAACAGATTGCTTACAGCTCTTCAAAAAAACAACAACAGGCTATTTTACTGCAATTAAAAAAAGGTCTCAAACACCCATAAAGTGACTAGTTCTTATTGGTACAATAGTTCAGTTGGAGATGGAACTTGTACTGTGGGTTTTTTTTTTTTTCTCTTCCCCCCTCACAGTAAATAATATCACCTTTGACTTTTACTGATTTTGAAAAAGAGGAATTAAGTTAGAACTGATCACTAATTTGGAAGAGGAACATCAGCAAATATCAGGTCTGAAGGCTATACTGAGTAGTAAATACAACAAAAACACAACAACTCAGAAGAGGGCAATGGCCAATGAGTATGTCCATGCATTCAGGATATCAGTTCAAGTTGAAGAAATCTCTACTTTTGTCCATTTTTATTTTTCCAGTAATAGGTGGCATCAATCAACTTTTGTTATCCATCACTTCTTATCTTATTAACTTCACAGGATAACATAAATTCAGTCTAGAGTTAGAGTAACGATGGCAAGAGATTTTAGCAAAGAGTAACCACAGGGATGATTTCTTCTTAGATTGTTAAAAAATATGGTGGGGCCATTTAGGGTCAAATCTAAAGTAGGGCTACCATATTTGGACTGCAAATGTGAAGAAGAAAGTTTCACAATATTGACAACATTAAGATATTCTGGGAGTTGAAGTCCATATATCTTAAATATGCTGAAGTTGAGAAACATTGGTGTAGAAGATCACAAAATGATAGCAAAGAAACGTAGACAACTCTCTCTGCTGATATCTCATGGCCATATGGATCTTTGCAATCCAGGAATCCTAACTATCTATCTCATCTGTCTAACAGCATGTTGCCCCAAGATCAGGAAGAATATTTGTTTTTTTAAACCTTGTTTGCTTTTTTAAAGTAAAGCCCTGATAATTGTAATTGGAACAAGAAGTGTTCTTAATCCTGCTCTGCTAAGGTCATTGAAGTTTTGTTTGCTTGTTTCTTTGTTTAAACTATTGATCCTGCTTCTCTTATGAGTCAAGTAACGCTTGCTAAATATATAGCGTAACTCATGGATTCAGTCTGCTTATTTAGACACTTCTATCAACACTTAGTGCCATAAGATACACTCTGAGGAAAGCTTTTGAAAACATCCTTTACTGCTAGAGGGTGGATAAAAGTAACTAATTTTTTCTTCTGTACCAATATTTTACAAGGAAAAAAATCTGATATAAAGTAAGAAAAAGTAAAAGAAAGGAATCAAAGAGAAAGCTAAAAGCACAATAAAAGAGAAAAGAAAAGAGAAATAGAAAAACAGAAAAAAGATACAAAGAAGTGACTAAGTATAATAATAAATTTATCTCTTTCTTTAGGTTTACAACATAATATTCTTCTTTATATAATCTACCCTGTCTAATCATTACAACCTAATTTATATTTTCTCTGTTTTATGCCAACAGACCTTCTACCGCTGCACCATAGAGACTATCTTACTGCATCTGTGTACAGTTTGCCAATTGCACAGTGGCAGATAGGACAGCACTCCAGAGGGTTAACGTCATTGCCCAGAAGATCATTGGTTGCCCTCTCCCCTCTTTGGAAGAGCTTTATAGCTCCCACTGCCTTAAAAAAGTTCAAAACATTCTCAAAGATCCATCTCATCCTGGGCACCCTTTTTTTGAACTATTACCATCTGGCAGATGGTACAGAATATTAAAAACAAGCACAAATAGGCTGAAAAACAGCTTCCATTCCAGGGCAGTAATTCTATTGAATTCTACTGTATAGTGCAATATTAATGCAATATCAGGGGTTTTCAATGCAATGTATAGAATGTGAAGGATGTGTGTTTGTGTTTATTTTCATAGTCATAAAGTACCACTGAAGATGGTATTTAATTTCATTGTATGAGTGGCAATGATAATAAAGTAAACTAAACTAAACTAAACTAAAAGTCCTTAAGAGCTTTGCAGCCAGCAATAAATGTAGATGTTGTCTCTTTTTGATCAAAGAAGTCAGTTTAGCCCTGTCACCAAGTTCCATAATCTTCACTAATCATTCCTCCAGCGTGGGTAATGTCAATCTTTCCATTTTGATACTTCTGATCTTCCACTGATGCACCCATCACTATTATAATTAAGTCTATCTACATAGCTGTTGATAGCCTTTTTCTTGGATATTTTTTTTTCTAATACTCTCAGGAGTGTTCTCCAACATCAAAGTTTAAGAACACCAATGATATTTTTATCTTGCTTCTTTAAAATCCAATTTTTGCTTCCGTAAGAGAAATCTTTACCTACACAATTCTGGTAGGTATACATTTATGAATATTTTTTCCTAAGGCCTTTGTTTCTATTTTACAAAGTAGTAACTTGTAGCATATTCCTTGATTGCTTGTATCTATATTGTTGATAGTTGCTTTTGAAAGGCAGAAATTAGGCATTGCTTCAGTACCATCATTTTTACTTTTAAGACTGGTTGTTATCTTTGTTATCTTTGATCTTCTTTGTATTTAATTATTCCAGTTTTTTTCACTGTTGTCCTTGATGTTCATATCAAAACTTACATATCACATACATTGTTAGCTATCAGATTAGTGTCATCAGCATAACATGGTTTGTTGATATTTCATCCTCCAATTTTAAAACTATTATCTTCTTCCAGTTCTGCTTCCCTCAATTTATATATATTCAGTATGTAGTCTGAATAAATAAGGATAGAGTATATAGCTTTGTCTAATTCCTTTGTCAACCTGAAACTAATTTATTTTGTAATATCCCTTGCCTTTTAAACCTAGGTTAAGTTTATCCTGAGAACAACAAGGTTTCAGGAATTTTCCTAAACACATTTTACCACTTGGCACAATCAAAGGCCTTTCTATAGTCAATGAGTTATACATTGACTTCTTTTTGATTTTTTTTGGCTTTCTTGATTAGTCATGTGAAACACCAATAACATGTCCTCTTTCTCAGCCTTTTCTGAGAACATTATGAATATCCATTTCCATGTAGGGCTCTAATCTTTGTTGGATGTTCCTAACTATTATTTTTCTAAGTATGTGAGATTGTGGAGGTTTGCACACCCTCAATTGTCCCTTTTCTTTGGTATTGGTAGATAGACCGATCTCTTCCAATCTATTAGCCAGCTTTTCTAAATTTGCTGACATAATTTGCTTAGAACCTTTGTGAATTCTACATCTTGCCATATGCAGGGAGCAAAGAGAACAAAGATCTGTTAATGAAGTAATGAGGAGCAAAACATAGCTTGTGTCCAAACCAAGAGCAAATTATGTATTAACTACATTTTACTCTAATTACACTTTGGTTTAAATCGACTGAATGCAAATTGAGGTGTGGTCCTATTTTTTCCTTTGGGAATGCATGCCATCACAGGTAAAATGAAACCCTTGGTTCACAGTGCATTGTATCTCCTTGATCTAGATACTGGGGTGAGAACAAACCAGGACATTTATAGGTGTACTTAGAATAATAGGGCAAAAAGATTTGAAGCTCAAAATCATAATATTTTGTGGTTGGCATGTTTTCTGAATAGAGATCATCTTCTCAGGGAAGGCAAAATCTTCCGTGTTGGGAATGAGCCTATTTGTAACCTAGGTCTAACATCATACGGTCAAATAGTATGAAGAGCAAAAGGGAAGCATTGCAAGACCAGCTATCTAGAACAGATTTATTTTCCTTCGAGTGGATGCACATATGATCTAAACATATGATCTAACTGAATTAGACAACAAGGAAACCAATTTTTCCAAACAGTTTTTAAACCTTGTTGAAATGATTCACATTGGAAGTGATTATAAGTTGTTAATCCACTTCCAGAAAATTTTCCACTTTCAGTGCATGCTTCTCTTTTTTCACTTGTCTTATAAGAAATCATCTAAGGAAGAGACTGTTTTCCAAAGTGGTATAGGAAAAAAAACAATATAGAACCATAGCAGACCACAGCTAGGTAGCTCAGGAAGCATGCACTGAAGTCCACTTAGCACACAACAATTAATGAGCTGGAACACTGTGTCTTATTGTAATCATGGTCTCTAAGGAGTGCTATAAATGGCAGGTTTATTTTGTTCCCCATCAGTTCTTTTATAAGAATGTTGCTGGTACTTTGTGCTGAATTGTAAGAGCAATTTTATCATTCAGATAGCCTATAATAGCATGCTTGCTTTTGAACTGGTTGATTAGGAAACAAGAAAAGAAGGTTAAACAGGGTGGTAGCACTAAACACTTCTTTATTGAACTGCATATATTTATGGTTAGTTGCATAGTCCAGAATCTGGGCCAATTACAATAGAGAAAGGATTGAATGATTAAAATATGTTATTTAATCCCTTCTTACAGAGACATCAGAATTCCACGATACGTGCAATTTCTTGAGTCATGAAATAAAACTTTCCATTATCATTCTGAAATTATAATTTTTCTATATTACACTGTCCTTAATTTCTGTCCAACCTCTTCCTCTTTTTTAAACTCTTCTGTTCTTTTAATATAATGTAACATCCAAACCTAAGATATCCTTTTTGTTAGTTGACTTGAGCATTCTGAAGAAGAAGGAAGGTAAGAAAACTTTAAATAAATTGTATTCTAATATTGCTCTTTGAAAACTGTGTCATGAAGGAAACAATAAATAGTTTCTCTACTGAGAAAGATTGAAGAAGCAATCTATCAGATAGAGAGTCTATCAAGAGAAGTACAATACCTCTCTAGGAAAGACATTTGAGATGTGGTAGGGACACTTCAAGGCAAGCAACAGTTACTTACTATATAACCAATCCATTTAGGAACAAATGACAGAGCCAGAAATAGCCTTCAAGATACTGCAGGGGATTATTAAATATTGAGCAGCAAGGTAAAGGTAAAAGAACTGTGTTTTCTATACAGAGTAAGGAAGATGATCTTGACAGAAGTAGACAAGATCCATTATAAACAACAGTTTTTTTCCTGAAAGCCATCACTCTGCTAAACAAATAATTCCCTTAACACTGTTCAACTATTACAAAGTCTGCACTACTATTACTGTTAACCTTATCACCCATCCCCTCCCACTTGTGACTGTATGACTGTAACTTTGTCAATTGTATCCTTACGATTTGTATTGGCTGTTTCCTAGTATGACTTGATTGCTTGTTGTACCCTATGACTATCACTAAGTGTCGTACCTTATGATTCTTGACAAATGTATCTTTTCTTTTATGTATACTGAGAGTATTTGCACCAAGATAAATTCCTTGTGTGTCCAACCACACTTGGCCAATAAAGAATTCTATTATCTATTATCTAAAAGAAAGAGAAAACATGGTTTAAGTCCCAAACAAGAAGCAGGTTAGCAAAAGTGACTTGGCAGACTCCTCCTTAACTGATATAAGCAAAAGGAAGAGAAGTGAGAAGTTAGACCTGCAAAATTTTGTTATTATAACTAGTGTTGATAAATACTATAGGGGTCAGCCTCTCTCTGTCTCCTGCTTAGATTTATGTAGATCTGAGATGTGCAGTTCATGAAAAAGCACATCATACGTGAAAATACTAATCTGTTTTTCAAATAACAAGTTCTATTTAACTGCAGCTGCAAAATTTGTGTGTTTTCTGTCAACCTACCTTGTTATCCTTCAAATATTTTGGATTACAAAGATTAAATTTAGTGCACCAGATTTTTAAAAAGTGTTTTAACCTTGAAGACACATGGAGCAGGGGGATCAAACTTGCATTGTCACAACATCGTCACATGACATATTGTGAGTTTCCCCCACTTCACTAAACTGGGTGTGGCGTGGCCAACATGTGACGCATCTGGCCCACAGACCACAAGTTTGACAGCCCTGACTTAGATCATCTAGAATTTATGCTTGCAGTGTTGCTGAACCTCAAACCTGGACCTTGTAACCCAGGGAGCTGGGTTATCAGCAAATATTTAAAATTTAAAGTTCTTTTAACAAATTATATTATAGATGCTAGGGGTTTTTTTAATGCTTAAAACATGTATTTGGTGTTTATACCAGAATATAGTACTTCCTTCCAAGTAATACATGTTCATATCCAAAGGAACATGCCTCCACACTTTATCATTCTATAGCTGCCCAGAATCACTTGTTGAGATGGGCAGCTACAGGAATCAAATAAATAAAGGAATAAATAAATGAAAGCAGAATCTAAAATGACCCAGTTGTACCATTAAAGGAGGCATTTCTAAAGCAGCAGTATCAGCATGGTTAATCCTTACTGGATGATTAAACATCACTAAAGATTTCTACTGTGTTCATTTCATTCGCTTTACATGTGTAAAGAGTTGAGCATGCTAAAGGCTTATTCGCTTGTAGAAGCAGATGGCAAATTAATTTTAAAAAGTTCAATTAGGTATGTTTGACATTTTGAGTTATATATAAAAATAAGAAAGGCATGTTATAAATAAAAATAAATAAATAAAAGTTCTGCATCCCATGTATGATTCAACCAAATCATAACTCTCTTTGCTCCATATATTTTAGAACTACTTCTCCTTGCTTCATGGGCCTATGTCGCCCCCTAGTGATGAGCTACTATTTTACTTAAAAAAAAATCCAATGTGAAATTAGATAAAATATGTTGAAACTGAGGTATTTGTTTCTAACAACTATTAATACATGATCCGGTATCTCTCCAGTCTTTCAGGCTGGAGATAACTTCTTTCATCTAGTGAGACTACTCTGTGAGCCTCCCATTGACACCTTTGGCCTCCTGTGCTTACTTGCCTACCAAAGAGATGGCCAGTGAATCAAAGGCAATCTCTCAGTTGCAGTTTGCTCTTTTTCACTTCTTTTTCTTTGAGTAGAAACTAGACTTGGAGAGTTGGAAAGAGGTGAGAAAAAACAACTAACTGTGGCAAGGTCTCAGCACCACTTCCCTCAAGTGAATTATTGGCCTTTTTTGAGTTCCTGATGGTGCCTACCTCAGACACCTCAAGTGTGGGTAGTTTAATAGCCTGCATGGGGCTGCTGTTGACCATGGCTCAGTGGCTCAGTGGCTGCAGCTAGGTGATATGACTTGGTTACAGAAAGACTATAGTTATATCCCAAAGGTGTTTTTTCAGGAGGCGACTGGACTTTCTTGTTTTTCTTTTGATGACGTGTTGCTTCTCATCTAAGAAGCTTATTCAGCTCTGACAGCATAATGGGGAATGGAAGGATTTATATTCCTTGCAGACAGCTGGTAATCTGCATATTTTTAGAGCAGGGGTGTCAAACTCACATCGTCATGGCAGTGTCATGTGATGGGACTTTTTCCCCTTTGCTAAACTGGGTGGGGTCATGGCCAGTGTGTGGCCACAAGTTTGACAGCCATATTTTAGACGGTCGTTGAAGCACTTGGAGGTTTATTTGTGTCCTCAGGGTCACTTGAGTAGTGCTCCTGGTTCCATAGTTGACAATCATGACCTGGATGACAGAATCTCTGCAGACTTTTAACTATAGTTATATAGTACCTATTCTTCACAAGTTGTACCAGCTGCCTATTTGCTTTTCGGCATATCTCAATGTTTTTTTCTTGACGTATAAGATCCAGCATAGTTTGAGACAAAGAATTTGATGGAAAGTATTTTCTGATATGCACCAGTTCAGGATAAATGTTTTTGAATGGGATTTGGTTATGATCATTTTATCTGAACTTAGATTTATTCAGATGTGGTACTCTGGGTATGCAATTTCCTATCTTTGGAGGAGTGTCTTCAATATTGTGATTCCACCAGTTACTTAAATAAATATCTCTTCGATTTTTATTTGTGCTGATGCTGGTCTTGCTGCTGATTTCAGGCTATTCTATCTTTTGGTTTTCAGTTTTGGTACCTTGTATGTCATTCTAAATTTGTCAGTCTAATCACTGTTATTTTTCTATGGAATAACTTGAATATTGCTTTCCAAACAATCCTATTTATTCAGAGATAAATCCTGGTTATGTTTTTCTTTACTTTATTGTCATTGCACCTTGTACAATGAAATTATGTATTGTGCCTCCTTGCAACAACTTGACAGAGAAGTAAATTTTGCTGAAATCTATTGTCCCTATTCTCTAAAGGATTTTTAACTCTGGTTTGAAGGAAAAACTACTGCATATATTAGAACACAAACACTTGCACTTTATATTCGGGCTTCGTTCCAGACCTTGATTCTGTTCAGTTCTTTATCTCATTGTTTCCTTCTAGTCCAGAAATTTATATATCCTGACATGGTAGCCCCACCCTCTTTCAAAATGGGTGAAAAGAAGAACTCTCTTGGGACCACTGTTTGTAAAGGTATGCATCTTCCTGGAGGATTACCATAGCCTAAAATCCTCTTCAGAATGTTTCTTTGGTTGCCCTTTTATCCCAAGATGCAGTGAACAGCTGCTAGAAGATTGACCACCAGTGGCACCTCTCTTAATTCTGGAATTCCCTCCCTAGAGACTGGTTCCAGACTGGTATCTGGTTTGTTAGCTTTCTGACACCTGGTAATGAAGTGTCCTTTTTCCTTCAAGAGCAATCATGTTCCAGACATTGGATGCCACAGCAGAAGAGGCTTTCCTTTGGGGCCTTGCCAGCCAACACTCCTTAGTCAATGCCATTAGCAGTCAAAAAGAGATGGCTCAAAAGCTGAGGCTGTAATTTGATTACTTTATTCTACTGCACTGAAAAGAGTTGAAAGTTAACGCTTCCCCCTGCTTTCCCTTTACCCCACACTTCTCTCTTCCCCTTCTTTTATTCCCCTACTATCTTTATTTTCATTTGTATTTTGTGTGTATGTGTGTGTGTGTGTGTGTGTGTGTATGTATATATGTATGTATGTATGCATGTATGCATACATACCCTGGACCCAAGCCATGAAGGACTTTGAATGTTAATACCAACACCTTGAACCTCACCCAGAGGGCAACCGGCAACCAATGCAGCTTGCACAGGAGGGGCGTAACATGGGAGGGAAACTCCCATCACAACCCGCGCGGCTGCATTCTGCACCAGTTGAAACCTCTGGATGGTATGCAAGGGCAGTCCTAGATAGAGAGCATTGCAGTAGTCGAGTCGGGATGTGACAAGTGCATGAGTGACCGTGCGAAGGGCATCTCGGTCCAGGTATGGGCGTAGCTGAGATGGCTTCATAGTAATGTGGCTCTATATACATTGTGGGGCTACCAGCACCTTGAAAGACACTCAAAAGCAGACTGGTGTCACATGCGCCAATCATGAGACTGTATTCTGCACCATTGGAACTATCTGAATGCTCTTCAAGGGCAGCCCCATGTAATATGCATTGCAATAACCCAAGTAAGAGGTCACAAAGTATGAGTGATTTTTTTCTCCCATTCATATATTTTTGCAGTAGCTTTAATGGAGTGTCCAGTGACTCATAGGTGGTATAGTATGAATTTAGAAGGCTAAAGAGTTACCTTGAAGTAAGATGGGCAGCCTTTAAATTAAATTAAGTTAAATAAGATAAATAAATGATGTTCAAAAATGTCTGAGCTACTGAGAAGAGATACATATTGCTGATTCCTGACTTGTGCAATAATATTTTGACCACACTTCTCCTGTATCAAATAGACATTCCTGTTATTTATCAGCTTTACCGTCATCTAACAGAAGTGCAAAAGATCAACCTAGCAGTGCTATGCAGAATTTGGAAAAATAATTTGAACCATCAACATTGAATCAGTTGTATCTTTCCTCTGCCTACAAAAATATTTCCAATATTTGAGTTTGTTACCAGTTTTAAATTGTTCTACATCTTCTCATTCTTACCCAACAGTTGACATTTTACGTTTACCAGATTTTATGCTGGAATGGATAACTCACAACCTATGACAGTGAAGTTTAAAAAAGTAGCAGAATATTAGCAAAAAAAATCCCCCATCTGATGTTTAATATAAGAATAACAACATCTTTCCAATAATACTAGTTATTAGTATTGTGTTGATAAAAGGCATGAAGTGAGACAACAGATGACACTTTTTTTTTCAGTTCACAGAACTCCAATTCTTTATTAATCACAGCTTGCTCACAATGACATACAGGAAAATAGCATTAATGAAGAGTAGAATACGCAGGCAGCAATTTCCAGGAGAGTTTGGGATACCTTTAAGCTGGCAGCTGTTTCAGACAATATGTGTGTTGAGATTGGTAATATTATTTGACACAAGCACCTTGGCTAGTCATCCTGACCGCTTCAGCCCTCATCATTTAGATAGTGTTTTAAAAGTAGGCAGGACAGACTAACACTGTAGAGCAGAAGTTAGTAGGATTAAGACCAGCTCACTGATTTGGGATGAAAAATAGCACACGGAACATCTTGCAGTGCTATGAAATCACAAAGCTTAAGGCTGGAATTCTGTCTGCAAAGATGCTCTTGGTCTCTTCACAGATTTTAGCAACTGGAGACAAGAAAATATGCCTATTTCCCAAACTCGTATCCTTCAGATACTGTGGGGTTATGGAACTTTGGAACTGCAGTATAGGAATTGTAGTGCCATCACAAGAGGGGTGCACCAAGTTTTGAAACACTAGAGCAGTGTTTCTCAATCTTGGCAACTTGAAGGTGTGTGAACCAACTCCCAGAATTCTCTAGCCGGCATTGCCAGCTAAGCTAAGGAATTCTGGGAGTTGATGTCCACACATTGTAAAGTTGCCAGGGTTGAAAAACATTGGACTAGACTAGAGCCCAAGAAAATGAAACTGACTGCAGTTTTTATACCTATAAATTCCATGAATTTTTCTGGCAATGCAACTGAAACTGGGAAATTTTGTAATTTGGCCAAATATGGTTGTTCACTCTCTACTGCATACAACGCCTTTTAAAAACTATCTATTATCTATTTCCCTTCCTGTTGGGAAAATTCTTTCTTTCTTCTAAACTTAAGACATGCAGCTTTACTGAATACTGTTTTATACCACAATAAATCCTAATGTGTTCTAAAGGCTTTCTCTCTTAGATGCTTACGGGGGTTAAATTTCACCGAACCCCATGGAGCTTGTTTCTGTATAGCACAGCTCTGTTTTCTCTACAGCAGAACACTGGGGTTGTAAATAAATTATGATTTCTTAATGTTCTATGACTTCATTTTTCTAGACCATTTAATCAGATAAGAATGCCTACCTGTAATTGGCTTATTGACTTAAGCTTATTGATTGCAAAGCTTTCCATGTTACTAAGTAATAACGCGACAGTAGCACCATAGACCTTCTGCTGACTTGGTTTTCAGTTAGAACGAGTATACAGTTTGGCATGGATTTTGCTGCAAAGAACTTCATAGCAAAGTTCTAACAAATTTAACTGAATGAAAACAGACAACATCAAAAGCCTGTTACAGGACGTGTAAAGATTATGAAATAACTTGCATAATGCAATACTTGTATTTTTTAACAAAAATGTAAGTATTTACAAAATAAGATCCAAGTTTTAATTTTAAACATCAAGCAAATCATTCTGCAAAGACTGAATTGTTTTAATTTTTTGTTTTGTTTTTATTGAGTTCTTGATTCATTTTTTTTAAACCATGTCATACATTTCCTATACTAATATTTCATGATCTGTAATAATATAGGCAAGGGAGTTATCCGACTCCCTCTACTGTTGGGCTCAGCCAGACAGTTCCACCTGGAGCTCCTTGTTTCTGCGGACCTCTGCAGCATGCCTTTCCTGGGAATAAAGGAGGAAAGCAGAGACAAGTTTAACATCTGACTTGCTCTCTTTCTTCGGGAAGAAATGTTAAATGGCAACAAGATTTGGCCATGAACTTTAGCTTTAATAGGGCTACAAAAGAAGTGTTCTTAATGACACAACTCTTGTTCTTTGATTCATGATAGCAGATGAATAGAAGAACAGAGTTGAAAGGAACCTTGGAACCCTCTGCTCAAGCAGGAAGCCCTATACCATTTCAGACAACAGATTGCAAGGAAAAGGAAAAACAGAATGATAGAGATTGCCTTCTTGCCCTTTTCTTTCAGGACTATTCTGAATCTGGTCTACAACATACTCTACAGTCAATTTGAAATTGTTTTATTCACAAACTGAATAAAAAAAACTTAATGGAACAGTTTGGACTAGGCATCTAGTGCCCACTAGAATGCTGAAGACATGTGTATTGCAACTTTGCAACACAAAACTAGGCCTTGTGTGCCTGTCTCATGAGAAAATATGAAGATGGGGTCTGCATTGCCATGTGATAGTTGGTCATCTACCCTGTGATGACCCGGAGTGTAACGCAAACGTAATAAAATCCAAAACATAAACAAAGGTCCTTTAATGCCTCCAACTTGGTCCCACTGTTCAATAATTCTCAGTTGGACATTAAACTTATTCAAAAATAGTCTTCAAAAGAAAGCAATACAGTCTGAACTCAATGAGCAGATGAAGATGAAATAAAAAACCAAAACAAACTACAATGAAGAAATTTCCACAACGGACCAGGAGAAGTAATTACCAACTTCAAGGAGATAACAAGGAACAGTCTGTTGGAAAAATGCCAACCAAGATAACTTCAGCCCAAAATAAAACACACTTTGCTTCTAGCAACTCTGTGTTTTAACCGTCTCTCTTATATACTATTCTCCCCAGCTGCAACCAATGGGGGGATCATGGCCGCTTCCTCTCTTGTAAGCCAAGTTGTTTCCTTCTCCATTCCTTCCTGCATGTCCTAGGATGAAAAAGGGATGGGCCTGGTTCTTCCTCTGACTGCCCAGCTGGCCTCAGCCCTTCCCCATCCTCTCCACAACCTCCGGAACCACACCTCCACTCCCTATTGGCTGTTCCTCCTCTCCCTCAGAGTCCAATTCTAGCAAGGGCATGACACACCCCACCCCTCTGCAGATACCTAGGAGTTTGAATAAGTCTTTGTGTATGAAAAGTCTGTATTGTGTGAAATCATGTGCCTACTTCTTTCCCAAGAATCTACATTTTGGTAGATTAATGAACACATTATTTGTGCCAATAAATTTATATAGCTGCCCTATTCTAGTATTCACAGAAATGACTGAGAGCTAAAAGTAAGGAAGAGTACAAGATCTACAAATGAGACATCACATCAATTCAATCTTGAACTTAATGTACTTAGTGTGAATATGCTTGGAAATGTCCTGCAATCACACAACTGATTTATGAAAAGTGCTAATCTGGAAGGCGCTTCCAAGCATATTCACTTTAATGTTAATAAAGGTTTGCTTCAAGCCAATTTCATGCAAGTCAAAGACATTGTGTGTGCAAGAAAAAATATATACAGGAATGAAACTAGTGTGCAATTCTTCAGTTTTAGCACTCAAACATTCAGTTAACTATCCAAACAGGGCTAGTCTATATGCTCAAAATGTCCAATTTATAGACATGAAGTATGTTGAAAGGTAAGAGAACCAGAAGGTTATATTGCATGTATGATCTTCTTTCCACACCAGGCAAAATACTATATATTTGTGATCCCCTTTATCCACCTGAAGGGAAAGATTGACATATTTATGTATTTTAAAGCCTGAAGCTTTTCATATACTTCAGCTGTGCTTAGCCTGGTACTCTCCAGATGTGCTCTATTTCAATGCCAAGATTTTCCAGAATTTTGCAGGCTGAAAGTCAAAATACTTAAGAAGGTGACTATCTGGGGAAGAGTGGATAGATTAGTCAAGGCCTTATTCTGAATTCAATATAGAAGAGGGATGAGTCTTTATGAACCATATTGAATCAGCAGGGGCCTGAGTCAGGAGGAGGGTAATGTACAAGAAAGTGACAGGAATTTGATTGAATAGTCAGAATGTTCATCCTCAGCTTTTGTAAAACCTGCCATCAGGGGGGGCTTACTCCCACATTCACTTGAGCATAAATAAAAATCTTACCTAACCCGAACATTACTACTTAGACATCCCTACTCAACATCTTAGTAGGACTCCTGCCCCTCCACCCCCAGTGCTTTATCAGCTCTGTTTGACTGAATGTTGGTTTGCTCGCACCCTGGTTACCTTCTCCTGAAGACGTTCAATAAGAGCAGCTAAGTTAGCTTCACGGTTTTCTTTGATCTGTTCCATTTTCAGTATCAGTTTTTCCTCTGCCATTTTGCTGAAGTTATTGTTCTCCTCCACAGCCTTCTGAAGGACTTCCCGCTCATGTTCTCTCTTTTCTGCCAGTTGTTTCAGCACCTGGGCCTCCTGGGACTGTGTAAAGTTGAAAAATAAAAAAAATGAACCAGTCAGTTACAAAAATATTGAGAATAGAATAGATTTAGTGTATCTCTAATGTTCAGAGACAAAAGATGACTGGTTTGCCAAAGTAAAAAAGTTGATAAGTACAAGTTTTCCTATCATTCCTCTGCCTTCTTTGGACCATAAGGATGGGGAGGGGAAGATTAAACAGTTTTTTCCTTTAAATTTTGAAACTCTCGAAAAGATCTGGACTGGATATAAAATGGATACAATCTCTGGTGCATAAATTTGCAGAATACAGAATAAAAAGTTGGAAGGATCATGGAGGTGTTTTAGTCCAACCCCCTGCATGAGTATGAGACCCTATACAATTCTGGGCAAATGGCTGTCCAATCTCTTCTTAAAAACCTCCAGTGGTGGAGCATCTGTACACCACCTTGAGTTCCCCATTGTACGCTGCCTCGAGTTCCCCATTGGGGGAAGTGAGGCAGGATATAAATCTAATAAATAAATAAATCCACAACCTCTGAAGGCAAGCTGTTCCACTGATTAATTTTTCTGTCAGGAAATTTCTTCTTAATTCTATATTGGATCTCTCTTTCATAATCTTCCATCTCTTCTTGTCCTACCCTCAGAAGCTTTGAGAATAGGGCAACCCTCCTCTCATTTGTGCCAAATATTAGAAGACTGCTATCATTTTATTGAGTTTGATTTAGACATATCATCAAATCAGCAAAAAAGTAATATCTTTCATAGTACTTTCTTAAATAGAAAGTTTATCTTAAATAGAATCTTCCTTCCACAAAAATATGTGGATAACAACCAGCAGTATTTCTCAAAAGTAGCAAAATTCTGTGACATTTCCCCTCCCCACCTCAACAGTGAAAATAAACATGAGCAGTAGCCATTGGCACAGAGATAAATTAGAAGGAAGTTGGAAGGGTGATGCATCCTAGGAATCCTTGGTGTTCTCTGAGCTTGCAGACATTTCATTACTCCAACTATGTAACAACATCAGTGCTAGTAGGGAGTGGGGTTTGCTTTCATTTTATATTCTAGTGGCATGCCCTGTCAGTGTTGGTGGGAGGGATTTGATGGTTCCTTAGTTGGGCTGTTGATTGGACATGGACAGACTTAGCCATAGTTTCAGCTGTGACCATCCTAGATCAAGTGCAAAAATGCTAAAGAATTCGTGGAAACCTGGCACTCTGACAAATCAGATATCAACAGGCACATAGACATAAACAACATCTATATATTATTCAAAAGGGACAATCAACAAGCCAAAGGAGAAGCAAAAAGATCAAAACACCTCCTCACCAGCAATCAACACCTAAATGTGCAGAGATTAACACCAAGATTAATGTTACACCAACAATCAAAAAGCAAACAATACCCCAAAGGAACTGCCAGACAAGTAAACAGCCCAACCATAGTACCATCAAGACTACTCCCACCAGCTCTCACAAGGCAAGCCACAAGAATATAAAATGAGAGCAAACCCACTGACAGTGCTACTTGGTTCAAGTAATGAAACATCTGCAAGAAAACAACCAAGCTCAGACAGCACTAAGGATCCCTCATTTCAACCACAAACTACAAATAAATTCTCCTTTATCCCTTTTAGGCTTTATTCCAGTTAGAAAAGTTAGATGAGGAAAGGAGTGGAATGGCAAATATTTCACTGTTATACACCATCATCAACATTACTTTCCATAAATATTATTTATCCTAAATAAATTGCTGTTTATTCTCAGATTTCTATGTATAGAACAATGATTTATGTCAAATCAAACACTTTTATTATGATCATAGATCAGAAAATATGATTTATGTCTCAGTAAATAATGAAAACAGTTAGGGAGAAAAAGGAGAATTTAACAACCCTAGATGAAAAATGGCCAAAGAAGAAGGAGCATAATTGGATTCTCAATTATGTAATTTGCTATTGACACTTGTGCATGAGGCTGACACTACTGATTAATAAACACTAATGTAATTACTAGGGAGAGGTTTAATTCTAAGACTGTGTGAAATCAATTAACAAGTTTAAAGCTATTTTCTTTGATAAGGTGTTCCTGGAGTTTTTTGCTAGCTTAATTCTGCCCTAGAATCTCAGTAACCTGGTCATGCTTCTAAACCACAGGCAGATGTAATAAAGCATAAGTTTCTGGTAATCTAAGTTGATTTTTTTTATTGTGAAGTACAAGTCAGAAAAACATGTATCTATGTGATTAGCAATCCTGTTCCTTAACACTCAGGTATTTGACTGATCTTAAATTACAATTTCTTGAATTTTCAAACATGGATCTCATGGTACACATCTTAAATGAAACAAATATCGATTCAGTTCTGAACACTCAAGGACGAGCTTTAAGATGTAATTTTTCACATCAGTTCAATAACACACGTGTCATAGGTTGCAAATGAAACCTTAAAATAGCACTAGCACTTAGACTTATATACCACTTCACAGTGCTTTACAGCCTTCTCTAAGTAGTTTATGGAGTCAGCCTATTGCCCCCAACAATCTGGGTCCTCCTTTTATTGACCTCGGAAGGATGAAAGGCTGAGTCAACGTTGAGCCTGGTCAGATTTGAACTGCTAAATTGCAGCCAGCCAGCAGTCAGCAGAAGTAATCTACAGTACTGCATTCTAACCACTGCACCACCATGGCTCTTATAAAATAACCCAAGAAATATCATCATGCACCCACTCTACTATATATATGATTAGATACCCTTCTCCTTTCTTCTGCAGCTTCCAGCTTTTTCTGGATCTCTTCAAGGGACAAATCTTTCTTCTTTGGAGAGGCTATAGTTCTTGGTGCTTCAGAGACAGGAGATGGCGGCTTTAAGATGAGTTCAAAAGCTTGGCCAGAGGCACGTTTGTTGATATGTTTGACTTCCATATCTGTGAAGGTAAAGTTAAAATATCTAATTCAAATGGTATATCAATAATAGATAAATTGTGGAAGTGTAATGACCATAACTAAGAGGTATAGGTAATTTTCACTAAAATAGATGCTAGAGAAAAACCAGATGGCTTATATTAATAACAGGGTACTACACAATTTTATTTCGGGCTTGCAAGGATGAATTTTGTTTGCTTAGGAGCCACAAAAAGAAATTGATACTATTAGCTTGAAATAATTGTAATAGATCGGCTGAATTTTTTTGGTGGGAGGAATAGTTTAAGTGTAAAATTGGTATCCTTGCAGGAGTTTAACACACCCATTCAGTCACTTAAACCTCTCTCAAAACTAGAGAGAATTGCCAAGAGTCTCAATTTACTTCAGACCCATTAAAATGAAAATCAAAATTAAAATAAAAGGATTAGAACTGCAAATAGGTCTGTGATTACTACAGTAATGAAATCAGTGATAAAATATATATCTTTTATGAATTAATGTTTTAGGAATAGGTCACATTTGCCTTCTTAATATAACATGATATTAAGAAAAAAAAGAAATGTTACAGCTTTTCATACTTTAATGAGACTAATATCAAAATATAAAATATTGAATATGCATTAAGAATATATTTCCCATCTCTGGAAATTGCATGGTCAGTTATGATGCAATTAATG
Organism: Naja naja; assembly: GCA_009733165.1. Taxonomy (NCBI): domain Eukaryota; kingdom Metazoa; phylum Chordata; class Lepidosauria; order Squamata; family Elapidae; genus Naja; species Naja naja. The sequence continues at coordinate 188,298,667 of CM019150.1, read as the reverse complement.
TAATAATTAGTAGATTATAGATATTTTACAATTATAGTAAAACCTAAGACTTCTCTAAATGAATATAATCTATCTCATTTTACTGAATGTAATGTATTTAAGATATATATTTATATATCATAATTTAGTTGAATGGTAATAATATTAAAATATTAATTTTAATAATAATATTAAAGTTCTCTTAGGACAAATGGTCAGTATTATAACTCCTATGCTCAAAGCTATCTCTACTAGCTTCTTCTATCAAGCTTTCTGTTCCTTTGATTCTAAATCCAACAATTAAATAGGAAGTTAGTATATTGAAAAGCAAAATGCCAGCTTTTAGCATATTTTTAATTACAAGAAGCTCTCTGAACTCAATATAAACCTCTCAGATACACTTAAAACTTAAAAATAGTGAATGGGTACTGATTCTTCGTAAAACATTTCTATTTGCAAAGATACACCAGAGGATAAGAACATGTGAATGATCAGAACTGCACAAGGTGTTTTTAAGTGGAATTTTATCATCACAACATGACAGTCATTTTGTGAGAGTTTCCAAGACATGCTCTCAATTTCCAAACATGAACATAGTTTGCCATACAAACTTTACATTTCATCAAGTGTCAAATCAATCTTTCCAATATGGTGCTTTCTAATATACTTGACTTCAGAATCCATAATCCTGTGCTGTTTTGCAGCATGGGAAGAGAAGTCAACATATCTTGTAGGTTCCAGGTTGGAAATCATTGTTAAATAACAAAACAAGAGGAAAATGTGCACCTCCCATGGAAGAACAAAAAACACACTTCACTAAGGAAAACAATTGCTGCTGAAAACTACTTACCATCATATGTGTATATATTAAGGTTACGAGATTCTGGGTAAAAACAGGAGCAGATCAAAGAAAGCATGGACAGTTCCTTCATCTTTTCTTTATAAGCTGAAAGGGAAGAGAATGGATTAGTCCTTTCATCTTTTCCATTTACAGGGTGTTTTGATTTAATTAATTAATCTGCTCAGACTCCAAGCAGTCAACTTACATGACACATTTTAACTCAGGTACTTTTGTGAAATTAATTGCTGCTTGATAAAAAATATCTAATAAAGTGTGACTTTTAAAAAAAGGTTGTTTCTTTATCATTGAAGTATGTAAGAATAGGATAGGATAGGATGGGATGGGATGGGATGGGATGGAATGGAATGGAATAGAATAGAATAACTTAATTGTCACTTTGAATGTATACTAATCAGCATACATTATAATGAAATTTCATTGCATACAGCTTTCAACAGGTCACCACTTCCAAAATACACTACCTAACCATGACAAAATAAATAAATAGATAAATACAAAATTATGCATATACCCACATATATTATACAATGGAGAAATGACACAGTCTAATTCGGATGTATACATGTACATGGCAAAAAAATGAATCTTGTGAGTTTACCAGATGGATGGCAATATTTGCTCTTTCTGCTACATTCCCACACACACATCCTCATTTCTAGCCTACAACAGTAAACAAGAATATCTTTTGTAGGTTCACCTCTGCCATTACCTACATTGAGTTAAGCTCTCAGCTAGCAAATGGAAGGAAGCCAATAATTGTAACAAAGCCTTTCTTTCTGCTGCAACTGTTTGTTGTATTATCTGTCTTGAGTCTTCCAAACTAGTGTCAAAAGTGCCTTGAGCTATCCTTGCCAGCTTTAAAGGAAATTCAGAGGAAGGAATGCCCTTTGGCTTTTCACTCAGACAGGTGACTTGACTGGCTCAGCTCCTATTCATTCGCATAATGTAGTTTTATATTTGAGCTGATAAGCCTCTAGTATTTCCAGAAACAGGAAAGAGAAAACAGGAGACTTCAACTGACCCATGCAACCAGAAAGCTTCTGGTGGACTACAGGAATGAAGCCTTACTTCAGCCTCACTCTCTCACACAGGTTTCTCTGAAGCCATGTTTCTCTAGCTATTTACTGAGAACACAGGGAGAAATGAAATACCTAACAATTATTAAAAAGTAGCTTATGCACATGAACAGTTTTCCTCCCAGATGAGTAGTGGCTTCCAGCTCTTAACTGCTTATTTTGTGGAACATGAAATTACATCCACATCATATCTTCATGTAGCCAGGCACAAGTAATATTCTTTGTTTGATATGCAAATAATTACATTGGGTATGTAATTCTGATTAATTTTTATTTTGAGAGAATTTTATCACTCCTTTCCTGCTGTACGAGAAAGTTTTTCAGAAATTCCTTTCAGTTATAGCATGGGGAAGTTCAAATACATGTTCACAGTTACGCATATAATGTCATTAATAATTGTTGTGGTATTGGAGATATAAATAAGTATACACACATTCCATAGCTCTTCTGCCTTCTTGTACTAATAATATATCAATTTCTGCATGCTCTGTCTTGTGATATCTATGTACAGTATATAGGCATCACTTTGGTTGTTTGAAGTATGTGTTAGTGATAAATTGTTGAATTGACAGAAAGCGATAAATCTTTTTTTTTGCTTCTGTTCCTAGTCCAGCTATGTTGTCCTCCTTACTATCATATCTTGCTTGCATGTTCTGTTGGTTTCAGATTGAAGTTAATTACAAAATTATCAACTTGTTCTTCTTCATCACTGGTTGGAGCATAAACTCGGATAATCACCAAATGACAGGATTCTCCATGAGGTAAAAATTGTGTTTTTTGGTCATTGACTGTACTGTAGCCTAGTACTGTCCTTGCTATATTCTTTATGCCTGTGAAAAACAGCATAACTCTCTAGCTGAACATGGCTAATTCCATGGCATTACAATTCTCTGCTGCCTAAAATGCTCATTTCATTCATTTATCTTCCATTGTTGAGGTTTCCCATGTTCATTTCATCTTCCATCTGCATTTATATCTTTGCATCTTTAAATTATTTTTTCTTGTGTAGCAACATTAATAGCAGCTTATCCTGATTTTAATGAACCACATCTTGAACAGCATTAGTATTCCAAAAGATCTTAACATTTTTCCTCAGTAGTATATTGAATGCCATCCAAAACAGTATGAAGCCTTTGCCATTGTTACTAAATTCACCACCCATGTCTGGCTTCATTGCTACTTAACATATTTTAATAATATTTTAATTATTAAAATATAGGAGACAGAGGAGCACTAGAGGGGTCCTGCTATCTATTTTCAATCTATTAGTTTACAAAATGTGGCTCACTTGAAGAGTTTCCTCCTAGCTTGGGTGAGAAAAAATAGTTTTCCTACTAGAGAAGATTGTTTTCAGTGGCTGAGATCAGTGGATGGTTTCATTAGATGTAGTCAGATAATGCTCGCATTCTTTTATGCAAAGGAATGGAATCTATGCTCATTTGAAAGATGCATTATTTATTTGTTTTCTTTATTAATCACATTTGCCATTCAGAGACTCATAGTAGCTCAGATTTTCTAAATAGGTCTGATTATATCTTCTTCCACAATTAGCACCAGTTGAGAAGATTGCATAATTCATAAGATGATTAGATCTTCTGGATGTATGTATGTATTTGTATACATTTACTAACACAAATAAAAGTTTCAAAGAGAAATCCCCCCCACCATAATTGGACCTAAAAGTTTGCAAGGGTTTATTAATAATAATAATAATAATAATAATAATAATAATAACAACAACAACAATAATAAGCATATTTCAGTAATTCCAGATACTTTGTGCTCACTATTGCACATTTACATTGTGATAAAACCATGTCAGGATAAAATACTCTTAATGATTAACAAACAAACAAAACAACAGATTTTAGCTATCAAATCAGCAGTCCTAACATTCCAATGGCCACTGTAGGACAGGAAATAGATACAGAAAATACTAACTCTAACGCAGACCAAATCTAGTAGCCCAACAAGAGATCCCTTTATCTATCAGTCAGAAAGTGGAGAATAAAGCAGATCTTTTTTTCCACATCCATTTTCCATTCTTCTAGGAGGTATTTCAAGAGAGCCTCATAATGAAATGCCATTTCTATAAATATTGCTGCTATCACATAATCTACATCAAGAACTCAAGATATCATGCAAACATAATGAGCAGGAAATACAGACTTGGGCTACAGCCAGGTGGATTGGGCCCTGAAAACTGATTTATTTTCCATGTTTACCTCATCTAAAACCAGGATACCTTATCTAAAACTAGGATTAACCTAGCAAAACCAGAATGTATAGTTTCCTAATTATTCAAATTAAACCAACAGAAATGGAACCATATGGGATTTAGTGCTCTACAACATAGGAACTGGTTTTCCCATATAGTCACTTGAGGTTTTGCACAGTTGCTACAGATAGACAATTAAAGTTCCATTCAAGTGCATCTATGGAATGGTCAAACAGTCAAGATGGTGGTTGTAGCCACACAATCAAACCTTACCCCTTTTATATATGCATAAATATTCTATGCCTATACAAAGGGCCATGGTTTTGATTGTGTTGCTGTGGCTGCTTACTACTATGCTTTGATCCTTCCTTGGTGGATGATCCTGTTTCCAGTGCTACAAGAATTGAATATTTCAGAATCTTTTCCAGACCTTCAGAGGAAGAACTGTATGTGATATGTTGGTTGCAATTACACAAGCCCAGCCACTTCATAAGTTCAGCTGAGCCTCTATAAGCCTTATGACCATAAGTGTAAACCATCATTTAGTCTATTTCTTGTTTGGCCAGCAAAATTATCTTCATTTTTCTCCCCCTTCAACTTGCTTTAATTGTAGAGATTTTTTTTGCCCTTCAAAACAATTAATGAATTAGATTGTACATTTAAACAAAAATACATGCATTAAATCCATAAACTTACATATCTATCATGCTATTCCCTTTACAACCTTATGCAAAATGAAAGAAAGGAAAGAAGAGGAGAGGAGAAGAGAGGAAATGAAAAGAAAGGAAAGGAGTTATTCAATAGACTTCTCCATATCTTTTTGTCTTGTAAAGCTTATGTGCTCTCATTCATAATCTCCTTTATACATTCTCTTTTATCCCTTAAATTTCTCACTTCTTTCATTTTGAGAATCACGTGAACTCAATCCAAACATGACTTTTCCTCTTCTTCTGCTCCCTCTTGACACGATCACTGTTATTTGTTTTGTGATTTATTTTCTCCATATAATCAAACAGCATTAGTGTACCCCTTTCACAGTGATCATTTAACACATTCCTTCAGCATCCATCCATTCTTGATCCAATCTCTACTTATGCTACTATACATACTTCTTAAGTACCTCATTACCACATTATTCAATTTATGTGTCATCTAACATACTTACTTACTTCCAAAATTGGGGAGAAGCATATTTTTACACTCAGCTTTCTGCTCCCTTTCCACAATCATTCACTCCTCACACAGACCATATACCACCAGTACCTTTTCCCCAGCATCTTAAAATTGCTCCCTCTATTTCCCAAAATTCTACCAAGGTGATATCATCCTCATCCTCATCATCCTCATCATCCTCATCATCCTCATCATCACCATCACCATCACCACCCCCACCCCCATCTTGTTCTAGTTTTTATCACTAAAGTTGTTCATTTCATATTCTTGTCAAATACATCTATATTGGACTACATTAATTTTCAGATCCATGCTCATCATTGCATCAGACAATCTAGTATTTGTTGCAAATTATTTAGGTTCTTAGTCAATAGCACACCATCATCCGCACACAAATGTACATGAACATTCACATCCCCAGACACCAGCCAGCATGCCTATAAAGCATGATAGAGAGAAAGAGAAGGAGGGAGAGAGAGAGAGAAAGAGATATGCATTAAAAAAACAGGGAACATCACATATCTCAATCTTATTGCCTGCTCAGGGAATAAGCATTTACTAAACATTATTCACACACATGATTTATTTTTATTCTACATATGTGTTAGAATTTGAGAACATGCTCAGAATTATTCCATAACTCAAATGAATTCTTGTTATCATATGCTTTCTCCTTTTAACACTTCCTCAATTCAATTTAATCCCAAATCATTTCATCACCTTTATTTTAAATTACTGTCATTTTTCTGGAGGGTTCCAGTTCAGTCCTCTTTACCCACTTCCAGGATATTTTAAATCTGTATTTCAGGATTACACTGTTTTATTTAATCTTAACCACCCCCTTCTGTCTTTAATTCTATGTTCCATATGATCCATCTTTTACTTTCTATGCATATTATGCAGTACCTTTCTTTCTATCTTCTTTCTTCTCAAAAAATCATTCTCCTATATAATTTTTCCTATCCTCAACCTCTTTCAACTCTTCCTTCCCCCAAGCATCTTTTTCTCATTAGTGTGACTGCACACTTCTGTGGCATCCCATAACATAATTCTCTTTTTGTTCCAAGTGCTTCTGCACCCTTATTGATTATATTCATATAAGTAATCCATTCTGTTGAAGGATTAATCTATCTTTTAATATTGCTTTCATAAAGGCTTCATACCTAGTCATCCTGCAATCATGCTACATTCACATTATTTTCTTTCAATAGTTTGTTTGGTTCCATATCTATTTTTCCCAATTCACTTTTGGCTCTGTCCAAAATGAATCTCAAAGATCCTTTTTTCAACATGGGTTCTCTTATTTTTATCATAAAAATATGAATCAGTTTTGGTTTTTGATTAATTTCTTTGCCATCTCTGTATAAAAATAACATTGTACTTATCTGAAACAAATATTCTTTATTTTCTAAGCAGATGTTCACTAGTGGTCCACATTTTCCTTCATTCTTGGGTCTCTGAATAGCTAGATGTTTTTTCCCTGTCTTCTCTCATCTTAATCTCATCCATTCATGTAATTTAACAGCATAATTCCCCAGATCACATTTATTCAGAATGCTGCAGTTCTTTCCCAAAACTCATACTATTTTTGTCTATTATTATCATCATTCACTGAACATAACATGCTTGCCACCAACCTATAGTTTTCTATTTTAATATGTATGCAGAACAACCCACGACTCTGATTCAGACATTCGGACATCCATGTTAGCTCTTAGAATTAAATCTACACTGTCACATCTTTTCATGGATTCATAATCCGATCTTTATGTAGCTCTATTACATTTCCTTTCTTTCTCTTAGTTTACCAAACCCAAACATATTTTTGTTTCTTTAATTTCATTAAATTAATTCATACTGTCCCTAATTTATTCTTCATAATTGTAAATTGTAATCTTCTGGGAGCTATAGATGATATCAAGTAAATATTGATCCAAGGAGTTCTTGGTGTTCACTGAGTGTGGTCATTTTCTTACAGATGTTTCATTACTTAAACTTGGTAATACCATCAGTGCTAGTCTGGTAACATAATCTGCAGGAAAACAACCAAGCCCAGAGAGCACTAAGGACCCCTTCATGTCAATCAAATATTCTCCTTTATTGATAAATATTGACCTCTCCAGTCATCTTGACTTTGGTTAATGGAGGCTTTTGGATAATTGAAGCTTTCATTATCACTTTCTGTGATAAAGGTGTAGATTAGGTTATAAATCTTAGATGTACATGCATCATACACAGTATTTTCTGTTATTGGGGCAATATTTCACAGAAATAACTAAAATTTAGATTTATACCAAACATACTCACATTATTCTATACCTAGCAATTAACTTGCTATTGTGTTGTCAGCATTCCACCAATTTGGAGGTAATACATATTCAAATACCTTACTTCAACATTAAAATAAAACAAATGTACCCTATTTTTTAGAGTTTAAACTTTTGTTTAAACCAGTATTCATTAATAATTATAAAAGATCATTTCAACAAATGTAAAAAAGTATTAGGTTAAAAATCAAAGTACAGAAAGACTTGATTGGTGCTTGGCTCATGTTTAAATATAAGGTCACAATCACACTATTTTTTTGTAATAGTATCAAAATCATTTCCATGGACTTTTCAGGCCTACAACCATGCAATTCCCTGTGCATCTTCCAACCAAATATCTCATGAAGCCCAGATAAGGTTGTCTACATGCTATCACCTATTCAGGCTAAGAAAAAGGAAAGTCAAGAAAAAGTATATAAGTATCAAATATAAAAACAATGAATCCATTAATTTTTTTTGAATATATCAAGTTACATTGATTTTTCCTTCAAACAAGAATATTAAAATATTCTTCAAGAGATTCTAGTCTGGTATCTTTTAAATGTATATACACAGAGTTTAATCTAAGGGATACATAAACAAATGACATTAATGATGATTATAACATCAACCTTTTAAAGTAAAATAAAAAAAATCTGTTATTGGCCTTTGATTTTCAATGATATAGTCTATTTCTGCCTCTGCTTCTATTGTGTTAGTTTGTTTTATTGTTGTTGTCCTTTAGGCAACCTTTCCATATGTGTTTGCATTCCATCTGAATGTTCTGCTTTGTGAGAGACATCACAAAGGAAACAATGAGATTGAATTCTTATGAAGCATGAAATGCAGGCCACCGAAAGGTTGTATTTCTTTTAGCCTCCCATAAATGTATTTACATTGATCTTTTGGTGATTTCATTACCAAGAGCAGTCTCATAAAGTTTGAAGGTTAAGTGATCTGGCTATGCAGGGTGCTTTTAGTTTTATTCTAACCATGCTGGCAGTTTCTGGCCTGTTTTCTCTTTCATTGTTGCAGAGACTGTTAAGTGTATTCATTAAATTAATAAGGCTGGATTCAGCTGACCCTCTTTTAACAAAAACAAAAAAAGAGAGATAAGTACAATGGTCACAAACTTATGTGTGAACTGCATTCTATCTTCTTTCTAAAATCTACCTAAAATCTAAAAGAAAAATAGCTGTTCTGTTGAGGGGTAGCATAAATAATTTTTCATTGTTTATTGATTTTTAAAAAGCTCAGCAATGTCAAGTAAGAGAGGAAAGTTAAGATAAAAGCAAAATAGAGGCTGGTTGCACAGGGGTCTCCACAGGGATATTAAGAAAGTAAAGTTTAGATCTGTCATTATGAAATTGAAGCCACACATTTTCTTTGTGTACTACACAATGCATATTAAAAAGTCTCAGGGCTTTGATCATATGATTATTTTTTTGATACCTCCAGTACACAGATGTCCTAGTCTATCTAATGTTGTCTTCTTGCCCTCATGAGTTCTCGAACCTCACACAGTTGGGGAAACTTAAAAAAAAATCATTTTCCAAGATGATAAGAACTTCTAAGGGATGAATAAGTTTCAAAGAAATGTCTTGTTTTTAATTCCAAACAAGTGTGAGGCATCAAGGGTCCTTTTTTGTCTATATGCAGTACGTATAATGAATATGTATCTATGTTCCCATGAAAGATTTTGTTGAAAAAGAAAATAATTCCGGATTTTAAAATTTTAATGATTCAAGTTTCTTACAAATTAAGGGCTTTAAGTATTTATTACTTTGTTCAAACCTATCTTCTTTCAAAAAATTCAATAATGTACATATTTATGGATCTTGTCTTTTCCATGAAAGAAATTAACCTAAAAAACATTGATCCTTCCAGGACCACCTACTGTCTTTGGGTTAAGTCTGGATGGAAGTGTTTTCACTGATCCTGGTATTTTAAGTTATTGAAAGGAATCATTCAGGTGGTGACCAAAGATCCTGGTGTATTAGCATCAACTCTAACTTCAGTCTATTGTCTTCCAACAAGACCCTGACACCCTCTAAGCACTGGGAGAAGAGTTGACAGTATGACCCCCCCCTCCACTGCCTAGAGTGCTATTGGATATTATTGATGAATTGATGATACCATATCCTGAACAATTAAATGGCCTCACTCAGCAGCTTTGAACAGAGGTCAAAAAGCTATAGAGGAGATTAAAATCCCCGAACACCATGCAAGTCAAGAGCGAATAGGCTGATTTTTCTTCCCCCACCAAAAGAGATCAGAACTACCCATTAAGGACGTATTTGAACCATTGTAAGAAAATGATTTCAACCTACAGTCCTCATACCTGTCCCAAATGGTTGATGTTATCAAACACTATTGAGGGATCTGACAAGACGAGGGGGGAGGAAGCACACTTCCTCCATTAGGTTCCAATGCAGGTCACCCAGGAGAATTACCAATGTTGTATCCAATTGAAAAACTAGCCTGAACGTTTATATCTTTTTCCTTCAAATCCAGATTCCAAAATATTCATAATTTATACAATTTTTTCTCATATGTTATAACCCTATAACAATTTTCACTATTAAATGTAAATATCTTCACTATTAAAATAAAAGCACTATTAAAACAAAGCAAAACTGACACATTAACTGATATTACTTAATGTGCCATTTACATTTCGTACGAGTCTATAAGCAGATTTTCGTTTATTTGAATAAATGGAATTGTATAAATGAAATAGCTTTTAAATTGCAAAGTAGTTCAAGCCTTCCAGAATACTGCTCTTTTGTCATCAAAATATCAAGGGAATAATTATCATTCATTTAAGTACATTTATCTTACATTTGTATATGCACACATTGTTTAAATTGACAGGAATACTATACATAAGACTGTCTTTTATGAGTCAAACTGCCCCTGAAGAAAGATCAAATCCTCTGAAGTGCTTTAAGTTGTTTCAATAAATATCTTGTCTTCGGTTTATTATAGGATTTTGTTTTTTTTTCTCAAAATGCTACTTCTGAAGCTACCTCTTGAAGTTCTTTGTCATTCATTTTTTAAACCAGATTTCAGAGTAGCCCTTGTTCTATGCAAGGTAAAGTAAAATGCACACAAGTTTTGCATTGTTTTTTTATGAGAATATATGCATCCAACATTCAGTGTATATCACATTATTAAGCAGTCTCTTGACTAATTTCTTTAGTCACTGTCTCTCAAATGGTTGTCTTGTAATTGTAATTGTACTTGTAATTGACAGCTCAGTTGCAATGCTTGCCAAATTAAAGACAAATGTAGCTGTAGTAGATGGAGAATACTTGAATTCTTAATAACCAATATTTCATCTCATTTGTTTGTTAACAGTTCATGAAGTTTCAGATGGCAGCACTGAGAATTTTCAGATAACAAGAGTTCAATCATAGGATAACCAAAAACTACCAACTTTACATATAGATAAGTGTTCTGATTCATCACCAGGTAAAAAGCCTTTTATGACTCTTTTTGGCAAAGAGTAATGAATCTCTAAAGTAACATTTCAGTAATGGCCCATCTTTACTCTTCAGGCAATGATAATTGGCACCAAGTAGCCAATATTAACATCAAAAAGTTCCAAGCTTCCTTGATCTGAGACACCCTGGATAAATTGCCTTCAACTTCCCTAATTTCCAGCCAAGATGGTCAAATATTACGTTGACTGCAAATAATGGGAGCTAGGTCCAATGAACTTGAACTTGCCAAGTTGGGAAAGACTGGCTTATGGACTGATGATGTTGTTGTGTTGTTGTTCATGATGTTACTTAGTCTGATAATGAAATTTATGTAAGAGAAGCACCAAGCTGGCTTATACATGCAGTTGCCACACAACAAAGTTGACAAAGAAACAATTAAGGGGTCTATGTACAGGCATAACCCATCCCTGAAAATTTGTATTATGAAGTAGTGGTTTGGGCAGTCTCTTTGCATAGACCATGGACCTGACCCCACATATGGAATGAATGTAGTAATGCTGGTGAAAGCTTATGCATGGTAACTTATCCATGATTTCTTTGTGAGACAGAATTCACAATCAGTGGAGTATCTGTAGGGCATTATCCAAAAAAGTCAAGACAGTAACTCCAATGTAAAATAACAGGCAGAACAATACACATCAAAAGTGGACAGAACTTTAATTGCACTGTTGCAGTTGCCAGGTTGACATATTTGATTACCCCTGTGGACACTCCTGCTTTGCAGAGTGAGATGAATAAACTAAACATCTATCCTGTTTCACAGCAGCATTAAAAATCTCCTTATAAAATAAATCCCACCGTATGATATTCTATTGTAGTGACATTTTTAGTACTCTGTGTGAGAAGAGTAATCCCAAATTAAAAATATTCATGATACATGCCATCGTTCTGCTTTCAGATTCTATTATCTTCTGACACAATAGCACAATAACTATCATGAGTAAGAAATGGCACTAGCAGAGATGAAAAAGAATCCTGGTTTTGTTTCTGGATTGCCTTGGGATACTCTAACAAAACATGTCTTATCAGCCTTAAAGCTGGTTGAGGTAGGAAATAAGTGTGGGCTTCTGGATTTCATATGCAAATAGCAAACAAAGCTTATCACTATAATTCTCCACTTCACCAAAATATGATTTCTTGGAAAGGTTGTAAGTTCAACCTGAAGCTGTGATGCATAAGTTATTGAGTAGGTGTATGACACTTTGTACTTTAGCGTTACTGTACATTATAGGAGAATTAAATTTCAGAGAGCACCAGCAGAACAATTTGACTTAAATCTGAAGCTAGATAATGATAGTAGCTGTATATATATGATATAAAATTTAGATATATGAACTGAATATATAATATAGTCATGTATAGTTCAGTGGTGGGATTCAAAACTTTTTACTACTGGTTCTGTGGGCATGGCTTAGTAGGCATGGTGTGGCATGATGTGGCTTGGTGGGCATGGCATGGGAAGGATACTATAAAATCCCCATTTCCTCCCCACTCCTGGGAGAAGGTTACTGCAAAATCCCCATTCCCTCCCCACCCCACTAACCTGCTTTCCAGCTCTGTTCTCCTGTGCAGGGCAACAAAAGAAGACCCAGCTGATCAACTGGGACTCGGGAGGCAGAGAATAGATGGGAGTTGGGCCAGTCAGAGGTGGTATTTGCCGATTCTCTGAACTACTCAAAATTTCTGCTACTGGTTCTCCAGAACTGGTCAGAACTTGCTGAATACCACCTCTCTTATGGTTTATTAAATACACATTGATACTGTATTCATCTGGGTCTCTCTCTCTCTCTCTGTGTGTGTGTGTGTGTATGTGTGCGTGTGTACATGCCTTTGAATGCCTTTGAATCAGTGTTGACTCCTAGGAACTGACTTGACTAATCACTGAAGTTTTCTTGGCAAGATTTCTGAAGTGTTTTGCTATTGCCTCTTTCCTAGGACTGAGAGAGAGTAATTGGTTCAAGGTTACCCAGCTGTAGCAGATCTAGAACTCCCACTTCTAGTCTGATGCCTCTATCACTGCACTAAACTGGCTCTCCTTTCCACTTTATAGACAATTTAAAGTAATAAGACAGAAGCATTGTTGCCTGTTGGGACACATGCTCATATTAAGTATAACCAGGAATAAATGAATAAAATGGATATACTTTGTTCAACTGATTTTTTTTTCAAAGTGTTTTTTCATTACAAGAATATCAGTCCATACCTTGGTAAGACAAAAATATAAAAGTGTTTGCTTCTCAGAATTTATTGGTAAATAAAATGGAACAATAAAATAAAAAGGTACTATTATTGCATCTCTTGGGCAGTTCTTTAAGAAATGTATTATATGGAGGCATAGGTCTACTAAGTTTAACATGTAATCCTGAAGTGAGAAAGGTCAATGTACATTGCTTGAATAAGGAATGATCTAGATTCAACCCTGGCTGCTTTAATAAAATATCTGCAAAGGCTGGATAGGTAGGGACTTCCTATTCACAAAATGGATCTAGGACAACTTGCCATAGCTGTGGCAAGTTGGCTGTGGCAAGTTGTCCTATTCCATGACAAATAGCTGCTGGGTAGTCATGGCTAGTCCCAAGACATCCATTCACCAGGAAGCAAACTGATGAATTTGTTTGCCTAATTCCATTAATCCTCCAACCAACCAACCAACCAACCAACCAACCAACCAACCAACCAACCAACACACTTGAAAATAAACATCACCAGGTTGCAAGAAAGAATGTATTTTGTAGTAAAGATAGTGAAATGATTCTCTATTTCTTGATGGGCCCTTTTTATTGCTTTTTTGAAAGCCACTTTTTTTATTCCTTCTATATATCCTAATGAAATATTTTATACAGGATTTATCTAAAAATGAATCTTTTAAAAAACAGTCCTATAGAATCATGCAGCTCTTAATGTGCTTTGCTTTAGATTGAACATCATGAAACTTCAGAGCTTCTAAATCTCATGGATCTCTCTCCTTTTTGATAGGTTTCTTACAGACACAATTTTCAAAAATTAAAAATTTAGTATAAATTTTAAAACAATTAAAACACAAACATGATAATCCTCCAAGTCTTGGGAGAAAAAAAATCCAGAAAACTTTCATGCTACCTAACCAATTGGATTATCTGGGCCCTTTCAGTCAGGATTCAGACCTTATTATTGCACTGAGGTGCCATTGGCATATTTTTTGATCATTTCTGAAGGAACTGGGGTGGTGGAGGTGGATCTCTCTTGACTCTCTTGGATCTCTCAGTGGCCTTCAGTATGATCAATCTTCTAATTTTTATGGACCAATTTACAGAATTACAGAAACTTACCATCTTTGGTTCTGGATGGAACTGTACTTCCCATGAGAGTTGATGCACAATTTAGGAGTCCTTCTAGACTCTCAATTCCTATGCAAAGAGCAGGTGGTAGCTATTACGAGGAGGGTATTTGCACAAGTCCATTTTGTATGCTGGTTGCCAGGAGATCCTAATCACTGTCACTCATGTTTTAGTCACCTTTTATCTGGATTCACCAGTGTCTTTTGCATAGGGCTGCCCTTGAAGATGATTTGGAAGACAAATCATGGTACAGAAAGGCAGCAACATGAGTAGATCTTTCTTGGTATTTGTAACTGTGCAAAATGAATTGGCTCCTGGTGGGTTTCCTGATGCAATTCAAGGTGCTGATGATCAACTTTTAAACTCTTTATGACATAAGAACAGGTTATCGGCCTATTATAATAATTTCTGCCCATCCCATGTACCAGAATGGATACAGTACACATTCTTTATATTACACAAATACATTAATAGTATCTAAGCAGTATGTCTTCTCTTGTCATGGTGCCTACCCTTTGTAAAACCATACTGCTTGAAATTTAGATATCCTTGTCTTTGCTGGCCTATTGTAAATTCCTGGTTCTTCCCCTGACATTTGGCTACATTGTAGGATGTTGTACTTTTTTGTTTATATGTTGGCTGACTTGCTCACTTGTGGGTTGGTTTTTAAATGATTTTAATTTGTTTTCTTATTACTGGTTTTTAAATGATTTTGATTTGTTTTGTTATTACTGGTTTCTCTATTTGTGAGTGCCAGAGTTATGTGTTGAGCAGGTGGTCATATACATTTAAAGATACATAAATAAATCCATAAATCCATATGAGGGGCAGAACCTTACTCTTTCTGGATAGCTTCCTCCTCATAGCCCTAGTTGTCTTGTTAGGTCTGGCTTCTGTCCACTCATGCTCTAACAAAATTGTAAACATTTTATCACATTAGCATTTCTTATATACTTTGGGGAGAACCCAAACAAGCAAAATAAAATAAAAGTTGACATCTTTGTTTGCATTTTCTCTTTCACACAAGAGAAAGCAATATATAACTCCTTGCACACAGAATGAAAGGAATTGTAGTAGGAAGTGTAGCTTCTGGATTGTCATAACCAGCATCTGCAGAATATATTCTTCCCAGTCTATAAAGAGAAGGTTATATACATTTTCTCTAAAAAGTAAACCTTCAGATAGTCAAATAGTCAGTTTAAAACCTAAAATTAAAGTGAACTTGGTTTAACCACAATGCTCACCTCAGTAAAATAATAGGAGTTGTACCATGTATTTGTAGATATAATCTCATAGTAATAGAAAGACTATTTTTAAAACAAGTATTTTGAAAATATCCCAGTGTTTCAAACTATCATAGTAGTAAATCAATATGTTCATTATTAAACAGTCCTGTTGATATAACTATGTTCTAAAAGCTGTCCCATTGCATACTTATTTCTATTTTGAAATAAAATTTAAATTCCAGGCAAGGAGACACAATTACATAATGTATAGTGACATAGTAATGATTGAACAACTATTATATTTATAATAATTATTAATATAGTAGCTATTATTTTAATAAATAATTGTGATGATCGCCTAATAATGAATAAATGTCAAATTAATTAACAACTAATTCTTGTTGAATAAACTTATTAATTGTAGTCTTTAGTATATTATGGGGTGAGGTTTAGGAACAGCTACTATGAAATGGCTAAGATGTTGAACTAGGACTGGGGAACCTCAGGTGCAAATCTATCCCCACTATGGGAGGTCATAATCCAGTGCTGTGGGATGTTGCTGTGAAGGAAAAGTGGAGAAGGATGTATTCAGTATGCCACCTTCAGTTACTGAGTGAAAGAAGCATACAACTCTAAGAAATAAATAAAACAATGGATTGCCAAGCTAATTATATTTTGAAAGAATTTACATGTATATTTATAGCCATATAACTGTAGCTTGACAGATTTTATTATCAAGAAAATTTGTAGGCATGAGATTATTCCTCAAAAGTCGAATATGTGTCAAGTTCCTCAACCAGAGGTTTGTCAGCATGTTGGACTTTAAGTTCTGTAAAATCCCCACCCCAGTCAGCCTTTTAAAAATTCTTAAATGCTATATTGCAAAAAGTGAATAAAAGCGATTTGTTGCTTATGAAGTATTTAGGATAGATCTAATGTGAATATGAGTGAGTTGGCATGAAACCTCCCCTTATTCATGTGCTCTCCAACTATTATCATGTTCTTTTGGATTTAAAACTGAAACAAGATTTACTGAAAAAACAATACTTTTTGTCTGAAATGTTTCAGACAATTAAAGAACTCTAAGGAAATACTCCTGACCAAGCTTTATTGTTATTATGATTGGATAATTGATAATGTGAACAAGCAACTAAGGTTTTATTAAATAATCATTTAGGTTCTTTTAAAAGCAGTCAATATGCTTTTTATATATTCTAAAATAGTAAGGAGTGGCAATTTGAAAAAAGTAGAAAGCATATCTGATTTATTATAACTGTACCACAATATGTCAGCATATTTTTCTTTGATGGGTGATTGCTTGGATTTTATATTGGAATAGTTTAGATTTAATTTACCAGCACCGATCAATTATTTTATTTTCCATTGAAAATTTTTCTCAATGTCAGTAAGGTGACCTGAACAGAGCATAACTGTAACTAATGCCTTCACTTCCCGCAAGGCCTCCTGCTTTGCTTTGTTATAAAATGAGCTTATCTGAAAAGGAAAAAATATATATGAGGGGGGGAGGTATCCTGCTTGAGAATGGTTTGGGATCCTCGGGATACGCTTTCTGCTGATGTTAAATTTAAATCCATCTCTTTCATGTAATTGAGCAGACATTAAATATAACAAACATTTTATATCCCTTGCTACAGTAATTTGGGACTGGGAGATTTGGTTTAATCTTCCAGTTACTATAAATCACAATGGAAATAATGCCTGGTTTACATGCTCTTCTAAATGCCTACTTTGGAAGAAGTGGCAAAATAAAAATTCAATCAATTTGTTGCCATATATATTAGAATTCAGTTTTATATAGAGCTGAAAGAAATGTCAAAATGTTTCAAATTATGGTATCATAATTTTCAAATTGCTGGAGGACCCAGTTACTTCCAGAAGGTTCTTGAAATTAGATGGAAGACCCTGTGAAATTGAGTTGAAGACCAACATTGCTCTGCCCTAAAGCACTAAATGTTTTATCAAATGACTTGAAATCTAGTTTATTTCGATTAAAAGCACATGTTTAAATCTCTCCTCTTTACAGTACATCAGTGGATGAAAAGTAAAGTGCATTTTTGGCTAGATCTTGCTTATTGTGTGCATTAGCACAAACTGGAAGAAAATATGAATATGAATATGCAATTAGGATCTCAAAAAAATGGAAAATAACATTACAAAGGACCAAAATCAGCAACAAAAGGTAACATGACAAATAAAACCCTTTTCAAATAGGCACTCCCATTTCATAACCTCAAAGGTTTCCAATGGTGAAAAATATACATGAACAAAAGATAAAAGCATCACAGCTTAACCAATACACTCACATTATCCCATTTCTTTATTGCTTAATAAAAAGGTGCTGAAACAACAATGGTTTAACCTGCCTTAGAAGACCAAAAATGATTTTTTCTAAGAAGGGAATTTCCTTCAAGCTGATTCTGAACATTTTTTACTGATGTTTCATGATACAAGCTTTTGAACTAATCGCAATTTTGCTCACTCAAGCTTCCCAGCAAGCACTTCTGAACAAGGTGCAAAGTAATTCTATATTACTGATAGCTAGATGTGATTGTCTATTGAGAGTCTTTATAACAAATCTTTTGTTGGCAGTAATATGTTAAGTTAGCTAAATCTGGCTCTATAAGATGCTTCCTCCCTTTTATTTAACAAAGAAATACCTCTAAGGATGTGCAGGTCCCTTTTTTCACCACTTAAACATTAGGGATGTGCATATGTTCTTTGCACAAATTGTTCCATGGATTATTTAGTGTTGAGATGTCCATGCTTAAACTGGAATGTGTCTGTGTCTGGTATTTTAATCCATGCATTAGATGAAATAGGGCTGTTTTGTTTTGCCTAGAAATGGTGGTTGCAGAGTGGAGGAAAGCTAAGGAATTGGAGGGTGGTGGAGGGGTGTGTGATATATTACCCTGGGACACTGGTGGTGATGACTGAAGGACAGAAAAACGGTGAGGGACAGATGGAAGTATGCTGCACCGAGTATTATGGAAGAGAAAGAAGACACGTATAACATTACCATTCTCATCTTATCTAGGTTTTGTTTTGTCTGAAATCTGAAACAACTGAGATGCTCTGGGTTTTGGTTTAACCAAACCATGACTGATCTGAAATGGTTCAGCAGAACTTCTGGAATATGATGATTTGTTGCAGAGATTCAAAGCAAAGCATTTCCATTTCATGGACACACATAGCTGTAACTGAAATTGCTGCAGGGGACAATATTTCCATCTTTAAGAATAATGCACCAAAACATAATAGTTCATTGGAGGTTTTCATTGCAAGAGTGAGAATTCACATAGCTGGCACGGCAAACAGTTGCTCTGCATCATGAATGAGGTAAAAACTAGTATAAGTCCTGTATCTATGTCTTTATCAGTTCATTACTTGATTTTCCCTAGAAGCACATTTTGGGTATTATAAGCAATTGTAGTAATTGATTTTAGATGCATCAATTACAGACTTCCATCTTCATAAAAATCAACCCTCTGTTTTGTCTAATCCCTAACACTCATTATCCAGTTGCCTTCGATTGAATACCACATCTTTGCTGTTATCCCAATAGATTTTCCAAATATTTTAATTATAATTTAACAGATTCTTTCCTTATCCCTT
Organism: Naja naja; assembly: GCA_009733165.1. Lineage (NCBI taxonomy): Eukaryota > Metazoa > Chordata > Lepidosauria > Squamata > Elapidae > Naja > Naja naja. The sequence goes on along the minus strand of CM019150.1, from coordinate 188,279,371 downwards.
TTCAGGAGAAAAATCCTAGACCCACCCAGCCACCATCAAGAAAAGAAAAGAAAAGAAAAGAAAAAAGCAAAAAGCAGCAGTCATACTTATATATTGGAGAAAGAGAGGGATGTTACTTGTAAATAGGAAAAAAGTTATTTCAGATTTAGATGAATTAGATAATAAGAATGTTTGTCCTAAGAAGCTCCCCCCCCCTTGAGACCTGAGAATGAAGTGTTATTAATGGAATGGGGGAAAATGGAAACTGTTGTTGATAATGTAATGCAATTAATTATCCAAGGAACACAGGACAAGTAGCTGCTTTTATATATAATAGCAAGAGGACCGAATAACTGGATCTATTAATCAGCAGACCTCTGGATGCCTCTCATCTGTATTCCAGGAGTGTTTTTAGCCATAATGCCCAAATTCAGAAAAGGGCCTTCTGCAGTGAACAGTCTCTGACCGAGGAGGCCAAATTATCAATACTGATTTCTGGATTGCTGCATTGGGGAGGGAAAGGAATGAGTGTGAGCAAGCACTGCAGGGCTGGCCAGAACCTGATGGCTCCTGACTGCTTGTATTAGCATATGCAGCTGCTGTCTGATGCCCTACCCTCAGGAATAACAAAGCCCTCTTCCACCAGGTTGGAAAACAGAGCAATATTTAATGAAAGGGCATCTGTGGGCATCCATATTAATTCTGAATGTGTCTAGGAGGACAACATATGTGCCAAGGCTTTTGTCTCCTGGAAGCAAGTGCAGGGAAACTGATGTTTTCTTCAATCATGCCCTGATGAGTTATGGGTGGGTCAACTTAGTAAGTTAGCATTTTGAGAAAACATCTCTTTCCATATATTTTCTTAATGCCTAAGGAAGAAGGGATGTGATTTTATTATTTTTGTAATAATAATAATAATAATAATAATAATAATAATAATAATAATAATAATAAGTCTGCCAAATGTCTGATGTTCTGATAGCCAGTCCATTTCTCTCCTGTGCTTCCTGAGAATTACCACACCCTTTACTGCAGTATCACTTTTCTCCGCGGGCTTTATTGCAGACTCAGGGAAAAAAAATAAAAATAAAATAAAGGCTAAAGAGAAAGGGGTTGGAGGGAGGGGAAAAGAGGCCGTTTCAGCCATTTGCACTTCGCAAAGCTCGGCTAAATTGGAGGATTCGAGGTAGGATCTTGATACCCCTTGGTAAAGCAGCGTGGGTTATTTTGACACTCCCAGACCTGCAGTCCCGATTCCTGGAGAGCTAACCTTTCCCTGCTAAAATGTGAAGGGCGGGGGCGTGCAATCCAGGGGTGTGGTAGAGGTTTATTGAGTCTGCATGGAAAAATAAAAATAATAATAAAGGCGGGGCGCGGGGGGAGGGAGGAAGACGAGCTTTTGCTGTAGTCCGACAAAATAAGACCAAACTCGCTGAAGGCATTGTAACGAGTAGGCGATTGCTGTATAAAGAAAGGGAAGAGGAAGAGGAGGCTAATCCAAGTGACCTACTTCAGGGCACACACACACACACACACTCACACACTCTCTCTCTCACACACACACCGGCTGCCCGCCGGCACCAATGGCTGCAGCAAACCAGCAACAGCATTCGGGAAAAATCAGCGACGGTGCCACGGAAGACATCTAGGGGGAAGGCGGAGTATTTGCTTTGATGTCCTCCGCTCCTTCCGTGCGTCTTTCTCGCTAGCCAGGGAGGGGGGGGGGGAGGAGAGAAGGGAGGGGCGAGGTCCCCCGGGGCTCCGGCGAGGCGGTGGCGCGCCGGCGGCGAGATGGGTGGGGTCGGTCTGCATTGTGCTCGCACTGCCTGAACGGGTGGCATCCAACTGCAGGTGCGCTGTCGCCGGGAACGCCCGGGTGCGTTTCCGGCGACAGCGCGAGCCTCACACAAAGCCCTGCCCGCCCACGCCGCCCCAGCCCTAACTGTCTTTGCTGCCGAAAAACAAGCACACACACACACACACACACACACCCAAGTATTACACAAACTCACGCCTCGCTTCCACCTTCCGCCCCGCCGCACAAAGGCACTCGAAAGCAGCTCGTCTATATTCGGGTCCCGACCTCTCTTGCAACAACAACCCTCGCCAAAGGAAATGTTGTCTGTCTCCATCTCATCCACGTGGCGGGCGGGTTGGCTAGGGAAGGCGACTTGGCCAGTTTCACCCCCCGCCCCCCCCACACCCGGTACAAAGTCGCTCGCCCTGGTTCTGAAAAAGACACCAGCGACTGGGAGAATCGGAGGTCAGAGCCAGCGATGGGGAGGCTGGAAACGAGTCAACCCCAAACACACCACAAGTTTACTCTTTTGCTCTAGGTTACTCCCAGTCTGTCACAGGGGTCCTACAGAAGAGTATTTTCTTAAGCCCCCCCAAAAGACCCCCGGTTTATCCGACGCTGAATCGAAGAAAACGGGACTACGATTTAAGTCGGACGGCATCCAAGTACTTCGGTTGAAATAATCAGGCTATTAAAAAAGATTGAAATTAAAAAAAAATTCTTGAAGTAAGGCATAGACTTAAGATCACGACTGCTTAGCCCTCTCTCAATTTGGCTTTTAGAAAAATCCAGGCTAATAATAATATAATAATAATATAATAATAATAATTCTCCCTTTTAGAAATACAATGCAGCACCACGGACAGCAGAAAGGGAAAGGTTTGAGGAGAGAGGCTTCCGCGCCAGAAAGAAAACGCTGTTTGCCTTACCCATTGCAGTTTTAGCCATTGTAGGTGCTACAGAAGCTCCGAGCTTGCGAAGGCAAAGAGGTCCAGCTACAGCAGTGGGGAGAGCGCGCGCGCGAGGAGACTAAGGCACTGAGTCAGCAGAGCGGGGCTGAGCACAAGAAGGAGCGAGAGGCAGGAGCCCATGAATAATTATCACTCCCCAGCCTAAGCAGATTGGCTCGAGAGGTCCCCTGACATGACTCCCGCAGAAGCAGATTCTCTGAGCATTAAATATTGATCTGCCTGTGGTGCTGGAGTACAAAGTGCCAGAATGCAGTTTGAAATGGAAATTGGCCCTGGAGTGCTGCGTTCCCCCTTTACTTTCGCTTTGATAGTACATTCCATGTCAAGAGCTTAATGTCCTACAAGAAAAAAACATTGGTCTTGAAATCTCTGGCTGTTGCTAGATGTAAAACATGCACAAATGCATTCGAAGACAATATTGTGGCACTAACAGAAATAGGAGGAGAAGTGGGAGAATTTAAAGGCTGTTTGTTTTCCTTTTATCCACTTTGCATAATGTGGATGCTTATATAGTATCTATATATAAGGAGCTTATATATTTGTGGCTGAAATGTTAGCTATGCTTTTCTATTGGTAGGGCCTGCTGAACCCAGTACTGCAGAACTTAATTAAGATTGGATATAGACTGATTACATTATTTCTTAACACAAACATTCAGTGCTTTTGTCTTCTCTTTCTTTTATGACTAAGGTATGTCATAAAATATTTTTTAAAAAAGCTTGGGGGATTTACTTTCAGTAATTTAGACCTATAACAAAATACAGAATAACCGCTTTCACATTTTGTCTGTCTGTGATAGTGACAAGTTGGCATTCTTTCATCTGGAGTACAGAGAACTAGTAACTAGGCTAATTGTCATCAAGCTCAGCTAGCTGGGTATGAATTTGAAATATTCCTTCTTGCCTTCTCTTTTCAACATTAAACCAATGAGGGGTTACTGTAGAGAGGACTAAGATGGTGCTGTTATTGAAGTGATTTAAATTGTCTTTTGCTTTGAGACCCATACATCTCTAATGTATTCTGATTTAACATGTTCATCTAACATGCCCTTCTCCAGCTCAATTAATGAGAAAGATACTTTGTCACAAATAACTACAATGAAATCCAAGATCAAAATGGGAAACCTCTCTTTTTGTCAAGAAAGCTGTTTGGGTTGTATGTATATTGAGAGCTGATGATGCTGAAACCAAATAGGGCTGAAGTAACTTCAGCCTTGCTTTCCAACATGATCTTTTCATCACTTTCTTTCTGGTATCCTCTCATTTCTTCTCTTCCCTCTTGAGATAAGATTTCTTCAGAGTAGACACATCATCCCTGACCATTGAAAAGAAATGTTGGATTCATACGTGCTTCCAAATGCAATCCTCAAAGAAATAAGCTGTCATTTCCAGACAAAACATTTAGCTATGCATCCTCTTTCCTATTAAATTCTCCATTTTGAGTGGATTATATAAGACCTGGATTAAATGACCCTATTATAGATTACTCAAGAAGTTTTGAACATAGGGAATCTCTATTGGGATCTTTAAAAATGGGAATGTATGACTCCTAGCATAGTCTGAAGAAATTTATCATGATGTGGCCGTAACTGGGAATTTGACATCCATAGTTACTTCACATGTTTTTTCCCCTTTTTATGACCCTGTACTCCCTTAATTCAGGATGGAGTCAGGGCAACTGAATGGAGCTGAGTGTTTACTGGCCACCTTTCCTGACATCTATGTGGAGTTTGCAGCAGATATTTTCTCTTTATAGCCTGCCTGACAGAAAAACATATGTTGCTGTCTAGGATTGAATCTCAATGTCAACCCTTTCCAAGTGAGAGGCAAGCATCTTCACCTCTAAGCCATCATGCTGTATTTCACAGAAGTTGCCATAAATCTACTCACATTTAAATTTGCATGATCTAAACTAATCCTTGCTCCCACTTTTACAAACAAACAAACAAAAACAAACAAACAAACACACAGAGTTGGAAGAGGAAAATATTTGAAAGTGCTTAGATCAGCCTTCCCAGTTTGATAGCATTCAGATCACTAGGAGTAGAATTCACAAAGCATTAATTATTAGAATTGTAATCCCTAAACATCTGAAAGGCACTCAGTTGGATTAGGCTGACTTCGATAGTTAAGGTCCAACATTACAAAGTGATGTAGCAAGTGCCCATCACTTCAACAGGAGCTTACATCTTTGCACCCCCCTATGTTATACACAGAGCTCTCTTTGAATCAGTAGGGGAAACCCCAGTGTTGTTCATTGCAGAATATTGATGTGAAAACATGCTTCTGGTGATAAAAACCTGTTATACTTAATAGGGCTTTTTACTGGCAACAACCCATTCTGGTAAAAAGAGAATAATCAGGAATGATAGGGGTTTCTATTAGCCTAAGGTGAGTAACAGATGGGCATTGTAGTTCAAAATATCTGAATGCTTCCTGTCTCTAATTTAAGCAAATGGAATAAAAACTGGCTTTGAAGAATCAAATTATTGTTTTAGTGTAATGAATGTATTCTTAATGCTTATGAAAGAAATCTGAATTCATATCTTCACACATTTTGAGGCAATTTTCAAGTATACTGTAATAAGTTCCTTGGGTGTAAGAAAAAAGAAGTTGCTGAGAAATTAGGATTAAAATCCAAAGAGAATATTCTAAAATGGGCAACATTTCAGTTGGAATGATACCATCTTTAATTTAATTGTGATGTTGGGAAAATGGCTCACTAAATTTTATTTGAGTTTTTTGTCAAATCCTTCCACTAAAATATAAGGTAAAAATCCAATCACCAAATAAAATGGCCACAGTAATTTATTTGTGATTAGGAATTGCCATTCAGAAAGCTAGAATCCTGGAACTGTCCTTGGTACCTAAAAACCATGTACGTTTTCCAGCTGTTACAATGCCAATTGAACTGCTCAGCTGAAGTGTTTACTTACAGGAAATAAGAAAGCCTGTCTCACCCTACTAACCTAAAACTGGCAATGAAATGATGAATCAGGGTTTGAGTGTGAAATGTGTATCACAGATAATTAAGAAAGCAATAGTAAATAAAAGTCTAAATGTAAAGTGGAAAAATGCAAATAAATAAAATAAAATAATTAAGAAGTTAAACTAATTCTTTATAATTAAAGGGTACAAAACTGAGGCTTTTAAATGTGGCTGTAAAAATCTTCAAAGAGGTGGTGATAGCTCATCCATTATAGTCCCTTGGTAGAATAGCATAGATCAGGGGTCCCTTGGTAGAATGGCATAGATCATAAACTCAAGGCCTGGGGACCAGATCTGGCCTGCGTGGTGTTTAGTTCTGGTCTGCAGGGCTGCCCTGGAAACAGTGAAGGACTGACCTGTGGTACCTCTGCCAGTGAAAACAGAGCTCCATTTTCTCTGGCAGAGGGTTGCAGGAGGCTGTCACAGCCAAAAACAGAGCTTGGGAGCCCATTTTCACTGGCAGAGAGCTCAGGCTACAGATAGTCCCAACACAAGTGACGTTGATCTAGCCACACCCACCTTGGCCATGCCTACCCCAGCCCCTCAAGGTCAAACACAACGTCGATGCATCCCTCAATGAAATCAAGTTTGACACCCCTGGCATAGATGTTAGTCTTAGAGAATTAAAAGAGTTCATGGCAGATTGGCCATGCTTTAATGCTACACAGGGCAAAAGTCCTTCCGCAAGATGTATTAGGTGCAGCTAGCAATGCCCTTTTTTTACATTTTAAAGTCCTGACAAATAAGGAGAAATAACTGAAGTGAACAAAATTCAGATGAGAGGAAAGTGAACAGGCATTCCTTCCATCCTGGAATACTAGAACTGAAGTCCATCTAGTGAAGTTCTACTATGGCAGATTAGAACAGAGAAAAAGATGTACTTCTTCATATATATATATATATATATATATATATATATATATATATATATGTATATAAATGGATGTCACAAAATATAGGAATGATTGACAAATTGGTTGACTTAAAGAGTATTTAAAGAGATATTGATGCAGTCAAGACAATGAGTCCTAATAGCAACATATAACTTTTACATCTAAAACAATATTTTTTTGAGTAAAGGTTACTAGACAAGAAGCTCCTTATAGGCTTTCCATAAAACTCTTATTAACTTCTGTCAGGACAAAATGCAGATCTCAATGGACCTTTTTTCTGAATGTGGCAGTCATTAGATCTCTTTATCAGCTATTTTAAAGTTGGGTCTTAATTTGGATAAATATTGCAATTTCTCATGTTAATATGATCTGTTCTTTTTACACTTATGTCTCAGGAAAATGATATCTGAAAATGGAAAAAAGAAATAAAATACAGAAAGTAATGCTCATGCTTAGTATTTGTTTATTATCAAATTGAAAAGTGATTTTTTTTACAAAAAATCTGAATATATTGAAATACTGGTGTTATTACTATGTGTCAAGATAATAAGTCTGATTGTTTAATTATATATTTTGTAATATGTAATTTTGCATGCCCTGAATATACCCACATAAATATGGATGTTAAAAATTAGGGTATTCAATTTAAAGTCTTATAAAAATATGAATCTCCACAAATTCTAATGCCAGCTTATAAAGATGCATGAAATCCCAGAACAGTGATTTTCTTCTTTGTTTTTTACACTGAAGAATGGTGGGAATGGAAAGGACAAGGTGAGACAAAAGGGAGAAGGTGTCTCTCCCTGTGGCTCTTACATAGTTCATTAAATTTCCATATTTGAAAAGAAAATGTGGCAGGATAACAGGCCACATTATTAACTTGTCAGATAAAAAAAACCCAGCTCCCTCAGGAAACAGGGAGGAGGTTGAGTAAGTGTCATAGAGATTTCCATCATCAAAAATAGTCCCAAGAAATTATATGAGTGTTCATTATTTCAAACCTTTAGTGTATCAATTATTTATGAGTAGTTGTTATTGGGCTGTCTATGGAGCACTCATACTGAATTTTTCTGAGTGGGGTTATGCAAATTATAGAGGAAGAGCAAGTTAAATTTCAGAACTTGACATGTGAATTTCCTGTTTTCTGTTTTCTGTCAATGATTCTTTTAAAACTTGAAGTAATACAAGTCCATCCATCCATCCATCCATCCATCCATCCATCCAATATTTTAGAATATTTACTTCTTAACTCAATGATTTTTTTTAAAAAATATAAAAATACTGTAATGCTTGAAGTTAACTCAATTATGGCAGCTCTTCATAATCAGCACCCAAAACCCTTCCAAAAATAAGGTACTTTCTTAAAGGCCCAGAGGTTAAAGATATTCTGTTTCTTAGGAGGCAGAATATTTCAGAGAATGGAGCAGCTTCTCAAGCTTGTTGATAGCCCCATCATTCACATTTCCTCTGGGTGGGAATTTCTAGCATTGCCTTCCTCAAAGAATGCATAGTGTGGACCAAATTTAACCAAAGAAAGTGACAACCAATTCCCAAAGTTAGGTTTAAAGTTAAATATCGGGGTTTTAAACTGGACCTGGAAGCAAATAATGTAGCAATTCTGGCATTCTGGCATTAATGCAAGTGAAGAAATCAGAGTTAAGATACTTCTTATGGATATAAACAGTTTAAGCAGCAGGATAATTCTGTATGTTTTGAAAAAGAAAGGAATCTAAATGATTATGAATATGTTTTTGAACTAACAGTATAACAGGCATTATGTGTATGGTCATTTCAAATAATTGGCAATTTATGTTATACATGGCAACTGCAGTGAGATTATTAAATGCATAAAGACTGAGAGGTTCTGAAATATCCACAATGGAGGAATGGCTGGTGAAGATTGGCAGAGATGGCAACATTAACTTCTTTGACCAGGGAAAAGACAGTAACTACATTTGGTAATGACTGAAAATCTTTTATGGACTTTTTGCTGAAAATCTTCAACTGTTAACATCTTGCTGGCCAAAACAAAGATGGTTTCAAATATTTGAAATTACTCATGATCTATTAGAGGATAAATTGCTAGACAGGATCTATGGTTTGATCCTGCAATGGTATTTTTAAAAAAGATTTAAATAGCGTTTTTGTATTTTAAGAGTGTAATGTAAAATAAACAATAACCACAATATGCAGCTTGAGGTGTAAATTAATAATAATTATGATAAATCTATATATGCCTTACCTGGTTCTTGTTTTTCCTTGAGAAAGTACCTAATACAATAAAACTTTCTTCAAATACTATCTTTCATATATTACAACTTAGATGATGCTAGGAATACAGAAATTATTGTACAATACATCTAGTGAGAAACAGGTTTGAAAACACTTTCTTAAACACATTCTTAAGCAAGCAGTCTATTTCATGTTAGATCAGTATATGGAGTTTTATCTCAATTTTGTACTGTCTGCTATGGGTTTCAATTTGTTTCCTAGGTACTTTCCAATTGTTGAATTATTTAAAGGCCTAAATGATATAGGCATGAGGAAGATGCCTTTATTCCTTGAGAACCTCTCTAAATATTGGTTTAATCAAAGGAGTTCTTAATTCATGTGCTAAAATAATTGGAATATGACACAAAGAACTATTTGTTATGATGCTTAGGGTTATATCTCTGGAAAATTCAGTATGTTCTAAACATTTGCAAAAAAATTGTTTACAGAACTTTTGCTTTGCTTTTACCTTCATTCAGTTGTATTCTTGGAGATAGTGCAGAAGGCAAGAAAGAGAAGAATTATTTAATATTTTGCTTGTTGCTATTTTCCCACCCCCCAGAAGTTCAAAAATTTATTTGTTCATACGTAACATTTCATTTTAACTTAATAAAGTATTATGCTTCTCTTACATTTCATTTTCTTCTTTATAAAAACAGTTTCCAGACTTATTATGTAGCATATAGAAGAACCTTTCTGAACAGGATTACTATACAGATCCATTTCAGCAATTTTTGTTCTTTTTCCCCCTTTAAAGAAAACTAGAAACATAGAAGACACACAAGGGAGAAGACAGGATCGAATGCTCAAGCACTTTAAACACTTAAGGACCAAAGAGTTATAAATAAATGGATTCCAATGTTGAGCTGCACAGTCTTGTGTTTAGAAAAATGTCTAAGAATTCAACTAAATTAGAATCTAATGAGTTACTAGCCTTACTTTGTGCAGAACATATTCCCTCAGCTGTTTCTGTAGGCTTTTGAAGGCTTACATTTCAGTGTAATAATAATGGCCAGAAGGAATGAAGCCACTGTTGTAAATCATAAGAAAAGAGACTCTCATTAAGTTCCCAATGTTGAAAAAGACTGCAAGCTGTTATTATTATGAACTAGTTCAAAAAACCAATTAAAACTGTAACTCACTAACTTAAAAGAAAAGAAGAAAAGGAATGAGTTCTATGCCCATCTTTAGAGTTTATATGGTGGCAAAATAATTATATTTTAATTGTGTTACGGTTCTGGTTTCATATTGAAAATAAAGTACAAACGCCCTATCATTTTCAATTATTTACTTCTTATGTTTAATTATTGCAATTCAGCTCTTCTTGCAAATAGTTTGATAACACTAATGGATAAAGGTAAATATGTGATGTGATAGTTTCCCCTTTATTAGCATTAGCATCAGGATGTTCTAGCAGAAGGGTTGGGGTTTTTTTGGAAATTGACTGTTGGAAGTAGTGATGTCCAACAGCGGAGAACAATTGCCTGGGAGGGTAGATAGTAAGAATATAGTAGTAAGTCAGTAGTAAGTTTTGCTTTGCTTTGCTTTGTTATATTCTTAGAGATGAATGGACTTTTCTTGCTCTGTCATGGTAGTGAGGTGATTATAATATTTAAAGTTTTCTTCTCTGGTACATAATTCTTATAATGTATAATTGAGGCTGTAAATAAATGACGTTTAAATCAGATGTCTCAATCCTGCATGACACCCTCCCTATGAAATATAATTTTTATTACTGACTTTTATTGCAGCATCACTTTCACTGGGCCTTTGGTTTAGCAAGTTAATTCTGTCAGATTCTTCCAGAGGTTTATTTACTGATCTTTTATATTACCTATTGACAACCCTTCTTTCTTCAAAGTGTTGCTACGCTTTCTATTTTGTTGCTTACTGAAGGTATATGATTTCAAGTTGCTTGTTTTGTTGGCAAGGCAACTATTTTAATATGCACTTCACATCTAATTAATCACCAAAGATTGATTATTTGAAAATTCCAGAAAGGGAATGTTACTTTTCATTAATATATTCCACCAGTAGAACTCACCTAAATTATTTATTTTATTATTTATTTTATTAATTTGACTTGTATGCCGCCCCCTCTCCAAAAGGACTCGGGGTGGCTCACAACTAAAAACACAACAATAAATAATTATCTAAAAACCAATTAAACAAAGTACAAGTAAAATAAAGATTTTAAAACCCCAAAGTTAAAACACAATCAACCCCCCGCCCAGGAGGTCAGCACAGCCCAGACTGTGCAAATAGCCAGGTCTTTAAATTGTGGCGGAAGGCGTGGAAATCGGGGGCCAGCCGGAGCTCCGTTGGAAGCTGATTCCATAAAGTGGGGGCCGCCACAGAATAGGCCCTCCCCTGGGTCGCCGCCAAATGACATTTTGTTGCTGATGGCACCCCGCCTGTGCGCTCGTACAGGGCGGCTGGTATTTGATGCTGGCAGGAGCCGTTCTCTTACCATCACAATTAGTTAGATTTATGTCTTACCTTTCCTCAAATTGCTCCTGGTGGCTTCCAGGGGATGTTGTCATCTAGTCCACACCAAAGCAATCCAGTTGAAGGAGGCTGGACTTAGTGAAAGTGACAGGCTCAGAGTTTTCCAGGGTTTTTTTCTATGACGCAGGATGATTTTATGTTTGTGGCTCTCTGGCATGAGTCCGACTTTAAATGTTTGACAATATCACGTCTGTCATTGTAAGGATCCTATGTTTCATTGTTCATAATTATACTTTTTCTTCTTTCAGCATTGCCTTTCAAGATTAACTACTAATCCCTCTTAAGTAGGACAGAAACATAAATTTTTAGTGTTTTCAACATTGTGATTTCATTTGATTTATTTAAATACTTCTATGTCCTTTTCAGTCATGGATCTCCAACTCTTGATTTATAACATACATTTATTTATAATTAAAACAGTATTTTTAAAATATTAAATAATAATTTATTAAATTTATAGGTCACCTGACTCAATCTCAACAGTTATATTGGGGAAAAAGTCTGATAGTAGACATCCTTTGATTAAATGATTTATCCTAATTACATGTTGCTGGAACAGAATCATCCATTTATTAATGATTGCCAATTTTTTCATGACAGCTAAACACATCAGTAATATCTCCAATCAAAAATGCTATTTCACTATATGGTAGTCTTAGGATTTTCTGATGAACATTCAGTAATGAACACTGTATAATGAGACACATACATTTATTGAATGTCAAGGCCCTGGATACCACTTAAAATGATAATTCTGTATTGAAATCTTTTTCAAATAGTAGACGTTGTAAAATTATTAAAAGGATGGGAAAGATAAACGGAATCTATATTTTAATGATTATTTTTCTCATGTTGACATTTACCTGATAGCCTAATTCTTATTTTAATATTAGACTTCCAAAAGAAAGCATTGGAAAGAAAAAAAATGTTATACGCTAATATGAAATGTAATGTCAGTTCTTAAAATCTTGTTCTTCCAAGTTAAATATAGTAATGCTGAAATTAAATATTGCATCAAATTTACCTTGTACATATGTTGTTGATGTGATTTCTATTCAAGACTAAGACTTTTGCAGCTAAGATATTCTGAATTCACCCAGGAAATTGTTTGCCCAATTTGTTATGTTCCTAATTTGCTTCCTGGGCTGAGGCATGAGTTAGCAAATATAGTGATCCATTCTTATTAGGAGAATGGATCCTTATTAGGACCTTAAAATCAGCAAGACAGCTTTTCTTTGAAATAGTATGACTCATATGCTTAGTAAAAGTGATATCATGTTTAGGTGCTCATCGTATATATTTAATACTATTTATCACTTACATACTCTGTGCCATATATTTAAAGCACAGAGATTTTTCTTTTCAGTTTTATTGAGCAGTATGTATGTCTGCACTGTATAGTTACTTTCAAATGTATTCACTGCACAAGTATGGGTGTAAGTGGTATTTTACTTATAATACTTATGTTCTTCAAATAATTTCAATCCCATAGTCCCTGCACATTTTATTTTTAGAATTTCTCTATGAATTGGATAGTGTTGAAAGACTTGATCTATCCAACTTATTTCTATAGAAACAATATAGTTTATTTGTTTTTTACTTAATGGGTTGTCAACTCTGCCATTGCACTTTGTAAGCCATTGACTTTGTTAAATAAACTGTGATTGGAGAGGTAATGTTTAGGAAAATGTGTAAATCCAGCAAATGACTGGCTCAATCTTATCCTAATGAATTTCAAGACTGGATTAGATTTGACCTTGGGTCTCCATTTATGCTTTAGACTCTCACTACTTTCAGAGGTAAAAAGATGTTAATAATCTTATTACAAGTATTTCCTTTGTAGGCCACCTCTTTGCAAAATAATCTTGTCTGTTTTCTCTTTCAAAGAGCTGCATTTGCTTAATATCTCAATATATCAATCAGGCTTCAGGGACGGAAACAGCACGGAGACAGCATTGGTCGCACTGATGGATGATCTCTGGAGGGCTCGGGACAGGGTTTTTTCCTCTGTCCTAGTCCTGTTAGATCTCTCAGCGGTTTTCGATACCATCGACCATGGTATCCTTCTGCAACGGCTCCGAGGATTGGGGGGGGGGCACCATTTTGCGGTGGTTCTCCTCCTTCCTCTCAGGCCATTCGCAGTTGGTGTTGGCGGGGGGGCAGAGGTCGGCCCTGAGGTCCCTCACTTGTGGGGTGCCTCAGGGGTCCGTTCTCTCGCCTCTCCTGTTTAATATCTACATGAAACCGCTGGGCAAGATCATCTGAGGTCTTGGGGTGAGGTATCATCAGCATACTGATGATACCAGCTCTATATCTCCACCCCAGACCAGATCAGTGATGCTCTCTCTGTGATGTCCCAGTGCCTGGAGGTGGTACGGGTCTGGATGGGGAGTAATAGGCTTTAGCTCAACCCCACCAAGACTGAGTGGCTGTTCTTACCGGCATCTCAGTCTTCATTGGATGTACCATCTTTGGTCATGGGGGGAGAGGTGTTGCCCCCCGTGGATAGGGTGAGGAATCTGGGCGTCCTCCTGGATTCACAGCTCAATTTGAAGGAGCTTGTGGGAGCTGTGGCCAGGGGGGCTTTTGCCCAAGTTCGGCTGGTTCGCCAGCTCCGCCCTTATTTGGACCGAGATACCCTTCGAACGGTCACTCATGCACTCGTCACCTCCAGAATCGACTACTGCAATGCTCTTTACATGGGTCTGTCCTTGCGGATGACCCGGAGGTTACAGCTGGTGCAGAATGCGGCCGCGCAGGCTGTGATGGGAGTATCCTGATACTCCCATGTTACACCCCTCCTGCGCAGCTTGCATTGGTTGCCTGTTGTCTCCCTGGTCACCTTCAAGGTGTTAGTAACAACTTATAAAGCCCTAAATGGCTTGGGTCCAGGGTACTTGCGGGAATGTCTCCTGCCAGCATCACTTTCCGATTGCCCTGTTTGCTCTCATAGGAGGGGCCTCCTTGGGATACCATCGGTCAGGCATTGTCGGCTGGCGGTTCCCAGGGCTAGGGCCTTCTCTGTGGGAGTGCCTGCCCTCTGGAATCAGCTCCCCGTGGATCTCCATTTGGCCCCTGACCTCCGCTCCTTCCGCCAAGACCTGAAGACGTGGTTGTTTCAACAGGCCAGCCTGGAATGACCCGGGGGGGGGGAGCGAGGGTTTTAATTTTTTCTTAATGTTTTAATGTATTCAGCTTGTTTTATTTAATTGTTTTTTATTGTAAATTTGTTCTGTTTTAATGTTCACTGCCCTGAGTCCTTAGGGAGTAGGGTGGCATACAAGTCGAATAAATAAATAAATAAATAAATAAATAAATAAATAAATAAATATATTTTCTGTGCAAAGATTGCTTTCTGTGAAACTGCTTGATAAGTTTCTCATAGTCCACAGGTGGTAAAATAGTACTTAATGTTTTAGGGGGCAATAGATGGGATAGGTCAAGATTGCTGCTGGTGTGATGAAGAAATACAATATATAGGAAGATGATGCACAGTAAATGATGTTATCACATACATGGACAATGATTTTTTTCCTCAAAAGATGGAATGGGACCCACTCCACAGCCAACTCGTTGTGGCCAACTTGCCATGGGACAACTTGCTATGGGGCAATTGTAATTATTTACAATGTAATGTAATTATTTAAAATAAATTTTAAAAAATTGTAATTCACATTTCATTTTGTCCCTTCTTTTGTATCCTTTCTTTAATGATTCTATTCCACCATTTCTTTGATATCAGTGTAACTCTTGTCCTGCAGCGAGTTGTCTCATGGCAAGTTGGCTGTGGACAGTTGTGTCATGGCGAGTTGGCTGCAGCAATTTGTCTGTAGCAAGTTGTCTACAGTAAGTTGGCCAAAAATAGGCTGATTGGTTGGAAGAGGTTTCTTTCTATTTAACAGGATTATATTCTAAGGTTTATTCAGTTTGTTTTTGAGATTTGAATATCAGAGTTAAGTGCATTACTCCATATGCATTTACAGTACAATGAGTCTGCAGCCAGAAGATTTATTTCTATAATAGCAGTCATAATTTCTACAACCAAATTGGCATGGATCTTATTTAAGCAGAAATAGGATGTCATTTTACAAAATATCACTACATGGGGTAGTTAACATTTGTTAATAGATCTTCTATGGATGCTAATTTTGCCCAAGAAAGGAGTTCTGGAAGCTGTTCTGATTTGGGGTTCATTCAGTTTCAGTAACTAGATAAATGGCTATATACCAAAGAAGAGACATTTCCAAATCTCTCCTCAGTAATTACCTTGAAACAATTTTAAAAAATCATTATATGACATGTAGATGAAAGTGAACACAATTACGAGCTTTTAAGTGAAAAATATACAATACATTTGTGAATATGCATTTTCTGCACTCATTAAATCCAGATCCAAACAAGGTTGAGTGTTATTTATTTATTTATTAAATTTGTATGCTGCCCATTTTAGTATCAGATGACTCTGGGCAGCTTCCATACCGGTAGTATAAATAACAGAATAAAACAATTTCAGGATTAAAACATTGGGCATGAAAAGTTAAAACTTTAACATTCATATTAAAATGGATGAAAAGAACAATTTTCTAAGATTTCCTTATCAACTCAGACGAAACACACACATGCAAGTTCATTCATTTCATTAACATTTATAACTGATGTATTAAAGGCAAGGAAAATTAAAGAGTATTATTAAAACATTTTATGTTAATATTCCTTTTTTTCTTTTAAAAAAGAAACAATTTGGTGTTTGAAAGACTTACTATGTTAAAGAAATACTGCATAGAGATGAGAAAATAATTTATGAACCATAAATATTAGCCTACATTTTTAGAGACTGCTGAGCTGAAGGTATTGCATAATGTGATAGTGCAAATTAGTCTGCTCTCTCTGATTTTTTAAAATTTGCATACAGCTGCATGCGTGAAATAACACTGTGCTGGAAAACGTCCCAAAACCTATTTTCCTCAATAACAATTTCCTTCCTCTCTTTTTTCATTCATTTTTTAAAACTATTCTTCACAACGAACTGAACTGTGGTTAGCATTGTGATAACATAACTCTGCCAAAGTCAAAGGATGTTGTTCACCCAAGAGAATGATTACTATTATCTATGGCCCTCTTTTGCATCTCAATGCCCTTTGACCATTGACAGATGCCACATGCCAAACCTCATTGTTTTGGAGCAATGTTCTATACAATAATTGATAGGTTAATTAGCCATTAAATGATGTTGCTCCAAGAGGACAATCTTGCTTGTTAAACTGGAAAAAAAAGAAGGAACTTGTTAGCATTACTGTCATGGCAATCCTTTTGTTTTCCAGCATTAAGATTGATTTTACAAGATGTCCTTTTTTTAAAAGAAATGAAGACTGACATATGTAAATATTTCTCTTCATGGATTTTTAACTTCAGCTTCTATATTGATATTGTTCATACATTCAAAGTTGAAAGAAATATTTTAACAAGCATTTTAACATGCAATGTTACACTTTGAAGATATTACAAAATATATATGCATGTAGAAATCAGAATACTAATGTATTCTGCTGTATTTCATTTTGTATGTCAGAGTGAAGGAATATTAAACAAAACAAACATATAAGCATTTATTGTTCTCTTCAAGAGAAAATATAGTATAGCTATCATATTTCTTTTATCTGGGAATTGTCCAAATCAGATTTCCTCACACTGGTACTCTTGAAATGTGCTGGGAATATTTAGAATATTCTTCCAGCATGGCTAATTTGTTTACATTACAGAATTTCAAGCAA
Organism: Naja naja; assembly: GCA_009733165.1. Lineage (NCBI taxonomy): Eukaryota > Metazoa > Chordata > Lepidosauria > Squamata > Elapidae > Naja > Naja naja. Next base: position 188,262,193 of record CM019150.1, on the reverse strand, counting down.
TTTTACTATGTTGGTTAGGAATTCTGGGAGATGAAATCTTAATATTTTTGTAAACTATTAAAGTTGGGAATACTGGTCTCAACCTACTCTTCACAGAAGAATGCTGCATACAGCACAGTTCTACTATTTAAGGGGGGGACTTAGCTCATATTACCCAATCTTTCCTGTACTAAAAGGTTTAATGAAACAATTGAATTTTTGGACATAGTTGATAAACTTGATATAATACATAATAATTATAACAACAATATAAACGACAGCACTGAGTCATGCCCTCATTACCATATTCAATGCACTTTAGATGGGACTGCCTTTAAAGACCAGTTATAAATTACAGGTGGTACATAGTGCAGTGACGTGTTTGCTGATGAGTGAAAGCCATCACAGGCACATAAATTGTAAGTGGTGGTTTCAATAGATATCAATGATTTAAGGGCTGCTTTTAAGTGATAAATTCATGTATGACTTGGCTCTCAGCTACCTTCAGAAGTGGCTTTTTCAAGTGGAATTGACTTGTCTTATATGTTCTTGCCTTGAAAATAATTACTAATGGTATGTCATTTGGAGGATGGAAGGGGAACAGGGATTTGAGAATGGTTTTTCAGAGATGGCCCTAGTTCTTTACACTAGCCAAGTTAGCCTGGACAATGAATAATGGTAATTGAGTTGTGGTGGCTCAGTGGTTAGAATGGAATATTGCAGGCTAATTCTGCCCACTGCCAGGAGTTCCATCCTGATTGGCTCAAGGTTGACTCAGCCATCCATCCTTCTGGGGTTAGTAAAATGAGGAGCCAGCTTGTTGTGGCAATATGCTGACTCTGTAAACTGGTTAGAGAGGGCTGTAAAGCACTACGAAGCAGTGTATAAGTGCTACTGCTGTTGCTGTTGCTAAATTGTTCTGGAAACCTTTCAGGACACTCTTGATACATTAGATTGTATTGTGTTATGAATCATTTTTTTCTTGTGTTTCATTATATCTTTTTAATGGTTATATTGTTATGCAATTAGTACAGTGCTACCTTGACATTCAACTGTTTTGAAACTCGTCAAATTTGGTACACAACACATATTTATGAGAAAATTTTGTCCTGATACTTATCATTTATTTTGTACTCTATACACAAGTTAGAACTTGGTGTTGGTTGCCTTGTGCCTCACTATTTCTTATGTGAAAAATTTGTTTGATATTTGTGATTTTCAGTACTTACCATGCTTCCTGAAACCAATTAACAATGAGTACCAAGGTACTTTTGTATACAGTATAATTACTTGGTATACAAGTTTGATAAATAAATAATGAAACACGCAATTGATTTATTTGGTAAATATATTGATCATAGTGGAGGATTAAAAATTTTTTTGATGTTCTATGGAACATAATAATGCAAGTCTTTTAACAATATGATTCCAAATACAGTATTGTATAATTCTAGATATAGATACTGAGTGTTTGTATCTTCCTTATATGACTGAATATTGCTAATTCTCCAATTCTTTTACCTTGCAATACACATCCTAGTATTACTCAAAAATGGCACTCTACTCATACAGTTGTCAACTAATAAAAAAGATAGGAGAATTGACTTTGCCATACTGAAAGTCAGAAACAATGACATTTATAAAATCAAAAATATTGCACTGATATGAGTAAAATATCCCAGAGACTCTTCTGTAGTAGTTCAACAGGATGTGCAATATATTGAGAGAAGGTGTATAGATGTAATTTAATTCTTTCTCAGTTTCATTTTTTAGTCTTAAATTTAATTTGCCTTTTTTTCTATAATACTTGAGGAAGTATATTAAAGAGAAATTAAAGAAAGGATTTGATGTGTCCAACTAAATGAATCTAATGGAAAATTAAATTTTCAATATTTAGTGCAATTTAAGATTATATTAAGTTGCATTAAATAAGAGTGTTCATCCCTTTCCTAATTCCATAATTCTAAGCAAAATATGATCACAATTAAATTATATTTTAGCTATAGAATATGTGATAGCTTCAGACTTGTTATATCTCTGCTTTTAAATTTAGCACAAATTCTGAATGCTTGAAATTGCAATTTAGCCCTCACCAGTCTCACTTGGATCAAATTATGCTGTCTACATATGGAAAATGTGGTCTGGATTTATGTGGCAAATAAACATAAGAAATTGCAGATTTTTAATCCTTGGTGTTTACTATAATTAGAACATTAACTATAGTTAGAACACTAACATCCCATTCAATATTGTTATGCCCTAAGCTCTTCATCCTAATTATATTATAGAGAATTAATGTAACAAGACTACATATAGATTTATTTGTATTTAATTTGCCACATATCAGATTAATCACACCTCAACCTTACATGATGAACTGCTTACGTACAAAACTAAAAGCATAACAAATTGATTTCTGTTGTCCAGTTGCGAGTTTCCAAGTTATAGGTATATAGCTCAAAAGAATGTGTGCATTCTAAAACATTAAATTTGCCCCCTATTAATACAGTATATGTAATTCTTTCTAGGACATTATAGCCTTAGAACATAACAAAAAGCCCATGTGTTTTAATACAGCAATATTCTGGGGATCTCCTATAATGTTTTACACATTCCTTTTGTGAAGAAATGCAAAGAGATACAATGTCTAATTATACATTATTTTTGGTAGTATATGTTAGATAGCATATGTAGTACCCAAAACAATGTATTAGATTGATTGCACCCCTTTATATTTCTTCACAAAAGGAAAGTGTAAAGCATTATGGAGATGCTTTATCTAATGATGTGTTTGGTTAGAACATTTTCTCTTTATTTAAACTGAATTAAAAAAATAATAAAATAAAAAAGCCTCGGTGGCACAGTGGTTAGAGTGTGGTACTGCAAGCTACTTTTGCTGCAGCCAGTTGCCTGCAGTTCAAATCTCACCAGGCTCAAGGTTCACTCACCCTTCCCTCCTGCCAAGGTGGGTAAAATGAGGACCCAAATTGTTGAGGGCAATATGCTGATTCTGTCCACTGCTTAGAGAGGGCTGTAAAGCACTATAAAGCGGTCTAAGTGCTATTGCTATTGCTAAATGGGATTCTCCTGCTACAATTTATACAATTCTGGATTTATTTATTTATTTGAATTTGTTTATTGATTTTTTTTGCAACAATAAACATGAAATTCTCTAATATACTCATTAGTTGGAAGGTCATGTACATTCACATCTAATTTTATTATATTTATTAAAAACAATAGCTTTTGAAACTGGTTTGGAGAATTCACTTTTTTTTACCAAGGACATTATCCCAGGGTAACAATGACAACAACACCATCAACATAAATAAAGTGCCATCATAGCATCCTTTTACTTGTATTTATCATTTTTTTGCATGAATTTCATTTGCTACATAATTTAAATCTAAATTATTACTGATTGCTTTAAGCCTACATTACTGCCAAATGAAATTAGATGTATGTATGGCTCAGTGAATAGTTAAAGCTGATTGGATTAGGATAGAAAATGAGCCGTCATCCCTTTCAACTACTGTAGGTATGGGAATCTTTTCTCTGGCAAACAGTTGTGCCTTATGATTTCCTTTCATGAAATGATAAGTACAACTAGCTTCAGTAGAACGTAGAACCATTGTGAGGCTTTTAGATCCCAAAATGACTACATTTTCGGATGTTATAGGACTGTATAGCTCTTTCTCTCTTGAAGCTACCCCTTCAATTTTATACCTTATAGAGGATATGCTATATTATCATCAAATGGTATGTACTTCATCATTTTGTTCTCCCAACGAATAACTACATGTTGTATAAGTTTGCAAATGCATACATATAAGAACTGTCTTATTTATATTCCATCATTTATATGGGAAGGCAAATTTCCTCTTTACCACTTGTGTGCACATATCCACTCAGTTCATTTAGGGACATTTGGAGAAAAGAAATAGCCAAACAATGATGCTGAGAGACCACAAAATTAAGAATGAAGCTGCAGCTTTTTCATCTCAGTAGAAATACTGTTGACTGCTGTCTTAATTTCCTTTCATTATCTAAAATAAATTCTTCACTTCTATGATGATGAATAGATATTAAACTGTGTGCATTGTTCAATTGTGGACCTTACCGTGTTTTTACATATGCCAAAAGATTGGGATAAGAAGTAGGAAACTGGGGTAGAGTTACAGCTTTGAGCTACATAAAGAGAAATAACACAGGTCCATCTACCATCCTGTTTCCTACAGAAACTTGTTGATAGATATGCCCTTTCTTGGTTACTACTGAAGATGGAGCTGTAGCTATTATAAACGTTCCATCTTGGAAGATGGAAGGGCATTGTTAATAGTCAGTTAGCTACCCTAGTGCTGCTGGTACACCTTTCCTTCTCTAGTTAGTAGAAAAAGCAAGGATTATAAACATGTCAGTGAGGGGGGAAAAGGAAAGAAATAAAATATTGCTTCTGTTTCCTTCCAAAAGTGTTTTTTGTGCCATAATGAATGAGGGGTTAGGGACTTCCTGCTGGGTCCAAGTAAGAGAGAAAGGAAAGGAATAATCAGTATGTCATGCCTCTCTGCCTTTCTTTGCCTGTAGGGACAGTTTGTTAGATGCAACCAGCAGCATTTCAAACAGTCAGAACACGACTACTTCTGGATGATCCTTATGGAAAAATGCAGTGCTATGAATCAGTATAAATACTCTTTGTGGAAGGAAGACTGGGATATATTAAAATAATCAAGATATTTTGGAAGGATATGAAGATCTGGCTTTGCCATCTGGCCTGGGGATTAGAGAGTGTTGTGGAACTCATAAAATGGTTGCATATTCTTGGTATTCTTGGTTGGTATTCTTGCTCTCCTGGGGGATGTTCTGAATATCTTTTAATTGTTTTTAAAGTTTGTATTGTTTTTATGGATGTTTTGTTTTTAGGGGGTTATTTTTGGGTGCTGTTTATCTTTAATTGTAAGCTGGTCAAAGTTATGAAGGTCAGATTATTATCAATTTAATAAATGAACTTTCATAATATTTTTAAATTATTTTTTTAAATGGTTCTTGCTTTAGATGTTTGATACAAGGCATGTGCAGTTTATTCAGCCTTAACGGGACATTTAATTGATGTCAAGAGGAATGGGACCATTAATATTGATTTATTCCTGTGACCTCAAGGCAGTACAGCAAGCGTTCTGTATAAGCTGCCCAGAGAGGTAGTAATTGCCCAAAATGGTCCAAGGAGATCCATAGTGAGGTAAGATCTTGAAGCAGAGTTTCCTTCACTACAAAATAAGGGGTATCATGAAAAATCTCTGCAGAGTTTGGAATCTTTTTTATTAAGTGAGACAGGGACCATGTGTGTATGAATAGCAATGTTTGGGATTAACAGCCTATGTTGCTGCAGCTTTCTTCTGTGTATGTATAGAAGAAGGGACTTTCTCTATTCAGTTATTGCATCATTGTGTTTTCTTATGCTATTTGGGTCCTCTTTTACTAGTACTGTGCATCAAAGTGACTGCAAATTCTTTTGTTATGATGAAATAAAGATACATAATTAATAGGTTACAGCAGCATATTGAATTGCTGTTTTTAAAATTTATTTCCATGTTCTCAGGATTTCTATTCGAAAAGAAAAGACAAAGAAAGAAAAGAAAAGATTTTGGTAGGTTTTCCATTTCCGTGGAAGGGAGAATGTTCTTCCTGTGAGTTAGTTAATTTAATGGCAGTGACAATCTTGACTATTAAATTTTTAATTTCAGCCACAGTTTTTTGATTTATCATTCCCATTTTATAGCCTTAACTTAGGAATGATTCTGTTTCTTTACCAAGGACCCATAGCCTTTGTTAACAATCTGGTGAAGACAATTGTTTAGACATATTCTTGTGCCCCAGAACTGTCAAAAACTCAAATGCTATTTTAAACCAATGCTGAGCACAATTCTGTACCTTGCTGGCTTTTGTTAGTCAAGGAAAGTTTAAGTCAGTTTTTCCATATCCTTTACCCCTTATGCTGACTTGACAAAAATATTGCTTAGTTTGTACAAAGATAGAATTAGGAACATTTATAACTGATCAATATGACAAGTACAACTAATTTGGAGCCTGTAAGTTTTATCACAGCACCATTTGTTTCTACTTTATGACCTAAAAAGAGAGGCAGAATTAAAAACAATAAAAGTCACTAAAAACAAAGATCTCGATAAAAAGTGTCTGTCTCCATTTGCAGGATCTGTAAAGGCCATATTAGATTTTGCTAAAATATATATATATAAAAAGCAGGTAGTCCATCTGGGTACTGATGAAAACTAGTCCAAATAGTAACAAGCATTCTGGTGTTTTGTAGCCCACTTCTTTCCAAAAACTACAAGTGCAGTAAAGAAATATCTAAAATTTGGTTCAAAAGTGCTTTATTAATCAAATGATTAAGAATCAGAACTAAGTAATGCAGCATCTAAGAAAAGTGACAAAAATGATCTGAGTTTTTAAAAAGATCCAATCAGCCTTCTATGCTTTAATGTCAGTAATCTGTGTTTGAAATTAGCTGATTAGTTGGTGCTTTGCAATCAGCAATGTATTGATAATGGGCAAGTGATGTTGAGAAATCTTATTCCAATGAAAATTTAGATGGGGAATAACAGGCTGTAGCTGAATTCTGACAAGACTGAGTGGATTTGGGTTTTGTACATAGAATTTGTACATAGAATAACAGAGTTGGAAGGCACCTTGGAGGTCTTCTAGTCCAACCCCCTGCCTAGGCAGGAAACCCTACACCATTTCAGACAAATGGTTATCCAACATCTTTTAAAAAACTTCCAGGGTTGGAACATTCACAACTTCTGGAGGCAATTTGTTCCACTGATTAATTGTTTTAACTGCCAGGAAAGTTCTCCTTAGTTCTAAGTTGCTTCTCTCCTTGATTAGTTTCCACCCATTGCTTCGTGCCCTGCCCTTTTGGTGCCTTCTGGTTCTATGACTATGCCATCTTTGATCTGGATGGGGCAGCACTGTTCCAGATGGACTCATGACTCCTGCTTGAAGAGACATGACAGCTAAGGCTAGGAGTATCTTTGCACAGCTTGGCATGCCAGTTGCACTTGTTCCTAGATCAGAGGGCATCTGCTTACAATCACTCATGTCATAGTGACCTCCGGTTTGGATTTCTGTAATGCATTCTACATGAAGCTGGCCTTGAAGGGTATCCAGAAGTTTCAGCTTTTGCAGACAGTAATACCTAGAGCGATATATCTCTAGAGCAGTAATGTTATACTTCTACTTTACAAGCTGTATTGGCTGCCAGTCTGCTTCTAGGTCCAATTAAAGAGTGAATATCTACCTAAAGTTGGCTGATCTTGAGAAAACTAACTAGGATTGGAGCTATTTAATATGTGGGTGGAAAACCATCAGGACATCACAAATCTACAGGCTAGATGGAGAAATAATTATAATAGTAAATCTCAGAGAAAGGCACTGACAAACCAGTTCAAGATTGTTGCCAACCAATCTATTCTATGTCACCATAGGAGTTGATCTTAACTTGAAGGTTCTTTATCTATAAAAAAGATCAATATTGAGATAATGAAGAAAAAGCATGAGGGTAATTGAAAAAAATAAATGATTATATTATCTAACTGTAATACTCCCCCCCCCCGGTGATTTTGCATGTTTTATTGGCAAGAACATGATCCTGAGAATCTTCTAATATTCTGGAAGATAAAACAATAGAGCAATCTTTGTTGGAATTTGGATAGCTACTCAATAATCATCCATGGGCATTTTGCTTTGAACAGACAGTAAGTCAATCCATGTACTCTTTTGAATGAGTCACTATGAATATCTAAGAGACAAGCCAAATGAACTTTACCAAGGGGAGTGCCTTTAGAGATTAGGATTATGCCTCCCCCCAAAAAAGATTTAAAGCTTTTTAAAATAACATATTCAGCAAAAGGGTTTGGGAGCAGCCAGAGGTGTATATTTGAACTAATGACATAAAGAAAAGTAAGTTGTTTGTAAAATGTTGTATAGCCTTGAGTGCAGAAAAAGTGCTCATTTGATGGAAAATTGAATGACTAAACACACCAGTATTGGTCAATATTTAATGAGAGAAGCAAATTGTATGATTCAACATTTGATGGAAAGTGTTGACTTGGCAAGAGGTTTTTTTCTTCATCAAGGAAGGCCTTGGATTCTTGTAAAAGGGTTTCTCTGCCCAGTAACATAATTATGCCAGATGGCAAGATTTGGCCAAAAGTGACTCAGAAATGATTTCATGGAGACTATGAACATCCCAGCAGTCAGAATAGCTTTGAAGCTTACAGGGAACAAGGAGAGGATATTGTTCAGGTTATTTCAGAATCAGATAGTCAACCTGGGTGTCTAGTAAGTGTCTCTAATAATTGAATTTACTTATCTAGGACTGAAGTCTTAATCAGAGAACTGAAACAAGGCAATTTAAAAATCAGCTAATAAAGACACAAGATGTTTCTTAGATCAAGACTTCCAAGATGCAGATCAGACTTGGCTGGGCTGAATGAATTTATCATTAGGAAATTTGTAATGCTCTTGTGGAACCTTGTGGGATCATCTTCAGGACTGGAGTTGGAATCAACCTACTGGCTCCCTCTCCTGGACTCAGATATTTTGCATTTCTACATAACTACGTTTAATTCTTCTACTGGTTTGAGGTGGGTTGGGGCTTGGTGAGGGTTTGTGTAAGGGAACTAATATAATAGTTGATTTCCCTCCTTAAGGTATCAAATGCTTTAGGTGATGTTGTGCTGCTATGAAGGCCCAGTGACGGTATAGATGGGAGTGTTGCTGTCTTCCCTTCCTAGGCTGCTGAATTCCATTGTTGGGCTAATAGTTGTGGTATGAAGACTTGTGGTATTCAGTGTTAAGTTTGCATGAAGAGACAGACTCGGAGTGCTTCAAGCTCTTTGTTTATTAGTGACTACAGCTCAGAACAAACCCACTTTGGCTGGGCTGCAGCTGCTACTTATAGCCAGCAGCCACAGTTGCCAGCCAATCAGAGTGCAGGGTTTTCCCGCACTTTTTAAACCAATCATTTCTTACATTTTACAAGAACAGTTCAAACTAAACCAATGACTTTAAACCTGCATACATAACCCCTCCACACTAGGTTCAGTCCATACTCAAACCCCAGCCTATCTAATGTATTCTTTTAAATAGGTGGGGCTCTTACATGTACGTTGAGACCTCACGTGTTCAGATGTTTTAAGGTTCTCACCTTGTGAGGAGGAAATGTGTCTGCTGACATTTCCTTACTAGGACTTGTAGTAATGGTAGAACCTGTTTGGTTACTACAACCTGGTCTCTCCTCCCAATCCATCTCCAACCCAATGTCAGCACCTAAATCAGGTAATGATGTGCAATCTTCCATTTGTGAAAATGGTTGTTGGTGTTGTGGCAGGTTTTGGGATGGTTCCTGTCGTGTTAGCTCGTCACACATGGGGTTGATTCTTGCTTGTTCATTACACTCATGATCCTCCCCTTCCCCCCTAGAAGAGGTATTAGGTATGGGAACTAGAGAGGAACAATTGCGATGTTCCTGAGGTAATCTGGATCTAAGCTGATCAATGTGCCTGCTCCAAAGGACACCATCCTCTGTTTGTACCCTGTAAGATCGAGGGCCTTACAGGGTTATCTCAGCAGGAATCCATAAAGGTTCACCCATAAGGTTCTTAGCATAAACAGAATCACCCACAGTGAATGTGTGAACTTTGCTAGTGGAATCTAGTGGTGCGTTGGGTGCGTAAGTGGGATGAAGGCGGTCAAGGGGAGACCTGAGTTTCCTACCCATCAACAGCTCTGCTGGGGACAAATTAGTTGAGGGGTTGGGAGTGATATGCTGAACACTGAGAAGTTTTTCAACTCTCTCAGTGATATCCCCTGGACTCAATTGCTGAAGTTTTTCCTTGGTAAATCGTACCATACGTTCAGCCCGGCCATTAGCGAAGGATGCCCAGGGGCTGTCAGGGCATGTCTGATACCCTGTTGTGCTAGATATGATTCAAAAAGGTTGGATGTAAATTGAGGGCCATTGTCAGAAACAAGCACATCAGGTAACCCGTGAGTTACAAAAAGCTTTTTAAGCTGTTTGAGGACAGCTTCAGTTGTGGTGGATGCCATAGGGATAACCTCTAGCCATTTGGAATATGCATCCACTATAATAAGGAAAGTGTGCCCTCTGGTAGGGCCAGCAAAATCAATGTGAATCCTGGACCATGGTCCCCTAGGACATTCCCATTCCTGTGTGAGGGTGAGAGGTGGGGCAGGCCTGACTACCTGACAGTTGGGACAAGATGAAACCCAGTTTTCAACCATTTTGTCAATACCTGGCCACCATACAGAACTCCTGGCCAATCCCTTCATTCTGACAATACCTGGATGACCCTCATGTAACATTTCCAAAACCTCTTTTTGCAGTTTTGTAGGAATAACCACCCTGTTACCCCACAAAATACATCCTCTTAATACAGATAATTCAGTTTGCCTGGATTTAAAAGGTTGGGCAAGTTGAGGTAGATCTTGAAGAGGCCAACCTTTCTTAATCCAGCCTATGACAGGAGCCAATAAAGTGTCTTTGGCAGTCTCTCTGGCAATTTCAGCAGCGTGTACTGGAAGCTTGGCAACAGTTTCTAGGAAAGAGGTGTAAGTCTCAGGAGCAAAGTCCTCAGTGTGAGAAGGAAGTGGGCAGCGACTCAAAGCATCTGCATGTCCAATGTCTTTGCCAGGCCTGTGGATGAGTTTGTATGAATAAGCAGCAAGAAATTCAGTCCACCTCAGCATTCTTGGTGACAGGATAGTGGGTGTAGGTTTGTCTCCTGCCACAATGCCTAACAGAGGTTTGTGATCTGTGACAATGGTAAATGTTCTCCCATATAAATACTCATGGAATTTCTTGACAGCTGCAACAATTGCCAAGGCTTCCTTGTCCAGTTGGCTGTGGTTCCTCTCTGCTTTGGTCAAGGTGCGAGAGTAAAATGCAATAGGAGCTTCCCTCCCGCTGGGAAGCATGTGGCTCAAAACACCCCCCCCCACTCCAAAAAGGGATGCATCACAAGTCAGTACAACAGGCAAATTCTCAGAGAACTGTATCAGTACAGCATCAGACGTGATTAGTCTTTTAATATTGTTAAATGCAGATTGTTCTTTTCTGCCCCAGACCCACGCAGACTTTTTGTCTAATAATCTGTGCAGTGGTTCTGCAATGGTTGCCTTCTGAGGTAGGAACATGTAATAAAAGTTAATGAGTCCAAGGAAGGCTTGCAAATCTGTTTTACATTTTGGTCTAGGGGCTTCTTTTGATTGCCTGAACCTTGGCATCTGTGGGGTGGATACCATGCTTGTCAATCATATAGCCCAGGAACTCAACCTTGTCAGTTCTAAGAGTGCATTTTTCTTCCTTGACTTTTAACCCTGCTTTTTTGAATCTGGTAAGGACTTCTCTGAGTCTCTCTTGTAACTGAGTGTCATTTTCAGCAGAGATTAACGCATCATCAAAGTAAGGTACTACCCCTGGCAGTCCTTGGAGCATCCTTTCCATAAGGCTTTGGAAGATGCCTGGTGCCACGCTTACTCCAAACTGTAACCTTTTACATTTTTTAAAAATTTTTTTATTAATTTTGTTTAGTAATTAAACACACCAAACAAACAAACACTGACATAAACAAACATAATCAAACACAAAACATATGTTACAATCGAACCAAGTACGGCTAGGCTCGTATCATTCATTGTCCATCATTTGTTAAGTCCAATTCAGAAAGTCTGTTAAGTCTTTTTCTTATCTAACCATCCATAGAAGTTGTTCCAAGTTTTGTAATAGTCCGTTTCTTCCTTATTTTTAATTTCCATTGTCAATTTGTCCATTTCTCGCACTCAATAATTTTCTTCAGTAATTCCGCTTCTGTTGGAGTTTCAGTGTTTTTCCACTTTTGTGCAAAGGCCATCCTTGCCGCTGTAATAATATGAATCATTAAGTAAAGAATTTCCTTCGGATAGGTCTTGTTGGTGATTCCCAGTAAAAAAAATTCTGGTTTAAAATTAATCTCTACATCACAAATTTCTCGTAAGCATTTATGTATTTCTTTCCAATATTCCTGGACCTTTCCACAACTCCACCATATGTGATAGTATGTACCTCTTTCCTTGTTACACTTCCAACAAAGAGAGGAAAATTTATTATTCATTTTAGATAGTCTTATTGGTGTTATATGCCATCTATAAAATAATTTATACAAATTTTCTTTGAATGGAATTGCAAGGGTTATGTAGTAAATGATGGGACTGGATATGCGCTCTGTTGAAGTGCATGGTTCAATGTCCCCTTATAGTCTCCACATTCTCACTGACCCATCAGTCTTGACTGGTGTGACTATGGGTGTCTCCCACCTGGAGTGGTCAGTGGGCTCTAAAACTCCTTGAGCTATTAGTTTATCTAATTGTGCATCAATTTTTTCCTTTAAGGCAAATGGGACCCTTCTGGGCTTTAAGCGAATTGGTGGCACCTTGGGATCTAGGTTGAAAGTGATAGGGGTCCCCATATACTTGCCCAATCCTTCGCTAAAGACCTCTGGAAACTCAGACTTCAAGGCCTCCTCCCATTCAGTGTTGCTCATGTGATTGATGCCAGTCACCTCGATGCCTAGTGGATTGAACCACTCAAGTCCCAGCAAGCTTGGGCGATTCTTGTCCACAATGGTCAGGGGCAAGCGTTTGGTGTGGCCTTTGAACTTCACGTTGAATTCTCTTGTTCCAACTACTGGAATCTTGTTCCCTTGGTAGTCTTTAAGAGTCAGTGCTTGCTTCTTAAAATGCTTCTTCTGAATGTTTGGGAGTAGTCTGTGAATACTGTCCCATGACATCATAGATAAATATGAGCCTGAGTCCACTTCCATTTGGCAAGGCCTTCCTTCAGTTAGTACCTTGACATGCACTTTTCTGTTATTGATAGAAGAAGAATGACCAATAGTTACTGTCTGATGAGTTTCATTCTTCCCCTTTGCTTCTGTGCTGTGCCCCATTTTCTCACTGAGGTTGTTGGGCTTGAATTCTTTGTCAGGAAACTTCCTTCTGTTGGGTGGAGTTCTGGATGATTTGCAGACTCTTGCTAGATGTCCTCTTTTTTCACAACGGAGGCAGATGGTATCTAGGAACTTGCATTCAGTGTGGGGGTGGCTTCCCCTACAACCTCTGCAGTAGAAATCTTGCCTCTTTCTTCCCAGGTCTTTCTTTTTCCTCTCCATTCTGAGTCTATAAATTCCTTCCTCCACCTCACTACAGTCTGACTCAGAATCTATTTGCTCACAATGAATTGTTGTGGACTTTTCCACATTAGGATGGCTTGTGGCCTTGTTGATTTTCTTCATGGCTGCTGCTGAGGACTTGGTAGCTTCTGCTGAAGAGGCCTCTTCTATTGCTTCCTTCAGCGTGATCTTAGGTCTTAGTAATAACTTGCTCTGAAGCACCTTGTCTTTAAGGCCCAGAACAAATCGATCGCGCATGGCCTCTTCTAAATTGTTAAATTCGCATGCACCCCCAATGTCTCTTAAACTTGCCACAAAGTCATTTACATTTTTGCTTTCCCCTTGATCACGATGGTAAAACTCGTGTCTCTTAATGAGGCACGATACTTGTGGCGCATAATAGGCTCTTAACAGTTTTTCTAAATCAGGCCAGTCCATTACCTTCACGTCTGCAGCTCCCACCAATGCCTTCGCCATCTTGAAAACTGCCGGACCGCAGTGCATGAGAAAGACCGCCCTGTTCCGCTTCTCAGAAATGTCGGCAAGATCGTTTCCTTCCAGATACATTTGGAAACGATCTGCATACATCTCCCAGTCTTCTGCCATCGGATCGAACGGGGCTGGGGGAGTGTTCAGCGCAGCCATCTCGCTCTCCTTCTGTTCCGCGTTGCCTTCTTCTTCAGGGAGATGCCACCTTCGTCGCCAGTGTTAAGTTTGCATGAAGAGAGAGACGCGGATTGCTTCAAGCTCTTTGTTTATTAGTGACTACAGCTCAGAACGAACCCACTTTGGCTGGGCTGTGGCTGCTACTTATAGCCAGCAGCCGCAGTTGCCAGCCAATCAGAGTGCAGGGTTTTCCCGCACTTTTTAAACCAATCATTTCTTACATTTTACAAGAACAGTTCAAACTAAACCAATGACTTTAAACCTGCATACATAACATTCAGGGATTTCAATTTGGCACCCCAGAACATTGAGTCCAGGTAAGTCAGAATTTGCTGGCTATCATTGCAATGATGCACATATCACACCTGTGTTCTAAGGTGCTATGGTTTTTAAACTGTGTGAGAGCCACATAACAAAGCAAACAATTAGGGATGTAACAATTAATTATGGCCATTTGATCCTTTTCCCAACAGCAGTAATGTGACACATATAAAAAAAAGATAAAGCAAAAACAGATGAAAGTTTGATTGCACCATTGCAGTCACTTTCATGACTTTTTAAAAATCTTTTTTACTGTATCTCTGAGGATACTTGTTTCCCAAGCTACCAATATGGTAATTTGTACACATAGGTGGCTGATGAATCCAGATAAAGAGATAGAGGTACTGCTTTCCCAAGAGCTAATACATAAGTGTAGTGGGAGTAGAAGATAGACTGGAAAAACAGAGGGAAAATCTATTGCCAAGGCAATGATCAGATAAACAAGGGCTGAGTCCATGCCAAAAAAGTAGCTTATGAAAATGTCTCAGACAGGGTCTGCCTTAATTTATAGGAAGATAAAAGATAAAAGAAGGCTGACAGCAAGAGTTTCCTTCCGTATTCAAATTAATTGAGTCTGAATATCAGTCAAATAAATGCTAATAAACAATGAAAAATACCTTCTTTTCTGCCGTGAAAAGGGATTTTGTGCCCTATTTACCCTCACTGCTTTCTAGTGCTTGGCAAGGGTTAGGATTCTGTTCTAACTACAAGAGCAGAGATAAGAAATGTTTCCAGGCAAGATTCATAAAAAAATGTTGAATCACACAATGGTTAACTAAATACCGTGTTTCCCCGAAAATAAGACCTACCCCGAAAGTAAGACCTAGCACTATTTTCTAAACCTGCCCTAATATAAGACCTACCCCAAAAATAAGACCTAGTGTAAATCTCCAGTTCCAGGAAGACTTTTCAGGGAGCAACCGTGCACCCCCAAACACCCCCTACCACTCACACCCACTATTTGGCACCATAAATATATAAGACCTACCCCGAAAATAAGACCTAGTGTGTTTTTGGGAGCCAAAAAAAAATATAAGACAGTGTCTTATTTTCGGGGAAACACGGTAGTTATAGGCTAGGATTCCAGTAATACATGCCCCAATCATCATCTGACTAGATTACTGCATTGTGCTTGGAGATTATCCAGAAATTACACTTGATATAATATATAACAGTAAGGTTGATGGCACAACATAAACACACATGTGCACGCGCGCGTGCGTGCGCGCGCGCACACACACACACAAAGTTTTGGAATCCAAGCTTGTGTAAAATATTTTTCAAAGTGCCACAGAGGGTAGAAATCCTGACAGGTATTAAGAGAATATCTGAGGGCCCAATTCTCCCTGTAGACACCATGTTGCCTATCCCTGTTCTGCCTTCAACAGTAAGCTTCTTTTTGATAAAGTACATATTTCCTGTGCTTGTTCAATCTGTCTGGTAAACTCAGTGGTTTGCCTGCCCCACTGGATAAAAGAGGAAGTTGTGAGTCTGAAATGCATCATAGGTGCTTTCATTCCATAAAGTGGAACAATTCCTGTGGAGGCCTTTCAGGCATATGCTTTTGGTATTTTAATAATGTCTCATTAAATTCTAATGGCTGTTTGCTGAAACATATCATGTAGGTCCTGATTTTTTTTAAACAGGGTTCTCTTTTCTAAAAGAACAGCCTTGAATTTTGAAGGAAACAACTGTCTCTGGACGGAATTGATTGCATCTGTGAGATAATGCTATTGTGTTGTATCACCAGAGAAAGGGTGTCTGTCTTAACAGCTTTTATTTCCTTGGGAGCTATAGCTAGATATTTACCAAAGTGAACTACAGGCTATTTTGTGGAACCTATAGCTGTCAAATCTCCACAAACCCACACATTTATAGGGCTATCTCATTACTTGCATTTTTATAACAAAAAATGAGTCTGCACGTTAATTATCAGCCATAATTAATGTGCAGGCTCATTAATGTGCAGACTCATCAGCCTGAAACTTGAAAAATCTGATAAAATCTTTTTTGAAGAATATTCAGTGAATTCAAAATGATACTAACTATATAATTGTGCTGCAATTGTTTGCCTGATTGGTTAATTAAAATAAGGAATTTAATAAGTGTAGATTTAGTTTTAAAATTTCAATTTTTTCCCATCCAGTGATATAACCTTGATATTGCTCTGGAAACAAATTTAAATGTGATTTTATTGTTTTATTTTGTTTTATTCTATGAGCTTTTCATATACTATTCCTTAACCTGTTTTCCTATTCCCCAGGTACTTGTACAAGGGCACTAAATGTGTATGTTTAAAAATATAAAATATTACTTAGTTGATATAGAAAATGGGCAACTGTCTTTTGATAAAAATATTTTAAAATCTTATAAAATACTTGTTATTTATAACCACAGTAGATCTGCTTTCTCATTTGAGCATACTCAAGGCCATATACAAATTAAATCTAACATCTGTGATTATTTTTTTCTTTTCTTTAATCCTTGAAACCACATGCAGATAAACTGTTATTACAAACTAAAAATTTTAAGGGATCCTAAAATGACTGCCAGTGTTTCTCATAAGAACATTTTTCACAATACTTTGATCTTGAATGTATCACATATGTTTGGAATTTTGTTCAAGAATCAAATATATATGCCAAAATCTTATTTACACTGGACGTCAATTATCGTCAAAATGCCATGCTGAAATAATCAGCATTGCAAAATAGGATGTCAATTCCTAAGATGTGGATGATTAAATATACTATCACCAGGATACTGACAGAATATAAAACAGTGCCTCGGGAGAAATAATAGCAAAGCAAGGATTGTGTTCTATGAAAGGTCATATCCTTGAATTAGCTAGCCTTGAATGGCTGCCCTTGAATTGCCCTTGACAAGTCACTCAAGGCCTCAGGTAAATGCTTTTCATTGAAGGTGAAAAGAGTTGAACATTCTGCATGAAAAGCACATTCTCTACTTGAAAAACGGTAAGCAATCAAACATTCGTCACTTTGCAAAACTAAATCTTGAAAGACTCCATGCATATTACAGTTTTTCATATTATTACATGGTATTACAGTTTACATATTATTACAGTTTTTCATATTATTACATAATATCCATGGGTTTCATGGAAGATCATCAGAAAGAATATTATTAATGAAAAGTTTACCCTAAATACAACTTGCTCACAGCTACCAAATTTGCCTTGAAATGTGAAAAAGCCTAAAGAACTTTAAAGAACTTTAAAGAACTTGTTTGGTTGTCCCTCTCATTTATCACAATTCTTTTATGATTATTATTTATTGTTTTATCATAAAAGCTAAAATACAAAACAGAAAAACAAAATGAAACTAAACAAAAGCATATGCATACAACAACAAAAAAGAAAAAGAATGGTATACAAAAAAAAGAGAATTTACCATAATTCTGGGTATCTTACAGCAACAATAATAAAAACATCAACGACTCCTGATGTGTGCAATAATGTGTGGAATTAGGGCATGAGCTGGATCACTGCAAAGGTTCCCCTAGCTGTAGCTGTTATCTGCTCCTCAAGCAACAGCTGCATATCTAGGAAGATTCCCAAATTGCACACTAGTTCTACACCATTGAGAATCAGAGATTACATATTTCTGGAACCTGGGCACCTGAGTCCCAAAGCCAATCTGACTGGGTAGGGTTGGGTAGGTTTTGGTTCCTCCCCTTTAAGACCCTTACAGCCTCCAGACTTTGGGTCAGCCCCTGAATAAGAACACTTGCTTTGTCTGGGATGGATATTTATAGTCTTCTATAATCAGCATACTGTGCACCATACTGATGATTCTTCTCTGTCAGCCTTTCTAGGCAAGTAGGGATTTTAGGTATAAACCACGTTACTCACTTTTGTGGAGTTAAGATAACGGTTTATTTACAATACATCCCATCCAAGTCAGCGACAACAAGAAAAAATGTCTGTATAAAGCCAGTGCTGAGAGCAACTGCCTCTCAGCACCTTTTATTGCAATAATCCACCCTTCGTAATTAACCTAACATCCGCTCTCCCGGCTAATTCCCCACGCTTCCTCCCCGTGCTCTTAATCGCATCTATCAACCCACTCCCAATTAGTGCAGCCCTAAACCACCGCCTCCTCCCTGCAGCTATAGCCGCCCTGTAGCATTATTCAAACCAACTTCCCTTTTTTGTCTTAAAAGTTTCATCACAATCCCTCTAACAGTATTTGCTCCAGCTGGCATTTCTCCCCACTACATTCCTATCTATCTTATCTACCTACTCTCCCCTAATGTTCTCTAATGTTCTGCAAACAACCAGCATGCATCGACATAACAATCCTTCATTTCAACTGGAGTTCTCACTTGCTTTCAGTTTCTACCTGTTAGCTTTTGCTGTTCTTATCAACGACCTCACTGTCATTCATCAACCTAGCCGTTATGCAGTTTGGTTAATTCTGTGTTGGGCTTCATGGTGAGTGTGGAAATGTTGAGCCTGACAGGCTGCCCCCTCTACCATGATGTTGTCTGCAACATAAATAATACAATTAATATCCCACACTTAATTTATCTCATCTCTCCCACCTGCTTTTGTGGGATGTGATCTATGAAATCTGTTTCATAACCGAGGTGCTGACATGTTGGAACAAGGGATTCATGAGGCATCCATGATAGGGTAATCATGCCATCAAACCAAATATTGTAAAGTTCCCCTTCTACGGCGGGAATCAAGGATTTTGTCGATTTCATAATGATCATCACTAATTGGACCTGGTGTTTGCAGTCTTTGGTTTTGTTTAGTCATATCAGCGGGTTTCAATAAATTGATATGGAAAACAGGATGAATTCTTTTGAATTGGGAAGGTAAATAGAGACATACGGTAACAGGATTTATTATCCTAGTCACTGAAAAAGGTCCTATATATTTTGGACCTAGTTTTTTTACTAGTTAACCCTAGATTTATGTATTTAGTTGAGAGATATACCCAATCTCCCACCTTATATTGGATTTGTGAGGATCATTTTTTATCTGCTTGTTTCTTATATTCCATTTGTCTTTGTTTAATGCTACTTGTACTGCCTTCCATGTACTTTTTATACTGTACCTGGTGTTCACTATACCAAGTGTTCACTGTACCTGGTTCCTGGTGTTTATGTGACCATTCCGGTATTGGAACAAATTTGGTACCATGTATGATTTGGAACGGGAAATATCCAGTACTATTATGTACAGTATTATTATACTCTATTTCAGCATATGGTAAAAGATCCACCCAGTCATTTTGTTGGTATGATATGTAGCATCTCAAATACTGTTCAATGGCGGCGTTCGCTCTCTCTGCTGCCCCATTTGTGCAAGGATGATAAGCGGTACTTAAACCTTGTGTTGATCCAATTAGGCGTACAAATTCCCACCAAGATTTTGCTGTAAATTGTACTCCTCTATCTGATATAATCCGCCTAGGTACTCCATGTAATCTATAGATGTGTTTTATGAATAGGTTGGCCAATTTTCTAGCGGAGGGCAACCCTTACAAGGAATAAAGTGTACCTGTTTTGAAAACAGTTCAATTACAGTCCATATCACGTTGTATCCATTAGTATTTGGTAGCTCAATTATAAAATCCATGCCAATATCTTGCCAATATCTTGCTTGGTTTTGTGGGTTCAGATACCGTTTGTAATAATCCTTCTGGTTTACCCACTTTCGTTTTATTTTTTATTTTTTAAACAAATTTTATTCAATTTTTAACAATTTTTTAAAAACTCTTTTCAGTAGACAGCATGTTCCCGGGTCATCACTTTTACATGCAAATATGACAGTAGATCTATATTCATTTTAAACATTTGACTTCACTTCTATTCCATTTTAGCGGACAAAGGGTGAAAGAAATTAATCCTAATCTCAAATCTTAATCTCAATCTGTATAGCCCCCCAGTTCATTTCAAGTTAATTGCAAATATACATATATATTTTAAAACTTCATGTATAAATCTTACAAATAACAATATATTTGCCCATCATATTAAAATAAAGTTCATCCATATCTATCCTTTAATTGTCTTCACATTGTTAATACTCTTTATCATTTACAGAATTCTTTTCCGTCAGATTTGCCCTTTCATCACATATTCTCTCCATAATTCTAAATCCGTACCAATGTTAACACTAAAAGAATGAAAAAAAAACCTAGACTTGCCCCCCTTTTTACTACTTTGAAAGTGACACCTCAGTGGTTAATATAGTAGCATAATCATAATCATTCTCTTTAAAACGAAAGATAGAGAAAAAAGAAAAAGAAAAAGGAGAAAAGCTCCCTTACAATATATCTCTAATCGTCGGGTTCTGCAACACATATCCCCCTAAGATTAATTATAGTTCCAAATAATAATAAAATAGCTAATCTTGGTTATTGACAAATCTCATTTTTAGGCATTTTCTAAGATCATTTCAATAATTCAATTCATCTAATCATCATTTAGCTTTCTTTGTGAATAAGAAATGAAAAATGTGACCTTTTACCAGTAAAATTGTCAGTAACCCCTATTGTTTTACACTTTTATAATTACATATATTCTTATTACCATTTCTTCATGCAGAACCCCCTTTTAAATACGTTAACCATTGTCTCTATGCAAACAAGTTCCTTTCTTTATTATGTAATTCCCATGTCTCTCTATCTTTTGTTCTTGTTTCTTGTTCCTTCTCTCTTTATCCCGCTATCCCCCTCTCTATCCAGTTTAAATCCCTCTCTCTCTTTACCTTTCTGCTCTCTATCCTTCTGGACCTTTCTACATGCCTATTTCATAAATGTTCCTTTTTAATTATCTTCTTAAGTTTCATTTTTTGACCATCCTCCCTTTCCCTTTTATTTGTATTAATCTTTGTGTTAATTGTCTTCTTAAATGGCTTTCGCTTGTGCTGGCTCCTTCTTCTCTCCTCCCTATATCCTGTCTCCCCCTTCTTATCCAGTTTGAATCCCTCTCTCTCTCTTTACCTTTCTGTTCCTTTTCCTTCTGAACCTTTCTAACATGCTTAATTTCATAAATGTTCCCCTTTTTATACTTTCTTAGTTCCGTTTTTTAGCCCCCCTTCTTTTCCCTTTTATTTGTATTAATCTTTGTATTAATTGTCTTTTTAAGATGGCTTCTCTTGTGCTGGCTCCACCCTTTCCAAGGCTTCCTCCTTTATTCAGCATTTGAATGCCCATATTTTCTGCAACATGCCAAGTTAGTTCAGTCACTTCCTGTAACAGTTCTTTTCATACTTTTAAACTCCATTTTAATTCTTTGGATGACCACCAAAATTTTAATTTTCCTTATTTCTTCTTCTTCTTAAATTTTCTATGATCCTAACCCAGGTCCAGAGTCTATATCATATCACCAATTAGTCCGGCAATCCGTCTTTTGTGTATTCAGGCTTTCACTTTCTATAAGTCTTGCGTCTCTTTAAAATGTAACAACTCCAATCCACAAAGGAACAAGATAGTTTCTTACTTCTTTAGCTTCCAATTTTTCTCCACAAAGTGGCACTTTCTGCACAGAGTCTTAACCCTTTCCTTTATTTTTGATATTCAAAGTTTTCCGAGCCCCAAACTTAAGTTCTTACGCTGGCTTCTTCTTCCTTTCCCGGTTCGAAGCCCCTTATAGCTGTCAAAAATATTTTACTTATTTTTTTTTCTTCACTTGGAACTGCGCCGCTTCTGTTTCTCTTTTTTAAAACTCATCTTTATCTTAATCCCGGGGTGCCTTGATCTTACCATCCGATACTCCCGGTTCCTCTGCTGTCGACTTCTCTCTTTCCTCCTGCACCAATCTTAATCCCGTTGAAACTTCTCTTCGAGGTGGCCATTTTTGACCACCACTTCTTGACGTCTTCGGAGGGAAAAGGCCAGACCCAAAAGGGGGGAGATGCGACTCCCCTCACTCTGGCTGGCAGATTTCCCTTTCTCCGCCGCCCCTACGAGGCAGCTTCAGCCCCAACCTTGCAGGATCGGGCTCTCCGACGCAAGAGCCAGGCTGCGGTCGTGGACGATCACAAACCGCCGCCTGTTCTCGAGGAAGCTCAACCCGAAGTCA